>CM057458.1:899087500-900287500 GCA_016271365.2 Neoceratodus forsteri
GAATATTATAAATATTTGGTAAAACAGTGGTGGAGCAATGCTAAATGTGCCATCAGCAAATCAATTAATACAGTACTCTAGGTATTGTAAGTTTTCCTCCATTCCAGAAACTAGTATGCGGTCTGCCCCAGGGCCACTATCAAGCAACAAAAAATTTACTTCAATGTCTTGACAAGTTTTGAATGTTGTATAGTAGCCAGGCAACGATAGCTCACATAAATTACGTGGATTTGGAGGTGCACCATGCACTCTGACTTGCTGAATAGTGTGTTTCATGTTTTTATCTACCATGCACCCCTGTGCTGCCAGTGATATATTTTGTTTAGAGTGCAGTAATACTTGCGCCGTAGTATCTTGAGTAGTTGCAGCTCTTTTTTTTGCAAGATTTCCTGCTCCTGCTTGTTAGACTGCTGCAAGGTCAGGAGCATGCAAGTGCTGGCTGAAAGCAGCAATTATACAAGGATTGTCGCAGCTTACAGTGTGCACCCTTGCGTTGCAACACTTAGCCTTTTTCACTGCAAGTTCACACTGCCAAATTGATTTTCCATTGTGACCACATTTGTGGCATGTGTAAATATAGTTCTGTCCATCTACTAGCTTTTGCTTGTTGCATTCGGACAAGATGAACCTCCCCTTCCATTTCAAAGTGTTAGCATTGAGTTCTCTTCTGAGACCATTGTTTTTAAATTAACTTGATTACAAATTGACAGTGACTGACAGCAGTAATTGAAGCGACCATGGTTACAGAACCAAGAGAGAGGCAAAGAACACAAGAGCCAGATGTTCAGTGCAATCGCAATTGAAATTGAATTGCAAAGCAACCTATTCAGAGATACACTATCAGAGGTAATGATCTACATGGGTATAGCTGATTTCTTCAGCTCAGAAATTAAGGGGTCAAGTCACACGCAAAGGTATTTGAAAAAGCAACCTACCCCAAGATACACTATCAATATTTCCCTACTTCTTCAGTGGGGGGGGGGGATAGAGCTTTTAGTAATAAAATGTTTTCTGCAGTTTTGATTAGGGCATTCTAAAATGCTGAAGTACTGATCAGCATGTGGATAGCTTATTTCTTCAGCTGGGTGAGATTCAGATTAGGACTGTAGAATGGATGCCAGCTTTCCTAGTTATTTCTTTTATATTCTGTTTTCTTACTTTTGCACAGCATTATGATTTGTTGAAGTTTTGAAAATAATTCCTTACTTCTTCAGTGGGGGGGGATACGGATACAGCTTTTAGTAACAAAATGTGTTCTGCAGTTTTGATTACGGCTTTCTAAAATGCTGAATTATGTCAGACCTATTTATGTAGCGCTAGGGAGTGAAAATATGCTGAGCGGAAAGTACAGGAGTTAATTGACGTGGATATGAATTGTCGGAAGCGAGTTCTCGCGGCGCGTATTGTCGGGAGCGAACTGACATTGACCCGCTGACTCGAATGCTGTGCCATGAGTACCATGACTGCAAATGTGTAAGTATCTGCAAATGGCTGGTAAAATTAATTTTCACTTGTTACAGTTGCAGCAATAAATTTTGTCTTGCACTCATGAGTGGTACCAGCAACTGACTGCTTAGATTAATTGGAGTACTGCCCTTTTTTCACCTCATGTTTCTTTTTCCAGCACTTTGTTATGCTTGTTACACTTGCATCAATAAATTTTGTCTTGCACTGGCACTTGTTTGGTCTGCCAATGGCACTCATTTGTTTTTAAAAATACAACTCGGCTTATATGCAGGTCAAGGAATTTAGTCAGATTTCCACGGGTCATTTGGGGGGACAGTTTATACATGGATCGGCTTTATCCACAGGTATATATAGTAACTTCTTACAGTGTTAGATCATCCTGTTATGATCTGTTACAGACTTTTGCATCCTGTGATTAGTCTTCTTCTGTTTTTCTAGTCATTGTTGGGATACACAGACTTTGTCATGTCTTATCCTCTTTCCATTTATCCTCTTGATTACATTAGTCTGTCGCCTAACATGGACTTGCATCTTCATGTATGCTAACTTCAATTCACATGTGTTATTCAAGCTAACTTGACCAGTAATGTGTATCTTGTACTAACTTCTTTCAGGCCTAGATAATTCTGTTATGGTCTGTTGTGTAATTTGGGGTCCTGTGATTTATGTTCTTCTGTTTTTCTAGTCATGGTTGAGATACACAGACTTTGTTGTGGCTCGTCCCCTTTTCCATTAATCCTCTTGATTACATTAGACTGTTGCCTAGTGTGGTCCTTCATCTTCATGTATGCTAACTTTAATTCACATGTGTTATTCAGACTAACACAGCCTGTAGTGTGGTCCTTGTATTAACTTCATACAGGCTTGGATCATTCTGGTATTTTCACTTATGGGCCTTTGGTTCATGTGACTTCTGTTTTCCTGTGTTTCTTGCTTTGGTTCTGACATACAGCCCTTATATGATTTGTTAAATTTCCATTAAAACTTCATAATGGCTTGCCAGTTTTAATCAGATTCCACTAATTATGGAGTTTTTCTACCCTTTGTGTCAATCAAGGAAGAATGCATCTGATTAGATTTTACTTTGGAGTTTGTCTCTTTCTAATTAGATGAAATCCCCGAAAATGTATCTGCATCAGCCACATCCCTGCCAGAATAAAGTGGTCTCTCTCTATGTGGTGATTGTGAGGGAACTGGCTTGGGTTCTAGGCTCGTAACTCCTTCTGTTGCCACTGAAAAAACATGAAATCATGTAAGCAGATAATGAGTAACTACAGGGCATGGATAAAAGCAGACACTGAGAAATATAATATCCATCACTGAACAGAAAATGAGAAGCTGGGGTCATATGGAATGGCTAGGGATGAAGAGAAGAAACTGCAGTACAGGCAGAAAGCAAAGCTTCAGATGAGAAAATATCATGAGAGAAAAAGGGAAGTATCCAAGGATAACTGTAACAACTCAAAAAAATCTACTCTGGCAGAAAAAGAAAATATGTGATTAGTATGGTATGAAAAGAAGAAGGAACAGAGGAAAAAAATGTCATTGCAAAAAAAAAAAAACAAGATGGATCAATGAAAAAGATGTATGCTGTATGTCCAGAAAAAAACAAGGCTCTGCACAACATCCAACAGTTGAAAGTCCAACAGAAGGCAGAGATTCACCAGAAATGGAGTCGGGCACCACTTTAGCTATGCCATCTGGTGCTATACCACTAGTTGGGCAAACCCTTCAAACTTCTTTTATCAACTCTCCTGCAAAGAGGAAAGTCATCTCCAAAACACTGAAAGCAATGCCCAAAAGCCCACAGAAATTTATTGAATTAGTGTCAACAGTCTTGTCCCATACAACACCATGAAGAAGAAAAGCCATGGAAGTCAAGTGCATTCTCACTCCATTCAAAAAGAGACAACTAGATTTTCTGGACTCCACCAGTTTAAGATCAACACTGGAAACAATTAAGAAAACAAGAGCAAAAGACACAATAAGAATGAGAAGATTGTTACATAAATTACTACTTGTCAAGAAAAGATACCACAAATTAGATCTACACAGGCACTTTAGATTTAGTTGGACATATTTATGCATGTAGCCATTCTGATATTTCTCTGGAGCTGCCAATTGCACAAGTTGTTGGGAAAAGGGATCTGCAATCCAAGAGAGCATTGGAATCCTCACTGCAAAAAAAGTATGAGCTATTCAGACAAGAAAAGCTGGATGTACACATAAACTACAGCAAATTTGTAACACTCTGTCCTTCCCACCTCCTTCCCATGTCACAACATAAACTTATGCACTGTCTCTGTGAATATTGTTTAAACATTGACTTAAAACTAACCATGTATATTGTATATGAGCAATTCCATAAAATAGTGCTTAGGGCCTTAGATAAACATGATCCCTGAGTAGAAATCAGGACAAAAAGGAGAATTTGCCCATGGTTCACAGGTGGATTGAAAGCTGCATTACCACACTGAGACTCCTTATGGAAAAATGCAAGAAAAACTAAACTTGCAACTGATTGGACAGCCTTCAGGGCAGCAAGAAACTGATGCACCAAGCTCACTCGAACTGAGAAAGCAAGGTATTTCCGAGCAGAAATTGATACTGCTTCGAATAATACAAAGAAATTCTGGAAAACGTTAAAGGAGCTTGAAGGCTACTCTTCAGCACACTGTCTTGTCCAAAAAATCACTGTGGGTGGTGATTCCACCACTGATAAACAATCAGTTTTAGAACGTTTTAATAACCATTTTGCCATAGCAGGATTAGCCTTTGAATCCTCGCTGGCCAATAACCTCCGAGTACAGCTGTATGCTCAAAAACCTGAATGGTTCAGTCCTAGTTTATTAAATCCTAAATCAACTTTCACCCTCCACCCTGTCACTGTGAAGCAAGTCGAGGATCTCCATTTGGCCCTCGACACCAAGAAAAGCCCTGGTGCAGATCAAATAGAGCCTTATTTTCTAAAGTTAGGATATTATACTTTAGCTGCCCCAATTACTCCTCTATTTAATTTGTCCCTTATGCAGGGTTCTCTCCCTGCAATATGGAAAACAGCACAAGTGACCCCACTCTTTAAATCTGGTAGTATCAGTGACCTAAACAACTATCTCCCAATTTCCTTACTTCCTATATTGTCCAAACTATGGGAAAAAGTAGTGAATTCACAACTCAGGCAACACCTTGAGAATCACAATCTACTTAACATGGCACAATCTGGGTTTAGACCTCACCACAGTACAATCTCCATGCTTGCTAAGGTCTCCAATGACTGGCAGATGGCATTAGATGACAAAAAGTATGTATGCTCCCTATTCCTTGATCTTAGCAAATCCTTTGATATGGTGGACCATGATCTGCTCCTGATCACCCTGCATATCATTGGAGTAGACCTTCTGGCTACTATCTGGTTTTCTAACTACCATACCAATTGCTGTCAACAAGTCAAAGCAGAGATCAATCACTCCACGCTGAAAACTGTGCAAAGAGGAGTGCCTCAAGGGTCCATTTTAGGACCACTGCTGTTTGCCATTTATATTAACAACTTAAATGATGGAATCAAGGATGCTAGGATTCACCTATTTGCTGATGACACTGTGCTGTACTTAGACAGGCCTACACCTGAATTGGCTTACAAAGACCTGCAGCTTGAATTTAACCATCTGCAGGTAAACCTACTGCATTTGAAGCTGTTATTAAATGCTAAAAAAACTAAGGCTATGCTCCTTGCTCCCTCTGCAATCACTAACAAAACCAAGGGAACTCCTTCAATCCTTCTTATTCAGATGCTTTTAGGTGAGCCCTTAGAATTCGTGTCAAACTTTAAATACTTGGGGGTATGGGCTGATGATAGGCTATCATTTTTGGAACATATCGAGAACCTAACTAAAACATTTAGACAGAGGCTAGGTATCTTCTCCCGGATAAAACATTTGCTTACACAGGAGGCCAAAATACGACTAGTGCAAACCACCTTCTTACCACTCTTGGACTATGCTGATATCCTATATGGACATGGACCAATTATGGCCTTAGGGAAACTTGACACCCTTTATCATCGGGCCATTAGCTTCATTGCTGATGCACCATACTCCATACATCACTGCACCCTTTATTCTATGGTAGGTTGGAGCTCTCTTAGTCACAGACACCACAAAAATGCAATCCTCTGGACAGTTATAGCCATCTCCAATAAGCTTCCTAAATACATTTCTGACTGCCTCCCTTTCTGCCATGTGGGAGCTACCCACTAAGAAGCCTTTCTTATACCTCACTCATTGTTTCTAAGGTTAAAATGCATTTTGGCAAAGTGGCCATAAGTCACTGCCTCCCTGTAAATCAATCAGTCATCATCATCATTCTTTATTTATATGAGGTGCCTTTCTTAAACCAAGGCACCTGTACAAATTACATAAGACAATAAATATTTAAAACAAGATTAAAATAATCAACAATCATTAAAAGCTTTGCTCTGGAATAACATACAAAAAAACCCTAAAAATTGTACTACCAGTGAAAATACCCCACTTTAAAAATATTTTGCAAGGGCATTTAAGGAATCTTGCAACTATTTTCACTAATTAATCACCTATGGTACTTCTTCCGACAGTTAAACTTCCTTTCCCATATGATCTTATCCACTGTAGGAATTGTACATTTTTATTATGTGTGTTGTTTATATTTTGTACATAGGTATCCCTCTTGTATTCTAATGTATATCAAGTGTACTCTGTAACCCAATTTGCAGCACCGTATCTACAGTAGTAGCACTGAATTAGTCAAGGGATTCTTAAGGATTTTTAAAAATCCCTATTGAGAATTGTGAAACCTTTAGTTAGGGGTTTTGTTTTGTTTGTTAGTGTGTTCACTGCTACCCAGAGAGGGTTGTCTCATCTAATGGTGTAGTTGAAAATCAACCAGATGGCACTTAGGTACTGTAATAGGAACTGGACTCTTTCTGTAGGTATAACTAAACAAATTTTTGAGGATTTTTTTCCCTAAATTTTGTGAAGGATAAATAGGGAATCACAACATTGTTTGACAAATTTGGTGCTACTACTGTATTATCTATTGCCTTCTGTACCTTGCATCATACTTCCTATTCTTGTCTTGTATTTGTACCAGTACCTGACCCATGTCCACCTTGTAAATGAGTTATCTCAATGGTGTTTCACCTGTATAAATAAAGATTGATTGATTGATAAACGCCATTGCCAGTAAGTGTAAACAATTCAAAGTTCAAGAGGCAATTATAAAACATCAGTATGGAGCCTTATGATTTACAATGTGTGAAAAGGAGGGTGATTTCCACCTAAAAAGGTGCATTGACCATGAATGTTAACAATGTGGCACTCCTGAGATACAAGTCAAAGTGATGCCATAATTAGAGGGGTGCATGGACTCTCCAGTCACTTGGAAGAGATGGTCAACTGAAGAAACCAGTTCCAGAAAGGACAAGAAAGTCACAAACGCCCAACAGAAGTGCATGAGAAAGCACAGTGGAGTGATGGAAGACATAGTGATTGAACTTATGAAAGAATTGGAACCATTTTCTAGACACCTAGTTAATGAAAAGTGGCAGTCTAAACAATTTGACTATATTAGAAACAATGTGCTAGAGAAATAGGTTATCTTCTGCATTGATTTTGTCGAGAATTATAACTGACATCACCAGGACAAGGCTCAAAGTGCATACTTGTCATATAGCCAGGCCACCATCCAGCCAACTCTGGCATATATTACTGATGTCCAGAAGTAAACTCTGGTCCACTCTGTTATTGGCATCCCTCAAGGTGAAAAATCTGGGCATAATCCTCGATGACTGGTTGATGCTTGAGGCTCAGGTGTCATCTGTTGTCAGTAGTGATTTCTACCACATGAGGAATGTCACCTGAGAGGTCTTTCATTCCACCAGAAGACTTGCTGTCACTACATCACACCTTTGTGATTTCCAGGCTGGACTACTGTAATGCTCTATACTTCATGGACAATTGAGTGATCCTCAGCAGACTGCAGCTAGTGCAGAACATGGCAGTGAAGTTGCTGATAGGCCTTCCTAGGTCTTGCTATGTGACCTCAGTCCTGCAGGATCTGTACTGGCTGCCAGTCAGGTGGAGGATCATCTTCAAGGTGGGCTTGCTCACCTATAAGGCCAGATTCAGACTGGAACCTGGCTATCTGTCTGACCTCCTTACTCCAGCCATCCCTGTGAGTTCCCTCCACTCCTCCACTGAGGGCCTCCTGGAGGTTCTGAGTGCCAGGTTGAAACCCTCAGCAGACCTCTCTTTGGAGGTGGCCAGCCTGGCCCTCTGAAACTCACTGCCAAAGTCTTTGAGTGAGGCTCCATTGTTGGATGCATTCAAAGGGGACCTGAAGACCTACCTTTTTAATAAAGCATTTTAGATAGTTTTTAAAATCTGTAATTTAAGTTATTGTATTAACTTTATTGGAATTATTGTTGTTTATGCTGCCACAATACTGCCTGTATATGTAATGGTGCCCTGAGCTTCTGTGATTTGGCTCCAAATACAAATAATGTATTACTTACTTACTTGCAAAACTGTGGAAAGAACATACACAATTCACTCATGTTTATTGGCAATGACCGAAAGCATGACTTTCATTCACTTTATCACTTTGTTTCTCTGGCCACAAAGCACATACGACAGAAAGGAGTTGACATATCTAAATAGATTCATTTTTCTGATGGTGCACCAACACAATATAAGAGCAAAGGAAGCTTTGCAGATGCCTCCTTTGGAATCCAAGATTTTGGCTTCAGTGTAGAAAAACATTACTTTGGCAGCTGTCATGGCAAAGGACCCTGTAATGGTGAGGTTGATGTTCTAAAAAGGAGTGCATCAACAGCTGTGACCTCATGAAGAGCATTAGTTACCAATGCACATGGTCTGTACATGTTTGGAAAAAATGAACCTGATGATTCCCAAAAAATGTAGATACACATACACATGCAAAATACACTTTTTTATGTCAAGGAAGGTAAAATAAATAGGAGAAGAGTAAAACGAACAACAGTAAAGACAATGCCAAATACCCAATCAACCCACTGTGTGAGAGGGATGCATCCTTATGTTGTGTCAGAGAAAGAACAAAGCTGCTTCTGCACTTCGTGCATTAGAAATGAAGGACAGTGTGTCAACTTACCATTCACTGGTGACTGGAAAAAAGATTAATTAAAGTCTGGATTAGAATTAGTCAACACCTTCTGCAACACCTGGAGGGCAATCACCATACCTAAGGTCTCCAAGATAGCCACTCTTTTCAGTTCCTCCAACACCACCACTAGCAACACCTCCACATTCAAGGAGTCCCAGCATGGCTATTGTCTTCAACATTACCAAGTTCAGATGATCCAGCTCAGCCACCAATGTCAAGATGTCCATCTTCTCCATCACCACCAACACAATCACCAGCACCATCACTGTTATCAGCAGCAACAACAGTAAATTTGTGGTCCCAAATTTCAGAGTGTGCAAAGTCTGTCTCCTTAAAATAGGACATTTCAGCCTCCATGTAAGTATTCCTGTTATCTGGAGTACTGTGTCCAGTTCTGGAGACGCCATCTCCACAAGGACATAGACAGGATGGAGGCAGTTCAGAGGAGGGCAACTAAAATGGTGCAGGGTCTGCAAGAGAAGCCATATGAGGAGAGACTAAAGGAGCTTAATATGTATACCCTTGAGGAAAGGAGGGAGAGGAGGGACATGATAGAAACATTTAAGTACCTCAGTGGAATCAACAAAGTCCAAGAGGGTAGCATCTTTCAGAAAAAGAGATGTGCAAGAACAAGGGGACACAATTTGAAGATAGAGGGGGGACGGCTCAGGGGCAATATAAGGAAGTATTTTTTCACAGAGAGGGTGATGGACGCATGGAACAGCCTTCCTGAGGAGGTTGTGGGGTTTGGAACTGTGAGAGAATTCAAGAATGCATGGGACAGACATAAGGCATTTTTTGTGGGGGGTAGGAAGAAATAGGCTGTTGGTTAAATAGGATCTGCAGCTTATCCTCTAGGTAGGGAAATGGGCAGACTAGGTGGGCCAAGCAGTCCTTATCTGCCGTCAAAGTCTATGTTTCTATGTTTCTATCTAGTTGCTGTTTGTAAGCTCTGATTTTACCATGCCATTAATTTTTGATTTGCTCTTTTTCCAGTGCCTTCAAAAAGGAGACTTTGTGGCAATCACATTTGCTGCAGGGAGAAAGAATGTATGCATCTACCTGGTTGAGGTGCTCTCAGCAACAGATAAGGATATGACCATGAAATATCTGTTAAGAAACTTCTGTCAAACATATCAGTATCCCAATGAGGACATAGCAGAAATTTCAACACAGCCACTGGGATATATTGTGATGATTGCGGTGCACCACTGTACTGTAGAATAAACAAACAGCTGTGCTTTAAAGATGGAGACTTCAGTAAAATTAAAATAGCATTGACTGTAAGTTACATCACTTTTAAGTGAGAAGTCACTGCTCATGTTCTCCCAGCTGCATCACTCAATCTCTTTCTCGCTCCATGATCCCAGTTACCCTGTTGTTGGTCTGTCATCACATTCACAGTAGCCTAGTGTATGTTTGGATACAGTCCGTGTACAGCACAAATGTCAACACAAAGTATGGTACAAACTATTCTAACTCCCCATGTGTGCACTGTTTTGGATTCCCTCTCTCTTTTTCTAGGCTTGGGACCAGCTGATAAGATTGCTACACATACCAGGAAAGATGGAATCCCTGTTTTTTGTTTGTGGAAAAACAAAATAAGGTCCTAAATGTTTTAAATGCTTACAGTTCCATTATAGAAATCACAACATACATTTACTGTGCCTTATACTTTGATGTAGTAAAATACAGAGACATATTCTTGTTGTGGTGTCCCAGTTTGGTCCCTACTACCTACAGTGATTGTTACCGAAAAGTTAATCGGTACTTCGGTGTGATGGTAGGTGCTGTACTATACCACTCGATGTGCCACTGCAGTGTGATTATGTGGAGCAGTATAGTTTGTTTTATAAAGCAATTCCTCATTAAACCACCCAATGGTGACAGTGACACATCTTAATACCATTACAGTTGTTAAGTGTTTTTTTCAGCTGCAGTTACAGGTTCACCGGCTGGTGGCGAGCAATAATTGTTACATGCAAGGGATCTGTCATGGTAAAAATCCTCATAAATTTTTGAAATGACTGATTATAACAAAACAGATGAATCAAAACAAATTGGGGGGAAGGGGAGAGAGAGAGACAATAACCCTGGATTTTACTTTTAATAAAGTGTTTCATATTTCGTCAATAGATAATGAATGTTTTTTTTTCCTTTGGTGTTCTGCATTTCTGTGTTTGGATTGCTTAATGAAGGTGCGCTGAATTACAGCTTCAATTGAGAAAGACAATACATTCACTGTCTTTATGACAAAGGCCTGGTAACTGCCACTTGCAAAGACTGATTGACTGACACCCCCATCCACTTGGCAGACACACACTCGCACTCTGGCAGATGTTGCTGACAGTTTGGATCTTCCAAGTAATTCACCAGCTTGCAATGAAAATGTACGCATCAGAGTGGGCTGGTATTGATGTGTGGGGTTGGGGTGATGTGCGGCTGGGAGGCAGGGAGAATTGTTATAAGAAGGAACGGGTTTGGTTACTCATCTCATGGGACAACTTGTACATTACTCAGTTAAAGTAGTTTGAATAAATCACAGTGTATAAAAGATCTCTGTTACTGATGGAGGGAAATGAATTAAGAATGAACGTACAAGTTGCATATGGTGGCAAAAATGAACACAAGTGTCATCAGATGAGTTGCTATATTGTTCTAACAAGTGATGACTGTGGTTATCGAAAATATTTCACTATCTTCTAGTATTTCCATTGATGAATAATTTAAATTCGTCCATGCCTGAGGACCTAGTTTAAATAATTTCCATAATGATAAATTACAAGCTGATTGATGGAAGACTCACACCTGTAAACGGATGAGTGTCAGTATGACAGAGGTGCATGTTTGGGTCCCACCAGTGTGAAATTTATGTGAGCACAATATGGTAGAGAGTATGAAAAAAAATAAACTGATTATGCTTTTAGCACAGTAATAAACTGCTGGCTAGTGGTCCCTCTTGATGCTCGATGCAGCTCAGATTTGTAATTAAGGATTCCCTGATGGCTAGTCGACCTCATACCAAACATAGCCCTGGTCCAAGGCACCCACACCCACCCCCTTTCCAAAACTCCTATCCCTACCACCACAGAAAACCAACATCATACAGAAATAGATCTTTGTCAGAGTTGGATGGTCCATTACCCCCATATCCCAGAACATAAAGAAATTATTTGTAGTTTAGTGGTACCTTCCTCCTACCAGGGATGAATATTGCATCTATTTATTTTAGTTAAAAAAAAAACAGCTATTGCACAGTTTAGAAAAGTATTTGTGCCATAGTAGTCTATTGCATCCACAACACCCCACCTGGACAGTTAGTAACCCATCTCTTCCTAAGCCCCCCCCCCACACACACATAGATACATAGATACATAGACAGTGTCGGCAGATAAGGGCCTATGGCCCACCCAGTCTGCCCATTTGAGCTTGTAAGTTCAGTTTGTTTTCCTAGAAGTCTGTTGCCCCTTACCCGTGACCTCTAGAATTCCTTTATGTTTATCCCATGCATTCTTAAATCCCCTGATTGTTTCAGCCCCCACCACTTCCTCTGGCAGGGTGTTCCACTTGTCCACCACCCGTTCTATGAAGAAATTCTTTCTCATGTTTCCTCTGAATCGTCCTCCCTCCAACTTCATTCCATGCCCTCTAGTCCTGGAACATCTTTTTCGCTTAAAAATAGTGTTTTCCTACACCCTGTTCCTCCCTGTAAGATACTTGTATGTCTCTATCATATCCCCTCTCTCCCTCCTCTCCTCCAGGGAGTACATGTTCAGTTCCTTCAACCTGTCTTCATAGGACTTGTGATGCAATCCATGCACCATCTTTGTTGCCCTCCTCTGAACCTTCTCTACCCTGTCTATGTCCTTATGTAGGTATGGTCTCCAGAACTGTACACTGTACTCCAGGTGGGGCCTCACTGGTGTATTGTATAGCGGAATTATGACCTCCCTTTTCCTACTGGTGATGCCCCTGCCTATACATCCCAGCATCCTATTTGCTTTACCTGCTGCCTTGTCACACTGTCACACATCAGCAAACCTGACATAAACCTGGAGACCAGCACATTCCTCATATTATTAACTCAGCTGGCCAACAACTAAGCACAGAATCATTTGGTGCCCTATAGTACGCATTCATAGACACTGATACAGTATATCAATATATGGAATTGTGTAGCACACAGTGCTTGGTGTGTTGCTAGCCATGATAAAGAGAAGTTTGCTTTTGGCATACTAACTGCTGAGAGTTGGGGACTGCAGATGCAATAGACTACATTGTCAAATTTAATAATGTGCATGATATGGTATCTGCTTTTTTTAGTTTGAATTAGAGGTAGTGGGGTTGGGGGTGATTGGATAACTAAACAACCATTGGATCTTTAATCATGGTATGAGGGTGGATCGTTGTACTGTTATGGATGTAATTACAGTTTTATGGACAGTCTGAGGCAAGAGCACCACCCACACACTGATGATTGACAACATGCTTGTGTTGCATGTAAGAGTCCCATTGTGTACACTCTATAATATATGTACAAAATGCCTTGTAAGTGGATGTTTGCAGGGAAATATAAATCTTTATCCACCAGATGTTGAACATAGGCTGAAACTGGTCTGGCCACCTGTTCTTAATTAACTCGGGGACTAGTGATTCCTTTTCCCATTCAATTCCTCTCATATTTGTAAATATGGATTTCCTGGTTACTAGTGGTTCCTCACCCTTACTGGACTTTCTCACGGTATATTAATTGTTAAACATATTTTGTTTTGTGGTCCAGCTAATCAACATTGGTTCTTCTCCCATCCCTATCCCACCACCCCAGTCATAGTTCCAACCCCATCCAGACATCTTCTCTGAAATGAAATATTTATCAGTAAGTGGTCAATCCCAGATACCTGGACTCCAAGCACATCTATTTATTTCATGATGCTTACATCTGGCTTGACCAGTGGTTCAACAACCTCCATCACCCACCTCAACCCGACCGCACCCCACCCGTGAATCCTCAGTTCCATAAATTACATGTAATGTATGTTCCACATTTTGGACTAGTTGATTGCACTGTCTCTCCCAGTCACTCTCAATGAATGCACCAGCCCATGATGTAACACAATTAATTACATTATTGTAGATTTTTTTTTTATCACAAATCAATATTTACAAGGCTTAGTCTTATGTAAGCATTCATTGGAGGCAGCAATTTAAAACCAAAACTGTAGCCAGATCCTGAAAATTCATATCAAGTAGTGATCGTCTGGCTACACAATATGCTAAATAAATGCACTAGTAGGTAAGCTATGATTGAAACATATTTACTGTTAAAAATCTAAACAAAGCAGCAATATTCCCAAAACATATAGTAATTAAATAGATTAAAAAAATCTTAGTTCTACCCAAATTATTTTGCTGAGACCACTGACACAATGGAATACTTTTGCTTCAGAAAAGTACAAAATAATTTTGGATACGCAGTAAAGCAGTCTCCCTGATAACACCTCAACAGTTTAACCTAATATGGGGGTATTTTATTAACACTTGTACAAGTAGCAGTGTTACCCAAGTAAGCTAGCAGTGAAGAGGCCACAGGTTCTGTTATACACTGCAAGGCAGAGCACTGTGGCCATTTAACAATAGTCATCATTTGAGAGCTTTGTTCCTGAAAGAATGCTTATTTTAAAAGAGCTACAGTATTTTGGTGGCTTGAAATTGAATGTTGAACTGCATATTCTGAAAGAAGCACTTTTTTGTGACTACTATAAAATCATAGCATTTGGCAGCAACATTCTGTGTGTATCACACTGTGTGAGTCAGCATCTGAAGAAGTGGCCATTTTTTTTAACCCAAACAGAGCAGAGAGGACCAGTAATCCCAAATATCTACACTCTGAACAAAATAAATAAATAAATAAAATAGACAGACAGATAGATAAATAATATGAAATGATGACAATCACATACAGTAGCTGTAACTACTGTAAGTATAACATATTTCACAACCAATTCTTTTTTATTTGTTATTATTAGTTGTGTGCTAAGTCGATGTAAACAGAGGTTTAAAATTAAACTTGCACTTTAATTTAATGAGTGCATACCGCATTATTGTAAATAAGCTTAAAAACATTAACAAACTATAAATACATCCCTCCCCTCATCTCTCACCACTCAATTCACTTGACTTCAATTAAGTGTGTGTTAAAAAAGAGTGATCAGTCACATAGACAACAGATTGTCCTGCTATTGTTTCTCCTTGGAGAAATGTCTGATATTTGAGAATGACGTTAGTTGGGTGGGTGATGGTTTGCCTTATAACAACACAGTGGTCCTTTCAAATTCACTGTTGCCAGTCTCTTGTCTATTCAAAATGTGAGACCCATATGGATTAAATGACCAGTGGGACCTAAAGCCATTTCCATGAATGTATCTTCTCTGGACTGTCTTGCTACAAAAAAGACACTATAAAATATAATGATTTCTAGTAGCAAAGGTACACACCACAACTAAATACCAGCATTTATAGTCGGGATTGAGTCCCAATAGTTAACTCTTTGAAACTGGAACATTCTGTAAGACTCCCTTTGTTGCAAAATACATAAAAGATCATCACCTATACAATGTTAGCTGACATGGTGTAATGCAACAAAGCTGAAGTTATTTGGGTTACAACTATGTGACTGTTTAAAGTACTGCCTTGTCTCTTGTTTTCACTATACTGTGCTGAATATATGCTCCTGTATCTGTTTTTGAAGGGCCAAACCATCTGTCTGGTATACTATACAGCACAGTAGATTGCATAACCATATAACCCAGTAAACCACAAAAGGGATGACACAGCTAATTCCCTTATTACACAGTTTGCATCCAGAGTTGTGTAGTTAAACTTACAAGGTACAGTACAGTATGCCATAACGGCAGACACTGCAATTCTGACAAATGTGGAATCCAATAGATCTGACCGGCAAGCAAGTATCATGTCCAATAATAGGATCTACCCACTAAACACAGCACATTTACAGTATTTGACAATAATTTTGTTAGGATGGCTTGCTCCCTTTTCACTATATTGGTGTAACCAATGCATCCTTCCAGTCAGAGTATCAAACTAGTTTAAAGTGATTCATTTGATGTTCTACATATGAGATTAGCAAATACTTCAGCCAGGTTTATTAATAGTAAACATTGATAAAATTCACCCACACTTGCTGATTTACTGATATTTTAATTCATCAGAACAAAGCTTTTAAATGAAATGCTTTTAAAACCAGAGAGATACTTTCATAAGGAGTTCTGGTCCACTAGCCACCTGAAATATATTTTTAAAATCACTGATATGAGAGATTAGCTGTTTTTTCACCAGCATTTATATAAATACATCAATAAATAAATAAATTAAATAAATAAATCACAGCAAGAACATGAGACATTTTCCTTTAGCATGAGAAATGGAACTGGTAGGAGCAGTCTCCTGATTTTTACATGTCTCTGGTTTCCCGCTGTCCAGTTGCCAATTTTAAATTAATCACACCTTGCTGTTAAGTAAATATTTACTCCTGCTAATTAAAAAAAGATAGATAGCTAGATAGCTAGATATATAGATAGATTACAGAATGAGATCCGATCATCGGCTCATGGCTGCAACGCAAACCAGCAATACGACTCCAGTTGTAACTAGACAATGGAATTTGCCCTTTAAGGGGCAGACTAGGTTGTCCCAGTGCACACCTTCCCTGTTGGTTAAGATGGTTGTGCTCAGAAGGGGAGGGGGGAAGGAAGGGGAGGAGACATGGGAGAACAATGGCTAGGCAACAGGAAGGGGAGGGACAAGTGGAGGCATATAATGGACAGCACAAGAGGGGCTCAGCCACTTTTGCTGGAGTTTTTATCTTTTAGAACTGCAGCACATCGGACTGGCAGATTAATTGGAAGGTTGGTACAGCATGGAAGGAGGTAAGGAGAAACAAACAGGATGGTGCAAGTGTTGAGTTTAAAAAAAAGAGGCAACAAAAGACAGAAAGCATGAGAAGAGATAGAATGTAGACCCTGAAAGATAAGTTAGAAGAGCAGGGGGATTTGGCTGTAATGTGAAGATTTTGGGATGCTGCACATGGCAGAAGGCTTGAGTTTGCAAGGAGGATCAGGCATGGTATCAATAGCATCTATAGGTGCAAGGCAGAAGTAAAAAAAAAAGAGGTTGTGTTTCAGCAGAGAAATGAAGGCATAGTCCAATACAGGGTGCAGCTATGTGGTAATTACGAGAGTGAAACATAAAAAAAAAAAGGGCAGACTTGTAACAGCAGGAGCTTCAGGTTGTGATAGCAGGCAGTGGTGGCTGTTTCAGAGAGCAAGGATATCGTGCAGCAGGAAGGAATGGAGAGAAGAGAAGTGACGAATTAAGGAGGGCTTGCGAGCGCTGGAGGTGAAAGGAGGATGCAAGGGTTTTTGCGTGACAAAGGATTTGTGCATTTGGACAGTGGCGGCATTAGAAAAAGGGGATCGGAGGAAGCGTGTGGAGGGGCCTGGCAGAACGGCCCTGGATGAAAGGGGGGTTTCTCAAGAAGAAAATTAGGACATATGGCCTAAGGAAAGGAGCGAGGGGGGGGATTGCAGGAACAGGGGCTCTGGACAGACAGCTGGTGGCCCAAGGGGGCCTGGAGACCACAAGGGGGGAGGTGCCCCTAGGAGGCCCGAAAAGGAGGGCTGGGCACGAAGAAGGAGTAATGGCAGATGTGGGAGGCCACACGGGCGTGACGTCACACGCCTTGCATAGGCCTCAACGAAGGGGAGCGAGCGAAGGGTGAGGGTGGGGGCCTAGATATCAACAAGCCATAGAGGGGAGGGTGGGGGGAGAACTTGGGAGAGGGCAGTAAAATAAGGGGCCTGCATGGAGCAGGCCACGAGGCGGACGTGATGACGTCACACGCCACAAGAACACGCAGTTCGGGGCAAAAGGCTTGGTAAAGCGGAGGCAAGTGATGGCAACACTGATAAAAGGGAGCAGGACAATGTGCACTGGGGGGAAGGCACAGAAAAGGGGGGAAGGGCCAGAGCATCAAAGGAAGACACAAGCGGAAACAAGAAAGGTGGCGGCAGCAGCTGCAAGAACAAGGGACCAACAGGGAGTAGGGCAGGAAAAGCGGGAGGCTGGGCTTCGGTTTTGGGAGCCTGAAGGGCATGGGACAAAGGGGACAAGGCCTAGGACAGGCTGGGAAGGGCATCATGCACAGGAATTTAGGTCTGAAAAGGGCTCACCATGCAGCATGGGTACACAAAAGCCCAGAGGATGGGGGCATTATACCGAAGAGTTGCTGAACAATGTAGTGCATCTAATCAAGGGAGATAGCTTTCAAAAAAAAAAGGGGGGGTTCTTCTTTTTGGGATATGTGTGGGCTGAATGGGCAGGGGATCATGGAAAGGCTTGCAATGTATTACAGTTACTGATTTGTCTGGCTAAGGGGCATTGTATTGGAGATTTGCTGATGAAGGGGCATTATAATGGATTTTATACCCAGAATAAAGGTGGGAGTGAACCGGGGGGGACTGGAGGTCGGTCAGCTGGATAGGGCCTGTAGTATGGGTGCAATGTAAGACAGCCACATGCTGGCATGATAAAAACATAAGTTAATATCAGAATCTTGTTTTCTCCTCTTTAGTTGTCTTTACAGTGTGAGAGTACAGAGGATATGGCACCTAAGAAGAACAGACCCTCGAAGGAAGAGGCTTACAGGGCTATAGTCGAGTTGGTGGAAAAGACCAACAGGATGTGGGAGCTGGTGGAAGGGGAGGAACCATGGAGACCAGGGGAAAAAAGGAAAGCAGGAAGGGAAAAAGGGGGCAGAGGGAAGTGGCTGGCCGAGGCGCCAGGCAGCCCCACCAAGGTACAGCCAATGGCGGTGGGACCCACCAAGGTGGCCGAGCCAGTACCTCTGCATCCCAGTGACCTGGTACCACCAGTACCTCTCCAAGACCAAGTTGGGTTTCCACAAGGGGAACCTGGACTGGATCTTCCAAGCACGGAGGTTCCTCTGCAGCTGATAGTGGTTTATCCACCCCTTCAACCAATGAGTGCTGTAATGGGGCACCAAGATGATGGCAGGCAACAAAGCTTAGACAAGAACCCAGGTAATGCACCCAGTGCAGTGGGTGATGGTATAAAAGAGTACATTAGTCAAATTGTGTTGGCATTGGGGACAGGGGGGCTAGGGCAAATGGAGTCAGCCTTAGCAGAGATAAGGACAGAAACAGGGGCACCAAAAGGAAAAGAGGGAGGTATAGAAAAAGAAATTAGAGGAACAAGGGAAATAGGTGCCCCCGGGATGAGGGTGGGTGAGCATGTTCCATTAGCCACAAAGGAGAACTTATGGAAAGGAGAATATGTGGATATATTTGCATTGGTGAGCCGGGAAGCGGCAGCAAAGTATGAAGAATCGGAAAACATAGGGAAGAGTGAAATGGCAGCAGTGGTAGTATTGTTAGGGAAGAAGGAGGAAGAAAAATTCACAAAAGGGAAGACTTGGAATGGGTGGTATATAGGTTTTGCCACTTTCTCAGCCTTAGTATTAGAAAAAAAGCCAGAGCTGGGCATCCTACTCATCACATACTCTCTAATAATAACAGAGGTAAAAGCAAAAGGGGAAGTGGGATGGATATACTATGATGAATTTTTTGGCAGAGAATGGCAACATATGGGGATGTGAGATGGGATACAAAGCAGCTAGAATGGGGGAGAAAAGGTGTTGGGACCCAGAGGAACTGTTGGGCATACAACAGGGCCTTTTGTTCATGGCCCCAATATCGCTTCCGGCACGCATGTTCAAAATGTGGGGGAACACACCCGGCAAACAGATGCAGAACAACATGGGCCCAGGGACCACAGGAATCTAGGGGCCAGATCTCAGGTCAACAGTTTTTTCGTGAAGGACAGGGGTTTAAAGGGCAGACATGAAACAGGGGATGGAGGGGTAGGGGAAATTCGAGCAGAGGAGGTCAGAATCACTGATCAAGAAAGCCAGACACTGAGTGAGAGACAGGGGTCAGGGAGGGAGAAAGGTGAAAAAGACAGGGGGCAATTTGGGATAGCCAGAACCCCCATCAGAATAGAGGCATGGAGAAGTTGGTTGGACAGATATCCGAACAAAAAAGTGGCTGGGATGATGGAGAAAGGTTTTTGCACAGGTTTTTCATTGCAGCATGATGGGCCCAGACAAGCAAGAGAGGCACACAACCTGGGGTCAGTAAAAGGGAAGGAAGAGATGTTAAGGCAAAAAATAGAAAAGGAAAGGGTAGCGGGAAGAGTGGAAGGCCCATTTGATACCCCCTCATTACAGAACATGAGGATCTCGCCATTAGGTTTAGTACCCAAGAAACAGGAAGGAGAGTATAGGGTTATTCACCACCTGTTCTTTCCAGAAGGGGATTCGGTGAATGACTTTATCAGGGAGGATTATAGTAGAGTTACATATTCAACACTGGAAGATGCAGTCCAGATAATCCGGGCTACTAAGGATGCGTGGATGGCAAAGAAGGATATTGAATCCACATTTAGGTTGCTGCCAGTCAGGAGAGAGGACTGGGACCTTTTGGGTTTTAAAGTTGGGGGACAGTACTATTTCGACAAAGCCATGCCCATGGGATGTTCAATAGCATGTGCAACATTTGAAGCATTTAGCACTTGTTTGCAGTGGATATATCAAGAGAAAACTAATCATAGAGCAGTTATTCACTAGTTGGATGATTTCCTTTTCATCGGAAGTGGAAAAAGAGAGACGCAAGGAATGTTGGGCAAATTTCAAGAGATATGCAAGGAATTAGGGGTGCCACTGGCGCCGGAGAAAACAGAGTGGCCCTTCAGGGTGCTAGAATTCCTGGGTAAAGAGATAGATGCCCCAAGGGAAATATTCCAGCTACTGGCCCAAAAAGTAGAAAAACTGAAAGAATTGATACTAGTGCATACCAGCAGGAGAAGGGTGCAGCTAAAACAAATACAGCAGGTTCTTGGTCACCTGAACTTCACCTGTAGGGCTATTGAACCAGGAAGGGCATTGACAAAAAGGCTTGCAAGGGTTAAAGTGGGGGTAACCAAACCACACCATTGGGTAGGCCTGACAAGAGGTGATAGGGAGGACTTTTATGTATGAGAGGAATTCCTCAAGGATTATAATGGCTGCTCTTTCTGGCAGGAAGAATGGGTGTATAACACGGACCTCAAGCTTTACACAGACGCAGCTGGGGGAATAGGCATGGAGGGCTACCTGAAGGGCAGGTAGTTTGCTGAACCATGGCCATCCAAGTGGGTAAGGGATGGCAAGGTAAAGGATATAACATTGCTAGAGATCATGCCCATTTGTGCCTGTACCCTGGTGTGGGGGAAGGAATTACGAGATCAAAGGGTGACATTCTGGTGTGACAATAGAGCAGTGGAGGAGGTTCTAAACAACAAGGGATCCAGGTAAGAAGTGGTCATGCAAGTTTTGTATCATTTAGTTTTAAGGGCCTTGCAACTGAACATGTCATTCAGATCAAAACACATAGAAGGGGTACACAACACCCTGGCCAACAGCCTTTCCTATCTGCAGCTGGATCGTTTCCGGAGGCTGGCACCGGTAGCAGAAGAGCAAAAAACGCCCATACCAACGATCATCTGGGACATTGGCGAGATGGAGAAGAACTGTTGTTTCACAGCTCATGTGCACCTCGGACACTGAGGGCCTACGATGGGGCCTGGCGAGTGTTTCAAACATTCAGGGCAACACACCAGATGGAGGTAAGTAGGCCACTCACAGAAGAACAACTGGGAAAGTTCATTGTGGAGCAATGGCAAAAAAGAATAGCTCATACCACAATGGGGGTCTATTTAGAAGGGATATGCATCATATGCAGCCTAAAGGGCTGGAAGGACCCAACAAAATCATGGTTTATTCAAAGGATGATGCAGGGATGGGGTAGGTTGAAGCAAGGACCAGCAGACAATAGAAGGCCAATAGGGGAACAGTGGCTAGCAAAACTAAAGGAGGCATTACCAGCAACATGCAGGTCAAAAGCAGAGGCCCAGCTGTTTCACACTATCTATGTCATAATGTTTGCAGGGGCTATGAGAATGAGTGAGGTGTTAGGCCATGGCAAAGAAGACAAAAAAGAGGGACTGGAATGGGAAGATATAAGTTGGGGCATGAAAGAGATACAGATCAAAATTAAAAGGTCAAAGATGGATCAAAAGGAGCAGGGCTGCATGGTGCCACTAGAAAGACAGGTAGAGGGCATGATATGCCCAGTGCAGGCTTTGTGGGCTTTCGCCACAGAACATGGTACCAGAACAGGGAGATTATTTGTTCATGGTGATGGGAAAGGGGTCACCAGTTACCAAGTCACACTGCTCAAAAAAGGCATGCAATTTTTGGGGGAGGACCCAGTTTACTACTCATCCCACTCCTTGCGAATTGGGGCCACCTCACAGTGGGCGTCGGCAGGCGAAACTGTGGATAGTATTTTGGGAAGAGGACACTGGCGGTCTGCCAGTTATAAGAGATATCCGAGCACTGAAATGAGAAGTGCCGTATTGCTGTTGTGTGGTTAACAAATGTGGGGGCGAATGGGGGCAGGAGGGGGATATGAGGATGATGGAATTATGACAACATATGAGATAACTAATTTTGATTGAACCCATAGGAAGAAGGAGGACCACGGAACTCTGGATCTGTGGCCACTCCTACATTTACTGGGCAGAAAGGAGAGTACAGAAGGAGGCTGGGGGAAAACAGCTGTACCAGGATGTAAAACAGTGTAGGTTGGTTTGGCGGGGGATCAGGGGGATGAGATAGGCACAACTACTGCCCACCTTGAAGGAAATGAAAGAACGGTGACCCAATCCTGACCTGCTTATCATACATTTGGGGGGCAATGATCTGGCAGGCAAACCATGGGTAGACACGTACTTGCAGATAAAAAGAGACCTGGAAACAATGCAGCTGTGGTGGCCGCAGGTAAGCCTTGCCTGGTCGGATATGATACCAAGGAGGGTTTGGATGCACGAGTACAGCTACAAAGCAGTGGATAGGGCCAGGAAGAAGATGAACAGAAGGGTAGGGACATTGGTAAGGAATATGGCAGGACAGGTTATACTGCAGGGCGTAGACGAATGGGTGGAAGATTTTATAGATCAGAATGGGGTTCACCTCTCGGATCTAGCCATAGACATGTTTAACACAGAAATAGTGGTTTTCATAGAAGCATGGATAAGACATGCAAAAAACGAAAATTAAAAAAAAAAAAAAAAAAAAAAAGGAGGAGTGGTTCAGAAGGTCTCCCTGATGTAAGGGAAAGTTATACCCTAAGGAGGGGAAAGCCAGTCATCCAACGCAAGCTGGAGACTGGCTAGTGGGGAAAAAGGGGGGGAGGGAGGAGAGGGGGGAAAGAAAAGGAATAACACCAAAAGAGGAAGAAGATGAAGGAAAAGCGGTCTCGGTTTTCACCGTCACCTAACAGAAAAGGAGAAGAAGAAGGCACTCAGGTTTTCACCTGGGGGGAGAAAAAGAGGAAAAAGAGGGATGATCAGAGATTGATATATGGATGAAAATAAAGAAAATTCTGAGAGATGTAATAATATGATGATGAAATGAAACATAGAATTATGATATATAAATAAATTAATTGCCAATCTGAGCACAACAAACAATGGTCTCTGTCTTTTTGTGAGGGAAAAAGGGGGAAATCTGGGACAATGGAGTTTGCCCTTTAAGGGGCAGACCAGGTTGTCTTGGTGCACCCCTTTCCCATTGGTTAAGATGATTGTGCTCAGAAGAGGAGGGGGGAAGGAAGGGGAGGAGACATGGGAGAACAATGGCTAGGCAACAGGAAGGGAGGGAGGGGCAAGTGGAGGTATATAATGGACAGCACAAGAGGGCTCAGCCACTTTCCTGAGTTTTGATCCTCCCACCCACCCACCCTACAAGGCAGAGCAAGAGAGAAGACAGTCAAGAAGGGACTGTATGGTGGGTCTGTCAAGGTGGATGACAGGCAGAGTCCAGTCGGACAGTTTGGACTGCCAAAGGTGGATGGCAGATAATAATATGGTTATGGACTGCCAAAGGTGGATGTCAGCAGAAAAAGGGGAAAAAGGGGAGGGGAGGAGGGGAAAGAAAAGGAATAACACCAAAAGAGGAAGAAGATGAAGGAAAAGTGGTCTCTGTTTTCACCGTCACCTAACAGAAAAGGAAAAAAGGCACCCAGGTTTTCACCTGGGGGGAGAAAAAGAGGAAAAAGAGGGATGATCAGCGATTGATATATGGATGAAAATAAAGGAAATTCTGAGAGATGTAACAATAAGATGATGAAATGAAACATGGAATTATGATATATAAATAAATTAATTGCCAATCTGAGGACAACAACAAACAATGGTCTCTGTCTTTTTGTGAGGGAAAAAGGGGGAAATCCGGGACAATGTTTGTGACTTGAGATAAAAAGGAAAAAGTGCTGATTTTCCTTTTTTTTTTTATCACAAATCGTGTCTAGTTGCAGCTGGAATCCTACTGCTGGGTTAAGTTAGAGCAGTGAGCCTGTAACCAGATCTCTCTCATTCTCTAATTTATCTATATATCAGTCTAGCTTTTCTTTTTAGTTGGCTGAAGTAAAGATTTGCTTAACAGCAAGATGTTGTTAATTTAAAATTGGGAACTGGGCAGCGGGAAACTAGAGACATATAAATATCAGGAGACTGCTCCTACCAGCTCCATTCCTCAGGTTAAAGCAAAATCTCTAGTATTCTTGGCTGCATTTATTTTTTGGTAAAGAAGCAGGAGGAAATGTTAAAAATAACATAAAAAAAGACCAACAATACAAGCAGAGCTGAGAAAGTGGATGAGGGTGGATCAAGTGGATCGGATCTGGATATCCCCACCATCTCAGACTGCTCAGACTGCACACTGACAACTCCAGCTCAACTCTCTCAGGCTTCTGAAGCTGCTAAAATGGCAGAAGAAACTCTCATCTCTTTCTGTGTTGGATATTATCTGGGGGTGCAGCAGCCAGAGCAGAAAGTCAGTAATTAGTCTTGCTGGAACAGTGAGCTGATTAAAGAACAGTGGCAGATATATTGAGCACATCATAATCTACCTTTTCATTGCAGGTACAGTTTATGAAGATTAGCTCCCCAACCAATTTATGATGGATACACAACTGTGTTTAGTGTGATTAGCTTTTCAGTTATCTTTAAGAACTTGTGATTGAGTACATTGAGACTAATATTTTATTGCTCTTACATTGAATCATAGTTTGAATCCTGCCATAACCACTATGCTACATTAAATACATCCCGTTTTCCTTATGCCTTGTCAGTAGAGTATGAAAGGTTACTATTAAGCAATTTGAAGAGTGGTATATTACTATTTTATCAGGCAGACAACAAAATGGAAAAATAATGCTTGATTATCAGAAGCACATGAGTTCTGTAATGCTGTTTTTGCTGACTTTAATGCCACAGATATCTTAAATCACATAATGACATAGAGCCAGAACAGATCATTATTCAGGTTGACACGCTAAAAGAGCAAATTAATATAAAGTGCAACCTTTTAAGCTATTTGTCATCACAAGGAACCATAACACTTTCAATGTACTAGGTGGGTCCTAAACAGGTTTTGATTCCCATTTTTTTCACAGACCTGGAGCATAAACTGTGTTACGGTTTATTGTGATAAGAAATGGTTTAAATGAGCACATGTTTAAGTAATTTGCTGTTTTTATATTTCAGCATGAAAAATGGCCTGTTGTGGCTCTATGTCATTAAATAATTTAGGATATCAATGGCATTAAAGACAGCAAATGCTTATTACGTGTAAAAAATATGGTACTAACTTATGTCTGGATTTTCCTTGTGTTTTATATGACTGGTATGTTTCTCTATAAATGCAAATCACTATCAACTGATGCAAAGGTGTTAAATATTTAAAAGACATGGTTAAAGCCAAGCACTCCACGTCAGTTTCTCACAAAATAATCACAGACACTTTAAAGAGACATGCCAGTTATATAAACAAAAGTAATAGAAAATGTTGGGGCCCCCAGACAAAAGATTTGGGGCACCAGCCCTGGATACCCAGTCCTAACAACCCCTAACCACAAGTATTTGTTCAGGTTGGCTGGACTTTAAAAAAAAAAAAAAAAAAAAAGATTTCCAAGCCTGATTGCCACCTGTTTGCAGTTGTAAAGAGAGACTAGTGTATAATGCTTTCCTGAGTCCAATACACAAGTCCAGTCAGTGTCTGACCACAGGTCTAACCTGACAGCCAATTATGATCTTAGCAGAAGTTTAAAGTCGAAAATATTCAGACATAGGTACCTCTGTTCTTTTTTCTATGTAAATAAGATACAATCTGAGTGAATGTGACATTATTGCCCTTGTGAAATAATAATAATAAATATTCGTTTACTATATAAATTGAGAACTGCTATAGTAGAAAATAAAACATGGTTATTTATTATGTTATGCTGCCAGTTCTTCCCCAGCCAGCATGCCATCATGATAAAGTGCATTTACTACACATTGCCAAGTTGCTTGCACAGGAAATGCTGGCCATAATGTAAGTTAGCATACCAAATAATAAAATATTGCATACAATGTTTTTTTTTAATTTGGCATGGCAGCAGAAAACACAATTTCTTATTTTCTTGGAGGTCCCGACAGTGGCAGATTAACTGCTCCTGCAGTATTCAAGTCTGGAGGTCCACACCACATGAAGCCATTTGGTGGCATTTATTTAGCCCTTCCTGTGGTTAATATCTAAGGAAATCAGTCTTTTTTTATGAGATTTGAGGAGGGTGTATTGATGGAGTTGGTCCAGCAACAGTTATTCTTTACCTCGGTTTAGAATACAGTTTGCAAGTCTTAATATTCCCTTGGTGCACCTTCCCCTATACAGCTCCATATGTACTCTGTGCAATATCCATACTGTAAAGTACACCAGCACACTGAGCCACAGGAATATGTTACTTACATGTTTACTCTTTATTTATTATGGCATGTGGCATATAAAACATAAAAAGTGCAGTGCTGCTATATGCCCCTAGTCAGGGCTAAACAGTAAGGGTTAGTGGCCATATTTTCTAGTGTAATTTTTCTGCTAGTGGCACTGTTTTTATAATTCATAGCGTGCATTATACCATCCTATTTAAATGAAAATTATGATTTCTATGCTTGGTATGCCACGATGAATACAGAATGAACATGCATGCATCATATTCTCTGTGACTCAGTGTGCTGGTGTTCTATACGGTATAGATATTGCAAAGATACCACACTGCACATAGTATTACAGTGCTGCTTCTCTGTTATGGATCACACTAATACTGCTCCATGCCTTACACTGTCTATACATAAATGTAATTAATAGAGACAAAACACTTTGCACAACCAGATTTGAACTGCTGTATACAAGTAACACCACAAGAAAACAAAATAAGAAAAAAAACCCTAAAAAACTCTGCAGCAATCTTGAAGGTGCTGTGGAAGACAACAACAACAGCAATAACAATCCTAAATAATAGGGAAGAATAATTCAGGCTACAGATAGTACGCTTTACATGCTGTAAGCACTGTACCACACAGTTCACTTTTACACTTCAACTACACCTGCTGTACACCTATTTAAACTGATTTTTAATTGTTTGATTGATTGCTTTTGTCAATGGCAAAGTAGTATACAGAGTGTGTGCATATACTGCAGTGCACAAGGGTCTTTTAAAATACTGTAGGTAACATTCTTGTAACATCTAGAAGGCCCTGGGCACATACCCTAAATTCCACACTAAAAAATGATAAGAACATAAGATACACCAAATGTTATTAATCTGGATGCAGTAGGGACTCACTCAATCAATACAGAGCATTTTTTACAGGTGTTTTTTTTTCCACCACAGGTTTGGTAGGGTTCAATGGGTAGGAATGGTACTACATTTCAATTCTACAGTCTGATATTTAAGCAATTAGACAACATAGGGTGTGACTAAAATCATGATGCATCCCAATGGGTTTTGGTTAGGTAAGAGGCCAAAATCCACGTGACAAGGAGCACAATGCAAATTATTTCACATGGTTTTAAGACACATCACAAACAATCCAAAATCAGTTTAATCTGGTGTCCAGCATTTGTAGTAGGAAAGGTAAAATTGGAACCATGTGGTGCAGTGCTTAGAGCATGGGTTTGTGAAAAAACAAATAAATGTTTGGATCCCTCCAGGGCCATGACCTCTTACTGTGTAACCCTGAGCAAGTCACTTAACCTTCAGGGAAGGAGCTGTTTTTTGTTTTTCTTAATGTGTTGGTTGGGTGGAAAGCTTCAGAGAATTGGATATGAACTCAGACATTCCAGTTCCTTACAGATATCGTACTCCCATCGGAGCATGATTGGAAACTCAGAAAAGGGTAACCAGCACATAATCAGTTTTACTTTATATCATGCTTCTCCTTCTGTTTCTCCACATTGAGTCCTTTTGCAGGTACCCTGCTGTTAATAAATTGTTGCATAGCTGCTTCGTCAGTGCATGGATATGCAATCCTCAAAGAAAATGCCAAGTTTCTCTGAATGAAGAAGTACAACTTTGGCCCCCCTTTCTAAAAAAGCAGGTCAGAAACTGAGCATGGGGTGCTGTCTTTGCATTTCTCTGCAAATGTTCAGGCAGCAAGAAATCTTAAGTCCCTTATATGAAAAGGATTTTCCTCCAGCAGTTTTCGGTATACTGTATGTTCTTTTTCCTCCAGTGAGGCTCCATCAATATTTATTGTCAGTCACACCTGTGAGCTTTCAGATGATGAATATCCTGGTTGCCTTGCACTGACCCCTTGGCAATTTGGAATTCAGAAAGCATGAGCCACTGATACTGTGCATCCTTGGCTATAAGTTCTTTCTTTTTTTTTTTTTGCAGGAGTTATGAGTTTGTGTTATGGTGGCCTACATTATTCCAGATGTTTTATTAACTTTAATAGGTGATTTAAAATGTGATAAAAATAGGTTTAATTATGTAGCCATATAATAATGTTGTTTTCTCTTTCTGGGCTGCCTTAGTGTTACTATTTAAGGAATACATTAACTAATTACCTTTTCTGCTTCTCAACTTCATTTGCTGAGTTTGTACTGTCAGAATCTGTTAAATGATGCACTCTTTTCATTTAAATTGATTATTATTTTTATTTTTGAAAGGCCACCTCAAGTCTCACTCCACTGCGGTGTGCGAGTACAGTTAGCTGCAGCAACAACGGGAACAAACTAGAAACATTGATACTACAAGACACTGGACTTCCACATAATTCATTGCTTCTTTTGCTACACATGCCTTCAGACAATCCGTGAACTTATGAAAATTGAATTGCACATCTTCTTTTGTGCAGACCAACTCGACCGTCATAATGGCTATAAACTGCAAACAATTTACACATAACCAGGGTACCCAAATGACTTAGAGGGGCAATATTAAGGCTGCTACAAGATTTGACATGTCATTAATGTGCTTTTTACCCCCAAAAAATATGTTTCTTTTACTTTTTACAGTGGTTTACAGTGACAGTGACAGGGTTATTCAATTTTATGGTCATAATCTCATTTTATTTTGCTTTTGGGGTCGCTATATAAGATGTTTTGATGACCTAATCTGCCCAGGTGCAGATTTCTGTAAGTGCTCTTTGGATATGCGGTCTGTGGCCTGTGGGGACACTTGCCAGCACATTACAGCTGAGTCAGATATGCATAACAGTGAACAGCGCCACCTGGAGCATTTAAGCAGATTATGAAGGGGATTTAATTACTTAAACATCTAAGGCAGTGCTGCAGTAGTGCACCGCGTAATGAGGTATTCCTCAGTACTGCCTGGTATACGTCTCAGTGTACCGTGGCTGCAGAGGTGTAGCTTGTTACTGGTAAACTTTTCTATAACAACCACTGTATATGACTTTGTTTTGCAAAAAAAAAAGGTTTTTAAAGTATGCTTCAGTGTAAGGAAATTCAATGGTGTCTACATTGCACTGTCAGTGGCTCAGTAGGTAGCACACTCGCCTCTGAGGCCAGGAGATCAGAGGGTTGTGGGCTCAGTTCCCACATCTAGCACTTGGGTTAATATCCCAGTACTGACACTGTAGTGCAGCATGAGAGGGGTGCTGCACTTCTGAGGTGCTGTCTTTCGGATGAGATGTTAAACCGAGGTCCCATCTGCCTGGATTGGTGGTAGTTCAGGTGGATGTTAAAGATCCCATGGCACTTATCGAAAAGAGTAGGTAAATTTCCCCAGTGTCCTGGCCAAATTTCCCTCATTCACTGAAAAAAAATACCACCAACAGCTTTATCTGGTTCAAGGTCAGTTGGAATTCATCTGTATCCCCTTCCCCGGGTCATGCCTGAAAATAGGCAGGATTTGTCTAGTGTGCTTACCTGGTCAACAAAAACTAAAATAAAAAAATAAATAAAATAAAACATTATCTCCTGAGTTTAATATAATTGAGTAATAATAATACTGTATGCAGTAAAGGCAAACCAGTGTGGTCAACAGTTAATGTTTAAACATAACTATGCTTGCATGACATACTGTACATTAACACAGGTATTTGTTGTAGTAGTAATATGTCAGATAGTTAGAAACTTAGATTGTTGTGGTTGTTGGGTTCCTGTTAACCACATGACTTGATGTGGTGTCACTGTTATGCACATGACTTGTGGCATCACTGTTATGCACATGACTTCTTATGAAAAAACTATTTTTAAATAATGTACACTTAATAGTTAGGAAATTCAGTGGTGTCTAACTTATCCACCGAGGCTCACATAGCAGATTAAAAAAAGGAGCTGTAAAAACTAATGGATACAGTCAGCAGCTAAACTTTGATATGTCTTGTCTTCATAGCAGTGGTGCCCAAAGATAAATTGTGGTGTAATTACCGGTAGGTAATACTTAGAATAAAACAGTGAAATGTTGCATACTATGGCACGTAAATAGATTCAATAACCATACTAATTTGGAAAAGAAAAACTAAAAAAAATTAAACTGAAAATTCAACAGAAAGGACACCATATTCATTACCGCAGTGGTGGGCAACCTGGAATAGCCTGTGGGCCACATATGTGGCCCTTGGACCTCCTCGTGGGCTGCATCAACACGCATGCCTTGGACAGAACCAATGTAACCTTAAATTGACACATTTGAGACTGTTTGAATATAAAAAAACATTTATTTATTGCAGTATAACAACCTTTAAAAAGTTTAAAACAATATTAAATACTAACATACTATTTGCCAGCAGATTAGGCCTTACGGTCTATCGAGTCTGCTCGAACTTTAGATCCTTAGTTGGGTGCCAAGACCCTCCCATCCCTTGTGCTCCAGAAACACATATCATCCATCCCCACCCCCCTGGGACAGGCCATCATCTGATACATCCACTTTCTGTGTCTGTCCCATCCTCTCTTGAAGCCCTCCACTGTGGATCTCTGAACTAGCTCACCAGGCAGTGCATTCCAAGGGTCCACCACCCTCTCAGTGAAAAACCTCCTCCTCTTTTCCCCCCTCACCCTTCCACCTTCCAACTTCAAACCATGCCCTCTGTTGATACCTCCCTGCTTTAGTCTAAAGATCCCCCTCCATGTTTACCCTATTTATTCCCTTGAGGTACTTGAAGACCTCAATCATGTCCCCACTGTCTCTCCTCTCCTCCAGTGAAAACAGGCAGAGCTCCTTAAGTCTGTCCTCATACGTCAAATCCTCTAGCCCTCGTATCATCTTTGTTGCCCTCCTCTGAACCCTCTCTAGGAGCTGTATGTCCCTTTTCAAGTGTGGTCTCCAGTACTGTACACAGTACTCAAGGTGTGGTCTAACCAGTCCATTGTACAGTGGCAGAACCACTTTCTTGCTCCTAGAGGTGATCCCCCTTATGATGCATCCCAACATCCTGTTTGCCTTGCTAGTCGCTCTCCTGCACTGCTCAGAGTTATTCATACATGCATCCACCATTTCATTTCATTTTATTATTAATGGAACATTTGGCTTGCCATATTTTCAACAATCCTTTTTAATGTTGGGAACAAGTTGGGTGCAGGCGCATCTCAGTTCTGCTGATAGATTACTATCAGTAAGGTGATTTCATTTATTGTTTTTTATATGTCCCATTGCTGAGAATGTTTGCTCACAAGTGTGTGTGGAACCAAACATGCACATAAGCTTTGCAGCACAGGTACGGAGCACTGGTCCACCGATTCTTTGCCACATCTAATTTAAATCTTCTTTCTTGGTATTGGTTATTGTGCAATCGTCAAGTGCTTGAATATCAAGAGGTTCTTCTTCAAATGTCTTTTTGTTAAGTCCAAGTCTATGGCACATGATGGTACTGCTGCTGCTGCTGAAGTCAAACTCAAATGGATTTGATAACCATGCCATGAATGGCTTCAGCTTAGTCATAGATGTGAATTGCTTCTCAAAACAGTGGTATAGCCAGCACAGTGATGCTTAGGTTTGAAGCACTGGACACCACACCTCGTGCTATGCCAGCAACCTGTGTTTGGGAATGACCTCAGGTCATCTGTGTGCCGGCATGGGGAGGAGGTTGGAACAGGATCAAGCATGCCGATGGGCAGCTTTCCTCTCCTGAGGGTGGTGAGTGTGGGTTGGTACCTCGCCCCCTTAGTTCCACTCCCACAGGGTGGTGGTCTGGTGGGTAGCATCGGCAGAGGGGGGTTGCAAAAACAGTTACAGGAGGTGGATGAGGCTGAGCTGGTGCCATGGGGTGCATAGCATGCCTCCACATGCTTGCTAGGCTGTGTGCCAGTGCCTCGGGTGGAGGGAGAAAACCAGTAAAATACCTTTGTGTTCATGTCGCCAGTTTGCAGGGGCAGGAGACGGGGACCAAATAGTTCTATAAAAAAAAAACACTGGTATAAAGAAGTCATCATTTCTGCATGCACAGATGGATCATACTTGGTTCTGCATACATCAGATGAATTATTTAGTGCATGCTATAAATACATGAAATGGGTAAAATCATGTGACTGCATCTGTGTTGCCATTAATTGTATTTGAATCATGCATTTCTTGATGCTTGTTATCAGGGTGGCCAGCAGATTATTTTTGCCCTGCAGTGTCAGGTTCAGATTATTGAGATGCATAGTTATGTCTGTAAGGAAGGCAAGTTCCAACACCCATAGTTCATCATCCAGTTCTGGCTGTGCATGTGAACACTCCAGCAGAAATTGTCATATTGTTGGGAGAAGTGCAATAAAATGAGAAAGCACTTTGCCCCGACTTAGCCATCAGACTTCATTGTGTAATAGCAGGTCTCTGTATGTGGCATCAATTTGTTCCAAAAGTTCACAGAACAGGCAGTGGTGCTATGCCCTTGCTCCGATATAGTTCACAATATGCACAACTTTGTCCATTACTGCTTTAAGCTTGTCTCCCTTGTCCAACTTGGAACAGCGTGTCTCCTGGTATGTGATGCAGTGCACACCAAATAAGTTTGGGAACTGAGACCTCAGTAATGGAAGAAACCCCCTGTGTACATCAACCATCGAGGGACAACCATCTGTTGTTACTGACACCAATTTCTCCATTGGTAAATTATGGCTTCTGCAAAATGTCATGAAGGCTTCAAATAAATCAGTACCTTGTGTTTGTCTATGCAAACCAATCAGCTCAAGGAATGCTTTGGTGACATGTAACTCACTGTTCACACATCTCACCCAGATACACAGTCTCTGTTGCCAGCTGACTCATCCACTGCAATACTGAGAGCTTCACACCTAAAAATTTATAAGGCTCAAGACTTGGGAAGTCAAGTCTTCAGCAATGTAGTTTACACTGTTCATCTGCTGAGCTGAAGACTTCTTATGTGCCGAATAATTTCATCTTTGTTTTTGAAATCTTCAAATAAAATACTGGACGATTCAATGTAGCATTCCATCACAAGTTCTCAATCAGCAAATGGCTTTGAGTTATTGGCAAGTAACCAAGATATCTGATAGCTTGCCATTGTTATCATGCCTGCTTCTGACATGGCAATTTTTAGCAGGCACTGTTGTGCAGCAAGCCACTTTTTAATACAGCAAGCTACTGAGAACATTCAGCTGATCCCAAAGGAAACTTATGAATGTATGTAGAATTACATTTTTCATAATGCCTTTTAACATGAAACCTTTCTGGGACAGCTATAACAGTCTTAAAAATCAAACAGAAGGGTCTGCCTTGGTGCTCAGTAATGAAGAAATCAAACTCCCAGGACTCCTGCACTGTTCTGCCTTCATCCCCTAATTTTCTTTTTTTACTGGCACGCTCTGAAGTTGGTGAGCTTGGTTCAGGCAGTGTTACTGTCCCGCTCCTCAACAAAAAATTGTCTATTATAGCAGCAGAGCAGCATTTAATTTAATATAGTATAGTCCCATTATGGCATTTGTGGAGGTTGGTCTGTTTCTCGTATGTTACAGGCCCACTTTTAATATTGTGCTTTGAATTGAAAGAAATTAACTACAGCACAATTAAGGAAATTGAAAACCCAGAAACTGCCATGCACTGCACGGGAGACTGGGGGCGGGGGCAAGAACTGCTTTACACCTAATTATCTAATATGGTACCCACTCCTAGCCAAACACTGACACATACATTTAAATGGGTGCTAACAAAGTCATTTCACACTGACACTAATTTCCATGATCGCTATCAAAGAATTTCACACTGTCACACTAATTTCACTGAGCGCTAACAAAGTAATTTTATACCAATCATTGAGCACTAACAAAGTAATTTCATACCAAGGGCATTCTCTGAATATTCTGCATGTTCTGTCCATTGAGCTCAGCTCAGACTGCAGTAAATCCATAGTACCACTGTGATATCGCCGAGCGCCAACAAAGTAAACATTTTCATTTTATGATTTCTCTCAGTAGGCGTTCTAACTTCATATCCACAATATCTCTAACAATGAGGTTAATTCCATCTGCTCGGAGATGTTTCGATTCACACAAGCAGGTGGAACCAGGAAGAGATGTGGACAGTGGCTGCCATTAAATTAAAGAGACAATACTTTTTTTTAAATTTTCTCTAGAAAAAAACATCTTTATGAAATTCTCTCAGGGACCTCAGAAAAACACGTTGCAGGCCGCAGATGACCTGACGGCCTCAGGTTACCCAAGACTGCATTTCCTAGTCCATGTGCTAACTTACAGACCCATGTTCTTAGACTTCCAGATGATGAACTATCTTTATATTTGGTATTTCACTCTCTTCATATGTACCCAATGTAACAATGATATAGTTATGGGATTTAAGTAAAAATTATTTGGGGACTTAAATGTCACACTTAGTCTCTCCAGCATCAAATAGGTGCAGTACTTATATATTCAAAAATATTTTTATGACATATTAATCCCAGGGGATTGTTTACAATAGGGTTCTGCCAAGCAGCCTTGTGCTTACATGTTTAACATCTCACCGGCTCCAGGCTTTAACCTCCCCACTATGAAAATACAATACTTTTATAATAATAATACATTTTATTTATAGGACACCTTTCAAGTATCAAGGTGCCTTACAGTAAAAACATAATCATCAACATTACAATAAATAAAACAATAAAATCCACTGTATTTCTGTGTCTTTTTACCTTGCACACAGCTTGCACTGTCTGTGTCAGAAAAGTGAAGCCAGACTTAAGAAAACACCATTATAAACAAGCTCTATTCTATAGTATTTATACTATAGACCACCCAGGTCTCATCCAGCCTGGGTGGTGTTATGCAATGCCAGGTCTATCAAAAACAAGATGGCAGTGATGGCTGATGTTGTCAGATCATCAGATCTAGTTTGCATCACCGAGACCTGGCTGGATGAAAATTCTGGCCCTATTCTGGAGTCAGCAGGTTGGATTGTAGGGGCAGGGGAGTAGCCATTGGTTTTAGATTGGAATTGAGCCTTGTGGAGGTGCCAGTGGGGGAGATAGAGTCCTTTGAATGTATCATTGGTGCAGGTGTGGGGTGCAGGATTCTTCTTGTCTACTGTCCACCCAGGGTGAGAAGCAATTCCTGCAGGAAGTCATGGACTGCGTCGTTGACATGATATTGGAGTCCTCCAGACGGATGATGCTGGGGCACTTCAGTGCCGGGGTTGACAATGAACTCTTACAGCTGGGTCAAGACTTCCTCCAGTTGATGAATTCACTGGGACTCACAGCTGATTACCTCTGCGCCTCATAGGCACGGTCACTCCTTGGACCTGGTCTTCCTTCTGGATATGGAAACCTCTGATCTGATGGTAGAATCAGTCAGTTGGTTTGACCATCACACCATAAGGCTCAATTTCCAGGCCCCCTCATATAGGTCTACCCCTATGGAGATGGTCCGGTACTGCCCTTTAAGGGGTTTATCCCCAGATGGCCTGTTGGCAGTGCTGGACCTATTGGGGCTGCTGAGGGATAGTGGTGACCCAGATGCCTTAGTCCAGAGTTGTAATGATGCTGTGACTGGGGCTTTGGATTGTCTTGCTCCTGTCTGTGTTCATCCCCTTACCCAGTGCCCTTGGTCCCCTTGGTTTGATGGGACCTTGAGGAAGCTGAGGAAAGTGGAGCAAAGGCTGGAACATGCTGGCGAAAATTGGGCCTGGATGCCGAAAGACTTAGATTTTTAACCCATCATAAGGACTACCAATTGGCTATCTCCTGTAAGAAGGCAGAGTGGGGGGTGTGGCAAGTGGGCTTAGATGGCAGATGCTCGCTAAGTGAGCTCCTCGGGACACCAGAGTTAAAATAGTTTAAAATAGTCAATTAATGAGTAAATAGCACTTTAGCATGGCGTGGGAGTATTACCTGTTACTAATGGCTTCTGGCAAACAAAAAAAACAAACAAGCCAAACTGCCTTTTAATACTCGAAATCTCTCTAAAGTGATGTTGAGCACCAGTCTGCAGTCAGAGGGACCACGAGGTGGAAAGTACACCTGATTGCTGAGTAAAGGACATGGACTCCCTAACAAAGACCTTAGCCGGAATGCTGAGTACTCTCCTTGCAATGCAACAGTAGATGAAGGCAGGTTTTGGAAACATAACCTCCCAGCTTACTCACCTCCAATCTCTGGTAACTAGCCTGTAAGAGACAACAACTACACACATGGCCCAAATCTCTGATCTGGAGCACCGAGTAGGTGAGCTGGAAGACTCCTATGCAGGAGCATCGGTGGAAAGAAACGGGCTCCGGTCCATTATGGCAGAGTTGAAAGAACGCCTTGAGGACCAGGAAAACCATTCCAGACATTCAAACCTATGACTAATAGGGCTGCCAGAGGCAACTGAAGGCCATAATCCTAACTCGAGCCTTCATCAATGGGCGGTGACACAGCTGGGCCTACCAGATAAATATGCGACCTTTGTGATCGAGAGGGTGCATCGGGTTGGTCCCCTACCAAAAGCTGGAGATAGCCCTCATCACTGCTTAATCAAATATCTGAGGTATTCAGATAAGGAGAGTCTTGCAAAAAGTCAAACAGTTTGGCCCTATACAATTTGGCAGCAAAAAAAGTCCATATCTACCAGGACTATAGTAGGGATTTGTAGGGACGGAGGCAGCACTTTAACTCAGTCAAAAGTCAACTATTTCAGTTGGGATGGTCGTTTGCACTTCTTTACACTTCTCCAAAGCTTCAAGTGGGGAGACCAGGCCAAAAACCATGCACATTCAATTGCCTCAGAAAAGTGGAGAAGTTGCTTACAAAGGAGGAGGCCAGAGAAAATGTTGTGCCAGATGCCTGAAGTAAGAAAACAGAACTCTCTGTTTCAGGTAAGAAGTAAGTGAAGTGGCTATTAGTTACCATTTTCTCTGGTGCTCTTTATGCCCTCTGGCCTAATCTGATAGTTTTCCTAGGGTCATTAAAATGTAAGCTGAGGACTATAGGCCTTTCAGTTTTAATATTGAAACAGGCCCCTCAAGTTTTCCTGATCTTCTCGATCGGCCCAGGGGGACAAGAGTTATAATAGGAGAAAAGAGGTCAGCTGAGGCGTGATCTCGACTGACAAATTGGAACTATCCCCACTGGAGACTTCCTAAAGAAATATTGGTTATTTACTTTGATCGGGGTATTATTTCCCTAAATGTTACAGTCGAGGTACGGGTATCAATGGGGAAATGCCGAAAATGGCTATTGAATCCTGGCGTCTTTCAAGCAGGAGACTGTGACTATACTTGGGCTGGTTACATTATTGGAAGACCTAAGTGACTTGGATATTAATTTTGAGCACCTGTTTTGTGAGGTAGAACAAGTTCTTACATGTGACGTTACCATTTTTTCTTTTTCTTGTTTCTTTCTTCTCTGACTTCTGTAACCCTCACATACTTTTAAAAGGAGCCAGAACTTTCTGTTGTGCCAAGACTTTTCTTTATAATTAACCTGTTATTGTATCCTTGACTGGGTCAGTATGTCTATATTGACTGTTAATTGTGAAATGACATGTATGTATTTTGTTATGTTTATAGATGTATGTAATTAATTCCGGGTCGCCCCTGAAAAAGGGACTGTTTCTGTCTCAGTGGGCCTACCTGGTCACCAAAATATAAATAAATAAATAAATAAATAATGAGCACTGTGTTACATTGTTGAACTCAGTTATTTTATGACATAATGTGTTTGGATCACTAAATTACTCAGTGAAGCATGCTGTTCTAATATTTTATTTATAAATGTGTTGACTATTTAAAAATTAAGTTTAAAAGGAAAATGGTGTCCCATTGATGCATAAGCGATGGCCGTTGTAATACAACATCACTGCCTGTTTTTTGTAGTGGGAATGCTGGCAGGGTTACTCCTGTCAAGGTGGGGAGGGGGGGATTGGTTTTCCATGATGGAAGCCACGGGAACAACATAGACGAGAGAAGAGAAAAACAGGGAGAAAGTGGGACCTATGGCATGGTTCTATGTCTCTAGGGGGTCCTGCAAGATGTTACTCAGCAGGGGTACCATTAAAGGCTGGAAACTGGTCCTGGTGCATGAATGGCCTTGGAGTGAGACAGGTTTGCTGAAGAGATAAATGGGGGAGCTCTTGTTATGGGGTAGGGAGGGGGGCAAGGTGGGCTTTATTGAAAATAAATAAGTGCAGAGGTGCAGAACTCACATGCGCAAGAGGCAATGGGTGTGTATACTTTTGAAAATTATGGCTGAAAATGTCAAGTGTGTATCTTGGAATGTAAATGGGCTGAAATCTATCTTAAAGAGATGTAAGATCATGGGGGAAATAAGAAGAGTGAAAGCGAATATAGTCCTGCTTCAGGAAACCCATTTTACTCTTCAAGAGGAGCAGAAAACTGCCAAATTTATGGGGAACAATGGGTGTCTGCTACGTTCTCAGCAAAAGCAAGGGGGGGCTTCGATATGGATCCCAAAGGGACTTCCAGTCCAGATTATTGAACAAAAAGTAGACCAAGCTGGGAGACATGCATTAGCCAAAATTAATATACTAGGAAAGGGGTATTTTTAGTGGGTTCAGTGTATGCACCGAATATTGAAAATCGGGTTTCTTTCAAAAATTATCTCTTGACATGGCTAGTTGGGAGGGAGCATGGATTCTCAGAGGAGACTATAATTGCGTGCTGGATAATATTCTGGATTGGTCCAGTAGAACACCTACACACAGGTCACAAAATGCCAAAGCGCTTGCAGAACTACAAGGGGATTTTGGCCTGGTAGACGCGTGGAGACATGTCCACCCAAATGGACGGGATTACAGTTTTCTGTCCCATGCACATCATACTTATGCCAGGCTAGATAGAATTCTGATATCAGGATCCTTATTGATAAGCATAGAGGAGGCAACTTACTGCCCGATTGTTAAATCAGATCATGCGATTCTACTGGTTACCTTTAGGGGGCAAGGTGTGCCTAAAAGGGTTGGAAATTGGAAATTAGACCCTTTGCTTCTGAAAGACTAGAAATATATACAGTATGTAGAGAGTAGCATACAGGAGTACCTCTCTTAAACAAAAGGAGTGACACCTCACACGGAGTGTGCTGGGAAGCCCTTCAGGCTTATATAAGAGGTCAAACCATAGCGTATGCCTCATATAAGCACAAGCTGGAGACACATGAGCTGACCAGACTAAGGACAAAAATTGATGCATTGGAAACTGCCCATAAACAGAACCCCACTAGACCCCTTTATAATGTCCTTCAAAAATTGAAGTGGAAGTTTAATACGCTCTCAAGTGTTCAGTTAGAACGTTCTATATCGCGCACCAATGCTAGGGCCTACTATGATGAAGATAGAGCCGGAAAACTACTGGCCTGGCAATTAAACCATAAAGAATCTGAGAGAGATATAGGCCAAATTAGTACAGATAGAGGGATACTAGTTCAAGGGACCGAGGAAATAGGTGAGGCCTTTGGGGATTTTTATGCTTAGTTGTATACTTCTGAACATAACCCATGCCAAGCTGACTTTGACCAATTCTTTCAGCGTATCCCCTTTCCTCAATCCCAGAAGAGGGTAGGAAAGATCTAGATTCCCCCTTGTCTAAACAGGAAATCACAGATGCCCTTAGGACACTGAACAGCGGTAAATCTTCTGGCCCAGATGGCTTGCCATTTGACTTTTTAAAAAAATTCCAGGCCCTTCTTATCGATCCCATGTTTGATATGATTCTAGAAGGCCTAGAAAAGGGGAGAGTTGCTACCTTCCAAATGGTCTGCTATGATCACAGTTTTGCCAAAACCAGGGAAAGACCTGACTAAATGTGCATCTTATAGGCCAATCTCACTTCTCATGGCAGATTATAAGATTGTGGATAAGGCTTTGGCTGCTAGATTAGAGCCTGTGCTCCCTGAAGTGATTCATACAGACCAGTCTGGCTTTGTTAAAGGAAGGTATGGGAAGCATAACATTAGACATACCTTAAATATTGTTTATAAGTGGGAAAGATCTAAGAGAAAACATGGGGCAGTGAAGGTCATGCTAGACGCTGAGAAAGCATTTGGGCATGTGGAATGGGGGTACCTATTTGAGGTATTGAAAAGGTTTGGTATGGGCCCGAGATTTTGTTCATGGATAAGAACACTTTATACCCACCCACAGGCTCAGGTCTTGGTCAATGGTGCTCTTACTGCACTGTTTGGTTTAGGGAGATGCACAAGGCAGGGGTGCCCTCTGTCCCCCCTTTATATGTACTATCACTGGAGCCACTGGGGGCGGCCCTGAGATCAAACCCGAACATAAGGGGTTTTGAGCGGTGTAATAGACAACATAAAGTGGTGATGTATGCAGATGACCAACTTTTATATATGCAAAATCCAGCGACAGACTTACCTATAGTATATGATTTAATGCAAGCTTTTGGCCAGCTTTCAGGGCACCATGTGAACTGGACAAAAAGTGAGCTGCTTCCAATGGGAATGTTAGATAGAGCCCAATTGATAGCTAATTTGGGGGACTTACAGTTAGTGAACACTATTAAATACTTAGATATACAAATCTCAATGGCTACTAGTCACCTTTATGCCCTGAATTTTACCCCACTTATGGTAAAACTCACAGTGAACTGCGAACGGTGGACAGTGCTTCCATTATCCATGATGGGTAGAGTGGGGGTGGTCAAAATGACCATTTTGCTGCAAATTCTATACCTGTATTAGTCCATCCCTATTAGGGTTCCCTTAAAACATTTTAAACAACTTGAGGCCCTCATCACTCAATTTGTATGGAAAAGAGGGAGGATCAAAGTAAGACGTAACACTCTCCAACTTCCCCCGTGTGAGGGAGGTATGGGTTTACCTAATTTTAAAAGCTACTACTGGGCAGCACAACTAGCTTATTTACCAAACAAAGACCAGGAAGCCAGCTGTACATGGTTAGGAACAGGGGAAGATATGCTGGATGGTAACCTTAAAAATGACACCTTAGTGGGTACATTGGCAAATTCAGGAAAAATCATGCTCTCTAACCCCTTTGCCAGCAATACACTGCAGATCTGGACAACAATTCATCGATGTATAGGTCATGGGAACAAGCGGTCCCCAAATTTGAGCCTGTTGAGAGTCATGTGAGATGGAATGCAGTGCGCCCAAATGGTGATTCAATGTATTCAGGCCTGGAGAAGGATGGGGTTAGTGGCAATTTCCCAATTATACGCAGGAGGAACGCTAAAGAGCTTTGGAACTATTTGCAGGGAATGGGGATTATCCATAGGAGATTTTTTTTATTTCTGAGACTGTGTCAAAAATGCACTTAGACACTTACACAAGAGTATGGGTGGGTGGAAGCATCTCCCCTAGAGGAAGAACTATTTAGGCTGCAACCAGGACAGGGGTCCCTTTCAATATACTATCATATAATACAAGGGCACTTTCAAAGTATGCAGCATAATAAGAGCAAAACTAGATGGAGCAAAGATTTATTGCCACCAATGGACAAGCTCGCTTGGAAATACGCCTGTGAACACTATGAGAACTGCTCTTGAAGCAATAAGCTTCATCAGATCCAATTTAACTTCTTGCATAGAGCATATCTGACTCCTAGGAGATTACATGAATTGGATAGCTCCAGGTCTGACTCTTGCCCTAAATGTCAGGTTGAAAGTGCAGATTTTACTCATTTAGCCCTAACATCTCCTAAGGTTGCCCCTTTCTGGCCCGAAATACACTCGATAATGAGTAGAGTGTTGAACAACACCTGTCAAAATCTCCATTGGAATTGCTATTGGGTGCTGATCCCTACCCTCAAATGCCCAAGCAGGCTAGGACCCTATGGTCCTTAGCTCGTATAAATGCAAGAAGAATTATTGCCAAGGTGTGGTTGTCATCGATGCCCCTGACTATCTCTCGATGGGCAAGCAATCTGAAGGCTTGCATGACACTGGAAAGGGCACAAAGCAATGCACATGGCTACTCCAATGATTTCCACCAAATCTGGGCCCCTCTGCTTACAGCAGTGGAGTCTGGAATTTTTCCCATCTGAACACAACTATATCTATATTTTGATATGGTTCAATATAACACTGTACCAAATGGTGTATTCCCAAAAAGATGTATATGCACAGTTTATTTAGTAATGGGCGGTGTAAATACTATTGTCATGTATAATGTGACAGTATGGCAAAATGGATTGTGATGGTTTATGAAATATATAGAGCCTGCTTTTCTAAACCGAACATCTTTTGTTTTTCCCTTTTGTGCTCAGATAGAAAGCCCATTTATAGTAAAGTATAGTGTGAGAAATAAGAAATGTAAACTTTGAATACTAGGTTGTCCACGCACTAGTAACAACTATAGTGGAATTGCATGTAATGTTATCATTAGATACCCATGGCCCTCATTGTTATAAACTGAAACTGAGAATGTTATTTATGTACTACAAATCATGTATTTGGAATGTAGGATCCTTGTACCTCTGCTCTTTAATAAAACAATTTGAAAAAAAAAAAAAAGAAGGCAGAGTTCCTGTACAGGGAGATTGCTGTGGCACAAAACTGACCATCTCATCTCTTCTGAACTGTAGACAGACTGTGCAATGCAGTCTGTCTGCAGTCTCGGAGAGCATTGTAGCAAGGGAAATGTGACAAATTTGCTCGCTTTTTTGCCGATAAAGTTGCAGACATCAGGTCTGAGATCTGCACGGGATGCCCCAGTGGAGCAGATGGTCATCAGAGGGAGGTGGAAGCTCCTCGGTCTGTCTGATCTGACTTCAACTGGCCGACGATCGGGGATGTTGTGAAGATTATCCAGTCTTTGTGGCCGACCTGCTGTGGTTTGGATCTTGGCCCAACACGTCTCTTTGTAGAGTGCATTGGGATTATCAGCTCGGTCCTTTCTGAGATAGTCTGGTGTTCGTTAGATTCCGGGGTGTTTCCAGACACCCTGAAGGAGGCGGTAGTGGTACCCCTTCCTAAGAAACCATCTCTCGACCTAGACTGTCTTGCTAACTACAGACCCATCTCTAACCTCCCCTTTGTGGGTATGGTTATTGAGAAGGTGGTTACGCTGCAGCTGAAGGATCATCTGGCCATCCATAACATCTACGATCCTCTCCAGTCCATTTTCCAGAAACGGCATAGTACCGAGACGGCCCATGTTCGGGTTCTCAATGATTTTCAAACAGCAAGAGATTGGAGGAACCATTCCATCTTGGTTCTTCTTGATCTTTCAGCGGCATTTGACACTGTGGACCATGGGGTGTTGGTCGGGTGCCTGCAGTCAATCTGTGGACTGTCTGATACAGTCCTCAGAAGGTTTCATTCTGACCTCACTGGCAGGTTTCAGAGAGTTGTATGTGGGGTTTACTCCTCTGATAAGGTCTCCCTGCCATGTGAGGTTCTGCAGAGCTCTGTAATGTCCCCCATGTTGTTTGCAATGTATATGTTGCCACTGGGAGACATTGTAAGTTGGCATGGGCTGAGTTTTCAGTGCTATGCAGATGACACTCAACTCTGCCTGTCCTTTGTGCCCGATCTGGGGGGAGCTGTCTCGAGTTTTAACGATTGCCTTTCCGAGATTGAGAATTGGATGAGTGCCAGTTGGCTGAGGTTGAATCAGGACTAGACTGAGGTTTTGGTGGTAGACCCAGGCCGTTGGATAGAGGGGTCATCGGTGGGGTAAGCTTCAGGGCTTTGGCTCAGTGGTTGCCAGCTGACGACCTCTGAATGGGTGCAGGATCTGAGTGTGATTCTGGATGACAGACTGACACTTAAACATCAGGTGTCATCTGTTGTCAAGACTGTCTTTTTACCATCTAAGGAATGTAGCCTGGATCAAGCATCTAGTTCCCCCCGATGACCTACCCGTTTTGGTTCATGCCTTTGTAACCTTATGCCTTGATTACTGTAATGCCCTGTACCTAGCGCTACCAGGGGTTGATATCCACAGCTTGCAGCTGGTGCAGAATGCAGCAGCGAGGCTGTTGACTGGGCGGCCTTGTAGCTGTCATGTCATGCCGGTGCTGCATGATCTGCATTGGCTGCCTATTCAGTGGCGGATCACCTTTAAGGTCAGTTTACTGACCTATAAGGCCCTACTACATGGACATGGTCCCAGTTATCTGCAAGATCTTCTTCATCTCTATTTCCCCTCCTGGCCACTTTGCTCTACCGATGTGGGGTTGCTAGAGATTCCCAGGGTTCATTTAAACTCATCTGGGGCCCGTGCGTTGGAATTTGTGGCCCTGTCCCTGTGAAATTCTCTGCCTCGATGGATTCAACAGTGCCTGATGGTGGAGAGCTTTAAATCTGTGTTAAAAACTCATTTATTTATTTTGGCATTCCCTGATTTTATTTGATCTGCTGCAGCTGTTTTTATAAGGGTAGTCGTTTTTATGGATTTTATGATTCTGTTCTAGCGCTGTGGTTCTAGAATAGCACTATTTTATAAATAAACGTTGATTGATTGATTGATACTAAAGTTGATCAGAATTCAGTATTAGATATTACATGTTTCCAGTTCCAAGCATAGGAGCTGACTTTTATTTTTCCTGGGGGTGCTGAACAACTGGCTGGGGGCCTGGGGGCTGCCAAGGCCCTCAGAAACTCTATGGTTTTTGGTGCTCTGTGATGCATTTTGAAAGTTTTTCCGAAGAGATAGCACAGCATAATGAACACAATTTAAATTCTAGTACATTACCCAGATTTGCCTGAATTTTTGGTTACTCATCACCTCGACGACCTACTGCCCAGCAAGGGGTGGTTTCACTCACCTACCTTGACCCCTCTCCAGCTACTGGCATATCCTCTGGTGTTGTCACTCACCACCTTAAACCACTTCCCACCAAGTCAGGGACACCACCAGTGTCTGCAGTGCTTGCTTCAGACACTGGTGGTTTCCCACCTGGTGACTTTTTCTGCAGTCTAATCCCCAAATCTTTTCTCAATAAAATGAATTTGCCAAAAACACAGTCTGCTGTTTTATTAACATGCCACAACTTCCCACAATAATTCTTCCTGCCCTATCCCTGGTCTGTGGAAAGTGGGTAGCATTTTAATAAAACACATGTAATGTGTACTGTCAAATGCCCTCTGGCACACAGTAGGGGAGGACAGAGGTTGCTATGCAAAAAATACCTAAGCACATCTTGTCTGTTATCCACCACACAGGTTAACAATGTGCTGAGAACAAGCTGGCAGTGGTGCCAACACTTGCACATCAGTCTCCACTGTGGAATGGTGCTGAAAGCATTGCTGCAATCTTGGTAAGCCATCCCACAAGCTAGATTTAACTCCTTGAACACCTAATAAAAGACATGTATCTTATTATTTTCCAAAAGGCACCCCGCTCATCACAGGAACATACATGGCCAAGAGTCCTATAACCCATTGCTTAAATAATACCCTTTCCTTGACTATGTTGTGTCATAGATTCACCCATACTCAATATCAACTGAGAAGTTATTAATCTTCCAACCACCACTGCTTCCTGTTAAGTCACCCCCAAAAAAATTACAGTTAACTAGCAGTATCACAATGAGTTACTGACTGTTACTGTACAAAGACATCATCATCAGTACCACTATTTTATAGCACACATGAAAGACTTGAAAATTATATTGAATATGGCAGCAACTAGTTCATAGCCATGCCAGCTAGTGTTAACTATACTCAGTCAGCTCAGAAAACAGACCCCTGAAAATCTGATGGGCCCTATGTATAGGAGTAGTTGAAATAGGGCAACAAACATAATCCTGGTGTACATATTTTTGTTGTCTGGCAACACCACTGCTGACACATTCTTCGCCCTGTACTCAGTGCACAGTTACTTACTTACTTACCCATCTGTCCCACTCTATTTTCCCTCAACAGCAGAACTTTGACAGTTTACCTCCCTGAGCTTCACTTCAGTTACATTACACATTTTACTACAGTGAACATTTCCTTTTTTTGCTGCTGCCCTCATGTTCAAATTATTCTCATTTGAACCACTGCCTTCCAACTCCTGTGGGACCAGACTGGTCTTAGTGCACAGTCTGTCCTTCACTTTGGCAGAACCTCAGCACTGGCCCAACCATACCAGCAAGTGGTATAGTAAATCCAGCCCCCCCCGGTCTCTGCTCACCACACGTCCCTGAGTCTTACTACTAGTCCTACCTGTAGGAACTTGGAAATGTGACTCTGATCCATCCTATCTTGTTGGCTTTGGACTTTCTGACTGCCTCCCTGGCCTCCAAGTCCAATGCAATACTGGTTGCTCCCTTGTGTCTGCTGCTGCCTGTGTCTTCATTCCATGCTGTGTGTTTGTGCTCCCTCCATCTGCTGAGCCTGAGGAGTGCCTCCTGCTTAGGGGGCCAATGAGGATGTACCGAAATCTGACTAAGGTGATGATGAGAGTGTCAGGGAGTGAGGGAGGGACCCCAGACACACACAATACAAAACGTACAGTACTTATCTATTAGGGCCTGAGTGAGAGCGGGTGAGCAGTGAAAGTAACTGCCGATACAGCAGTGCCACACCATTCCTGATTCCTGCAAAAATGGCACACACTGATTGGCTGGGTTGGAATGGGATTTAAACTGTCAAAGTGCTGGTGACTGGCTGATGAGGCAGAACAGCATTCCTGACTGTTCTGCCTCAATTTAAACCCAACTGCAGCCTGGAACTGTGTGTAAATTCTGGGGGTGGGTGGGGTGGCAGAGCCACTATCTACTTTTCCCGGTGAGGGGTTCAGCCCCTCACCCCACACGATATTTGGCACCTATGATTCCAAGTACCATATCATGTTGCCTTATTACTGAAAAAATGGTACAGCATTATAAATGGAACAAATACAAACCAAAACATATTATAATGATCACCTCCTTATAAATTTGATGGGTTTAAGTATTATGATGTGGTTTTTGGACTGTACTTGTAAGACTAATTGAACCCTTCCTATGTTACCATATATAGAAGAATCATGAGAACAAGTCTTTTTACATTCATCTTGCTGATAAAGAAATGGTACCGTTTTAATAATCCTTTTTTAATGTTGAGATATGATACTTCAGATTTCTTTAGTTTCAGTTTTACTGTTTTGCCACTCTATGATGCATCCATTGGGTAGAATGTTTTCCCAGAGGATCTATGCAAGGTAATGTGATGCACCATACAGGATTACTACAATACATAAGCTTCAGGATAACTTGCATGTTTTACTAGTCATATTTTCAGAAGCCCAGAGTAAGGCCTCTGGATGCAATGCCATCAGCAGGTAGGTGATGTTTGGTGCCAGTGGTTCATTTTATGCAGCTCACAAGTGCAATAGTTTAAAAAAATTAAGAAACACCAAGGAAATGCTATGCACACATTGTTTAATATTATCAATATCTAATAGTTGTTTTATGGTGCTGTTCTTAAAAGGTTGAGACTTAGACATTATGACATCATGATGCCTATTGCTGATCGGCCCAAAACTCACATCCAGATAGGAGGCAAAGGCAACTAATTATAAAAAAAAAAACATTTCATTGTTTTCAAATAAAGTAGAATGCATGGGTAATCCTCTCTGTGTATAAATAGTTCTTTGAGCTCATAGCATCTGATACACCATCCTGACAATCTCCTGTTTTGTACTCTTCATGGAATGAATGACCACCATCATATGAGTATCCATGAGGTATGACAGAGGAAGGAGAGAGGTGAAATCAGCATGTCATCATGCTGGTGATGTCAGATACAGATGCTCCTGTAACCATGTTTAGGGTGTTGGTAAGAGTGTGTCAGTGTTTTTGCAGAGAAATGGGTATCCTCCACTGCATGGGTATTGCGCATGGCTAAAATCAGATAATAGAACCCTGCAATACCCAGGAGGTGTAATACATGGTAGTATCTTGTAATAGCACTGAATAATTGTTAGAGTAGTCAGTAACCATGTGTGAGCTGGATTCAGTCTACACAGGAACACTGAATAGTTTTAAGATAGACAGAGCCATTGAAACATAGGAGGCAATGGCAGAAAAAGGCCAAGCACAGTACTGTAGAAAATGTGAAAAGTAAGTCTTACATTTCTGGTGTAGGATCTACCTTAATGAAGGATTATTTTGTTTGTGACAATAAAGATTCCATACAAGGGTTACTGGCTATCCCTTATTATAATGCGCTTGAGATTAATGTAAGCTGAATTTGTACCATATTTTAATATTTCAGGTTTGAGTAAAAAATAATATTGCTACTGCAGGTACAAAAGGAGATCCACCCCTAAGAAAGACCCACTTGAGGGTTGAAGTGCAGGGCTTGGTCTCTCTGGTACCCTGCCAAAATAAATTTTGCACTTGCTGTTCACTGAAAAGCTTTGTGTGCTGAGCTCTTTTTTCTCTTTGTATGTTTAAAAAGTTGACTTCTTGCTCATGCACCACCAACAATCCTAAGTACACCAAAAAACTTGTTACAGGTACAAAAGAATGATGGATGCAGTTTTAACAATTATTTATATGTGTATTCATCCCAGAAAATTATGTTAATACACTATTAGGGTTCCAAAGTCACAGAAGGAGAGAAATGTGGTCTTAGGTTGTTTTCAACATAGTGCCCACCCTCCCCAACCCCTAATCTTGTGACCCAAGTCCAAGTGGCAGGTCAGGGGCCATACTTTGAGATATATGGAGCTGGCAAACTTCACTTTCCAAATTAATTCATGTTTGCCAAATTAGCAAAGTGCCAACATCATGAAGTTTTTGCCAGGAGAAGTGACACTTTTTTCAAGCCAAGTCCTGCAAATTTGCTAGCAAAGTTGCAACTTTGCCATGGCTTTGCTTGACTTTGCCTGAGAAAGTGACACCTAGCAAGAAAAACGTATTGTGAAGCGGCAAAGTGGCAACTTTGTAAAGTTCTTCACTGGAACTTCCTGGCAAAGTAAAATTTTGTATCCTACCTAGCCATACCCCATGGGTCTGCTACCTTGAAGCTACAGGTCAGAGAGTCTGCCACTCAGGTCATCTACTGCTTAATTTAGGCCTGCTGGATCCATTATAACTTTCTTTGTGCAGGATCCTGTGGACTCTGCTTAAAGTAGATCAGTCCAAGCAGGACATCATTCATAACGTTCATTGCACAGAGCCCAGTGCACTTTGCTGGAAGCAAGATATTAGTCTTTGCTTTCTTCTCCCAGGGCTTCAGACCTGTGGTTTACAGCAGCAGACATATGTGGCATGGCCCTGTAGTTTGACTTTGTGTTTTGAGGTTATGGGCTGGGAAGGGAGGTGAACGTTAGTTTTGAAATAACCCTAACACAGCATTTTCCTCCTTTTGTGACTCTGGAACCCAAATAATGCTTTAACAAAGTTTACTGCAATGAATTTCTTTACCTATTGTGAAAGCAGATTCATAACTTGCATTCTGCAGGGCCGTTTGGGTCCTTTGCAGAACAAGAGGTGAGTCCTAACTTGCTTCACACAGGACTCTACAGGCCATTTGTAAAGCAGGAGGCGAGTCTTAATTTGCTTTACAAAGGGCCATTTGGACCATACATGAAGCATCAAGTGAGTTTCAAACTGCAGGACATGAGTCCTCTCTTGCTTTGTGCAGGACCCTGTGGTATGTGGGAGAAGAGGGTATGCAGGAGAAGAGTCATAAGTTTCTTAATATTTTGTTCATGTATGAGTTTATTTCTAGAAGATAATGCACAAGACTTTATAATTTACTGTTTATCTCATTTGTTTCTGGTGCAACCTCCTTCTGGCAGCTGCACTAAGCCTTCTCCAGTGCTTATCCCTCCCAACCCTCCTAAAGCATGGCCTACTTGGATGGCCAGTTCAGGCAGGGTGTTGGTCCTCCTTCTTGTGGACCTATTGCATGCATTCCATTATCCTGAAATGAAGCTGAGATTTTTCTATGTTCAGGTTGGTCCTGACCAGATCCATGTGCATGCTAATGTGTGGCCTTGCATATTCTGGCTGGTTTCCTCCCCTCTAACAGCATGACTCTGCATCACAACCATGCATTGTCAACCAGGTGGAAGTATTATTGCAGTGGAAGTGATTTTTTTGCCTCATGGAACAAAAGTGTCCTCAAGGACCCTTAATTCTCCTCTCCCCAGGTGACTCCCAATGATCTGAACTCTGGTCACAGCATCATGAAAGCAGTGTTATTACTGCACCGAAAGACTGGCCCCAAGTGATATTTGTTTGGTTATATTCATGAGAATTTTCATGCTTGTTTTGTTTGTGTAGGTTATAGTTCATTTTAAACAACAATTTTCACTATTCCCTAAATAACTCAGGAACCAAATGAAAATCATCTAGTTTTGCTTTTCTTGTTATGTTCATGACTTTTTTTTTAACTTGGTATTATTATTTTTTCATGTCTTACCAGTGCATGTGCTACTTGTTAGTTACATGCTGAGTTTGTTAAAGTCTGTTTTGATGGATTTTTTTAAAGCAATCACAATATTTTTTTTCTGATAAAAAACACTAGCTGTAATCAATTTTTTAAGCCTGCAGATGTCTTTTGAGAGTGTCTTCTCTCAAACCAGACAAATTTTAATCTTTAGTTAAGTATTTCTTTACATTCTTCTGGTTCAATGCACAATAGGTTCTGCACCCTTGGAGAGGTACTTGTGCATCAGTGTGGTGCACATAGGCCCCACTCTGGACATGTGAAGGTCTGCGTGCATCCATGGCCCCAGGACCCATGCCCCCTGCACCAAATCAATTGCAACCAGTGTTCCTATGTGCATGACCAAGTCCAGGCTGGACAAAGGATTGGGCATATGCTCAATTCATGAAGGAACATCTGCAGTCCTGCATTTGGGCAGATGGGTAGGAGGCCACGCTGCCCTAAGGGCCACAATAATAGCTGGTATAGGCCTCCCTCCAAATGGCCACATGATAGTTCTTGGGGCCTCATCAGCTCCCCTCACCAGCTCCCAGGCCTCTGAGCCTGCATGGTAGGCTAAGCCCATACCAGCAGCAGCTGGTGCCATTTGTCAATATACACTTTTGCCAACATGGAACAGCAGTTCTTCAAGGACTGCCATATCCCAAAGTACTCTGCTCCATGTGCTACAAGGGTCTTTTAGAGACAGGTCCAGTAATCATATTGAATGCCTGTTATCCAGCACAGCGTCACCTCCAGACCAGCAGCTGGCTCATCTGCTCTGCTCCATATATGTGACTCCTAGGGTGAATGGTATCATGGATGCCAGCAGGTACACCAGCTCCTGGGAATGTAGGCCAATGCACCACAGATATGTGCATTTCAGGATTAGGCTCTTAGATTTTAAAGTGTTTGTTCTTGACTAACTTTATCTTGGAACAGCTTTCTGTTTTTTTCAACTATGTTTTTAAACAATGAAAAAGGATCCATACATATACAAACATAAAACATAAATAACTAAAAGCTAAATACTCCATTCAAGCAGCTCAGAGCACCCAAGAACAGGGCAGTGCAACCGAAAAGTTCACTAACAAACCAAAGCACCGGGTCGGGTGCACATGCCTGGAAATGAAAATAAAATGTTTCTGTGGAAAATGGTCTTGGCAGATAGATTGTAGCATCCCTGAGGTACAAAATATGCTCAGTATTCTGTTCAGATTGTATGGATGCTAGTCGTCAAATAATTGCCACATACTTCAATATTTTTTCATATATCTCGATGTATTTCCTTGCCCCAATGTTTCACTCAGCATTCAAGCCTTTTCAAGGGTTCCTTAATGTCTATAGATACATAAATATACAGTACATAATATTTTTTATTATATTCCTTTTTAAGAATTTTATAATATTGAAGCTCACTATCCATCTTAGACTGTATGCCTCACTTTAAGTCTACATGCTCCTCATCTTATACATTCATTTTTTTATAACACATCTGTTTGCTTCTCTTGTTCCAAAATTATATATTTGTAAAAAAGTTGTTGTTATCACTTTAAACATTTCTATGTGTATTCATCTGATTCATGGATAACCATATTTCAACTATGTTTTTAAACAATGAAAAAAGATCCATACATGTGCAAACTTAAACCTTAACTAAAAGCTAAATACTCCATACAAGTAGCTCAGACCACCCAAGAACAGGGCATTGTGACCTGAAAAGTTCCCTAACAAACCAAAGCACCAGATCAGGTGCACATGCCTCCCACTACTGGCCACCATGCACCTATGTGCACTGAAAAATTGTATCTGTGTCACTAAAGTATAGTGCAGAACACATTTATTTGATACAGCAATCAATTCATTGTTAAAAACATAGAAGGGGAGCCAGCCTACTAGCACAGGGGCAGGGTGCCCGACTGCAACTGCAATGACCCGAGTTCGGGAATGGACCTGGGAACATCGGAGGGCCGGCTGGGGAGAGAAGTATTGAGCATCCTAGGGACTGCCCTCCTTCTCTGGGAGGGAGGATAGAGTCTCCGGATCAGTGGGGACCTCTAGTAGAGGCTGGGGTTACACCTGTGTCTGCCCCAGTACGTGTAGGGGTCAGGGCGGATGCGAGTCGTCATTGCATGTCCCCGCCCCGGAGGTCAAAATATCAAACATTTTGGCTGCCACTAATGAAACCCACTCACCCCAGCTCCACTAGCCTTGTGTGGCACTTATGGGACCTGACCTTTCCCAACATCCTCTATGGCCGGTATAGACTTCCGTGCCCCCCGGCTTGCGGGCAAGCCAAGGAGGTAATGCCAGTGGACTCTCCTGCCGGAACCTTCTCTCATCAATGTGGAAGTCCTGCTGGTGCAGTGGCCCCACCTTGGGGGTCAATCCAGGGGATATTGGGGGACCTGGGATTAAGGTAAGTCCCCAGGGGTTAGTGAGGTAGCGAGGGGTGAGCAGAGGCCGAGGTCTGGGTGGGCTGTACAAAAAAATAAAAAAATAAATAAAAACATAGAAGGTGGGAGTTATGTGATGGTAGAGTCATGGTAGGAGCTAGGGAGAAGAGCTCCATCCAAACCATCAAATTGTGGCTATTAATCTGCCACAGTTAAGCACAAAACCTGCTCCAGGCTATATTTGTACTCTAATATCATGTCTGAGAATGGCTCTGTGGACTTAAAAATGGATATCTCAGTCCAGCGAGATATTACTTACCAAGATCAATCTGAGGTGGATGAAGAACCGCTCCTGGAGCTGGGAGCCAAGCGGCCATGATACAGTTCTTCTCTGGCATCCAGTCCCTGAGGATCTTTCTCAATGATACATTTATTAAGAGTTTCAGACAATCAAGGAAGTAATTTTTTCTTTCATAGCCAACATGAAAGATCTAAAGCCAGCAATAGGGGACTTAACACAGCGGGTATCAGATACGGAGGCCCAGATTTCTTCTGTAGAAGACTGCCAGCTAAAGCTCAATCCGATATAGTGAGACTTAAAAGAACAGTCAGAAAACTAGAAGAAAAGCTAGATGACCTTGAATATTGCAATTGGAGAATCAACCTAGTATTGATTGTACTCATGGAGGGTGAAGAGGGGTCCAGCTCCATTGGGTTTTTACAGATGTTGCTGGCACAACTGGTTGGACCTTGTTCCAATGGCCCCAACTATATATCATAAAGAGGTCTCATCAGGCCTTATGAGCCAAACCCACCTCCGGGGAGCCCCCCTGACCCATCATTTTCAAACTATTGAATTTTCTGGATCAGGAATTTATTCTGAAGGAGGTTAGAAAACTTGCTGGTCTGCAATGGGTTGGAAAGAAACTGCACCTGGTAGCAGACATGACGCTTAAGGTTCATCAGGCGAGAGCAGCTTTCAGACCCTTGACCTCGAAGTTATGGGCTACACAGATCAAGTATCGACTACTGTATCCAGCCTGGTTGGAGGTGGTCTCTGCATCAACAATTCATCAATTTGACTTGATCAAACGAGCTTTGGGAGAATTAAAGAAGATCTTTTTGGACCTCTTTGGCAAAAAAAAATGTTTAAGGTCTACAGCTTGTCCCGGTCCAGTTTTTGCCAGGGTCACCTGTGGAGTATCTTCCGCTGTTAATGTAGTAATCTACTTAAAAGACTACAATGTATCTCAACAATTGTTCATGGTCTCTATTGCTCCACTTTCAAGAGACTTTCTGCTTAAAATTTGTTCAGTTTGAACTTACATGGTCTCTATGGATAGCTAGAGCTTGATACCAGCTATTCATGTAATGTCTCTTTGTTTGCTTTATTTCCCTTTTAACTGCTGGGATCTTATCTTTTCAAGGTATACGTGGGTTGAGGTATGTCAATTAGTGTGGGAGGGTTTATCTTTTTTGTTATGTTATCCCACGCTGCATCACATTTTTCTTTATTGACTAATCATAAGACTTAAAGCTTCTAGAAGCATCTACTGTTTTTGTGAATCCTAGCAATGGTCAGTTATTGAGACTTCGGGAGGACTGAATATGCCATCTAGTGGAAACTGATTTTTCCCCCAGTATGGTTTGAACAGGGATGTTTGTTGAATGTAATTAATGGGTTATCTTGTATCTGACTTGGTTATTTGTGTTCTAGTATGGAAAGATAAGTTATACTTATTATGTAAGTTGGCACCTTGGTGGAACACTCCAGCTTCTTACGGTGGGAGTGAAGTGGGGTTTTCTAATTGGAGAAGAGCTCTTATATGCAAATAGTGGTATTGTTGATAGGATGTCTCCTATGAGTTAGGGGCAAGCCCTACATGTTATATACTCCGGTATTGTTTATTCTCTGTTGTACCACTTTGCAGCTTTGTCTCAGTTCATGTTTTTATCATTTTGCAAGAGACTAAGGTGGAGTCCTTTATTAGCCATACTTAAGATGGCTAAATTTTTTTATAGTACTTTATTTTTTCACTTCAGGAGGATTCTCAAGCTGCACTACAAGGCTGTGTAGAGTAGTTAGATGTTAAGCAATTATCGTTCCCAGGGCTGATAGTAATTGAATTTAATGGTTGGAATGGAAAGCATTGTTTTATAACCTACTTCCTCTGTGATATGCTGGAGGTCCTGCAGCTCCACAGTTACAGTTAGTTCAGGCGCCATATGGACAATGTATTAGTGTGGGGACCTGCGGGGATGGAGTAAGTTCTATTTATTGAGGCTTCTTCTTGTAATTATGTTTTGGAAATTGGCAGATTTGGTGAATCTCCCTCGGCTCTCGTCATGGTCCACATAACTAGGAGTGGGCATAAGGCCCAGTGTGGGTGTTTATTATTATTTATGCTAGGGAACATTTTAGTTTTTGTATCTTATTGACAACTGATGTCTGGGGGCGGGGCTTTTTTGAAAGTTGGAGGGGGCACCCATACACACCAGATTTCCATATGTGGAAGGGGTTCCATTTTGATGTTGTATGAGTTATGGACAATAGAATAGACAACCTCCTTCTGGTCACCACCAAGAAAACAAAATTAATGCTGTTCAGTTCCAAGCCCTTCTTAACTATATGTAAGTCAACACCCCCCCCCCAAGCATCACCTCACCCGATGGCCAACCACTGGATGATGTCAAGCATTTCAAATATCTAGGAGTCATGCTGGACCCATCCCTCTTCTTCACTGAGTACATAAGCTCCCTAGTGCTAAGATTCCACCAAAAACTTGGCACTGGCAATACCTCACCCCACAGGCCCATCTGACCTTCATTCAGGGGAACCTTCTCCCTATCCTGAACTACTGCTCTCCAATCTACAACAGGACCTCTGCAACCACCATGGCCACACTCTCCACAGCCTAGAACAGTGTCTGCCAATTTGCCTTGCTAGTACCTTTCTCCACCCACCACTGCATCCTCTACAACTCCTTGGGGTGGCTCCAGATATAAGGCCATTTTGATCTTGCCCTGTACTGCATGATTGACTTTGCCATCCACATCGGCCTGGAATCTCCTCTCACACCCATCCTCACCGTCTGACTCTCACACTGCAGCCTATGCTCCTCTAGTATCCCTCCTCTAAACATTCCCAGGGTTTCTACCACTATGGGTGCCAGAGCCCTGTCTGTAGCAGTCCCTACACTATGGAATAAACCTCCTGGCAAACTGTGCATCATCAATGTCCACCGCCTGTTCAAAACTCATCTCAAAGACTGGCTCCTGCTGGCATCCACCTGCCACTGCTTTCTGGACTAGTCTACCCCCTCCCCTCCCCTTCCACCCTGTCCTATCTATATGTGGTCGCTTTCACCTCCCCCTTACTTCATTTTCCTCCTTCCTCTCTCCCTCCACTCCCCTTCTCCATCCCCACTCCCTCCTTCTTTTGCCAATTCCTATTTCTGGAGTATCTACATTGGTTCTTGTGGTCTCCTGACTGGCCCCTTTCCACCCTGCACTTGCTCTTTTGACAAGTAGGATCTCATAGTAATTACTTCCTGCATAACTTGCTGACTGAGTTTGAACACATCCAGTTATTTTATCTCCTATGACTGCCATTTGTTGTAATTTTATCTTACTATTGTACCCTCTTTTTTTACCCTGTTACATTGTGTAAGTACTTCTCTTCTGCTACATGATGGGCAGGATTCACAAAAGAGATGCACCGGGTGCAAGTGAGATGTGCTGGTGCAAGTAGGATGTGCCCATCAAATGCTGAGTGATTCATAAAGGGATGCACCATGGGATGTGCTATGCGTAACCCACTGTGAATCATGCTCTCAGGGCAGGGAGTAAGTAGAAAAGTGCACAATCACCCAGGGAAGCAACACAGTGAATACAGAGCAACCCAGCAAGGCATGTGGGAGCACAGAGGACACTGCAGTGGAACAAAGGAGAGAGGGACACATGACCAAAGGGACAAACCAGAGTGGCCTAGGACACAACAGTGGCTAAAGCAGGCACAATAATGAGACTGGGCATACAGAACAAAACCAGAGGTCCAGGCCACACCCCACACAGGCCCATGGTAGGCACAAAGAACAAGTACACTGCAGCTGGCATGGTGCCACACAACAGCAGGTGAAAGCAATGATCAAGGTGGTGGCCACTGGACAAGGCCAGCACCACAGCTGGCCATGACCATGGCCTTGTGGGAAGTGACACGGGCCAACACCATGCCAGATGATGGGTAGCACCACAGTGCCACACAGCCAGTCCAAACCCCTAACCATGGGACACAGCACACAGGGCCACAGACCAATATTGTAGCAGTGCAATGTATGCATGCCATGAGCAGCACACACATACTGGGGGCAGACACATGAGCAGCTGTACAGGAGGCCCACACACACGCCACAGGCAACAGTGGGGTCACATGGAGGTGGGGGGATGGGGAAGCAGACTGTACAAATATGGGTGCACACAGGAGCATGGCAGCTGAGGACAGTGAAGAGCTCTTGACAGTACACAAACCAAGGACCGTGGAACAGTAAAGGACCACAGACACTGTGTTAGAGAAGCAGTATTGTTGTTTCCATCTGCAGACACCTCTCTGGGCTGAGGGAGGAGGTTGCTCATCTCCAGGCTGAGTTGGCCAGGATTTGTAGGACCTCCTCTTCCATCCAGGGACCACCATTCCTATGCCATTCTGGCAAAGCATGGTTCCTCTATGGAGGCATCTGCAGTGGAGATGAAGGAGGATGCTGGGAACCTCCACAAGGGAGACCCACAGGAGGTTGGCATGGGACCCCACAGGGGAAGGAAACAACTCCTGGTGGGAGAATCCACTGTTAGGAAGGTAGAACTGGGGGAGGAAGGGGAGAAGGAGGTAAGGTGCCTGCCTGGAGCCAAGGCTTGGAGGGACAGGGAGCAAATCCTCAGGATTGCCGGAGCAGCTGCACAAGGGAGGGAGCTGGATGCCATTGTCCACCTAGGAACAAATAAGCTGGCTAAGAAAGGGATCAGAGCAGTGCAGGAAGAGTTAGTGTTGTCGGGGAGGGGCCTTAGACAAGTAGCACCACAGTAACCTTCTTGGAGGTGCTGCCTGTCTATGGCATAGGTGAGGCTAGGGTGGTCCACACCATGGGATTCAATCTGTGGTTGAAAAACTTGTGCAGAGCTCAGGGATTTGGCTTCAATGGGGATTGGGGGTCCACCTGGAGTTATGCAGGCCTATACTAGCATGATGGGCTGCATCTGTCCAGGAAGGGAACCAGGATCCTAGGTGATAGGTTTAAATGTGTCATTGGCAAGCATTTAAACTAGCCAAGGGGGAGGCACTGGAAAGGAACAGGGAAATCCTAACCCCCCCAGAAAAGTCAGAGTAGTAAGTGAGGTAAACACCAAGATAGAGATGTCGATAGGGAAAAGGGCAGGGGTAAATGGAGAAAGTGACAAAGGCAATAAGGACAGGGATGGGGCAAAAAGGAGTAAGGCCATCAGGAAATGGAGGGTAATGAGTACCAATACCCATAGTCTGGGCAACAAGCTCACTGAACTGGTGGCCTTGATGGAAGAAGGATGCCTGGATATCGTAGCAGTCACAGAAACATGGTACACAGAGAACCATGACTGGGATGTTAACATACCAGGGTACATAACCTACAGGAGAGACAGGAAGGGGAGAAAAGGGGGAGGAGTAGCTCTCTATGCAAGGGAAGGGATAAAAGCAACTGAACAAAAGAGTAAACAGGGAGGAGATGAGGCACTTTGGGTCACCTTAGAGACTGGAAATGGCATCACAATCCTCACAGGGGTTGTATACAGACCCCCATGTCAGGGGGAGGGAATGGACAAGGATATGATAGAAGGCATTCTTAGGGGGCAGAGAAAGGGGAGATACTGTTGATGGGAGACCTGAATATGTCAGACGTTAACTGGAGCACATTTACTGCAGCCATATCCAAGTGCAGGGCCATTCTCGATGCCCTACAGGTGGCATGCCTCAGACAGCTGGTTTTGGAACCCACTCATGAGGGAGCAATCTTAGACCTCATACTCTCAAAATGGGACAGTGAGAGAATCTCAGATCTAGAAGTTGGTTGCCATCTGGGAACAAGTGACCATCAAACAGTGTGGTTCATGATAAACTCAGCTATAGAGTCAAGCCATACAAAAGTGAGGGTACTGGACTTCAGGAGGGCTGACTTTGGCAAGATGGGAGAGTGCCTTAGAAAAGCACTAGCAAATGTGCTAGAAGGAGGGGTGGAGCAACAATGGGGAAACATCAGAACTGCCATCACAGAGGCAACAAGCCTTTGTGTGAAGCAAAAAAACAAATCAAAATGAAAGAAAAAGCCACTATGGTTCTCAAAAGAGGTGGCGGGGAAAGTCAGGGAGAAAAAGATAGCATTCAGGAAGTATAAGGAAACACAGAAGGAGCAGGACAGAGATCTGTACTAGTTAAGGCAGAAGGAAGCAGGAAGGGAAGTCAGAATAGCAAAGGCCCAAACTGAGGAAAAGATATCCAACTCAGTTAAGAAGGGGGATAAAACCTTTTATAACAAGAAAAATTAGAGTAACAAGAAACAAAACCAAAATACAACTATATACATATAAATATACAAAAAGGGATGGATTGTGAAGGACTATATACAGTAACAGGAGTGCAGGAGTAGGGGCAGGGACAGCAACATAGGTATGGAGGGCAGGGACACAGCAACATCTGTACAGTACGAGAAAATATTTACAAAATACAGCTATTGGCATGGTCATGCAACACACCTACGCAAACCCCCACAGTCACGTGTCAACAGTATGCAGACGACAGCTACCAATGTCCTCTGCAGTAGGGCCTGCACATGCTGTATGGGCCACAGTACTGCCTGAATGGCCCGCTGGACAGTCTGCCCACTGGCCTGCTGCCGCTCCAGGGGTTCTTCATCTCCAGCCCCAGCACCATGATCTTGGGAACCTTCAGCAAGAACGCAGTGAACACCCACTAAGTGCCATTGTAGACACACAACCCCCACCAAGCAAAAGCCCACCCCACCAGACAGACACTGCACACAGAAGGTTCATAGGTATTTACGAGTTCGAGGGCAGGCCCGTTTAGAACTCGCCACCACTGGATTAATGGTGAGAGAGAGATTTTCTGTTGCCCATGTGTAGATCTAAATTTATTTTAAACTATTCTAGATTGTCACATACTGCCACATTCAGTGGTACAGAGTTCCAGATAGGTGGTACTCTCTGAGCTATAAACCTATTCCTTTTCAATATCTTATTGATATCAGTTTTTCATTTTAATTTGTGAGACCTAGTGTTATTATTAGTTGGGTGCCATTCAAGGCAGAGTGTTTTGAGCAGGACAGGGCCCTAGTGGCCCTGTATACTAAACAAAGATCTCCTCTAGGTGATCTGTGTTCAAGAGAATAGAGTCGCAAGGCTTTAAGTCTTTCTACATATTCTACCCTTTGTAAATTACTGATATGCCTAGTCAGTCTCCTCTGCACTTTTTCCACTATGGCTTTAATACCAGATGAAGTGGGTGCACAAAAGGGGGCGCAATAATCAATGTGAGACCTAACCAGACATGTATATAATGGTATTAGGACCTCAGGTTCTTGACCCTTTATGTGTTTCAGAATACATGCTATCATTCCATGACATTTTTTAGTTGTTTTAGGAATATGTTCAGTAAATTTTAAATTATTAGTGATGGAAATCCCTAGATCTCTTTCTGAGGTAACAGTCTAAAAATGAGTATCATTCAAGAAGTATTCAGTTAACCTGTTGTTTTTCCCAAGATGCATAACCTTACATTTTGTTGTATTAAACATAATTTTGTTATCTGATGCCCAAATAGCCAAGTTATTCAGATTTGTTTGAAACAGTTTTATGGATTGTATATCAGTTACAATACAGCCGAGTTTACTGTCATCAGCATATTTATTTATCCATACACCATTTATGGTCTGCATGCTGGAGATAAGAATATTGAATAGAATAGGGCCCAAAACAGAGCCCTGTGGTACCCCACTAGTAACTCTGCCCCATTCAGACTTATGCCCAAGGATATTAACCTCTTGATTCCTGTCCATTAGCCATGAGTCTACCCATTTAATAATGTTCAGATGTACAGTAGATTATTTTTTATCAACTGTTCAATCAGAAGTTTGTGGGAGACAGAGTCAAAGGCCTTTTTGTAGTCCAGAAATATAATGTCTACCGGTAATCTGCTATCTAAAGCCTTACTCGCTGGTTCAAAAAAAATGTATCAAATTATTCTGGCAAGATCTCCCTTGTGTAAAGTCATACTGAGATATGTTGACATGTCCACTGTATAAAATGTGCTTATTAATTTTTTGCTGCAATAATCATTCCATAATTTTACCTATACATGAGGTCAGGCTAATAGGTCTATATTTTGCAACCTTCTGTTTGGTGCCTCCTTTGTGAATTGGTATAATTGTTACTATTTTCCAGACAGATAACGCCACACCCTCCCTTATGGAAGTATTTTATAGAAGTGTTAAAATACCAGACAATTCATTTGAAAGCTCTTTTATAAATTTAGTTGAAATATTGTCAGGTCCTGCTGATGAGTTTTGGTTAGGCTAATAGCAGTGATAATGTCTTCTCTAGCAAAAAAGCAAAGGTATATCCCATTTCTTTAGGTTATCAAGTGACACTTTTTCTTTAGGCTTATATACACTTAAAAAATAGGAATTAAGTTCACCGGCCATGTTTTGTTCATCTGAGATAAAGACATTTTCCTTCATTCAAGGTCCTACCTTAGGCCCATTTCCTTTTAAGGATCCTATATAACTAAAGCAATGTTTTTTGTTATCCTTTGTCACTGTAGCTAAATTATATTGAAGGTTTTTCTTTACTGTTCGTATAGCTTTTTTTGTCTTATTTGCTTTTACTTTGAACCTCTCCCAGCTCTCCTCAAATTGTTGTTTTTTGTATTTATTAAAAACTCTTTTTTGTTCTTAATTAATTTCTTTATATCAGTGGCAAACGACAAGGGGAATCTTTTTTTATTGTTATTGTATTTATGTCAGTCCGGTACCCAGGACATTATGCAATACTCAGTTTTCTTTCTAATAATCCTACATAGATACATAGACAGTGTTGGCAGATAAGGGCCTATGGCCCACCCAGTCTGTCCATTTGAGCTTGTAAGTTCAGTTTATTTTTTCCTAGAAGTCTGTTGCCCCTTACCCCTGACCTCCAGAATTTCTTTATGTCTATCCTATGTATTCTTAAATCCCGTGATTGTTTCAGCCCCCACCACTTCCTCTGGCAGGGTGTTCCACTTGTCCACCACCTGTTTTGTGAAGAAATTCTTCCTCATGTTTCCTCTGAATCGTCCTCCCTCCAACTTCATCCCATGCCCTCTAGTCCTGGAACATCTTTTTCACTTAAAAATAGTATATTCCTGCACCCTGTTCCTCCCTGTAAGATACTTGTATGTCTCTATCATATCCCCTCTCTCCCTCCTCTCCTCCAGGGAGTACATGTTCAGTTCCTTCAACCTGTCTTCATATGACTTGTGATGCAATCCATGCACCATCTTTGTTGCCCTCCTCTGAACCTTCTCTACCCTGTCTATGTCCTTACGTAGGTATGGTCTCCAGAACTGTACACTGTACTCCAGGTGGGGCCTCACTAGTGTCTTGTATAGCGGAATTATGACCTCCCTTTTCCTGCTGGTGATGCCCCTGCCTATACATCCCAGCATCCTATTTGCTCCACTGTTCGAAGTACCCAAATTTTGGGGTTCACTTTCTCAATTCCAATTCGTTAGGTATTTCTTGATTTTGGTATAATCAGCCTTTTAGAAATTTTTAGCTTTAGTAATACCATTTGTTATATTGTTATAGTATTGAAAGACCATAAGACCATACAGTGTTCGCTATCCCCAAGTTGTTATAGGACTTGGGGTTTTCTCCTGAATTTTTTATATTTGTAAGGATCAAGTCAAGGATGTTGTTCTGTCTGGTTGGTTCTGTCTCAAGTTGCTCCAGATCATGTTGTATTATGATGTCAAGGAATTTATTACCCCACCCACTGTTTCCTTCAAGGGAATGCCAAGATATATTTGGTAGGTTAAATTCACCCATTAATACAAAATTATCGAAATCTTTCATGTCTTCAATAGTATCCATGAAGTTATTTATACTAGTAGAATCTAAGTTGGGAGAATGGTAGCACAGACATATGGCCAGGGTTCTAGTGTCAATTATAATTTTTGCCTGAATTATCTTGGAATCAGAGGGCAGATTTACATAGTCAATTACTTCATAGCCATTTAGATTATCCTTTATATCAAGGGCAACTGCACCGCCTCTGTCATGATCCGCTTTTTTAATATAGTAGTGTAACCAGGTATATCTGTCCCCCAATCTGAGTCTGAGAACCAAGTCTCTGTAATGCCACAAATATCAATGCTATCTTTATTTAATATATATTTGAGTTTGTCAGTTTTGTTTCATAGACTTCCTGCATTGACAAGCAGGATCTTAAGCTCCCTAAAATTACCATGTGTTACACAGCTATAGTGAGTGTCATTCCACTATTGATGGAAACCCTAAAACCTCCATTGGCTATGTGTATATTTCCATCATTAATGGTTAATGGGCTATGATCAGCTGAAAACTGATGATGATTGAAACTCACCTCCCCCTTCCCTTAGTTTAAATCATGGTCTATGTATTCATGTATGTGTTGTCCCAACAACAAGGAACCTTTCCTATTTGGGTGGAGGTCATCCCAGCAAGTGAGATCTCTTTTTCCATAAAACTCTTCCCAGTGGGTGATACAACCTATAGTTTGTTTGAGACACTATGACCTTAACCAGTTATTAACATGTTTAATTTTTCCGTCAGTATGTAAGTCTGTTTTTGGTACAGGTAGTATTTCAGAGAGGAGGTTTTTCACACCCTATTTCAGAGAGAATGTTTGTTAGTCCCACAAATTCTTCTTTAATGCTCTGGATATTTTGGTGCATGATATTGTTTATCCCTGCATGTACAATAACTAGGGGTTTATTGCCACTTTGCTTTAGAATTTGCATGGACATTCTTGTTATATCTTTTATTCTAGCCCCGCTGAAACAAGACATTGTTCTGTTTGTTTTGTCAGATTCACATATATGCCGGTCAAGTTGTTTAACCACTGAATCACCTAGTACAAAAATCTGTTTTGTCTCTGAATTTAAAGGGATATCAATATCCATAAGGTTTCCAATATTACCTTTGGTGCTTTGTAACCATGTTGGATTCTGTTTAGATTCAGGTGCTTTGGAACTAGTGTACTTTGGAGTATTAAGTACAGGGTAGGTTGGGGGTAGGGATACCTGTACTTTGAATAAGTCCACAAGTGGGTCAAAGCTATTATGGGTCGGTATTTGGAAATGGGCAGCTTTCCTACCCCTTTTTTATAGTTTTTGTTCTTTGAACCTCATATCAATTGTTCTCTGAGTCCAAATGGGTTTCTTCCTCCCTTGCCCTTTTTATGTTGATTGCACGCATGTGCAAGAAACATGTTGCAGCAGCTTTCTTCACAAGCAGGTTGTGGAGGCATGGCACTGTTGTGCCCAATGACCCCACAGTCTGCAAAGGCTTGTCCCTTGTTCATCAATGCTGTGGCACGCTGCTGCTGACAGTAGTTCAGCCAGCGTGACACAACCTTCTAAAAAATCAGCCGCTGCAATCAGGGGCCACCTCATCACTGCAGTGTCAGCCATCTACTGCAATGAGGGAGTGACCAGTCATTGCAGGGCAGGATGTAGGATCCCTTATATTGTTTGTGAACATGGCGGCAGCTTGCCGCCATATTCACAAACAATATTTACCCCTGCACCATGTTTATTTGCTGACTGGGATCCCACTCCCCATCGGCATAATGTCACCCCCCCAGTTTTATTGTCTGCTGACAGGGTGCCCAATCCCCATCGGCAGAAAGGAATTCCCCCCCTTTTGTTGTTTGCCAATGGGGGTGCCCTATCCCCCATCAGCTACAGCTGCCCCCCCAAAAGCAAGACTCTGGTGGCATGCTGGGAGCCCACCCCCAGCTCACCACATGCCCCTGTAAAGTTAAAAATGGTCCTGCAATTTTTGGTTTTTTTTACCTGAAAAAAAGGAAATGGTCCCTTGTAGTCTCCCTGCTCCCCTCCCACAATCTGCACCCACCCAATGTGCACCCTGACTCCCCACACCCCCCCTCACCCCATACTTACCTCCGGAGCTTGGCGCGATGATCTTCGGTGGACCGGGAACATGTCTACACTCTTCAAAGCCGACCGCAAACTGAGGAAATGCTGGTAAGCTGTATAATGTAATAAATAGGGGTTTTTCAACTTTAGTGCATATCTTTGGCATTTTTGGGAATTTTTTCATCAAATTTTCAACATGGGGTTTTTGGGACCACTCCTCATGCATTCTTGAACTGTCATGGCATTAATCAGCCCTGAAAGGTGGTTTTGTGGTCACTCATGGAATCATCCTTCAGGATCGAGTAACAAAATGACAGTGCCAGTGTTTATGAGGTGGGCTCTCAAAAAGCCTATGTTGCAAATTTGGTGGAAAAAATCCAAAAAAATGACTGTTTTATGAGCGTGCATTGTGCAGTTGCTACACACACTCGTAACTTCATGAATTTGCAATATTTTCATGCCAGATTTTCAACACTGCCATTTTTTCACACCTCCTTGTGAGCAGTACAGCTGTCATTGTTCACATCCTGGCCGAAATGTATTTTTGCACTTCCAGCACAGAATAGCGGGTCACTGTGGGAAATCAGTGTTCAGGACCGATTAAGAAAATGACAGTGACACTGTTCATGAGTAGAGGTCCTAAAATGCCTATGTTGAAAATTTGGTAATGATACTCCATAAAATGACTGCGTTACGAGCGTACTTTGCTCAGTTGGCACACACGCTCATAACTTCGCGAATTTCTAATATTTTCACTCAAGATTTTCAACATTGCCATTTTCCCAGACCTACTTATGAACAGTACAGCAGTCATTTTTCCCATCCTGGCCGAAATGTGTTTTCACACTTCCAGCACAGAAAAGAGCGGTCACTGTGGGAAATTACTGTTCGGGACAGATTAAGAAAATGGCAAGACACTGTTCATGAGCAGAGGTCCTGAAATGCCTATGTTGAAAATTTGGTGATGATAGCCCATCAATTGACTGTGTTACAAGTGTGCTTTGCACACTTACCACACACCCTTGTAACTTTGCAGATTTGTAATATTGTCACACCAGATTTTCAACAGTGGCATTTTTTCACACCTCCTTATAAGCAGTACAGCTGTCATTTTTCACATCCTGACCTAAATGTGTTTTCACAGTTACAGTGTAGAATAACGTGGTCACTGTGGGAAATCAGTGTTTGGGACAGATTAAGAAAATGACAGTGGCACTGTTCATGAGCAGAAGTAATAAAATCCCTATGTTGAAAGATTGGTGATGAAACTCCATAACATGACTGTGTTACAAGCGTGCATTAAACTGTTTCCACGCACCCATGTAACTTCACAAATTTGTAATATTGTCAAGCCACATTTTCAACAGTGGCATTTTTTCACACCTCCTTATGAACACTACGCTGTCAATTTTCACATCCTGGCTAAAATATGTTTTTGCACTCCAGCCGGAGAATATCATGGTCACTCTGGAAAATCAGTGTTTGAGACAGATTAAGATCGATCGAGTGGGGGGGGGGAGTGACCGAGCTCAACTGAGCTCTGCCGGGACTGCTGCAGATTTGTTTGTGGGCAGACAAAGGCACCAACACAAGAGCCCAGTACAAAAGGGCAGCCTACAGCACTGGGAGAAACAAAATGAGAGAGCGAGTGAGGGAGGTGGAGTGAGCAAACTCACCGAAGCGCTGTCAGGACTACTGTGGATTTCTTTGTCGGCAGAAAAATGCATCAATGCATGCAGGAGCCCAGTACAAAAGGCCAGCCTGCAGCGGTGGGAGAAACAGTACGAGTGAGTGAGACAGGGGGACTTAGTGAGCTCAACTGAGCTCTATCAGGACTGCTGCGGATTTCTTTGTGGGCAGAAAAAGGTGCCAATGTAGGCAGGAGCCCCTTACAAAAGGGCAGCTTGCAGCACCAGGACAAACAGAATGAGCGCATGAGAGAGGGAGACTGAGTGACCTTAACGGAGCTCTGTTGGGACAGCTTCGGATTTCTTTGTGGACAGACAAAGGTGCCAATGAAGCCAGGAGCCCCATACAAAAGCGCAGTCTGCAGCAGCAAGAGGAACAGAACGAGCGAGTGACAGAGCAGTAGTGAGCGAGCTCAACAGAGCTCTATTGTGACTGCTGAAAATTTCTTTGTGGGCAGAAAATGTAGCAACTCAGGCAGAAGCCCAGTACAAAAGGCCAGCTTGCAGCGCTGGCAGAAACGGAATGCATGAGTGACAGAAGGGGAGTGAGCAAGCTCAATGGATCTGTGTCGGGACTGCTTCATATTTCTTTCTGGCCAGAACAAGCCACCAATGCAGGCAGGAGCCCAGTACAAAAGGGCAGCCTGCAGCACCAGGAGACACAGAATAAGCAAGTGAGGAAGGGGGAGTCAGTGAGCTCAACGGAGCTCTGTTGGGACTGCTGCAGATTTGTTTGTGGGCAGAAAAAGGCAGCAATGCATGCAGGGGCCCAGTACAAAAGGGCAACTTGCAGTGGCAGAAAAACCAGAATGAGTGAGTGAGTGAACTCAATGGAGCTGTATTGTAACTGCTGCAAATTTCTTTGTGGGCATAAGAAGGCAGCAACGCAGGCAGGAACCCAGTAGAAAAGGGCAGCCTGCAGCGCCGGCAGAAACGGAATGAGCAGTGAGAGAAGGGGAGTGAGCGAGCTCAACGGAGCTTTATCGGGACTGCTGCAGATTTCTTTATGGGCAGAAAAAGCCACCAACAGAGTCAGGAGCCCAGTACAAAAGGGCAGCCTGCAGCGCCAGGAGAAACTGAATGAGAGAGTGAGAGAGGGGGAGTGAGCCACCTCAATGGAGCTCTGTCGGGACAGCTGCGGATTTCTTCCTCGGCAGAACAAGGGGCCAAAGCAGGCAGCAGCCCAGTACAAAAGACCAGCCTGCAGCACCAGGACAAACAGACTGAGCGGTGACAGAGGGCTGCTGAGCGAGCTCAACAGGCCAACGCAGTCAACATTCAGCATTGACAAATGCTTGTTTTCTTAGGGGTCCCTAAGGGGATAATGCTATTTGGATAGAATATGGATAACAGGTTATCATTATTTAATTGTGTTTGAGTACTCACATCCTAAGTTATATTCTTCTTGTCATTAAGTTATGCAGCTTGAGTGATATGTTTTGATGTCTCAGTATGACTCTGTTCCAAGGCATTCAATCTAGTACTAAATAGGCCAATTTCCAATACCAGATCCTCATTTTGCATACATTTAAAACATTTGAACACATTGTTTATTGGAGCAATAGTATTCAGGCAGTACATTAAACAGCTGACACATTTAATTCCTACCCTACCTTCTGATGTTGTTATTCATTCATTCATTTTTAGTTTTCTACAGCCAGCTATATATATATATCTACTTGTACAGGCCTGTTTTACACTATTGGCTTCCTCTTACCCCCAGGGATATTGGTGACAAATGGAACAATGAGGCACACTACTGTTTCTCCAAACACCACCAAACAGGCAAAACATACGCAGATGGGCGTGTCTTTTTGTGCGCACTGACACACGCTCACCCTGCCCAGGCTTGCCCTGCTATTCGCAGGCTGAGTAAAAATAGTGTCTGCCGTCCCAGAAGTGCTAACCAGGGTCACAGCATTGTAAAATGCCCTAAATAAATATTCAGGCTTTAAAATACAAATTTAAGCACCACTCATGCATAGCAATAGCTATAAAACACCAGGAACAAGTCCCGAATGCATAAAATCAAAGAAGTGAATGAGCTGTAGTTCGTGGAATACATCGAACTACAGCCCCTCTTCCCACTTCCACTGTTAGCAGGGCTCAGCATTATAGTTCAGTCAAGGTCCACACAAAGCAGATATACACAGTATAAATGTTTTAGCACACACAGAAGGGCTTGTGTAGTGCAGGAATACACCTCTGACACCAGCAATGAAAATGAATAATGCAGCTCGGCTCACCGCAGGCCAAGTAAAAATAGCGTTTGCCGACCCGGAAATGCTACCCAGGGTCACAACACTGTAAAATGCCCTAAATAAATATTTGAGCTTTAAAATACAAATTTAAGCATCACTCATGCATGGCAACAGCTATAAAATACCAGGAACAAGTCTTGGATGCACAAAATCAAAGAAGTGAATGAGCTGTAGTTCATGGAATACACCCAAAAAAAAAACTACAGCCCCTCTTTCCACTTCCACTGTTTGCAGGGCTCAGCACTATAGTTCAGTCAAGGTCCACACAAAACAGATATACAAAGTTTAAATGTTTTATCCCACACAGAAAGGCTTGCATAGATTATGAATATACCTCTGACACCAGTAAATGTCACCTATTTGCATCCACATGGAGTCCGCCCCGTGCACCTACTGTGGTCCTCCTCACACACTCTTCAGCAGCCTCCTTAGCCTGCCACCTGGCCTCCCGCCCTGCAAGTCACAACAGACAGATACCACAATGAGTAGACACATTACTGCACAAACCACTCCACAACACCAATGTGGGCAAGCAGTGATGGTGCACACAACCAGTGCAACACTGGTGACTGGCCATGCTGTCCACAGCTGTGTACAGCAGCCTTGCCTGAATCCCCAAAGTGCCCTACCACTGATATACACCACACACGGTGGTACCACCCCATGTGCAACACAGTATACCTGTCCCACACACACACACCACTGCAGAGAGGCCCACCCCATGTGGCATGCATGACAAGGCACCACAGGGCAGGAGCAGCCACAGCCAAGTGTGAGTGTTGGTGTGTACCCATGTGACTGTGATGTTGTGATGTGACCCATTCCCACCCTGCATGCACCTCTGCTGCACACATACATGTGACACCTACCTGGTCATGGAATTGCTCCCCTGCATGCACTCTCATGTAGCTACTGAAGACTGGCCCTGTCCCTCTGGCCAAGGTCACCATAACCTGTGACCTTTGTATATTCCTATACTTGTCTCCTTCTGTAACTAATTCTGAGTCACCCCTGAAAAAGGTACCTTTGAGGCTCAGATGGCCTACCCAGTTATCAAAACTAAATAAATAAATAAATACATAATAACAGTGCCTGCACTGTTCCCCAGTGTGGAGAACCCCTGTGCACCGCACCAGCCACCGGGCAAAGGTGGCCCACACCTGCACCCTGGGCACCTGCAGGTCCTTCTTCCCAAAAAGCTGTTCCTCCACATACAGCACTAGGGCCACCAGGTGGAGCAGCTCCACCTCTGACCAATTCATGGCCCTTGCTCCAGTTCTCCCTGTCCTTGGCATCCCCACAACAGGAACAGCACATAGCAGTATGAAATACCTGCACAACTTAATTGCAAAATGGCATCACATGTGCCACTAGGCCATGTGCATGCCCCTGTGCACAGTGGTATGAAGCGCGATTAGTCAGTCATGTACCCACAGTTGCATGTGCAATGCACAACAGTGTGGTGGGAATGTGGGATCATGAGTCATGACCAGGTCGCACATGCTCATCATGAATGTGCCCACCATGTTGTGTGTATCACGCAGCATCATGCATGGCACCTGTGATGCACAGTAGCACAATGCCATGCTCTGGCATGTAATGCGAGATCAGCCTACAATCATGGACAGGTCACATAATGTGCATCACACATACGGACATGCATGTACATAGACGGCACCACGTGATGTGCACTATGTGCATATCCGTAATGTGACTGTCGGGCCGATCGCGCATACGAGTTGAGGCGGCAGACGGACAATGGACATAGCACTTGCACATAGAATGCACCAATGCACTTGAGCCCTATTCAAGGATATACCTCGAATGTACCACGCATGTTCAGGTAATGCGCCGTGTGGAAATGTGCTCAACTCAGCAGATGCACCATGCTAATTGGGATGAGCTGAAGGCAATTACGCAATTCACAGACAATGCACCCAAATCAGCCTGTTAATGTATTTAGGGGCATCTTAGCTGTTTAGCATCTCATAATCACTGCCCCAGTCCTCATTTGCATGCCCTGAGCCATAAATGCTCCCCACTCAGCCCACACTGAGAATAGGTGACTGAGAGGAAGAACAGCCTTGAAGGTGAGTAATATTTCATTCTACATGTATTTCAGCAGGTCTTGTGGACTGGGTCAGTGCACTAGGCAACTGCTGCCTAGATTCAGGCACATGCCAGGGTGGGGAACGAAGACTGCCACAGGACTGTCACACAGACTTAGCTGTTTGTTTACATGTCCAGTAGTACCATTGCCAATCCACATGATGAAATGATCAGTTGATAACCTGTCACCATCTGCACATGTGCAGGGACACCTGCAGCAAAACATGCTGTGCTACACACTGACCCACAGACAGCCCCAGTGTGGGGGGGGCACTGGTGGCTGCTGTTCCTGCTCATACAGTGAGGAGTGCATATTGGCAGTGATGGGCAGCTGGCTGCACATGTATCTGGACATGCATCACAGGTGGCAAGTCCTTGGCCATGCAGCTGTCCATGGCAGGTCCACTGAACACACTGGACACAGCACTGACCGCCATGACACTGTGCACCCCAACACACGTGCATTGCCCACAGGCCCTGTCAGCCAGGTGATGGAGTGGCCAAATGCATCCACTGTATGTCAGTAATGGGCACATGGGAATCTACATGTGCATGGATAATGTTTATCTGTTCTCTTCCACAGAAGCCACTATGTCAAGAGGCAACAGTGCCGCCAGCCAAAGGTGGCTGAACTTCACAAAGGATGAAGAGCAGGCCCTCATCAAGGCATACCATCTGAGACATGATGTACTGTTGGGTAGGGGTGGCAGCCGTACGGCATGGAAGGAGGGCTGGGAGGCAGTGGCCCATCATGTGAATGCCATAGAAACATACAACAGGACCTGGCTGGAGTGCAGGAAGCATCTAAATGATGGGACAAGAAAGGCTAATGAGAAGGTGGCCCACATAGATGTCTCCCTGTGGCAGACAGGGGGTGGCCAGCAGGCTGATGTTCACCTGAGCCCCAATGATGAGCTCCTTGTGGCAACCATTTCCAGATGCACCATGCAGGGTGGCCAGGGAGGGGGGGGTTCCAGACAGGAGGAAGCCCATCACAGCACTGTAAGTAGCCATGCACATGACACCTGTCTGGCCATATTGTGCCCTAGCTGCCCTACCTGTTCCATTGTGTTGTGTTGTGCGACTGTGTTCCCAGAGGATGTACCATGTGTAGCGGGGAGCGCATGTGTGGCCCATGCTGTGCTATGCTGTTCCTGACAGCCCATGCCCATGGTGGCACATATGATGGGCCAGTGCCAGTAAGGCTGCTGGGCATGCACACTGTTGGGTGGGCTTGTTATACCATTGCCATGCAGGGTACCATGTGGCCATGGCCTGTCACTACACAGACCCAGTCACAACTGGCGCATGGCTGCATTGGCATTCTAGCCACTGCATAGCCATGCCAGAGACTATCATGTGCAACCATGGCACAACACTGTGTCACACTGTGCATGTCTGTATGTTTGTCTGCATGTATGCCACTGTATAATCCAGTACACTAACCAAGTTCTGCCTTCTTCTTTTCACCGCTCCATCACACCTCACAGATGCAGCAGCTAGCATGGCTGCAAAGGATGCCCTAGTGGGCGATGATGCAGGCCCATCACACAGGACTGTGGGCACTGTGGTGGATGGTGCCATCCCTGGACTATCCACTGCACCAGCTCCACCTGCCCCAGCCCCAATGGTGGCGGCCTGTCAGACCCCTCAGCCAATGCTGCCATGGCAGCTGGCAATGACACCACATGGCTGGAAAGTCTGCTGGGATTCTCTGATGATGACCCTGCAGATGCAGTAGACATCACTGATGCCCTCCTTGTGCTTGCATCTGGCATGCAGGGGATGCATAGCGATGTCCCTGCAGATGATGATGCCACAGAGATGGGGGGGCACAGCTGACAGTGGGATACACAGCTTACAGGTGCCTGTTCAGGTGGCCCCTGATGGCATTGATGGCCCTGCTGCATGTGGTGCAGATGCAGAGGCCACACAGCTGTCCACAGTGTTGGGTGCTGTGCCGCCTTTGTCTAGTCCAGATACAGTGGCAGGGCCATCAAGGATGTCCCATCCAGGTGCTGTGGGACACACATAGGCACCCTTGGAATGTGACAACAATGGCCATGGACTTGTTGGAGCTGAGCATGCTCAAGGCCCGCCCATGCTGCAGCCTGCCATGGTGCAACCGCCACCCGTGGATGCCCTGCAGCAGGCTGTATCACCCCCTGCTCATCGGCAATGCCACCATGACCCATCACCTGCTGACGACATGGAGGGCTATGTGTGCCTCCTGTGTGACACCATAGAGGGGCAGGCAGCTCACATGTAGAGTTCAGGAGCCACTGGATGGTGATGGTCCTGGAGCAGAGGTCTGCAGCTACATGGCAGACCCAGATGTTGATTAAGACATGCCTTATGCGGGTAAGCATGACCGCAGCACTGGAGCAGATTGCAGCCACTACAGAGGTGGCATGTGCATCTGGTATGCACCATGGCCATCAGGCATCCAGCTGGACACACAGGAGCACCTCCTGCACACACAGGCAGTGGCATCAGGTGGACCCATTGCTGCTGATGCTGACACCTCATATTGCACTGACCAGCGTTACCGGCACAGACATGGCTTGTGGGGCCACCACAACAATGAGCACTCATTCACTGTCTCATTGCAGTACCCCTACATGGGTATTGGATGCACCCTTGTGGCTGGTGGTACCACAGCTACATCCACTAGTCATGGCAGAGGCCACCCTCATGTCCGTGGCAGCCGTGGTGCCAACCTGTGATATCCAGGTCCCAGTTCCAACAGCAGCTGCATGTTCCACCACTGTGTCCCACGTGCCTGGATGATGATGCCTTGGGTGGCATGTGTGGCAGGCACCTGCCCCAGTGAACTGCCATTGTGGGCCCCCTGTGCAGTACTACCTGCATGTCTGTGTGCAACACTGTTGTGCCATGTAGCATGGGTGTGATGAGTGTGGTCCAGTGTCTTCTGCGCCTGTGTGCCAGCTGCAGTGTACACTGATCCATGCCATCCCTGGCACTGTCATAATGGCACATGTGTGTGTGTCTCTGTCTCTGTCTCTCTGGGCCTCATGGTCCCTGGCATGTGTGTGGTCCACTGTTGTCCTGCCAACATTACGTGGCATGTGTTCTGTGTGTGTGCACCTGTGCTGGGCTGTTTGTGTGTTGTGCTGCCTGCCATGCAATGCATGGCTATGTGTCTACCTGTTATCACCATTGTGCACCTCCCAGATACATACCTGTAATACTCATCTGTGGTTCCCATAATGCTCCTCCACCAGTGTGTTCCTGTACTGCCTCACCCATGCAGCCAGCCGTGTATCCTGCCAGCCCATCGGTGGTCCAGTGATGAGGCCCTGTGGCACTGCATCATCCTCCCAACCCTCCTCCTCCTCCCCGGAACTGTCACCCTCACTGGCCTTGACAGCTGTTCCAAAGTCAATGGCCATGTTGTGTAGCATACAATAGGCCAGGAATATGCTACAGGCCTTCTCAGGACTATACTGTAGGGCCCCACCCAAACTACCCAGGCACCGAAAGCGCATCTTCAATATGCCGAACACGTGCTTAATGATGGTGCATGTAGCTGTGTGTACCTCATTATAACTCTCCTCCACCTCTGTTCTGGGTCATCAGAAGGGGGTGAAGAGCCAGGGCCTCAGTGGGTATGCAGCATCACCTGTGGGGAGGGGAAGGTTGGCTGTTAGTACCTGGTCACATTGTAGCATGCCCCCCCCCCACTCTATGCAGCACTGGTGTGTGCACTGAGCATCCACGACTGACTGTGCATGTCCCTGCCACAGATGCCCCCCATGGCATTGCACCTCACAATCCATGCATTGCACATATGCCTCCCTGTACCAGCTGGTGTCTGCCTGTATCCCCTTACACACCTCTGCTGTCCCACATCTGCTGCACCCTATGCACGTTGTGCATCATGCTAACTGCATACCTACCCCCCCTCCTATCCTGAGCCATGGTGTCCTGTTGTGTGGCTGGTTGCCATGTCCCAGGCATCTACTAAATGGCTACTTGGTATGTCCCCTGCCTCAAATATCTGGCAGAGGGTTGACTGTTGCCATATGAAGGCATCATGTGTGCTCCCAGGTTGTGTGGCGCAGACATTGCTGATGCACCCTGTGGCATTGCACACCACCTGGCAGTTAATGGAGTGGTATCCCTTGTGGTTTATGTAGGTTACAGTGTCATCATCAGGTGGTGTGCAGATTGCCACATGGGTGCAGTCAATGGCCCCTATGAAGCCTGGCATGTGTGCCACACTGTAAATCTACTGCATGGCTTCTGTCCTCTCTGCCTGTGTGCTGGGGAAATTGATATATTCTGATGCATGTGGTTGCAGTGCGGTGAGGAATTGTGTGAGGAGACGGAAAGTGGAGGACTGTGATACATCAGTGATGTCCCCAGTAGGCTTCTGGAAGGTTCCTGTGGCAAGCAAGTACGTTACTGTTGTCACCTTTGTCTCCACTGATATGGCATAACCATGTGCAGTAGGTACCTGCATTTTCTCATGGCACAGCTCACACAGCTGCCTCAAGAATGGCCCTGTTCAGGCTATATCAGCCTACTGTCTCCACACCTATCAGTTGCTCGAAGGACAGCCTTGCATGATACCACCGTGGAGTTGGCCACCTATGGTACCTTCCACCTTACCATCTCCTCATCCTCATTAGTACCCCACTATTACAAATGGTGCTGCATCCATGCTGGTGGTGTGCTGTCTCTCCCTCTCAGCCTGCCATTGTGCTGGTTCCACTGTTCTGCTGCTCACCTACTGGTGGCTTGCACTTAAGTCTGTTTCTTTTATACTTATCTTTTCATGGCGCATTTGGTACTTGCGCCGGGTTTGCTCTATCATTGCACCTACATTTTGCATTGTGGATTGCTTTGTGCTGTGTATGCATGTGTATGCCCCCTCTAAATATGCCGCATAACAGTATTATGTGTCAACGACACATCCAGTTTGGCATGACACATCTGGGATGCACCGGCGCCTCCTCTCTGTCTGTGAATCTTTTCATGGCACATATCTTTTGTGAATCGTGCTTTGTACCCTGTGCCACTGCTGTGGCTCAAGTGGTACCTGAAAATAGTTCCAGGGATCAGTGCTCCCACCCGGTTACCAAAGTCATAAATAAATAAATAGAATAAACGTGGTAAAATGGAAAATTAAAGGGGAAGAGACTATAAAGAAAAGGTACATGATTTTGAGGCATTTAAATAAGTTGTCACCCCTATTGGCTTTCCTAAAGAAAACTCATCTCCCAGAGGGGCAGGCCTTCAATTTCATAAGCTGTGGGTAGGCCAAGTCATCGGTGCGGGAATAGTCTTTGACGTGGGGAGGTAGCTGTCTTGGTCTTGAAGGCTTTTCCCTTTAAACCAGTACGTGAAGTCAGAGATCCAGAAGGGAGAATTATATAGTGCAGGGTATGATTGATCACTTCAAGATGGCGTTGGGAGTTATATATGGACTAATGCAAAGTCTCCCTTATTTTTCCATATCTGGCTTCTGCTATGGCCCTCCTAAGTCATCCCCCCATGGTAATAGGTGGAGACTGGAATTTAATGTTCACAAATGATTTGGACAGGTTCTTTAGGAATAAACTGGGATTATCACCAGCCCAATGGGCTGTACATGAATTTAACAACCACTTGGGGCTCATGGACCCCTGGTGACTGGCCAATCCCCCCTCCAAGGATTTTACATTCTATTCTGCTGCACATGGGGTGTACTCAAGAATAGACTATTTTTTAGTTAGCAAACAGTTACTCCCATTCATACTAGAATATCAGATTCAAGCAAGGGTGTTATCAGATTCTTCCCCAGTGGTTTTAACTATGGAACTTCCTCACTTAACATTAAGATCTCATTTGTGTTCCCTAAATACCTTACTTTTAAAAGACTCTGGTTTGTTTGCTAACTTCAAAGACTTTCTGATTGAAACTATAAACTTTAATTATGTCTCAGTTACAGCGGGGAACCCCCTATGGGCAACACTTCAGGCTACTTGGAGGGGGGAGTCATTTGTTTAGCCATGATAAGGTAAAAGAAGCAACAATCTCAGGCTGACAAATTGTTTATCTGCCTCCTCTCCAGAAGAGGACAGGGTCAAGCTAGTGATCTTGAGAGCTGAATACTTGGCATATATTTCAGAGTGGGTGGATAAGGTGCCTTCAAAGCTCAAAGCTACTTATATTGGGCTGGGTGACAAGGCAGGAAGGCCATTGGCCCTCTGTTTGAAACAGCAAAGGGAATCTAAATGGATCACTGCATTGAGGGACTCTGTCAACAATACCCTGATTAGTAATGCAAAAGCTATGACAAATGTTTTCAAAACATTTTACCAACAGCTATATCCCACCCCTGCCATGTCACCCTCCCATAGGGAGGTAAAGGATGAATTCTTGACTCAAGCTAGTCTCCCTCAATAATTTGAGGAGCAGAGGGAGCTGCTGGGGGGCCCCATTACTGAGTTGTAAGTGGAGCAGGCCATTAACTCCCTTCCTTTAGATAAAGCCCCAGGGCCAGACATCTTCCTTTCCTTACTTTATAAAACCTACAAGGAGGAACTTTTCCTGCTCCTTTTGGTACTCTTCAATTCTTGGAGTTCCTCTCTTATAGTGGGTAAGTCCTTATTTGAAGCAGAGATAGTTCTTCTTATGAAACCAGGGAAGGACCCCACTCAGCTAGGAAACTACCCTTCCCATTTCCCACATAAACACCAATATCAAAATACATGCAAAAATTCTGACTCCTAAGTTGTCAAGGAGTTGGACCTGTCTCAGGGGTCCAAAACAAGCAGGATTTGTCTCAGTGAGGAACGCCAGTGATCATTTTCTCAAACTATTTTATCTTTTCTCTGTGTCCAAGGACCTGATGTTAATGAAGTGTTGGTGTACCTGGATGTAGAGAAAGCCTTTGATTGGGTGGCATGGTCATAATTGTTTGAGGTCCTGGGCCACTTTGGAATACCCTCAGATTTTATCTAAAGAATGAAAATTTTGTATCACTGACCCTCTGCTCGGATCCTATGAGCTCTCAGAAATATTCTTGCTGGCCAGGGAAACTTGACAGAGTTGCCCCCTGTCCCCTTTACATGTTCACCTACGTATAGAACCATTGGCTCACAGATTGAACCATGCCAATGATGTTGAGGGTATCCGGGTGGTGGGATCAGAGTATAAATTGTCATCCTTTGCAGATGATATATTATTGCACCTGTCTAACTGGCAATTGTCACTACGGTCAGTAGAGCTGTGTGGAATATAAAATTCTGCCCATGGAATGCCTGCAGCATGACTGTTGTAATTCCATGGAAGTTTCACAAAACTTCCACAGAATTTTGCAAAATTTTTAATTTCATTTATTTCACTACATTTTAAAAGTACATGTTCAAATACCACCAAAATTGGAATGTAAACAGTACATCAAGGCTTATAAGAGTGTTCCAAATTTCAGAGTTATAGGTTGAAAGGGGAAAGAGTTATTGGGTGGCCAAACATTTAATAAACATTTTATTTTGTTATTTTGAGATAATTTCAAAATTTCTTATCCGCATTTCTCCACAATATCAGGATCTAGAGAAGTGCCTAGAATGCACATTTGTACCATGTTTTAAGTCGGAAGCTTCAATGGGAGCTGAGTTATAGGTAGCTAAATATATTGCCAAAATTTGGATTTCTGAAATGTTAATATAATTTTGATAGTATTCATTAAAATGTTACAAAAAATGGACATGTAGACAGGTTATCACTAAATGTGTATATGCACATAGTTTCAGATTTCTAGCTTTAAATGAGACTGAGTTATAGCCTGCCAAACATCTTGCCAACATTTAAATTTTAGTTAGTCCCCTCTAATTTTAAAACTACATATCCAAATGAAATCAGAGCTGAAATATTTAAACTACTATACAACATGGTCATTTCTGAAAAAGTTCATATTTGTAGCTTTAAATGGGATTGAATTAAAAGTAGTCAAACATTCACAACATTTAAAAATTTTATTTTGCAAGAATATAAACTACAAATGTATAAACCCCTGAAACTTTAAAACTAGAGAATGCAATACCATTAAATTTAGCAGGTCCTTTGACCTTAAAAGGAGTCTGTGTATGCCAATTTTATTAATTACTTGCTGTGAGAAATTGCAAAATAACATCCGCACATAAAGTTAAATCCCACGAGTCTTTGTGGAAATTGTAGAATTTCATGAAAAATTCTGTAAAATTGGAATTTTCTAATTTCACTCAGTCTTATCTATGAGGGTTCTAATTAATGGATAAGGGTGTAAGATGCAGGTAGCACAGGTGGTCACCAGGTTCTGGAGTTAGATGCACCATTTTATCAAGAAATGGACAGCTGATCTTGATAGCACAACAGTAGTAGATCCCACGTTGGAGCAAGAAAGCACAGTGTCAACAATTCCAATCTGAATGCAGGATATTTAAAGATCACATCCAGTAAATTTATAATCTAGGGAGCCTGGTGTACATGCAAGTCTAGGACTTAGAGGTACTCTAAAACATGTAGTGGGGGAGGACAATGTCTTGGGAAGCAGGAAGAAAGAATTTAGGCTATTTCAACAAGATAGGTTGATAGAAAAAGGAATAGGTAACTCATGTTTTAAGGGAGTTTGTCACTGTAAAGAACAAAGAGGATATCAGTGGGATCATAGTTCTTCTGCGTCAATCTGGCTATGCCAAATGAAAGGGGGGTAGTTATCCAGAGAGGAACAGCAGGACTGCAAAAAGCTCAGCCCAGCTTATCAAATGAAGTAGTGATATGTGCATTGTTAATGTCAAATTCCACAAAAAAATTCTGGATGCTTCATCTACAGTATTTGCTATCATAAATATGTGAGAAAATGTTAATAATCATTTTTTTTTCTTCTGCAAAAATAAAATTGCTTAACCAATTTATCCAATTGTGTTGGACACAAAGATACACTGACTATGGATATGCATGTCAAATGTTAACTCTGTGCATGCAAAAGCAGAGAAGTTACAAACATCCAAATTTTTGATAGTTTTCACAAAGTTTTGCAGATATTTACGTAGTGAAGTTTTGAATCCCTGTAACTAAAAAATCTCTTATCTAATTCTCACCATGTTTAGAAAATCCTATAAGCATTACAAAAAGGTTATCCTTACTAATTTACACATGTCTAGCTCCTTCCTGAGTTATATGCAGATGAAATTTTTTCATGAAATTTCCTAAAAAAAAATTAAATGATAGATTTTGAGAACATATCATTTTGAGACAATGCATCATATTGTCATGCAATCTGGCACATTGTTAGAACACCTATCAGGAAATCATGCCAAATTTAAGATCCCTGACCCACTGGATGGTTAAGGTATATGCAGAAAAAAATGTTCATGAAATTTCACACACACAATAAAATGACAACTTCTGATCACCTACAATTTTGAAACTATCCATCCTAATGGCATGAGTCTGTATCAATTGTACTCTCATTCTATTCTTGTCTCTGTATTGGTAACTAATGTGCAGTTCTGTCCCTATTATGTATTATACTTTGTATTTGCTTGCCATTCAACTGTGTATGTAGTACCCTCTCACCCCCAGGATACATCTGGAATTGAGCAGTATCCTGATCAGTATGCCTTCCTGGTTAAATGTTTAAATAAATAAATAAATGATATTTGGCATATTTGTGACCATCGATGCAAAGAGTACATATTTCAAATTTCAGAGATCTAGCTTGAACAGCAACTGAGTTATAACCACATTACTAGTTTTTTTTTAAATCTTCAAAATTCTTATGAAATTCCACAAAATTTCATGGAATTTTGTGACATTCCATCGAAATTCCACAGATTCAGAAATTTCCCATTCCACACAGCTGTAGTGGTCAGCACTGAGAATCATATCCAAATTCAGTTAATTTTGGGGTTATCAATTGAATACCCAAAAAATGGTGTTATATCAATTTTCCCCTTTATACACACAAATGTAAGTATTAGAAATTGGACTGCAGTGGAAAGCCTATTCTTTACCATATTTAGTAATCAAAATTTCAAAAGACTTGTCTCAATTGAAGGTCTTGAACTTAGACCCAATCCTCAAACAATTAGAGGAAGACCCAGCACACTGGTGCCAATTACCCTTATCGGTGTGGGAGAGAGCTAATGTCATGAAAAGGATGGTACTGCCAAGGTTGTTTTACACCCTGAATATTCTGGGTTTGTTTCTCCCTAAGCTGTGGTTTAGGAGAATCTACTTGATGTGTTCATCATTTTTGTGGATGGGAAATCCACCAAGGAGAACATATGGGAAATTGTGTAAGACATGGGGATCAGGGGGTTTACCGCTTCCAGACATGTACAATTATTACTTAGCCATTCACTCGGTGAGATACTTGCAATGGTTTAAACTTATATGACAAGTAGGCCTCTCCCCAGTTGGTATGATATACAGAACATCTTGGCAGAGAATTATGAGTTTTCCTTGCCTTCATTACTATATATGTCTAGGACTAATTTACTTAAAGATCTCAGGGAGACACCTATAGATTGCGATGCTAAAGCACACTCTCACCTCTGTAAGGAACTTAACCTGCTTTGCTTTCAGGATAAGGGTCAACTCCTGTATGGAAACTACAATCTCTGAATTTCAGGTTGCCTACTGTTACCAAGTAAATGGATAAATTTACTTGTAGGTTCTCTGGGGGAACTTTTGGAAAAAGGGAAAGTCAGTATTGGAAATTATGTGGTGATTCTCTCTCAGGCCCCATGATTACTTTAAAACTGTGCAAGTTAGAGACTGAGTGGTCCAATTTTGGCCCCCCCCATGGGTAAATTCTGTGGGGGACGACTTTGAAAAACTTCATGCATTAACCCTTAAGAAAAGGTCCATATTTATTGATTTATTTATTGAAAAGTTTCACCAGGAAAGGCCCACTGAGAAAATACAATTGTTCATCTTCTGGTGCATTCTGGGGGGGAGTTGGGGATGGGAGGAACAAACTCAGTACAGTGCATATCAAGGCAATGCAACAATTACAGTGTGAGATTTTACAATAATTTATCGATAGGACTACAGTGACAAGGGAAATTGAATACAAATAAACATTTTGAATACTTGGACGTCATGGTAAGTGCTGGCAAAGATGAAGTGCTAGAATAGAGAGGAGTAGTCAAGAAGTAGATAAAGAGGTGGTGGAAAGGGTGGAGGACCAAGCCAAAATTAAATGGAACGAGGGAGGGGGAGGTGGATAAAACATATTAGAAGCAGTAACAGTTGGGAGAGAAGAAGTTATACAGGGAGGAAGAAAGGGAGTGGGGGCTAGAGGAATGTCTAATTTGAGGAAGCAGTTGGTTCCAGAGTTTAGGGAATCAGTACAGGATTGCCGATTGGCCTACTGAAGCAGAGCAGTGGGGGACTGCCAGGGTACTGTGTCCTGAGATCTGAGTGAGTGAGAGGAGGGGTGAGGCATGTTAATAGAGGATGAGAGATAGGATTGGAGAGAGATGAACCAATATTTAGACACAAATTTGGTGCTGCAGGAGAGGTGCCGGTTCTCAAGACAGGGAAGGGCCAGGGAGTGATATAAGGCACAGTAGTGAGTGTGGCGGGGAGCATCCAGGGCAAAGTGACAGGAGTTAAAGTGGGTGTCCAATCTGGATAGGGAAGTCTTGAGAGCAGTGCTGTAGACTACATCACAGTGATAAAAAAAGGGAGAATCATTTTCTGTATTAGTTCACACCTTAGCAGTATGGATGAACAACTATGGTTCCTGTACAGGGCACCTAGATTGGGGTGCAGTTTTTTTCAGGATTGCATCCACATGAACAGAAAAGTTGAAGTACTGACCAAGCCACACACCAAGGTATCAGAAAGGGAGGGCATCCTCTAGTATAGTACCATCAAGGGTGTGGAAGCAGGGTGAAGAAGGGAACCTTGAGAATCTCTGTCTAGTGCCAAAGGTAATAAAGACAGTCTTTTTGGCATTTAGAAAGAGCTGATGTGAGCTAAACCAGTGTTGAACTTTATCAAAGTCAGCTTGGAGTCTGGTAGCTACATCAAGGGGAGACTGGCCTGAGGAAAACAGGACAGTGTCATTGGCATACATACGGACGGATGATGAGGTGCACACCATAGAAAGGTAATTTGAGTCAGTGTGAAAAGGCAACACTGAAGGCCAACAGAATGTTGGCTGCATTGGGAGGGGGATCATGAGCAGGAGAAGAGAGGTGGTACTACCACTGTATAGATTGCTGGTCAGGCATCAACTGGAATATGGAGTCCAATTCTGGAGGCCTCACCTCATGAAGGACATTGGCCGGGTGGAAACAATACAGAGAAAGGTGACAAAAATGATTCAGGGTCTGCAATACATGTCCTGTGAGAAAAGACTTAAGGAACTGAATATGTACTCCCAGGAGCACAGAAAAGAGAGAGGGTACATGATTGAAACATAAAAGGCATTAATAAGGTACAGGGACAAGAACTTTTCACTTCAAAATGGGCTCCTGGACTAGGGGACATGACCTCAGGCTGCAAGGAGGGAGGTTCTCTACCAGCACCAGGAAGTTTTTCTTCACAGAAAGAGAGGTGGAAACTAGGATCAGCCTACTCCAAGAGGCTGTGGGGGTCAACACTGTGGGGGAATTCAAGAATGTATGGGATAGACACAAGGGAGCCCTAACTACAAAGGGCAACTGTCAAAATAGGTCTAAAACAAATGGGCAGACTAGATGGACCTAGCGGTCTCCTTCTACTATCAACTTCTATGTTTCTATGTTTCATTTAGGAAGATAGAAAAAAGTATAAGACTTAACACTGAACCTTGTGGCACACCAGTATTAATAAGGAGAGGCAGGGAAATAGAGTCAAGAAATTATGACAGACTTCCTGCAAGGTATTCACTGAACCAGTTAACGGCAGAGTCCGATAGGCCTGTGGCAGTTAGGTTGTTTAGAAGGAGAGAGTGGGAGACGGTGTCAAAGGCCTTAGCAAGGTTGACAAAGATAGCAGAGGTGATTAGGCCACTGTCCATCCCAGAGAAGATAGAGTCAGTAAGCCTAAGCAGGAAGGTGGTGGTGGAGTGATCCTTCCTGAACCCAGATTGGAAAGGTGTGAGTTAGGAGGATTCTGAAAGAAAGGTAGTGAATTGAGAGAGGACCAAGCACTCCTGTAGTTTGGCCAGGAAAGGGAAGAGAGAAATAGGATGACAGTTGCCAGGAGAAGTGGAGTTGCCACCCTTAGGTAGTGGAAGGACAATTGCATATTTCCAGGAGGTTGGTACAGTGGCAGGCAAGAAAGATAGATTTAGTTGATCTGCTAGTGGGGAGGAGAGTGCTGGAGCAGATAAGAATAATATTTTGGGGTTGATCCCATTAGGTGAGCTATCATTACTGGGGTCGATAGCTAGGAGGGCAGCTAAAGTGTCAGCAGGGGAGATCTGCTAGAAGGAGAAGGTGTCGCGCTTAGGGTTGGAGCTGCAGGGAGGCACTGGGGAGGAGGGGGAGAGGATAGGAGGGCAGAAGTGCAGGAAGCAAAGTCAGTATTAAATTTAGAGGCTACAGACTGGGGGTCCAAAATTAAAGAACCATTTGACTTAAGGAGTGAAACAGATGGAGTACAAGGGGTTGGGGGGAGAACAAGGCACAAATGACTTTCCAGAATTTTGAGGGTTTGTTTATGTTTGCCTGGAAAGTAGCATGGACATATTCAGCTTTAGTCAGCCTAATAGCCTTGGTGCAAGATTTACAAGTGTGTAGTACAGTTGGAGCTCACTTGGCAACTGAGAAGCTTTGTGTGCCTTCCTGGAGAGACCCAGGGAGGGTGATTACCACATACCCTGGAATGCCTGATAGTGGCGTGCTTGTTCCAGATGCAAAGAAAGTTGTTGCTGAAACATGCCAGGGCATCATCCACTCAGTTAACCGAGGAGCTTGGTGACCAATCAGTGTTTGCAAGGTCGTGTGGGGGGTGGGGGAGTCTAGAGATTTATAAGATCTGGTTTGTAAAATTTTGTGTGGGGCCTTGGGTCTGTGGATTTTACGGACCAGATAAATCATGTAGTGATCACTTAAGGCATCTGGAAGAAGGCCAGATTTGATGACCCTATGTGAGTGTGAGGTGAGGGCCTAGTCAATAAGTGAGTGGTTTGGGGTTTTATGATTTAACCGAGTTGGCTGCTGTATCAATTGTGAGAGATTCAGTGTAGTTATATCATTACAGGTTTTGTTAAAAGTGGAGGACAGCTAATTCAGATTGAAGTCCCCCATGACAGAGATTTCACTTGAGGAGGTGAGTAAGGCAATAGTTTTTAGTAGATTTGTGTCAGTGGCAATATGTAGGCCAGGATGGCAATATATCCCCACCATATCTATCCTATATAAGGAGAGTTGTCTGTGGTCCTGGAATAAGTTCTCTCCAGTATCTTATTATTGGAAGAATTTACTAGACATAAATCAGCCAGATGACTATTGGAGGATAATTTGGTTAGATACCTGGTAGTAAAACAAGATAGATTAAGGCTCAATCAGTTTAATATTCTTCATGACTTATATTACTCTCCCACAAAATTATTCAAAATGGTAAAGGCTCAAACTCCACTGTGTGAGTGATGTGGGTTAGAGGATGGTATGTTATAGCACAAATTGTGGTCTTGTCCCTAGGCGAAAGCCTTTTTTGCAGTTAATCAAGAGGGAGATATCTACCTTTTTTGATTTTGCCAGATTTTCTACTGTAAAGATTACTAGGTGACTACATGGCTATTCTGGTCTGGAAAAGGCCTTCCACCAAGCCAGGCTTCCTGCTCCTTCCTGATCTTCCTCTCCACTATTTCTTCTTTTCCTTTGATTGATGACACATTCTTAGCCTCCATGGCCTTCCAATCCCAGAATAGTATAAATTGAAACCCCTTGTAAAACCCTCCCTCAACATTTCTCCTGCTTCATGATCTGGGTAGTCCATAGTCCATGCAACTAACATCGCCAGTTTTACCGGAAAATGTGCCAGGGGAAAACCTATCTCCCCGCATGCCTCAAGTTGGCCTGGCTTAGTGCCCTCCATAACCTACCCTCCTGTTCTGCCACCTAAAGTTTCCTCCTTGCCCATTGTAGTCCCCGCCCCTTGGCTGCCTTGAAAGGACCGCCCCTGTGCAGGTGCTGAGTGTCTATCACCATGTGTCCTACATCTGACAACAGGGTGTGTCCCCCTGCAACCTGAGCAAGCGTGCTTATATTTGCAATTGGTCCATGTACAGCTTGCCTTATTATAAGTTCAGCAGGCTTTTGTCCCTGCCCCACCACTGCCTTTTTTTCCTTCACTGCTTGCTCCTACCAATGCTGACAAGGTCCTAATCCAAAGCTCCAATAGTGTGACATCCCCCCTGATGTCCCCATGTGATGCTATCCTCTGGTGGAATTTTTCATCATAGATCAGCCACCCCACACTCACTTTTGACCCTATATGCATCCCTAATGATGGCCGAATATGTGAGGAGCAGAATAGCCAGCTCAAGCTTCTTTTGAAGCATAATCACACTAAAATGTGTGAAACATTCCATCAAAGCCCCAAAGGTCTTGTCTTTGTAGGTAACGTCCTCAATGATCTTACCCACAATGGCCAAGGCTACTGCCATTTCGGAGTTGCCAACCAACTCCTGCTGCTCATACTTTTTTGCCTTATCTTTATAGATGAGGGCAAACATGTCCACATATTCCCCTTTCCATATGTTTTCCTTCAGGGCCTGAGAGACAAGGTCCCCCAGTGTCATGCCAGGGGACCAGCCTCCCTCGTCCCAGAAATACCTACAAACTTTTCAGTTTTATTCTCCTCCTGCAGCACTATCCATACTTTATCGACCTCCTCCCAACCTTTTTCACCCTGTTCTTCAATAAGCCTGCCATGTAGCCTTTTAAACTACATTCCACAGACAGATCCACCACTGGTACCATACCCTCCTCTGGCTGAGGCTCACCACCCTCATCCGGGTTGCTCCTGGTTGGCTTCTTGTTGGGTCTTTCCTTCCTGGCCAGTGTATCCTTCCTCTTGTCCAACTTCCTTTCTTTCCCCTCCTCCATCCTGAACTCCTTGAGGATAACCTGGACCTGCTCCATCAGCTCCACAGCTTTGTGTGCCAGCACCTCAGTGGCCTTCTGCTTGGTCACTTTCTTGGGTGCCATCCTGTAACCACATAAAACCAATTGGCCCAAAACGGCTGTGGTCCATTTCCACAAACCATCCTTCCACCACCCCCCCACCAGCACGTGGTGCCACTTTGTCAATCGCTGACCATGGCCAAACCTGCACACCCCCTCCCTCCTGAAAACAAAACCTTCCCCTCTCTTACTTCTACTCACACCCCTTTACCAGCTCTCATCCTTCCCCCTGTTACAGCAGATCTTCACCCCTTCTTTCCATTTTTTAATGTGCTTCCCCTATGCCTCCGTCTGTTCCTCCTGCCCCCATTGACCTCCCTCCCTTCGCCCCCCCATTGCAGCATGCTTACTTTTACCACATTATTATGATTTTTGGCACCACTCTGTGGCCTGATCCAGGAAACCTAGCACACCCCCCACCAATTTGAATTCATCTTTTAGCCAAGGCCAGTGCTGGAACAGGCAAGGGTTTTCTCTTCTTTTTTGGGGGGGAGGACTCAGCCAGCTAGGCCCAATGGGGCCCCAACATCTGAAGCTACTAGCTGGCTTGCTCTTCAATAGTTTTGGAGAAACCAAGGCTAGTTGACCAAACCACACCTGGCCTCCCACATGCTGCGATCTGGCCTACAGTTGCTGTGTTGCCAAATTCAAACAAAATGGTGACCCATCCCTCCCTCCTTAATATCTTTCAATTTAAATTCCTCCATTCTCCATTGACCCAGCAGCACACAGCACATCCCAGTTGAGGGTGGAGGGTTCCGTTTGCAGAGCAGCTCCACCACCCCACCCCATACATGTCACTGGACCCCACCATCCTTGAAAAGCCCCATAACTGCTTGTCCAAAGTCCCCAAACACCTAGTGCCTTGAATGAAAAAAAAGCCCTTGGGCCTGCTGACCAAAAATACTCCAAAGCATCAAACACCATGGGCCACCTGAAAGGGAGGGTGGGCTGCCTCCCCACATGCCATGGGGCAATGCCCCCTGAGCCCCTTTTGGCCTGCCCATCCACCTGGCAAAGGCGTCCCAGCCTGCCTCATCTGGACCCACAACCTCCAACCATGCTTCAGAAGGCAAACCCAAGAACACCCCAAATCCGTGGATAAAATTGTCTTATTGCCCTTTGTGCCCAGAGTCGCGGATCATGCCAGCAGTAGCTGTGGCCCGTGCTTTCCTCAAAAGTCCCCATGGGCAACACCCTCAAATTCTGGCTGCACCTAATTGGGAAAAAACTGCTTGCTCTGCCCTGCCCAATACAAAATGTCCAGGGCAGGCCTTCACCATGAAAAGGAAGTGCACCAAGCGAACCCCCTCCCCATGCCATGTGGTCGTAACATGCCATGCTGCCCAACCACTCCCTGAACAGCCTTGGCATCAAAGACAAATACCCGCTGCCATGTCCCCGCCATTCCTGCACCATCCATGCCCACACCTGCGGAAGCCGTATCCCAGACAGAACTGCTGCGCCACCCCCTGTGCTGCACCACGTGGCCTGAGATACCATGCTGCCCCCTAACTCCTGGACTGTCTGAGCACTAAAGATGCCAGACTGTGAGTTTAAATCACCCAGGACTTATTGGCTTAGAGAGTGAAATGAAACTGTCAGCCTTTCTTCCCATTTTTGTTTTCTTTTGCCTTCACCCAGTGGCCCAACTGATGCTGAGTGCCCAAACCAGCTAGATGTTCCACTTTCCAAGCCCCCCCCCAACCTCATGTGGCCTGAAACACCACCAGGATAATAAAAACAAAACCCCCTGCATACCAATACCTTCTTTTTGGGATATACTCACTTGCTGGGTAAACGATTTCCAAAACCACACACATTAAACATTAAAATGCAGATATTGAGACAAATGCTGCAAGCAGAATAACAAACAATTATTAACAACTTTTCAAGTACTAGCCAACAAAACTCGCTAAAATGTCTGATGGCTCTGCCTGCCCCCAGCTAAAGTCGGCCTACTCCAGGTCCCTCAGCTGCTAGGCCTGCTCCCATACCTTACCTGAGTCTTTGCAGAAAATCTACCCCACTTTGAGATCCTTTGTGCAATTGGTAAGTTAACAACTGCAGTAGCGAGAGGGATTTTCTCTCTCTGTAGTACCTTTTCTACCCCTCTATAGCCCCTCCCCTTAGGTTCCTTTCTGCAATCAGGTGGGCTGTCAATCATCCTTCTTACCTCCCTTGACCTGCCCCTTTTGTGACCTCATTCCACCTGCCCTTGTAATATCACCCCCCCTTCCCCTTAGTATACCTCCCTAGGACTGAACCTGGCCTGTCCCCCTTCCCCCATCTCCTTCCTGCCTCCTTCCAGCAAATCCTAAGGGGTGCCATGGGCAACCTCTTTTATAAAAAGTAGATCTTTCAAAGCAGCTTGTTTTATCAATTTTTGTCATTCATTATTGTAACAATACGTTTTAGACCTTGATGTTGCCTGCCTCAAACTAATATTAAAGTCCCCCCTCTCTCAGAAGACTAACCTGCTAGAAAATACATATGGCCGAATTTTCTGTAAGAGAGCTACCCTTAAGGCTTTTATTTGGGGTGTGTAAATATTTATTAATCTACAGGAAAATCCTTGAAAAGAAATATCTAAAATCAGTGCCCTTCCCGGATCAACCTGAATTATTTTTTTTATATCATATTATCCTGGGTAGTAAAGCTAATCCCTTGTGCTGAGAATTGATCATTCCCTATCAACCAAAATGATTTCCCCTTAAACCATTAATTTGTTGCAATTTTCGTATCCTGATTTGTGTATAATCTGGCATCCTGTAGGGAAAAGATATCATACTTTAAAGAATGCAACAGAGAAAAAGTAGCTTTCCTTTTAAACTCTGATCTGATACTGTTAACAGTCAGACTAGCTAGGCTCAATAAAGGTACTGTTTGTGCAATGATTCAGTTAAAGAATTGTTTTCTTATTTGCCTAAGTAGTTCTCTTTTTAACTTTAGGCTGCGCCTCCATTTTCTCCTGGCCCCCACTTTCAATTGGAGGCTCAGTCTTGGATGATTAGAGGGAGATGTCTGAATCTTCGACCTCCATCATATCTCCCCAACTTTGTAATGGTTCATATTTGTTTGTCGTAGTAGTTATATTTGCAGTTAAATTTTTCTGATTCCTTCTAGGTAGCATTCTTCTTTGTTTGGGTACCAGCTAAAATCCAATCCCATCTTCTGGAGAAACTTGTGGGGGATTTTGATTCTCTTGGGAAGGATCTTCCACTGGGGGATGGAGCATTTCCCCAATAGTCTGTTGTGGCTTGCTTTTTTCTTCAGACTGTGGTAAACATTCCTTTAAGGCAGCAGATATTCCAGTAGCAGTTCCCAAGTTTTTCTCTTTCAGGCCTGTATGCCTTATTGGAGAAGGGGGATTGACATGTTATTTACCTGTACTATGGTTGTTTGAGTGAATTTTTGTGGCCTTGTTAATATAGAAGTCATGCTTTGCATAATCTGATACATTGTGCATGGCCCAGTAACAAGAAAAAAACACATGTTCTTCAGACCCCCATAAATTACATGTTGGAGGGATGGTACAAGTTGTCACCATATGGCCTAGAGCCCCACAAACATACATTTTAATTGGTCACAATCAGAATTGAGGTGTGTTGTAGCCCCACATCTGTAACATGAGCGAGGCTGACCAGGATAGAATAATATACCTCTATCTCTACTGAGGTAGAAACAGTTTGGTAGATGATGGATTCCATCTTCAGTACACTTCAGTTGTGCTGTGAATTTCCACCCTCTTGTCCAGAAGTCATTATCATCAATAATCGTCTCTGGTGTTCCATTAACAGCGCATTATTTTTCCAGCCAGAAAAGAATATCCAGTACATTTACTTCCTCGTTACAAAACAGAACTGTTATAATTGTTTGTTTATGGTCTAGTAATATGGATTACTACAAAGGGTCTCCCCAGTTATGTATTTTTAACTACATAATATACCACCCAGAATTTATCTAATAAGCCAGCTGATCAGAAACTAATGTCAAAATTATGGTCACCAGAGGCATGAATAAATGCATACAGTTCTGTGGGTGTAAAATGCAGTGACTCTATGATCAGTTTTTTCCTACGTAGTTTCAGTCTAGAGGGAGTTCCAACCCTCCTTTGTAATATAGATCTACCACATACCATCTTTGCACAGCTTCTGCCAGCTTCCTGAATAGACTTGCATAACTGGCTGGTCATGCTTGAACCCCTGTATCTCCTAAATCCCCTAGTGTCATATCCAACATTTCTTCTTCCCCTCTATTATTGGAAAAAATTGCCTGCACCTTGCTTTGGAGCTGCCATATTTTGTTGTGCTTGGGTTCTTTCATTCTCCCACTGACAGGCCTGCTCGGGCGTGTCTGAGACTGTCTGCCCTCCTGCTCTGAGTCAGCGCCTGATGTAGCAGAATCAAAGGTTTTCTCCATGCTCTTTAATCTTTCTGACAGGTTCTCTGCCACAGTTTGCTGACCATCCATATTGAAAGTACTTGAAGCTGTATCCAAAGTAGGAGATTTGGTCCTGCTTGCATTTGTAGACAACCCTGGCAGAGGAATCTGAGGATCAGGTATCTAGGTTCCATTTTGAAATATCCAACCGGCTCTTTGTAAAGCATTCTCAAGTGTCCATTTTGTTTGATTTGCTGAAAATGGGAAGGTAACTGATTCTTCTGACACTGGAGGAAATACAGGGTTCAAAACTTCACTTTGCTCTTGCAAAATGATACCACCTTGAAAATGTCCCTTTTTATCACAGGTATTGATGGGCTTTGTACTGACCATTTTCTGTTTTTCTCCTCAACTAAATGAATTGTCTGCAGTTCAAATTCTTTTTCTGCTTCTGATAACATGCTCAATAAATAGTTATTTTTTTTTCTCCAGTTCCTGCTGCAACCTTTCTTCCTCCTCTGTGACCCCTTTAAATCCATCAACATTTTCTTCCAAATTTTGTGATGCCTGTGCATTTTCTACTTCCATCCCCTGATATGGTAACTGATTTTGATCACTTCCTTCTCCTTGCCTTCTGTCCTCCTGACTGAGATGATCCATGGCTCCTGCAGACAAGGGTTCCTCCTACTGTCGAGTAGGGGAATTTCCCCTGTGCCCTGGACAAATTTCCCCCCACTCGCTAAAAATACCACCAACAGCTTAATCTGGTTGAATGTCAGTTGTCATTCATCTGCATCCCCCTCCCCTGGGTCATTCCTGAAAATAGGTAGGATTTGTCTAATGCACTTACCCGGTCAAAAAAAAAAAATAGAGAACTCAGGCAGACTGGATGGACTACTGATCTTTTTCTGCTGTCATTGTCTACTTTTCTATGATTCTATCTTTGGGTTTGGTAATATTGCATACTGCATATGCTAGATTGTGGAAATAGTTGTGTTATACATAGTAATATTTTGGAGATGAAGAACAGGCTTACACAGCCTCAATAAGATATTAGCAAGCTTCTACCTTTACTAAGAACAAAGGACAAAAACCCTGGCACAATATATCAGTTGGGGGGTGAGGATATAACATGCACCAAGCAGGAAAGGGATCTTGGGGTTATCATCTCTGATGACCTCAAGGCAGGGAAACAGTGTGACAAGGCAGCAGGTAAAGCAAATAGGATGCTGGGATGCATAAGCAGGGGCATCACCAGCAGGAAAAGGGAGGTCATAATTCCACTATACAAGACACTAGTGAGGCCCCACCTGGAGTACACTGTACAATTCTGGAGACTTTACCTACATAAGGACATAGACAGGGTAGAGAAGGTTCAGAGGAGGGCAACAAAGATGGTGCATGGATTGCATCACAAGTCCTATGAGGACAGGTTGAAGGAACTGAACATGTACTCCCTGGAGGAGAGGAGGGAGAGAGGGGATATGATAGAGACATACAAGTATCTTACAGGGAGGAACAGGGTGCAAGAATACACTATTTTTAAGTGAAAAAGATGTTCCAGGACTAGAGGGCATGGGATGAAGTTGGAGGAGGACGATTCAGAGGAAACGTGAGAAGAATTTCTTCACAGAACGGTGGTGGACAAGTGGAACACCCTGCCAGAGGAAGTGGTGGAGCTGAAACAATCATGGATTTAAGAATGCATGTGATAGGCATAAAGGAATTCTGGAGGTCAGGGGTAAGGGGCAACAGACTTCTTGGAAAACATAAACTGAACTTACAAGTTAAATGGGCAGACTGGGAGGGCCATAGGCCCTTATCTGCCGACACTGTCTATGTATCTATGTATCTATGTATGACACTGCATGGAGACAAAAGGTTAAAGGGCTTTGGAATGAGGATGACAGGAAACTACATGGACTACTAATTTCATACTGTAGGACTAAAGATAAGGTGATTGCCTTGAGGTCAGTACTGCATCTATTGCATTCCTCACCCTTAGATGAAATTGGTCAACAAATATGTTGTAACTTGAGGGATGAAATGGACTTTTGAGAGCCTGACAAGTTCTGGTGATTATTCTGCTCCTTTAGTTAGAATTTGCTGTACCTAGCAGCAATGCAGCTCAGAGGTACCACTAATAGTTAATTCACAGATCAGGTCTTTGTGATGCCTTGCATTGCCTCATTGGATACCTTCAGTCTAGGCCAGCAACTGTAGGCGTAGTAGGTACTTCAGAAGAGCTACTGCCTGAAATGATGAGGATGTTTGAGACAGGGCAGGAACAAAAGCTTTGCCATCCTCTTTTTCTAGAGCGAGGCCATCTGCTGATGCTTACCCTACATGTACCCAACAGGTTAAAGGCCCCATAGTCTCCTCCACTGTCCCTGGACTCCAAAGTCACTTTTGTCTCCAAATGTCTTGGGCAGTCACCCTCTCCTTGAAAAGAACAATGTGGGGCTCATGTGGAACACTGTCTTGAACCTTCTGCTGTCATAGCTGGGGTTTGTGCACGTGTTAGGACAAGTCCAGTTTTAAGAGAGACAGTCTAGCCTGTGGGTAGCATTTTATAAATGATGTGGCTGTATTTTTCTCCATAATCATAAAGAGAGTTTTCCAGTATATGAGAAAAAAGTATGTCAGCCATTGGGTTGTGGTTGTTGTGTGGGTGCCTTGATTGGCTTGTTTTATCTAGGCTTTGTTAAAAGTGTGTACTACCAGTTCAGCCGCCCATTTGAGTAGAAGCCCTGGGATGAGAACTGAGACTGTTGTTTGACATCAGCTCTTTAGGCTGTCTATACACAGCAAACAAGTGTACTGTAACATCAAGTTTATTGTTTTCTCTCTAGTGGTAACCTGTGTGGGGATCACTTCAGTTCATTTCAAGAGGACATTAGAGAGCAACTAACACCTCCAAAAGAACTCTGAAAAACAGAATATCTGGAATCAAGTCAGCATATATTTCACATTAGTTCTGTGTTTATCCTCCCTGTTATTTATTATTAAGGTTATGCACATGAAAACAGTATCTTTGCTCTTTGCAAGTTCAACAGTGTCTATTGCTTCATCCCAACCTGATGTCATAGTAGTCTGTTTGTTTCATCATAGCTACTACCATGACAAAAAACTGTGACATCACAACATAGGATTATTATTTAAGTGAATAATCAGCTGTACAGTATATGCAGATGAACCTTGATTGATAAAGAGCCTGATTCCTTGCAAATTTCCTCAGTAATTAAAAACTGGGAGGGGAATTCTATAAAAGATATGTGGCATACAAGCTGAACTGTGTCTAAATATTACATTTTCCAAAGTTTTCACAGAGATGTCAGCAGCTCTTTATGTGTGGTGAGAAAATGTTGATTGTAGAGTTCCATGTATTGAATGTTAATTGTCTTCCAAGGTGTTTTTACCTAGGGCCAGGGATATACAGGAGCTGTGACAGATTGATGTTGGACAGCTGCATAAGGCATAGATGAGCTGACTAGCTCTTGAATGCCTTAATGTAGTTCTGGACACCAGAATTCTCCTCAGGCAAACTTCTTCATCTATGGAATTCCTTGATAGTTCTTCTGGAGGTTGTCCAGCAGTCATTTCCCTAATTTCTGATGAATCACCACCCTGGTTCCTCATAGAGCATTGCTTTGTTCTGTGGGACAGCTGATCCTTTATGTCAATGAAGGCTGTAGGGTGGGCTCCTTTAAGAAGGTAGGCCATCCAGTTAGGGAAAGAATCAGAACCATTGAGAGGACTAGTTCCCTTCATGTTTCTTCCTCCATGTCTTAACAGGCTATAGGTAGCTCAGTGAGGTAGGAGATTTGAAAGACTTCTCCATCATCATCTTTCCCTAGTATAATTTTACATGGTAGGCAAGACAATGCATCTGCTGGGACCTTCAGTTTTCTATACTGTACTAATAGGCCAGCATAAGTAAGGGACATTGCTGCTTTCTGAGGTTGTTGAAGATTTGTATGGGTTCTTTTGACACTAAAATGGCAGGTCTGTGACGAGCATGAACTTGAAGCCATATAATAATAATGAAAGTTACATATTTTATAGTGGCAGGGTAAGACTACATTGTATCACTGTACATTGTATCTCTTATATTATAGTTTGTGTAATTGTTAACCTTTTTTAATATGTTATCACTGTTTGTTAAGTATATGTGTCATTGTTTGTCTTTTTTGTACTTTGTGATAATCATTTTTAAAAGATTGTACAAATTGTGCTGGCCTGGTGGCACAGAGGGCTGAGGCGCTGGTCATCTCACCTCATGTCACGCTGGCGACCCGGGTTCAAGAGTGAGCCTGGGTCATCCCAGGTCAACACAAGGGGTGGAGCTGGATGGAATGGCCAGCAGGCAGCTCTCCTCTCTGGGGTGGTGGAATGGCATCCCTTGCTCAATGGCTGTCCCCTGGTGGAGGCCAGGAGGCTGTGTAGGCAGGGGTACCCTGTGTTAGACTAATGGGGTGGACGGAAGGGGGTCATTACCAGGGCTGCAAAGCACATGCACACCTCCATGTGCATGAATCCTTCTCCTGGGGCCCTTTGGAGAAAATTGGTGGATGAAAAATACCGGCTGCAGGATGATGACGACTCCATGCAGGCATCGCTCCAGGACCAGGCGTAAGGTAAGCTCCGGTAATTCAGGGTGACAGGAGCTGGGGAAGTCAGTTAGATGGGAGCCATACGGGGTTAAAAAAATAGAATAAAAAAAAAGATTGTACAAATAAATACTACTACTAATACACTATAGTGGGTTGAGTAAGGTTTCAGTGTTAAACCCCTAACTTTGCGCAGTAATATCTTTGGCACTATTTGACAAAATCAGCTGCAATTTTGCATGTGTTATCTAGAAAGCAAGGTCTTGATTTGTGGACATTTTTGTGAATACAGCTTGTGTGTTTTCTGAGATCCACATATGACATTTTTCATAAAATGCTACCTTTTTTTCCCATACTTAACATTGTTTTTGTTTGCTCTCACCTATAGCCTACATTGATAGGATATTTTTTCCCAGACTTGTAGGGGACATATATCATGTCCTAATGTAGTGTTTTTAATAGGTCTAGTGAAAAATATTAAAGGATCCAGAGTCATAAGGCTTTAACATTTTGTGTTATCCTTTCTGAGCATGCACTGGAGGTTTCTTGAGATAAAGTTCTGGTGTGAAATGGAAAAAATTGTGTCAGATGCCTGTTTTTGATTTCACACCACTTATTTATTTATTTATTTATTAGCTTTTGGTAACCGGGTAAGTGTGCTAGGCAACAGACCTGCCTATTTTCAGGCACGACCCAGGAGAGCACAGGACATTGGTTACAATATGCAGAAATGCACAGACATAATATAGGTGTACAGGAGCAAAACAAGATATACATTGGATAGCACAGTAATAGTTACATAAGGGTACATTTTAGACATAGATCATAATAAGGATGTAAAAAAAAGCAATTAGGGTAACCATAAGACAGCTGAGGACAGTAAAGACATCAAGGTTCATAGCCACCTAGACAAGCATATTGCATGGGAGAACATTAGTGTAGTACTCAGGGTCAGACCCAACAGCCTGCAGTGGGACAAAGCAAATTAAGAGCATTTGCATTGGCCAGAGGCTAGAAGGTGGGTGAACAGCGAGTTTTTGAATTCTCGATGGGAGGCTGACGTTTTCACCATAAGGGGGAGTGAGTTCCAGAATTTAGGAGCAAAATGGGCAAATGCCTGTTCACCCATTTTTGTCATGCAAGGTCTAGTGGAGAGCATGGGGACAGAGGAAGACCTGAGGGTACGGGTGTGTGAGGCAGGAGTCAGGAGGTTGGCAAGGTAGACAGTGCAGGAAGTTCTAGACAGGGAGTCGATAAAGCAGCCCAGGGAGTAGGCTCGAATATCCTGAGGTGACAGCCAATTTAAGCCAGTGTAAAGGAGACAATGATGGGTAAGACGTGGGGCAGTTAAGGTGAATCTACAGATGTTGTAGACAGTGTACCATTTGTGGAGTGTAGCAGAGTTTGCAGCAAAGAGGAGGGGCATAGCATATTGGAGCTGGGGTAAGAGAATACCTCTCGCAACAGAAAGTCTAGCGGAAGGAGTGAGGGAGTGGCACACGCGATAAGCTCTGCCAATTTTAGCATTGATGGCATCGCACACCCATATTGACATGTTGAGACAGGTCAAGTGTGGGATCCAAAGTGACCCCAAGGTACTTGAAGGACTCAGTGTTTAAGATGAGGAGCCATCAAGGCATTGAACCCGGAGCCTGTTCGCAGGGGCAGACAGTTTCTTAGAGGATCCGAATAGCATAGCACAGGTTTTTCTAGGTTCAGGACTTGATGGTTGCTAGAGGCCAGGTCTGCAGGAAGGAAGTCATTAGTGAGTGGAGTTGATTGCAGCAACCGATTTTGACCCAGAGTAGAGAACAAGGTCATCTGCGTACATAAGAGTGCAGCTATGCCGGGACATGGTGGGAATATCATTTAGGAGAGGAGAAGAGTAGAGGTCCAAGAGTGGATCCTAGGGAACTCCACGGGAGATGTTAATGGGGAGGAAAGGCCTTGTGAAATGCTACTGCCTGAGTCCGTTTGTCAAGATAGCTATGGAACCGGGAGGGCTTGGTCAGATGCTCCAATGGATTGGAGTTCTTTAGCATGAGAGGATGGTATACCATGTCAAGGCTTTAGACAGGTCAATAAAGACGGCCCTAGTGAGTAGGCCACGTCCATATTATTTCTGATGTCATTTGTAAGTTGTGTAAGCAGAGGTGGTACTGTGACCGGCCAGAAACCATGTTGGCACGGGGTTTAAAGATTAAACATTTCAAGATGAGCAGCAAGCTGGTGGGGACTATTTTTCAAGCAGCTTACTGACAGTGGGCAGAAGAGATATAGGCGGTAGCTGGACATGAGTTTGACATCGCCTTTTTGTGTATAGGGATGGTTCTGGCAGTTTTCCAGGTGGATGGGACAGTAGACTTACGAATCAAGCGGTTAAAAAGCCAGGTGATAGGTCTGGTCAGCCAAGGTGCATACTGCTTAGTATGCAAGGATGGATGCCCTCAGGCCTTACTTTACGTGCAGGAAGGGAGTTAAGTAGCTTACGAACTTCAAGGTATGTGGTTGGAGCCAGAATGAAAGGGAGGGTGGGAGGGGTGAGGGAGGAGAGAGGGACAGATCAGGTTGTGGGCTAGTTAGAGTAGCGACTGGTGGAGAAGAAAAAAGGACATTGAAGGCATTGGCAATGGTGTCATGGTTGGTGCAGTGAACACCTTGAATGTTCATGTCAGCTGGATTCTGTTGCTTGTCATTGCCGAGAATGTCCTTAATTTTGGACCAGTACCTGCGCGTGATTGTAGAGATGTTATTAGTAGGTTCCTATAGTAGGTGCTCTTTTGGCATACGAATTTGTCTTTTGCAGTTGTTACGTAATGCACGATAGTCTTCAAAGTCTGCACAGAGGTGGAAGATCTTCCACCTGGACCAAGTTTGTCCTAGATTTAAGAAGTTGAAGCAGGGGGAGTGTTAGCCACTTGGTTACTTTCCTGCCATCCTACGTGTGGTGGCCGGGATGTGAAGGTTTTGAAGAGAGAGGAGGACGGAGTTGAAATATTCTGTGGCTATGTTAATGTCCTCTGTTTGGTAGAGAGGGGACCAGTCAACCTGGTTAAGGTCAGTTAAGAAGTCCTCATGACTTAGGCGGGAGAGATTAGGAAAGGTTACAGTTTTAGCAGGGAGGGGAGGAATGACAGTGTTCCAGACACAGTAGATGGGATTGTGGTCACTAATTGTGTCAGGTAGCACACCGGCTAAGGCAACATATTCAGTCCTATTAGTAAGTATCCAGTCAAGGAGGGTGGCACAGTTGCCCCCACTTGAGACCCTTGTGAGTTCATGTATGAGCTGGGATAGATTTGCCTTGCTAGCTAAGGAGGATAGGTTAGCTGAGTTTTTCTCGGACCAGTCAAAGTTAAAATCACCAAGGCAGATAATGTCATTCTTGCCTGTAACTGTAGGCAGAAACCCTAGGAGTTCAGTGATGCCTTGTGTAGCATTTTTTGGGGGGATATAAGTACAAAAAATATGGAGTTTCTTTACACCCCAAGAAGCAGTAGGAGTGCAGGATTTCACAGTTTGGTAGGAGGGGTCCTGCAGAGGGTAATGTTTAGGTGAGTTTTGAAGTAGAGGCAAGGCCACCTCACCTTTTAGTGCCAGGATGGTTGATCTGAGCATGCTGTATCCAGGAAAGTGGCACTGAGAGTCAGGCACTGTGGGCTTAAGCCAGGTTTCTGTGATGGAGAGGATGTCCGGGACGTTAGTATAGATCCAAGCCTGGAGGTCAGGGAGGTTGGCCATAAGGCTTCTAGCATTCAGGTGGGCAAAAGTTAGTCCATCGGTTTTAGGGAGAGTGGTGGCCGGGGGGCAAGGTTATGACAGGACGCAGAGATGGACCAGGGTTGATCTCAATGTCGCCGGATAGTATAAGAGATAGGGTTAGTAACCATAACGGGGTGATGAGGTACGCCCTGATAGACATGCAGGGTGGCGGCTTCAGTTGAAGGTGAAGGTATCTGACTATTGGGCTAATATGCTTGCTGATGAGAGCAGAGGGGGTAGAGGTAGTGGAGTGGCAGTAGCAAGCATGTTGGAGTAGTAAAGTCAAACTGAGTATAAGTATTGGCAGAAGCTGTTGATGTGTTCAAGCAGTAAAGCTCAAAGAGGATAGGAAGCAAAGTATTCCCATGAGGAGCGCTAGGAGGGGAGGAGGGGACATTTTTGACTAGAGAAAGGAGTGAGGTAGAGAGGAAAGAGACAGCAGAGGGCTCCTTTAATATAAATCACCAAGTGAAAACAGCTACTAGAGAGCAGTAAAATGTGACAAGTGAGGTATTGGGAGCAAATTGCTCGAACTTAATCAGGCTCCCTCTAGTGGCAAAACAATATAAGGAGCTAATGGAGAAGTTGGGTGTTAAAAAAAAAAAAAAAAAATCCCGACAGCAGCAAAATATCGCGAGGGCAGAGGCTATTTAAGTAATACCAGCGAAGGGTGGGAGGATTTCAGATAGAACACAGGTCGTGAGCTTGCAGTGACTCTAAGCTTTTAAATACAGTTACAGGCAAATACAAATAGTTTTAGCTGATTCATTTTAAAACTTTCAAAATCAGGCACAAAAGTAACAGTTCTTCTCCGTTTGAGCCTGGGCAGCAACTTGAGGTGCTACTCTGGCCGGGATTCATGCGCTGAGCAGGGGAGCTTGTGGCCGTTTCAGAAAAGGCGCCAGATGGCCAATGGTGGTGGCAGCAGCCTGGATCAAGGTAGAATTACCTGGTGTGTCTCGGTTTCGGGGCTTCTGCGGGCAGGGAGGGCTTCAGGGCAGGCCCTCGCGACCTCTGGTCTCCTCGGGGAGGGTGGTCTCTGGTGTGTCTGGGGTTTGGGGCTTCTGCGGGCAGGGAGGGCTTCAGGGCAGGCCCTCGCGAACTCCGGTCTCCTCGGGGGAGGGAGGTTGTCTCTGGTGTGTCTCGGGTTCGGGGCTTCTGCGGGCAGGGAGGGCTTCAGGGCAGGCCCTCGCGACCTCCAGTCTCCCTCGGGAGGGTGGTCTCTGGTGTGTCTCGGGTTCGGGGCTTCTGCGGGCAGGGAGGGCTTCAGGGCAGGCCCTCGCGACCTCCGGTCTCCTCGGGAGGGGGTTGTCTCTGGTGTGTCTCGGGTTCAGGGCTTCTGCGGGCAGGGAGGGCTTCAGGGCAGGCCCTCGCGACCTCCAGTCTCCTCGGGGGAGGGTGGTCTCTGTTGTGTCTCGGGTTCGGGGCTTCTGCGGGCAGGGAGGGCTTCAGGGCAGGCCCTCGTGACCTCCGGTCTCCTCGGGGAAGCCTCCTGCCATAGAAGCCAGACCGAGACACAGGAGACCACCCCCCCAGGACCAGAGGTCGTGAGGGCCTGCCCTGAATCACTCCCTGCCCACAGAATTGCTTGGCAGGATGCCACACATTTTTTCATGCCACGCTTACAACCATCTTCTTGATTTTTTTCATGAACTAACCAGTGTGGAAAATAAATAGATATGGTGTGATTTTTAAAAACAAACACCAGAACCTAGCTAAATGGACCTCATTTAGCTAGATTCGGATGTTAGTTTTTCACAACAAAGGCTAGAAATACTTCTTCTGGGCACCCCAAATCTTGGGTGCCCAGCTTAGCGAGAGGAGCCCTTGACCCAAGTTTTCTGTATGAAAACAGCAGAACTTTCTTGCCTTCTGCAGCTACTGCTGGAGCTTGTGGTATGGGCTGCAGTGAGAGCAAAACTATCAAACTGTAAACACCATAGAGGAGTATTAGTATTATGGTGGCTTACACAGATACCCATTTATGCCATTCTGTTTCTCTTTGTTGTTAAATCACTTCCAATTGTTTTCTTTTAAATAGTTGCTCTTCTTATCACGCTGTTGCAGATTTAAATGTTCATGTAAATAGTTCTGTAATATTTAGATTTTTTTCTAGTTTTGTTTTGCTCCTTATCTTTCCATAAAGATGTGGCTGTTTTTATCTTTGTAATCATAAAGGGTGTGTTCCTACATATGAGAAGAAAGTTTAGGCCAGCTTGCAAGGCAGTACTCAGCTTCAGTTTACATTCAGTGACTGTTAGAAGCCAATAGCTGATAGCTACTTTTTCTGAATGCTAAATGCAGCTACAAACAGCTTCTGCCTTCAATTTTTTCTGCTCTGAAACTGCTAAAATGCTGAAGAATTACTTGTATGTTCTCACTTTGCACCTTGAACAGTCATAAATCCCCTAGTACAAGACAGCTTTCAGCATTTCTGACAGTCAGAAGCAGTTTAATTTAGCGTTCCCAGATACATGAAATTCATGGGATTTTAGGAATTAATATTGTAGTAAATTATAAGTTTTAGTTAATGTTTTTAAATCTTGTTTTTAAACTGCTGTGCTTTTATTTATGTAAATGTACAGCACCTTGATCTCTGGAAAGGCACTTTTAAAAATAAAGTTGATTTGATTTGATTTGATGTTACATGGATGTAGAGTAACAGAGGCAGTACACAGCTTCACGTACATATCCAAGTTTTTAAAATGTTATGTTTTTAGCTCTGTGGCACCAGCTGTGCCCAAAATGTGAACCTATTGAAGGAGAAGGTATCTGTAGGACTTCAGGGACCAAGGCGACTGGAGCAGCACTTACCTCGAGACAATGGCATGGAGAGTGGGGGAAGTGATGTTGATGAAGTTGGGAATGGGGACAAAGAGATGTATTACAGTGCCCCAATGATTACCGATGATGGTGTCAGAAGTGTTCCCATGTGTCCCCATGATTGCCGTCACTAGCATCCCCATTTTCCTGAGGTTCATCAAAATAATTGAGATGAGCTTCATCTCTGTTCTAAAAGTAATGAAGAAAAAAATGGTGTTTTCCAGTAACCTATTAAAATCCCTTACTTCAACAAACATAAGAAACTGAAATTGATCTGCATTCAGACTTTAGTTCACATTTGCAAACTGTGCTGTTTCAGAACATGGGCTGCAATTCTCACACAACTGTTTTTAAAAATTCTACTTTTTTTGCAATATTTAGTTTTGCAGTCATAACTCAAAGTTGGTATCCCGTCATATGGGTGAAGCAAACTGAATGACTGAAATACTGTATGAGCCACTCAATTAGTGCACCCGACGGAATAGCTACTGCTTCAGTATAGCAAGGGGAGCGAATAGTGAGGAGAAGAGTATGGAAGATCAATGGCGAATGATAGGGGAGAGTACGATCATGTAGGTTAAATGCAAAAATTAAGCCTGCTATTGCTGAGCCGGTCACCTGGAGTGGTGGACACAGCCACCACTTGGCATGTCGATGGTGCTGGGTTCAGGGTTGCCTGCAGTTATGTGTTTTTTATGTCTTATGGTAGCTGATAGTTTTTTTATTTTGTTGCCTGTCCTCTGGTTCTCCCCTCCTGTGTTGCCCCAACTGTGGTTGCCCCCTCCTGTGTATTCTCCTTTTTTTCAAGTGTCGGCCCCCCAGAGTTCATATAATAATTTGGGGTGTGCAGGTGGCATAGTTCCCTGTATTAAATGTTAGATTCTGTTGTGTGCCAAAGTATTGTGTACTGTGGTCACTATAATGGGGAGTGTTGTGGTGGTTTTGTAGTGTATGTTTCAGTGATATGTGCTCACTGTAATGTGAGCCACTCTTAAATTTTCATCGTTATGACATGGAACCCTCAAAGTTAATTTTAGCATTTTCTTGAATATTGCAGTCCTTATCCCAGCACCTGCCTGCAGTGGATGTACAGCACTGTTCTACACCTTGCCTGCCTAGTCTGGTGCAATTTAATGAAACTCGGACTTGCTGGCCTATGACCTTGTCACAGCTTAGACATGCCTGTATGTAAGATTTTTGGTTGCGTTATATATTGTCATACATAAAGTCAGTGTTTATCATAAAAGCATTAGGTACTTAGTGACTGCCATCAGTCTGATGCTACCACCTTGTTTATTAACAAAGTCTGTGCCTTGTTTGGTGCTGTGCTTAATTTAACTTAAGATGTAAGCATGCACTAATGATCACTTCTGTGGGAGTGAATAATTTTTTTTACAAGTTCAGACAAGGAAAGCATGCTGTGTGGAGAGATCATTTCCAGGTGCAACTTGGGGTAGGGGTTGAAGTTAACTCTTTAATACTTGCCCTCATGAGCAGGTATGGCACAACCTGACATGTACCACAGTTTAGTTATCTACACTGGTTACTAAAATGAAAGAAAACCAATTAAGTGCACCTGAAGATAAATACAAAATGGAGCACACACGTACTACCCCATTTTATTGCAATCACTCTCACAGCTGTGATATAAATCTGCCACACCTATAATTGTATTTATTAAAATTTGCCATAGCCCTGTTTTACACCTGCCCATCCATTGAGCCAGTACAGCTTCAGCCATCACCTTATGGCTTTTTATAGAAACATAGAAACATAGAAGTTGACGGCAGATAAGGACCGCAAGGCCCATCCAGTCTGCCCATTTCTTTTCCTACCTTATAAATGTGCCATCGGCCTTTGCTCTGTCAGTGGCCTATCTATTCATAGTCATTTGTATTGCTCCCTTATGCCTATCCCATGCCTGTTTGAAGCCCTGCACTGTATTCATAGCCACCACTTCTTGTGGTAAGCCATTCCATGCATCCACCACCCTTTCTGTGAAAAAGAATTTCCTCACATTCCCCCTTAATCGGCCTCCCTCTAATCTCATGCTGTGTCCTCTTGTCCTGCTATTTTTCTTATATTTAAACATGTTAGACTCTTTCACCTTGTTTATGCCCTTAAGGTGTTTGAATACCTCGATCATATCACCTCTCTCCCTCCTTTGCTCAAGGGTATATATATATTGAGCTCCGTTAATCTGTCCTCATATGTCTTCTGATGCAGTCCCTGCACCATTTTGGTTGCCCTTCTCTGGACTGCCTCAATTTGGTTAATGTCCTTGTGAAGGTGTGGCCTCTGATACTGCACGCAGTACTCCAGATGGGGCCTAACCAGTGTCTTGTACAGAGGGATTAATACCTCCCTCTTACGACTTGTGATACCCTACTAATACACCTAACACCTCCCTAGCCTTACCTACTGCTTTAGAGGTCTGCTTGGATGATCTTAGGTCATCAGTGATGATGATGCCAAGTCTCTTTCTTCCTTTGTGACTGCTAACTCCCTCCCAGCCTATAGGTGGCTCATGGTTTCTTTTCCCTATGTGCATGATTTTGCACTTCTTTGCATTAAATCCAGTTGCCACTCTTCCGACCATTCTGCTAGTTTATCCAGATCTCTTCTCATTCTGCCCACCCCATCTGGATCATCTACTCTGTTGCAGATCTTGGTGTCATCTGCAAACAGACAAGCCTTACCCTCTAGTCCATCTGCAAGGTCACTAATGAAGATGTTGAAGAGGACTGGCCCCAGGACTGATCCCCTGAGGTACCCCACTTGTGACTTGCATCTCTTCTGACTGTATACCATTTACCACCACTCTCATTTTCTGCCCGTCAACCAGTTTGCCACCCAGCTGACCAACTTCTGACCCACCCCAAGCCTGCCCAGCTTATTTATCAATCTTCTATGTGGAACAGTGTCAAAAGCTTTGCTGAAGTCAAGGTAGGCGACATCAACTGCTCCCCTTGGTCCACACACTCTGGTTACCCAGTCAAAGAAATCTATGAGATTAGTTTGACAGGACCTTCCTTTGTAAACCCATGCTGTCTTGGATCCTGTGCCCCATGGATTCCAGGTGTTGCACTATCCTTTCCTTAAGGGTGACTCCATAATCTTGCCCACTACTGAGGTAAGACTGACCGGTCTGTAGTTCCCGCCTCCTCCCTGCTACCACTCTTGTGGAGTGGGATCACATGAGCCCTTCTCCAGTCTTCTGGGACCTCTCCTGTGCTCAGAGACTCACTAAACAATTCTGCTAATGGCTCTGCTAGTTCCTCCTTTAGCTCCTTAAGTACCTGGGATGTATGCCATCAGGTCCCATTGCCTTATCCACCCTGGAGCTTAGCAAGCTCTTGTTGGACCCTTTCTTTTGTGAAGGGGTAGTGCTCACCTCCCTCCCCCTGTGTCCATGATGCTGAGCTGTGGGCCTGCCCTACCTTCTCTTCAGTAAATACTGAGCAAAAGTATCTATTTAGGATAGATGCCTTTACAGGGTCCTCCTCCTTACATGCTCCCTTTTCTCCATTAAGCTTAGCAATACCCCCTCTGGACTTTCTCCTTTCACTAATGTATCTATAGAAAGTCTTGTCACCTTCTTTTACTGTTCGTGCTAGTGTTTCCTCAGTTTGGGACTTTGCCTGCCTTACTGCCTTCCCTGCTTCCCTTAGGGCAGTTTGGTGTGCCTCCCTATCTTCATCCCGCTGTGTTCCCTTATATTTCCTGAAGGCCAGCCTTTTGGCTCTGACCTTTTCTGCTACTGTATTTGAGAACCAAAGTGGTTTCCTTCTTCTTTTGCACTTCCTTTTCTGTCTAACACAATGGGATGTTGCTTCAAGTATTGCATCCTTAATGCTTGCCACTTTGCCTGTACCCCTCACCTGTGTTTCTTTTGCCAGGCTAGCTTAACTCTGTTGGCCATCTTATCAAAGTCAGCTCCTCTGAAGTCCCATATTTTGCCTTGGAATGGGTTGATTTAGATGTAGTAGCCAAATTGAACCATACCATGTGATGGTCACTGGCTCCCAGGTGACCTTCTACCGGAAATCTGTGATCCCTTCTTTGTTAGTCAGTACTAGATCTAGGATAGCCCTGTCTCTTGTGGGTTGCTGTACCAGTTGTTTGAGCCCTCCCTGGGGAATCCACTATGAGTCTAGTTCTGGCAGATGTTCCTGCTGGTATTGACCAATCTGTATCCGCATGTTGAAGTCTCCCATTATCAGAACCTCCCTTTAGCTGTCATGTTTTGTATATTTTCTAACAGTAATGTGTCTATGTCTTCCTCTGGTCTGGGGCCTGTAGACAACCCCAGTTCTTATGGCTGTCCCATTTCCTGTTTCCAGGGTGACCCACAGTTCTTCTAGCTCCTTATGTGTATTCTGAATTTCTGTAGCTTTGATATTTCATTAACATACAGGGCCCTCCTCCCCCCTTTTGCACCCGGTCTCTTCTGAACAATACATAGCCAGGTACTGAAGTCTCCCAAGTGTGGGTTACTGGTAAACCATGTCTCACTAATTGCTACTATGCCCAGTTTAGCCTCTGACATTATTGCCTGCAGGTCTGGGATCTTATTTCCCAGGCTGTGAGCATTTGTACATGATTTTCATTGGCCAGATTTTGGTGTGTTAGTTGTTGGGTGAAGTTTGGCTGTACCCTGTGCGTCGTATGGGGAGACAAACCTTTTTTCTTACCTGGTGATGCAAATGAATGGCAAACATGCTGAATTCCTGTTTGACCACTAGCTGAGGGGGGAGGGGTGTTCTTCCCATTCGACGTATGGGGTGCTGCACCCCTCTACCCATTTGCTAGTTTAAGTATTCTGCAAAGACGTCAAACTTCTGCCCCAATGCACTGACTCCCCCTTTAGTCAGATGCAGTCCATCAAATTTAAAGAACTTTCGCTCCCAGAACTGTTGCCAGTTCCCTTCAAATCTGTGTCCTTTTCCTGGCACCAGCCCTTGAGCCACGTGTTTAGCTCCCTATCTCCCTTCTCTGACCTTCTGTCCATTGCTCCCTCTCCCAGACTGGCAGGATCTCAGAGAAGGAGATGCTGGACGAAATAGATGATAGTTTGTCACCCAGCCTAGTCAGGTGTTCCTTGGTCTCCACAACTGACCGGCTGGCGAGATCATTAGTCCTATGTGTACTAGGACATCAATGTTTTCTCCTGCTTTGTGAACAATTTTAGCAATGCGGTCAGTGTCTCTCATGCTGATGTACCTGGAGACATCTGACCATCACCCCTGGCTGGAGATGGATATCAACTCCCCGAATCATGGAGTCTCCTATGATCAGAAGTTTTTTGGATTTCCTTTGTGCTTGTTTTGTTTTGGTTCCTGATTTGAGTGAGTTTTGTTGTGCTAGCTCCTGTGCTGCAGTGTCCTGCTCTGCAGTGTCTTCTGCCTCTTTATTTGATTTCAGAGATAGAGGCAGATACCTGTTTGTAGTGTTTATATGGTTTTTGGAGGTAATGTGTTGGAGAGCAGAGAGTGATGGGGCACCTGATTTGCTCCTCCTAACCACCTGCCAACCTCCTGGACCAACTACCCTCTGCGGTCGAGGTTTTTCTGTTGGATGCTGGGGAAATGGCAGGTGGTTCTTATAATGTATTTCCTCTTCAATATGAAATTTGAGGCGTGCAATCTCTGCCCATGCTGCCCGGAGCTGAGCCCTAAGATCTCAAAGGCCCAACATGTAGGACAGTGTCCTAAATCCTGTAAGACTGTCCTTCTGAAAATTGTTCCACAGTACCTGCAGTTAATGAAACCATTCCAAATAAGTTGCTGGGTTTGTAACCTAGTCAGAGTAATTAGAAGGAAAAAAAAAAAAAAAAAATGCAAGTAATGGTTTAATTGTGCTTTGTTTAACTTGTTATAACAAGTTAAATTACTAGTGCCCTGTAAATAGAGATCACCTTGTGAGGCCCCACTGATCCGCCCCTTCCTGCTCTGCCACAGGAAATGTCACAACTGTGGTACCCTATAAAAGGAGTGTAGCGTGGGGTGGTTGGGGTGGCTGGCCCTTCCTGCCTAAAAGAAGAACCACGGACGAAAGAACAAGGAGGTAAGAGCAGAAACAATCAGTCAACAACAAATGCAGTAACCCTGAAAGCTTATCCTAATGTTAGATAAAACTGTAAACCTGTAAAGCACCACCTGTATAATTTCAGAGAAGATATACCCTGTAAGAAACACTTGCCCAGAGAAAATAAAGCAGTAACAGAAGATATACCTTGCAAAGAGACAATTTGAATCAGAAGATTACAGGAGTAATCTGTTAGCACACACCTGTAGGCACACCTTGTAATAATGCAGAAGAAGGTACACCAGCAACAACAATTTGAATCAGAGAAAAAATAAAGCAATGAAATGTTAGCAACAAACAGTAGCAATCCCTGTGAGTAAAAAATAAAAACACCACCACACAGTAAATCTGCTTAGCCAAACTAAGTCTTAATCCTTTTCCCTTGCTCTGGTAAGTTTCTCTACTCTGCCTTTCAAGCAGTCTTAGAAGGAAAGAGCTCAGGTGAAGCTAGGTGCCTTGGCCAGCAAACCAAGTCTAGGTGAAGCTTCTGAATCTTCTGCACCCACTTTCTTGTCAATCATGCTTTTCCACATCTCGTATTGAGAAAGCACAGATGCATCTGCAGAACATCAAAAAATTCTCCAGAATCCTGCTGGATTTTGGAGCATGATGTCAGTTAGCAAAACTAACTCCTATGACTGAGGGATGATCATGGTTGGACAAGTCAGGTAGCCAGGCGGCCAATGGTCGCTAAAAAATTTATTTGGCTAGCATATTTTCAAAGTTACTAGGCAACTGTCTATTCTCCCCACAAAGCAATGTTTGGCCCATTAAAAGTTATGTCCACTAACAGAATATTGATTTGGCTACCACCACATTTTTAAAGCTTGTGGTCAAACTGACAACCAGGTCACTAACTGAATTGTCCCAACCTGGGAGTGACAGCCTTTAGACCCTCCCTCAAGTCCTCATTCCCAGTTAATCACCATAACATTCACTAGAGTGCATGCAAGGGAGCAGAACTTCTTTCACTAGCACCCACAGGGAACAAGCAAGGGAGGAGGATTTCGTCAATCAGCTGACATGCAACTGAAGTTTGTGGTGTGGATTATGTGACTGCTTCCATTTAAAAGGCAAAAACAAGTACTAGAAAACCTTTTTTTATGCTGGTCCTACTGTGTTCCCTGGGTTAAGCACAATCACAGAGGACCATACCTGGCCCTCTGGAGAACAACAGTTTAAGTTCAAGTTTATTAGCAAGAAAATCTCCATTGAGCTGGCTCATTTGCACAGAGGTCCTGATACAGTCAAAATTACACACAATACAAGTAACAGAGAGTACACATGATTACAGATGTCACATCGAAAATGTGGAAACAATACAGCCAGGCATCACAGTTAGCTACATACATTGAAGATACTATGTTGACTTAACAGATGGGTAGCTATACTACTCCTGTACACAAGTGCTTAACTTCCTTCTTAACTACACATGGCTGTTAGTAAAATTCAGGCTTGGTAAGAATTAAGGTTGGTGAGGATTGGGGTATAGACAAGGATGGAAGGGTTTGACCAGGAATAGTTAGCATATAGAAGAGTACAAACCAAAAGGGTGGGCATGGAGGGGGTGAGGGAGGAGCTGACTGTAGAAGGAAGGTAGGGGATAAGAGGGGATGGTGAGAGGGGGGAGGTGGATAGAGGTGGAAGTGGAGAGTGAGGGAAGGGGGTAGGATGGTAGGGGATGAAAAAGGGAGTGGGAAGGGTTAGGCGGATATGACTGGTGGATTACAGGTGAAGGTGAGGATTGGGATAGTGAGGTAAGTGACAGGTGAACAAAGGTGGAGCTGCGACAGATGGTGGTGGGGGGTGGGTAGAGGGATGACAGAATAAGGTAGGTGGGACAGGAGCGGGTGAGAGATGAAGGCAGGGGTGAATGTGGTGGGTGGGAAAGACTAATTGGAGGAGGGTGATTCAATGCTTAAATAATGGATGGGGGGGTTGACTCTTACTGGCAACAGGACCAGAAAACATCTGACTGGAGCTTATAGAAGCTGTAGCATGCACTGCAGGCTATTGAATCTTCAACTGCTGCAGCCCTGTTCTGATGTTAGCTGCATGGGATTATGGGGTTTGTACTTGTGGAAAATGTCAGCCTGAAAGTCATCAAACTCAGTCTGATATAATGTACTATATTACAGTAAGTAGTAATTAAAAAATAATGTTGCTATCAAAGTTCAAATTAAGACCAGACCCATACTAAGGATGATGACATAAGCAGCCTTCTAGATCTCAGGAGCAATGCCAGTAGAGAGTGACCTATTAAAGGTATAAGTGAGTGGGCAAATTTCAGTAATTAAGATTATGACAATTCAGCCAATCAGGTGTTACTTTAGAGGATATCATTACATATTCAAGTAATAAGGGATACTGGGGGGTACAGGTTACTCCTATGAGGGACTGTTTTCATGTTTTATTTCTAGGTGTGCAGAGTATCCTTCAAGATTGGGAGCTTGAGGAAAAGAGGGATATTGGATGTTAGATTAAGGGTAGGGTGAGGGGTTACTTGATGGTTTGGGAGTTGGGGAGATTGACAGTGTTGGGGTGGTGCATGGTTTCTTGATTTGGTGTGAGTGGGGGGAAGGGATTTTTACTATCTGGTGCCACTGGCAATTATTACTAATAAGAAACTTCACCAGGACTGTGCATGGTGAAGGAGCTGGATGTTAGTTGGCAAAAAGGTAAGGGAATTACTGTATGTTTACACTTTCAGAAGGTAGGAGGGAGTGGTTGCATAGAGGGTGGGGGCCATTACATCTCCCATTTTATTTTCAAACTTCACCAAGCTAAGTTGGGCCATAAGTCAGAAATGTTACTATGTTGTGCACAGCATGCTGTTCCTAACTTCAAATCAACTTTGTCACCATCATTTAAGTTTGCTGCATCTCATTCTTCAACAAGGATGGGCTTTGCTAGGGTAAGTCAGTTGCCTGATGGTGGTGAGTGGGGGTGGTGGTTGCTGAATGTGTGTGCCAGGGAGGAGACTGAGGGGGTGTATCATAGTATAATGGAGATTAGAGTAAAAGGGGATACCAGTGAACTACCTGGGAATTTCACATTTATTTTGCATAGGTATAACTTGAGGATCCAGGGAGGAGTGGGGTACCACTAGGCTTCTGAGATTTCTGTGTCATTGCCCGGAGACTAGGTGAGGGTGGGGCAATGGTTGTGGCTCTGGGCAATGCCTCCATACATTTCTGCATGGAGGCATTGTGCAAAGCTGAAAATGGTCACATAATGGCATGAAAAGGCCCCTGAGTACCTTGGGTGCAATATGTAGTTATTGGGATGCTGGCCTCTAACGAGGGCACCCATATCATGTTATGATGTTGAAATTTCTACATAAAATCCAGTACAGTGACAGCCTCGAGGTTGTCACTTTACTGGACCCGATGGTGAAATTTCACAGCTTTTCAGTGTTCTCCATCCCCGAAGAAACTCTGACCTGGAGTTGTCATTTTTAAGAAGAGGGTTGGGGGGGTGAAGCCCCCCTCATAAAAAACACTCAATGTCAACAGACAAAATTTCACCTGTCACCGGCTTGTTGCCACAGTGGTTGGATTTCTGCTTGCGACACCAGAGACCTGGATTTGGGAACTGACCTGGGAGCTGGAGGGCCAGCTGGGGGAGAAGGATTTTGTGTCCCATGGACTATTCTCCTTATCCAGTGGGTAAGGGAGGGCTAAAGTGTCTGAGGTTCGAGAGACCCCTGGCAGAGGCTGGGGGAACCACGAGTGACTGGTGCTTGCACACTTGAAGGGCGGGGAAGGGCAGATGCTGAACATCATTGCACATGCCTGCCCATGGGGCAGCCCAAGAAAATATAATTGGCTGCCATGGATGAAGGCCACCCCAGCACTTGGCCTCAATTTCTCCCTGCCTCTCCTTGACCTAATATGTCTCCACAAGGCATCCCCAGGCCCTGAACCCACCTTGGGGGGAAGCCAGGGAGGTAATGTCGGCAGCAGCCGACACCTTCCCCCATCGTAGACGGGTCTGGTAAGGTGCCATGGCCCTGCCCTGGGGGGTGTAGGCCAGGGGTATCCTGGAGGTAAGGCAATAAGGGAAGTGAAGTGGGTGCTATGGTGTGGTTTTCAATGAGTGGCGACCAAGGGCAAAAAGCATACTAAAATAAAAAAAAAAGAAATTTCACCTGTTCACATTGTTTCTGTCACCGAGCCACATTTCGACAACTATGTTGTCAATGCGGCTTGGTGGAACAGGGCACTCAGAAGCAATGGCCCTATTCCATTTGGAACATGCTATCCCTCTTGCTCTTCACTGTCTGGTGCTAGTAGGAGGTTGTCATGCACCATGTATGTGCACTTTAAGTGCCACCACAGCCTAATAATTCATACAGGTAGCACTTGCTGGGTCAGGTACATTTCCTGTAATAACATGACCCCCTTATGCCTGTGTGCAATGGTTTGATTAGTGCTATGTTTTGTACTAGGCAAATGACTTTGGCTGGATATGGGGGCCAAGGTATAACATGTCACACCATTATACCAGGAGAACTGTCAGCTATGTGTACACTCTTTGCAAAATGCTGAATCTTAACAGAGAATGGCAAATTCCATCAGAAGAGTGAATCCATTTCTGAAATGCTTTTTGAAATTTTAAGGAAGATTATGCATAATTCAGAAAAGTGCATTATAGATATTTTATTTAAATCATGGATTTGTTTTTGGCATATGATTTTTAATGGATGATTAGTTTTCTGCAGTTTACATTGAGTCAGTATAAACTGAGGAAGTTGGAAACAGTTTCTAAACAGGCAACTGACTATCAAAGCATCAGATGGAGCTCCAGACATGGGTCCAAGGTACATCAGGAAGTATTTGGTTGCCTTTATGATTAAATCCACCCAATTGTTTTAATAGAATACATTTGACAGTCACAGTCTGTGGAAAACAACACAGAACTGTAGAATTTTATGGCAAAACTGCAGAATTACATTATACAGTATGTACATTCTGCTACAGAATTCCATCATTTGACATCTGATGAAATTTGCCAGCATTAGCTGGAATTTTCCAAAATTGTATTTGAAAATTTAACACAACATAAAGTATACTCTATAGAATAGCCTAGTGTTGCACGGAGTAGTATCACCTTCATGTAATCCCTCATTATGTAAGATGAGGGGTTACTGATGTGCATACTGTAGAGTATAATTCTTAGGCATAGGAATGTGGATGAAACCCCTTAAACTGAAGCCTGCCACCCAAAAGGGCCAGCTGTTGAGACTGATTCAGTCTGGCCATAGACAAATAGCATTTTGTGAAATATTCACATCCTGGCAGAATGGAATTCTATGGAATTTTGGAACATTCCGCAGAGTTCTGTCACTAGCAAATCTCTCCCTGTACTTCTGCTGACCGTTGTCTGATGAATGAAACTGCATGTGCTTCTAGAGTAATCACCTGATGAACAGCACATGCAGCTTCATTCATAAAATGGCAGATGGTCAAGGTGGAGGGAGGGTTGTTCCAGTTGCCTCTTGTTTTGGTGTGTCGGGTGGAAAAAGGGTTGTGGTTGCTTATCTAGAGGGTAAGGCAATGGTAGTGACCATTCATCTATTACTTGATTGGGCTGTGGGGGAAGGGGGAGGGTAGGAGACGTGAGAGTGTATGTGAAATGAAACTTACACAAGGGGAACGATTTACTAGTTGATCGGGGGAGAATTACATCTCACTTAATCTGATCCATACCCTTTCCCAACATGTGTTTAATCTCTTGAATGCAGCAGTGCACTGCTTGCCAGCCCTTTGCTTATTGTCCATAATCACTGCTAGGTGCCTCTTCTCCCTTTGTGCTGTCCTCTCTGGCACAACACAGGATGTATGTGCCATCCGTATTCGTCACCCCAGACATAGTAACTTGCACCTTATAAAATAAATTTAATTTATTTCACAGCCTATTCTCCTAATATAGGCAAGTCCTTCCACCCCACACCCAATTGTGTGTCCCAACACTCTACTGAGTCTACATTTTTTGACAATTTACTGTCTTCAGCAAACTTTAGCAGCCTGTTGTTGACTCCCATCTCTAGGTCATTCATAAATATGTTGAAGAATAAAGAACCCAACACTTAAGGAATAAGGCACACCATGGGATGTGTTATGGTGGGATAATGGCCCACCTCTGGTAGGTTGAAGCACGAGGCAAAGCTGAGTGTTTCCTCCACCTGAGAAGGGCCATTAGCACACCATAATGTACTCCCTGGAGTGCCTTATTGTGATTATGAACTAGGTCCTTTTTAGTAAATTAATGTATTTTTAAGATGTATTTTTTGTTGAGCTAATTTCAGTTGAGCAGTTGTGCTGGGAAAACAGTCCAGCTGAAAGTACTTCTTGACCAATCAGGAGCCAGCATTGTTTCTACCCAATTCATAGTGATCCTTTTGTTCTTCACATAAAATGCCCCACCATTCTGAATTGTGATCATACACCAACTACAGTCTGTTTCCTACCATACTGTCGATTGGCTAATCATTTCCTAGACACCTTCAAACTCCATTTGGTGATCCTTCCTGAATGACTTAAGGTTGATTGAGTAGGGAGGTAAGGAGACTACCTGGTCCCTCAGCTCAGAGGGATGAGAGTGGATCCTAAGGATCATTAAGCTGGCAGGGCAGGAAGGGGACTGGATGCCATTGTCCACCTGGGGACTAATGACTTGAATAGGGACGGGGCTGGTATTGTTCATGGAAATTTGAGGGAAGAGGGGAGGGAGTCTTAGGCAGGTGGCATGCACAGTCACTTTTACTGAGGTGCTGCCTGTTCATGACTGGCGACAGGATAGAATTTTCTGCATCAGGATCTTCAACTCATGATTGAAGGAATGGCATAGGGAAGAGGGGTTCGACTACATTGGTGACTGGGGCCAACTTGAAGGGATATGGACCTATACAGAGGTGACGGGTTGCATCCATCTGGGAAGGGAACCTCAGACCTCAGTAGATGGTCAAATGTTACTCTGATGAACATTTAAACTAGCTGCGGGGAGAGGTGGAAGTAAAATAAGAGGCATAAACTGACCCCTGAGACTAAAACAGAAAAAGGTGAGTACCAGAGGAAAGGATAATCCCCCAGGAAGCAGGACAAAGGAAACAACACAGTGGTAATAGACAGGGGGACTGGAAATAAAGTTGCAAAAAGAGAGGTGAAAAGGAGCCAGGGCAAAAGGGAAGGAAGAGGGGCTGTTGGCTAAATGTGAACAAGGTGTGGAAGGCCAGCCATGTGTGCAAACACAACGGCCCAGATATTCAAAAGGGTTGCGCATGGTGCAACAGTGTTGCACCATGCGCAACCCACTGATGCGCCCTGGCGAGATATTCAAAAGTGAAAAGTGCACTGCACAAATCTTGATGTGCCGGAGTGCATCAGTAATGTATGCAGGCACAGGTGGGGGGGCGTGCCCATGCATAACCTGCACTGCCCACTATTCAGCCTGGGATGTGCAGAGCCATGCATGTGCAACCCCCTACTTGCGCCTCCACAAAGTTAAGCCAAAACCAAAAAGGAACAAATGATGGCCACCCACAGGTGAGCTGCTGCATTGCAGGGTGCAGTACGGCAGCTGCCACCTGCGGGTGGCCACCTGAGTTCCTGCCGCACATGGAGGTGCCCCCCATGCCCCATCATGGGCATATGTTTAAATAACCCCCCGTCCAATATCCCTGGTGGTCCAGTGAACAGTTTCCACCCGATCGCGGGCATCTGCTTTAATACAGAGAACCCCCCTCCTATATCCCTGGTGGTCCAGTGGACAGTTTCCACCCAATCATGGGCATCTGTTTTAGTACAGAGAGCCCTCCTGGCCAACATCCCTAGTGGTCCAGTGGACCGCACTTTGCCCAATTGTGGGCATCAGTAAATGGAAAATGTTCTATTACCCTGGTGGTCTAAGGTACCCCCCTCTCCACCCGCCCACTGAGCCAAACCGCCCTGCTCCCCCCGGTCAGCTGGCGGTCAGCAGCACCCCACAACCACCAGCATCACCCTGTCTACCACCACCCCCACAACCTGGATTCCCCACTGCATTGGACCCTGCCATAGTCCCTGCAACATAGTCTGACATCGGCCTGGTGTGGGCAGTGCTTGAAGAAAATAATGAGTGGTTCAGTGCTTTGCAGCAGCAGGTAAACAGAGTAGAAGCACAACAGCAGCAAATAGTTTCAATGCTGTACCTTCTGCTGGACCACCATGGCATCCCACGGCCACAGTAAGTGAGGAGATTGTTTTCTGCCTACCCACCCCCACCCCTGATGCCACCCCACTACTGTGTAGTACTGCTTTTGTGTATTTTTTCTTTGTTGTTGTTTAATCATACACATTTTCCTTTAAAGGGGAATCTTTCTTGTACCACATAGTGTAATACATTTTTGTGAAAACTGCCCGTAATTTCATTACAGTGTGTCATGTGACAGAGGAATTCCTCTTCTGAAAATCTGCCCACATTCTGCCTCCCTTCTCTGCAATGTTAGGATGTGATGGCAGGGAGACCGCGTGTGCATGCTCTTTACAGTGAATATCCGATTGTCAGGCAGGTTTCCAAATGTTTCTTTATGTTATAATGGTCAGTTTGTGGTGAAATGTATGGGCACATTTCCAGTACAACACAAAACGTCCTATTACCCTGGTGGTCTAAGTGCCCCCTCCCACCCACCCACACAGGCCCCACAGCCTCGCTCCCCGGGGTCAGCTGGTGGGTGGCAGCACCCCTGCCTGCCACCCCACGCTCTCCGACTGACACCTCAAAGGACTGCATGCCCATTGGTTCTGGCGTGAGCCAATGGGCCTGCAACCATACAAATACTACACATTTCAGATATGAATGATTCCATTTCCACATATCTGGAATGTATTCTGATATAGACTATGCCCATGGCTGCACACTGTGAACCAATGGGCGTACAGCCCTACCGAGGTGTCAATCGGTGGGTGCTGGGGTGGCAGGCGTGGTGGGATGCTGCCACCACCGCTGACTGGGGAGCGGGCTGTGGGACTCCAGTGGGTGGGTGGGAGGGAGGTACCCTTTGACCACCAGGGTAATAGGACGTTTTGTGTTGTACTGATGCCCGTGATTGGGCAGAGTGCAGTCCACTGGACCACCAGGGATGTTGGCCGGGGGGTTCTCTGTATTAAAAAAGATGCCCGCAATCGGGTGGAAACTGTCCAGTGGACCACCAGGGATATTGGCTGGGGGGGTTCTCTCTATTGAAACAGATGCCTGCGATCTGGTGGAAATCGGTCAACTGGACCACCAGGGATATAGGACTTTTTTTATCTTTACAGATGCCCGCGATCAGGCTGCAGGGGGCATCGGTCCCCGACTGCTGCTGCCTGGCAGGGTGCCAGGCACAAGTCATCGGGGATCGGTGCACCTGCATGCAGATGTGATGCAAATGGGGCCATAATGACATGCAAATGGCCCCATGTGTGCCTTGCATAAATTATGGCCCCATTTGCATGTCACCTTTTGAATATCGCAGGTGCTGTGAATGGCGCAATGGCACTTGTGCTAGCGCATCTCCATGCTCCACTCTGGCCACTTGTGCTGGCACACTGCCACTGCGCCATGCACAGTAGGGGTGGCCAGGGTGCAATATTCAAAGCTGCTGAGCCATAGCACAGCTCCGTTGAATATCGCCCAGGCCACACCCCTGTGCAGCCAAGTTGAGCTGCGCCCAGGCTTACGCCACAGCCTGGCGCAGTTTGAATATCCAGGCCAAAGAGTCTTGCAAATAAAATTCCAGACATGGAGACCATTCTAGCAGAGGCTGGCCTGGACACTGTGGCCATTACTGAGTCATGGTGCACAGGTAACCACGACTGGGACATGGCCATACCAGGCTATACTCGGTTCAAGAAGAATTGTGCGAGTAGGAAGGGAGGAGGTGTGCTGTTGTGGGTAAGGGATGGTATCAAAGTGATGGAAATGCAGGGAAATCCAGGGGAAGGTCAGGTTAGAGGTACTATAGATCACCCTGAAGGCAGGAGCTAGAGTCACATTTTGGACAGGCAAATGAGGATTCAATTATACTATCCAAAAGCTAAGGAAATTCTTTGCAAAAAAACTTTGTTAATGCACCAGTTAGGGTAACTTATTGCCTCAAAAGTAGGAAAATGTGGCATTAGGGTTTCGACCCCTAATGCCACCCCCACAAGCAGCAAAAGGAAATAAAAATAGGGGTTTGGCTTTCTGGAGTCTTGGCAAATCAGTGGTGGGGTCTTCCTTAAGGGATGTCAACCCTAATGCTTCCCACTCTCCCCAACCCCTAGACTCCAATCTGAAGTGCAAGGTACAGCTCCAAGTTACAGGCTCAAAATGATACACTCTTCAAAGGTAGAGAATTATGTCTTGCCACAGGTTGCCAGCACAATTTGTTTTATCTTTCTTCATGTAGTTCCCTGTGGGCTTGGATGAAGAAAGGACATCATCCGTGACATTGTTTTCTCACAGAATGGGGTGGACTTTAGGGTTGACAAACCACAAGGAAGACCCCACCACTGATTCACCAACGATTTTGAAGACCCAAAACACTAATGTTTTTTTTTTCTTTTTGCTGCTTGGGGGGTGAGTGTGGGATTGGAAACCCTAAAACCACATTCCCCTGATTTTGTGGCATTAAGTTACCTTAACTGGTGCATTAACGAAGTTTTTTGCAATCAACATATATATAATTTTGCATGCAATACATACTCACAGGCTTACACAGAAGGATGGATGGTTAACAAAAATAGATACACACATTTAAGTCCACTTATAAAGGATGTCTTGTAGCTCTTTTCAGTTGGTAAACATTGGATAATTTGCTTAAATTGATATTCAATGTCATTTAAGTACATGGAGGTATACAGCTAAGATCTCAACAGGGGTAGAGTCAGACGGTACCCAAAATCCCTATTACCATTCAGGCTACACTATGGTCATTACTCCTCCTATGATAATAAACTTGCTAAAAACAAAGAACATTTGTAAGAGAGACTCAGTTATAACATATTTGATGCCAAAATGTAGTCTCAGTGCTTCTTTTTCAATCTGTCCATAATTTGTTTCACTGGAAGACAGGGTCCTGGAAACAAAAACAAATGTCTGTCTGCCTCCTCATAGCAAGATGTGAGAAATTGCTATGCCTACTCAATATGGTGATTTGTCATATGCTAGCCTTTGGAACTTTTTGGTCATAATAGGCTAACAACTTGCTGTTGAGAAGTTGCTTCTTACAAGCTTGGAATGCTGTCTCAAATTCAGTGACCAGTTTCATCTTGCATCTTTCTGCAGAAGATCATATGGAGGTTAAAGCAGCATGGACAGGTTTCCTATGAACATGCCATAATAATTCAGAAATCCCCAAAATGAGCAAAGTTTCTCTAATGCTTTTGGTGTGCACACACTGATGATGGTTGCCACTTTTTATGTTTGCTTGCATGCATGTGCAAGAAACATTATGCAGCAGCTTAGGTGAGAAGTGGGTTGTGGAGGTGTACCACTGTGGCAGCCAACTGCAGCACTGCATTTGGGGGCTTGGCACTGGTGGACCAATGCAGGCACACTATGCTGATGACATTGGTTTCCAAAAATGCCACCAAGTTGAAACACATTTGCCGCTGCAATGAGGGGCTGCCTCGTCATTGCAGTGTCAGCCATTCCTCTGCAATGAGTGACCTGTCATTGCAGGGCGGTACCTTGCCTAGTGTAACATTTTTTGTAAACATGGCTGCAGCTTGCCACCACCTCACAGCCCCATGAAAGCTGACAGAGGTGGCCAATCCCCCTATCGGCATGCCCCCAACCCAGTTCATTTGCCGACAGGGGAGCCCACTCCCTGTCTGCATAATGTATCTCCCTCCCCCATTTGTTGTGTGCCAAGGGGGTGCCCAATCCCCCTCAGCATCATGCTCCCCCAAACAGTTGTTCTTTGCTGATGGGGGCCCAGTCCTCATTGGCTTAAGTCCCCCACTCCGAAAAAGGCAGATGGCACACTGGGAGCCCACCCCAGTGTGCTGAAAGCAAGCTGGAAAAAAAAACCTTCCCGCAACATCTTTTTTTTTTTCTGCCTGAAAGAAAGGAAATGGTCCCAAGCTGGTCGCCATCCCTTCCCTCAACCTGCACCCACCTACTACGCACCCTACCTCCCCACACTCCCCTCACCCCATACTTACCTCCAGAGCCTGGCGTGACAATCTTCGGTGGACCTGGAACATGTCTGCACTCTTCAAAGCCGACCACGAACTGAAAAAAATGCCAGTAAGCTGTATAAAGGCATAAATAGACTTTTTTCAACTTTGGTGCATAACTCAGGCATTTTTTGCACCAGATTTTCAACACGGGGTTATTGGGACCCCTCCTCATGAATTCAGCCACTGTCATGATGTTAATTGGTCCTGAAAGGTGATTTCTCGGTCACTGCACAGAATCACTTTTCAGGACCGATTAAAGAAACCACAGTGCCAGTGTTCATGAGGTGGGCTTTTAAAATCCTGTGTTGCAAATTTGGTGAAAAAATCAAAAAAATGACGGTTTTACAAGCATGCATTGTGCAGTTTCCATGCACACTGGTAACTTCATGAATTTGTAATATTTTCAATCCAGATTTTCAACATTGGCATTTTCCACACCTCCATATGAACAGTACAGCTGTCTTTTTTCACATCCTGACTGAAATGTGTTTTCGCACTTGTGCAGAATAGTGAGGTTGCTGTGGGAAATCAATGTTCAGGACACACTAAGAAAATCGCAGTGACACTGTTCATGAGCAGAGGTCCTAAAATGCCTATGTTGAAAATTTAGTGATGAAAGTCCATAAAATGACTGTGTTACTAGCATGCATGGCACAATTTCCATGCATGCTCATAACTTTGAGAATCTGCAACATTTTCACTCCAGATTTTCAACATTGGCATTTTTCCACACCTCCTTATGAACAGTACAGCTGCCATTTTTCACATCCTGGCAGAAATGTGTTTAAATGCTTTCTACGCAGAATAGTGTGGTCGCTGTGGGAAGTCACTGTTTGGGACAGATTAAAAAAATCACCATGACACTGTTCACGAGCAGAGGTGCTAAAATGCCTATGTTGATAATTTAGTGACAAAAGTCCATGAAATGACTGTGTTATGAGTGTATGTTGTGCAGTTTCCATGCACCCTCGTAATTTCGAGCATTTGTAATATTTTCACTTCAGATTTTCAAGATTGCCATTTTTTCACACCTCTTTATGAACAGTACAGCTGCCATTTTTCATATCCTGCCCTAAATATGCATTTACACATCTGGCGCAGAATAGCACGGTCGCTGTGGGAAATCAATGTTTGGGACAGATTAGGTAAATCATAGTGACACTGTTCATGAGCAGAGATCACAAAATGCCTATCTTGAAAATTTGGTGAAAAAATTCCACTAAATGACTGTGTTACATGCATGCATTTTGCAGTTTTCATTTAAGCCCAGAAGTTCAAGTAGTTTTAATATTTTCACTACAGATTTTCAACATTGCCATGTCTTCACACCTCCCTATGAATGGTACAGCTGTCATTCTTCACATCCTGCCTGATCTGTGCTTTCGTACATCTGGCGAAGAATGATACAGTCACTGTGGGAACTCAAAGTTTGGGACACATTAACAAAATCACAGTATCACTGTTCATGAGAAGAGGTCCCAAATGCTTTCATGAGGTAGAGGTCACAAAAAGGCCATGTTGAAAATTTGTAGTGCAAATAACAAACGCCCTGGGCATTAGGGTTTCTAACCATAACGTTCCACCCTGTACAGACTGACAGGCATCGGGGGTGTGCCTTTGGATTGCCTACTGTAATGCTAATGCCATTCCACCCTCACCCCACCACTCTGCAGCTAGTGACAGGCATTGAGGTATGCCTTGGACTCTTTGGCCCCACAGTTCACCCCATTCTCCTATACTGAGCCCATTTCAGCACATGTCCTTATGGAATGGGGTGACTGTAAAGCCGAACACCCCAAGGCACACCTCAACACTTGTCGGTGTCTGCAGGATAGGGTGAAGTGAAATGGCATGAATGTTATGGGTGACAACCCAAACACTTACCCCAATGCCTGTCCATCTCTGCAGGGTGGAGGTCGGATTGGCGTGAAGTTCAATACTTCACTGCCATTCTTATTCTGCATCTCTCTAACTCCTGCATTTCCAATGCTAATACCTGTAAGCAAACATTCGGCATTGAAAAATGCTTGTTACTCTGTAGAATGCAGGCCTTGGTCATGAATGTGGTAACCCTTGTGTTAACCAGCCGCATGACATATCCAAGTTGGTGTCATGGATATACGTGGCATTAAATCCAGAGGTAACAGTCCAGTCTAGTTATTGGGTCTGGCATTTTCCACAAGAAAATTTCTCATGGGATAAAATCTGGGAGGGAGTTCACCTATATATTGCCGATGACCATTTAAGACTAATGCAGTTTCATATATTGCATATTATCTATTACACTCCAGCTAAACTATATGGAATGGGTAGGACACATAGTAAAATGTGCTTCAGGTGCGAGAAAGGCCCCGGAACATTACTTCATATACTATGGGAATGCCCCAAAGTAGCCACCCTTTGGAGTGCTATTCGAGATAGGGCAGACCCATTGTTGGGGCTGCAAGATCATTTTTCACCACTGGTTGGTATAGTGGGTGATTACTCTACTGTCCCTTTCAAGGAGAAAATATACTATATAGTCATTATCTCCTTGATGGTCAAACAGCGTGTTCTTCAATTCCGGAAGTACCAGCATGCGATTTCTTATCTTGAATGGGTCAATGAGTTACTATACAACTTAAGAGTTGAAAAAACACTTGCTGGCTTACGGGGTAAGCTTCCTTTGTATAAATCTAAATGGGAGAAGTTCTTCACACTTTGGTTTCTCCCCTTCCCCTCTTAACAAATTAACCTGGGAATAGGGTAGTAGTTCAGGGAGAAATAAGGTCTTAGTAGGCCATCCAACAAGAATCCCAGGATGAAATAGACAGGGTCTCACACACGAACTGGGAAAAGCACCACCTTTGATGGTATTTGTGGCTCTGGGGATAAGAGTGGGGGAAATGGGAGGGAAGTAGGGAGGGAGTATACTTTTGACTGGATGGCATGAAAAGGTGCTTTCCCTATTTTTGTGCTTTATGTATGATGAATAAGCTATAAAGTTATAAATGTCTGGTACTAGCACTGTTGAGATCTCATGCCATTGAACCACTGCATGTATTTCTGTAAAATGTATGTTTACAGCCAAAGTGTTGTATTCAGTGGTAAATAAATAAAGTTTATTCAATTTAAAAAAAATGAACGTGGTATCCCAGGTACTTCACAGAATCCTGCAGAAATGAATACTTCTCAGTCTTGACTCCCACCCCATATGTTTGCAGCCTGGACATGACTAGAGATGCAGCAAATTTTTAATCCACCTGTGAAGTGGACGTGAGGTGGCCACTTCGCGTTAGCAGAGCACAATGCGAAGTGGACACTGCAAAGTGCTCACTTCACATTATTATTACCACTTCGAGTTGCCATTATGCCTTAACATGAAGTGAGAAGAGAATAGGCACATCACATGCCTTGCAGTACTGTAAATCACATGCTTTAGCCAGGCAGGAAGGAAGTGAGTCACAGAAGCAGTTTCACTTCCTCCTTTGCATTTGTGGAGGGAGAAAGCATTTGTGAGAGGAGAGGAGTTACAGTGCTTGACTGCCTTGTTGCCACTTCATTGCGTTTCAGTTCCAGAAGAAAACTAACAACTTTTTTAAAACCTATATCTTTATTTAGTTTTTGTATTGTTTTTGTGTTTTTTTGTTAGTGAATGTTTTTGTATAAGTTTTGTTTTGTTTTGTGTGTGTGACTGACTCTGTGAGTGTGTGTGTCCACTGTCTGTGTGTGCATGTGTGTGTGTGTGTCGGCCTGTGGACTTCAGGAGGATGGTCCTAGGAGAAGGCGAGTTGCTGGCTCATGAGCGTGGTAGGAGGGGAGTGCGGACCCACATAGGGCGGGGTGGTCGTGTCATGTTGGACCGCTCCTGACTCCTGGCCACTGTTGCTTCCCCCATTGAAGCAACAGGAGCAGCTGCAGCAGCACCACCACCAGTGCCACCTGTGGCTGCTGCACGTCCACCTTCTCCACCACTACCACCACCACCGGTAGCAGCAGCTGTTGGGGCTCCAGCAGCACCCCCTCCACCACCTGCACAGCCACAGGAGGTGGCCCTGGCAAAAGTAGGTGGTGGTGGGACTCATTTGAGGACTGTATCTGGTCCAACCGGCAGCTCCTCAGTGTGGGAGATTTTTAACTGTGTGGGGGGATACAGCACAGCAGTGGCGTGCCATGTATGTGGTGTGGTGGTGCACCATGGCCCTCATGGGACACATTTGGGGACCAGTGGCCAGCACACTCACATGCTGAACCACCACAGTACAGAGTGGCAGGTTGCCACAGAAGGGGACAGGCATCCATCTGCTGTCCCTTCCGTGGCAGTGGCTGAGGGTGCTGCTGGGGTGGGAGTTGTTCCTTGCAGTCAGTGCCACAGCAGAAGGAGGGCTACTACAGCAGCTGCTCCCCCACCACCACCATCGCCACCACAACCACCAGCACCGCCCTGTCTACCACCACCCCCACAACCTGGATTCCCCGCTGCAGTGGACCTTGCCACAGTCCCTGCAACATAGTCTGACATCGGCCTGGTGTGGGCAGTGCTTGAAGAAAATAATGAGTGGTTCAGTGCTTTGCAGCAGCAGGTAAACAGAGTAGAAGCACAACAGCAGCAAATAGTTTCAATGCTGTACCTTCTGCTGGACCACTATGGCATCCCACGGCCACAGTAAGTGAGGGGATTGTTTTCTGCCTCCCCAACCCCACCCCTGATGCCACCCCACTACTGTGTAGTACTGCTTTTGTGTATTTTTTCTTAGTAGTTGTTTAATTATACACATTTTCCCTTCCAGGGGAATCTTTCTTGTACCACATAGTGTAATACATTTTTGTGAAAACTGCCCATAATTTCATTACAGTGTGTCATGTGATGGAGGAATTCCTGTTCTGAAAATCTGCCCACATTCTGCCTCCCTTCTCTGCAAAGTTAGGACTTGATGGCAGGGAGAGCGTGTGTGCCTGCTCTTTACAGTGAATATCAGATTGTCAGGCAGGTTTCCAAATGTTTCTTTATGTTATAATGGTCAGTTTGTGGTGAAATGAATGGGCACATTTCCAGTAGGAAGAGCCTTGTTAGTGGAAACATTCCCACATTTCACCACAAGGTCAACCTTATAACATAAGGAAACATTGGGATAGCTGATGGACATTCACTATAGTGGAGCATGCACCTGCACTCCCCCTGGCATCACATCCTAACGTTGCTGAGAAAGGGGGACAGAATGTGGGTGGCTTTTCTGATCGGTAATTCCTCCATCACATGACTCACTGTAATGAAATTATGGGTGGTTTATATAGAAATATATTCCACTCTGTGGAGCAAGAAATATTCCAGTGGGAGTAATGCCCCCACATATTAGTTTATGTGCCTTACCATAACTATGTAATGTGGTGAATCTCTGTAAAGCAGCAGCGCAACAATCTGTTGAGAATTCTGGCCTATATATTTTTATTGCTATGTTACAACTTCCTTTACTTACTTCCTGACTGACTGGAATGATACGAGAATTTGCAGTAGTTGACTCTGCTGTACTACCTCTTTTCATGTATGAAATAATGAAAGGAGCATTCCTTTTAAATTGGTGCTGCCCAGGTCTTTGTCATTGTTTTCCTCTGCTTTTCTCCATCACATCAATTAGTTGTTTTATATCACTTCTGTTGTTAACTGTTATGCATCAAGCAGTGTATTATAACACTGCTGAACAATAGTTATTGAAAAGCAGTTGCAAATAAATACAAACCTGGTCCAAACAATATTGGAAGGCGTGCTCATTTTTTTTTATACATGAAAAAAGTAGTCAAGTAAGTAAAGCAGACATAAATTGTGCAAAGAATCGTATCATTCAAGTCACTCACGACTCGGAGGTAACTAGTGGTGCCTGTGGCAATGTAAAGTAGCATAAAAAAGTACAGTTCAAAACTGTGAGGGCATTCTTGCAATGCTGCTTTAATTGTAGAAATGTCAGTATGACATCATGAGTTCACAGCAACAATCACAGAACACACAAATGTGGCACAGAGTCCCAGATTTTTTCTGCCAGCCCCAAATGCATCCTGCTTGTGTGCAGAAAATTGACAAGTGTTAACACAGTGGAATGAGAGTGTTTCAGCACATACAAAGTCCCCCAGAATTAATGGTGCACTCAGTCATGCGCACAGTGGTGGCACAGAGTCCCAGATTTTTTCTGTAGGCCCAAAATGCATCCTGCATGTGTGCAGAAAATTTATAAGTGTTAACACAGTGGAATGAGAGTGTTTCAGCACATACAAAGTCTCCCAGATTTAATGGTGCACTCAGTCATGCGCGCAGTGGTGACACAGAGTCCCCAGACTTTTTCTGCCAGCCCCAAATGCATCCTGCTTGTGTGCAGAAAATTGACAAGTGTTAATAGAGTGGAATGAGACTGTTTCAGCACATACAAAGTCCCACAGAATTAATGGCACACTCAGTCATGCGTGCAGTGGTGGCACAGAGTCCCATATTTTTTCTATAGGCCCAAAATGCATCCTGCATGTGTGCAGAAAATTGACAAGTGGTTACACAGTGAAATGAGAGTGTTTCAGCACATACAAAGTCCCCCAGAATTAATGGTGCACTCAGTCATGCGCGCAGTGGTGGCACAGAGTCCCCAGATTTTTTCTACCATCCCAAAATACATCCTGCTTGTGTGCAGAAAATTGACAAGTGTTAACACAGTGGAATGAAAGTGTCTCAGCACATACCCTAGTATAAAATGATGACTGTGAGCAGTGTGTTGCTGGTCTAATGTGTTCTGTGAGACGATTTCAGCAAATGCAATATGATCATCTCAGCTGGATTGATGGGTGCCCTTTGGCTGTACACTAATAGTAGCCTTGGTGAGTATATATATATATATATATATATATATATATATATGGATATATGGTTGTGTTGAGTATTTTGTAGGTGAGGAGGGGGGTTGACATGGACATGTACTAATGGTATTGTTCTACATCACAGGTCACACAGAAACTGTTGGTGTGCACATTCCAGTGTTCAACGAGAATGTTTTGTGCTGAAATTGGAAATGGATAACTCTCAAGCACACAAGGTAATTGTGTTTTTTGTGGGGGGGTAGAGGAATCATATTTGCAGGTTTGTCTCTAATAGTTTCTTATTTTGTTACTTCTTCACAGATTTCATCAGCATCCTTCTGGAGTCCGTTTGTGTTAAGATGGTCATGGTCACCTAATGAAATGACTTCTGCATGTTGCATGTGTACCCAAGCTCGGGGGGTGGGTGCCTGATGTTGAAGAACTTTTTTGGATAAGGCCACTTTGACAGAACAACAAAGCATCTGGAAGTTTCTTAAAAAATTAAATGAATGACATCTTACAACTTAATTGTTAAGTGTCCCTCCCTGGTTCTCAAATCTCAATCGAAAGTCAAGTTACATTTCAAAACCACATCTTGTCAGCTAACACAACCTGTGTGCAATATTTGCTGCAGTTTTTACAAAACAATGAAATGGATGAAATAAAATCTTCATACTTACCAGAATGGATTTTACATGAATATTACATCGCTTCCTCTCTGTACGGTACAGCTACAGTACCATTCCCAACGAGTTTTTGCAATGGAACCTTTTTTTGTTACCCTATAAAAGAAACAAAAGAAGTGTACCATATGTGTTTTACCATTGCGGCTCTGAAAAGCTACATAAAACAAAACATACAACTAAAGGAAGTGAAACAGCATAACAAACATGAGAACACATACTCACTTTATGTTTTAAATATTAAGAAGCTTTGTGTCTCTGGCTGATGGATGTGGTGGTCCAGACAGACTCAGGCTCAGTGGTGGCAGTGGCTAACATCAGTCCTGATGGTGGTGGCAGTCCGGGAGGGGCAGACAGACTCATGGTGGCAGTGGCTAACATCAGTCCCTGTGGTGGTGGTTCGGGGGCAGACAGACTCATGGTGGCAGTGGCTAACATCAGTCCCAGTGGTGGTGGTCTGGGGGACACACAGACTCATGGTGGCAGTGGTGACAGTGGCTAACATCAGTCCCAGTGGTGGTTCAGGTAGCAGACAGACTCATGGTGGCAGTGACTAACATCAGTCCCGGTGGTGGTGGTGGTTTGGGGGCAGACAGACTCATGGTGGCAGTGGCTAACATCAGTCCCAGTGGTGGTGGATCGGGGGGCAGACAGACTCATGGTGGCAGTGGTGGCAGTGTCTAACATCAAGTCTGTGTGGTGGTGGTCCGGGGGCAGACAGACTAATGGTGGCAGTGGCTAAAATTAGTCCCGGTGGATGTGGTGGTTCGGGGGGCAGACAGACTCATGTTGGCAGTGGCTAACATCAGTCCCAGTGGTGTGGTCTGGGGGGCGGACAGACTCATGGTGGCAGTGGCTAACATCAGTCCTGGTGGTGGTGGTGGTTGGGGTGGCAGACAGACTCATGGTGGCAGTGGCTAACATCAGTCCCTGTGGTGGTGGTGGTTTGGAGGGCAGACAGACTCATGGTGGCAGTGGCTAAAATCAGTTCGGGTGGTGGTGGTCCAGGGGGCAGACAGACTCATGTTGGCAGTGGCTAACATCAGTCCTGGTGGTGGTGGTGGTGGTTCGGGGGGCAGACAGTCTCATGGTGGCAGTGGCTAACATCAGTCCCGGTGGTGGTGGTGGTCCGGGGGGCAGACAGAATCTTGGTGGCAGTGGCTAACATCAGTCCCAGTGTAGGTGTTCTGTGGGGCAGACAGAGTCATGGTGGCAGTGGCTAAAATCAGTTCTGTTGGTGGTGGTCCGGGGGCAGACAGACTCATGTTGGCAGTGGCTAACATCAGTCCTGGTGGTGGTGCTTTGGGGGGCAGACAGTCTCTTGGTGGCAGTGGTGGCAGTGGCTAACATCAGTCCCAGTGGTGGTGGTCCAGGGGGCAGGCAGACTCATGGTGGCAGTGGCTAACATCAGTCCTGGTGATGGTGGTCTGGGGAGCAGATAGACTCCTGGTGGCAGTGGCTAGCATCAGTCCTGGTGGTGGTTCGGGGGCAGACAGAGTCATGGTGGCAGTGGCTAAAATCAGTTCTGTTGGTGGTGGTCCGGGGGCAGACAGACTCATGTTGGCAGTGGCTAACATCAGTCCTGGTGGTGGTGGTTTGGGGGGAAGACAGTCTCTTGGTGGCAGTGGTGGCAGTGGCTAACATCAGTCCCAGTTATGGTGGTCCAGGGAGGCAGATACACTCATGGTGGCAGTGGCTAACATCAGTCCTAGTGGTGGTGGTCTGGGGAGCAGACAGACTCATGGTGGCAGTGGTGGCAGTAGCTGACATCAGTCCAGGTGGTGGTCGTCCAGGGGGCAGACAGGCTCATGGTAACAGTGGCTAACATCAGTCCTCGTGGTGGTGGTCCGGGGGGGGTACACCACCTTTTAAAAACTTCAGTTAAAACCTGCCAACATTAACCACATCATCATCCTCATAAAGAAAGCTGCCCTCACTGTCATTGATATCTGAAGTCTGACCACTGGGAAATTCTTTCTCCATTGTGTCATCATCTACGTCAGTGGTGGGCTGTTTCAGGCAGCCACTGCCAGTGCAACCAGGATGCTCCATTTCCACATCAGCAAGACCACCATGACTAGGTCAGGGTATGAATACCGAGGTTGCAGTCTGTGCTGGTATGTGCCTCTTATTCATTTTAATGAATGCTAGAAAACTAACATTTGCAGGAGACAGGTTTGTCCGACAATCCCAGACTATTGCATCTGCTGAGCTGAATACCCTCTCAACACTTACACTGGAGGGTGGGCATGTGAGGTACTTCAGTGCCACTGCAGTCAGCTCTGGTCATTCACTGACCTTTCCACTCCAGTACAAAAGAGGATCTTCATTTATTGTCAGATGCCTGTTTTCAGACAAATATGACTCAACCATTCTCTGTGCTGCACTAAGTCCAATTGTTAATACCTCATCCTGTTCTTCTGAATCATTTATTTCACAAATACCCACTTGGGACAAAGCCTCCCAAAGCGGGTTGACGCCAGCGACTTTGGATGACAGACCACCTGGAACTGCAGTCCCCTTCCCCTTGCAGGATATGCTTGATGGTCCTCCAGGTACACCTTCAGCCGGATTATGCTGCTGAAGTTTGTTGACCTTGGCATGTGACTTCTGTGCCCCATGAACCAAGCGCACCAGTTGACTACTAATATTTTTTATCTGATCAGGCCCTCCCTCCAGTACTGATGTAATTCTACATTTGTATCGTGGGTCCAGCATTGTTGCTATGGCAAAGTTGTCACTATGCTGAATGTTCACAGCATGACTATTCTGGTTGAATACTGTCAGCATGTGTTGCAGCAACATACTGCTACCACTGTCTCCAGCAACATCAAGGCTATGCTGTACATTCAGCAATGTCTGCCTCAGCACCCACAGCAGTGGAATTGATTGGCTAATGGAGGCAGACTTGCCACTCACTGCCTGTGTGGCATGTTCAAAAGGCCACAAAATTGTTATTACAGAGTCCATGAGGCACCACTGTTCAGTCGTCACAGACATGGAAGCCCTGGAATGGTCATGGCTAGTGTGCATAACAAGATATTCTGAGATGGCTTTGTATTGTTCACATAACCTCTCTGCCATGTATAAAGTGGAGTTCCATCGGGTGACAACTTCCAGCATCAAGAGGTGCTGAGGCAGGCTGTTTTGTATCTGCAACTGCCACAGTTGGTCATGGGCCTTTCCAGATCTTGAAAAGTGAGAGCAGATATGTTGTGCAACGGTCAGCATTTCCTTGATATCAGGGTGCTGCAGAAACTCCTGAACCACAAGATTTAAACAGTGGGCCATGCATGGAACATGAAAAAAAACACCATTTGTGATGCATTTCACCACATTTGACCCATTGTCACTTGCTATGAACCCAGCTCTCAGGGACAGAGGGTTTAGCCATCGGTCAATTTCAGTCAGTACCACATCCAACAATGTTCTCACCAGTGAGTGATCAGATCACATTGTGCATAGCAATCATTGCATGCTGTTAAATTCCTGGAAGATTGCTACCTCGATAGTCCACCTTACTGCATTGATTATTCACACTACCAACATCACAAACAACCCCCGGCACCTGTGCCCAGTGTGCAGTTATACACAGATATGATCTCTCCGCTGTTTTGCCACTTGTCCACATATCCATACTTAAATGGATGAATGGAAAGGAGGAATGTTGAAGGGCATGTCTTACTGAGTCGGACACAGTATGGAACAACTCAGGGACAGCACTGGTAGAAAAGTATGTCTTGGATGGGACTTTCCATTTTGGACAGGCACGTGCAGCAAACCACTGGAACCCAGAGTTCTCCACAAAGCAGAAGGACAAAAGATCAGTTGCCAGCATTTCCGCTACAGCAGCACTGAGTTCACGTGACACTGTATGATTCGGGGTGTACTTCAGCTTATGCTCAGAAACACTCTGTAACGTGGGCTGACTTAAACGTTTTACACAAGGTGTGTTGATCACAAATGGTTGTACTCAGTGGCTAATGGCATTGGCAGGGGGTGGAGTGTGGACATTTGATGAAGACGGTTGCACAGGTGATGATGAAAAACCCAGAAATGCTGTTATTTTGCAAGATTTGCCAACCGGGGTTGATGTACCGCTTGCACTAGACATACTGCATTCACCACCACAGCCACCACAAAAACTGCTACTCTCACCAGCACTGGACAACAATTCAAAGCCATTATGGTCGTCTACCTCATCATGCCTGTAGTAATCCTCTCCTCTTATTACCACACTACTGCACACATTTAATTTCCTACTGGGCTTAACAGTCATGGAAGGGGATAACATGCTGGCTATGGTTGCTGGTGACATGGGTGAATGTCCCACTGTGGTATTAGCTGCTAGCTTGTGCTGGGTCCACAGTGCCAAGTGCCTATTCTTAAGATGCATATGCTGTCCTCCTGTGCCAAGATGGCTCCCCTTTTTACCTCGACTCACACGAACATGGCAAACCAGGCAGATTGCAACTGAATCATCATTTGCCTCTTGAACAAAAAAATCACAAACAAGGGATTGTGATGCTCTGCCTTTAACATGTCCATGATGTGGCTTATTAAAGTTAGTTATTTTAAGCACTGAAGTGGGGGGGGGGGCATGTGATGTTTCGGGCACTGCACACCTGGACTGCAACTGACCACCACGACTACCTATCATATTGATTACTGGGTTATTATCATCAACTAAAACTGGTAGATCACAAGTTTTTACGGGGGGGGGATTCCTGCAAACAGACTCAGACACAACCACTTTTAATTTATTTTTCTCTGGTTTCCAACTGGGGTCAATTACATCATCCTCATATTCATCAACGCCATACACATCCACATCTTCTGCTTGGATGCTAGCATGTGGACTGCATGTTGCAACAACAGCAACATCATCATCATCATCATCACATTCATCATCAGCATCTACACCACCATCACCTGATATTTTTTTCACCAAACTGAATCACTGCATGGAAAATGCATGACGTTAAGTGCCACAGTGGATGGAATATCACATTGTATGCTATTGTTGACATGAATTATCAGAATCCTCAGGTTCAGTTACTGGGATGCTACTGGGAAGTATGACATTATCTATGCTGCCAGTCACCTGCACTGCTTCACACTCAATATTTTTGGATATGGTACACTGGTCAGAATTAGAACTTGTTGCAACAATACTAATACTACATCCCCCACCACTAACACCAGTAACACTAACACCACCGGCTGGGAAAACATCATCTCCTCCAACTATGAGTGAAGCTACTGATTGGGCTGTAAAAAAACATTGCAGGAGAAATACCTTTCCTAACATCAGCAATGTACTTCTGCATCTGCGTACTACTACCACGCCCACAGACCACCTTACTGCTAACATTGCCATGGCGAGAAACAGCTCTGCTTGCACATGTCTTTGCAGGCATTTTGGGGGATCAATCACAAATATTATGACCAAATTCAGATTTTGATACGTTCACTCTCTGATTGGAGGGACGCTGGATGTGAAGCCAAATAAACAACTGTGGCTTCAGCAACAGATAAGAGACCACTCTGATACTGTCACAGAATTAAAACAACTTCAGTAACCAGTGGTGCTGATGAGGTCACAAAAAACAATCCAATCTGGTAAAAAATACCTTTCGAACATGGGGTGGGGGGGAGCACTGAATGCAGACAGTGCTGATTTTTATGGCACTAGCAGCAAAACTAAGAACAGATACCACAATCGCAGTACAAAATCAGGCAGCTGCAGTGGATAGCAGGTTCACACTGCTGTGCCTGCAATTACACTAGTATGTGGCACAATAAAAGGTGTATTATTTGATGCATGAAGCACTGCACACGCACTCACACACAGAACAGTTTGTGTACAATGCTGAACAAGGAATGCGTAGCAAATGCAAAAGTTCAGTACTATGCCACGTTTTGTACTGTAAATTTGTAATGTAAACAACCTGAACTTATGAACTGCTGTGCAACATCCACACAACAAACAACAAGAAAATTTCTACTATTACTGACAATATTACTGTGTGTACATTAACAGTCAGTTATATAACAAAAATATAACCATAAAACAAAGAAATCACTATTTCTCCAACTTAAATCTACCTACACCACAGATATGCCCCTCCCCAAAGCACACTTTCACTGTCTTTCACCACACACACTCAATGTTGTAAATTAACATTCAAAATCCACACAAAAACAAAAACACTCGATGATGTGAGCACAGGAGGGTTTCCTACAATCGATGAACTAAAGTTGGATCCCCAAGAAAAAGCAAAAATGCTTTTTGAACAGCTTTTACAAGATTCCTATTACAGACAGCTATCAGAGCACACTGTCTCCTACTCCTTCCTACTCATACTACCCCAAACTGAGGCTGTACAGATCAATATAGAGCCCATGTGACCTGAAATCCCATGAATCACTGCAAAATTCACCTTTGGAGCTCAAAAACATGGCGAAGTGAGGTGAAGTGAACTGTCTGCAATAAACTTTGCCTTAAATTTGGCAAAGTAGTGGTCTGGGGAGGTGGAGTAATGCAAAGTCATTGCTTCCAGTGGACTTCGCGTTCCTCATTATAACGCGACGTACCCTGATTTGCATTGTGGAGCACTCTGCTAATCCGCCTTTGCTCTGTGAATTGCTTTGCAGAGTGGATTGCGTCCACTTCTTCACCAGTAAACATGACCTGATCAAGAATTTGTAGATGCTCTTATATCATGGGAACTGTAGCCAAACTATCACCCATGAAGCAGAAGGGTCAGTTAGGTCAAGATGACTGGTGCCACGGACAATCCCTAGGCCAGTAGTTTCTACTTGTACTGAACTTTGTGGGTGCTGATAGTTAGAATGGTTATGACTCAGGGTCAAGTTCCAGCTGCTGGTAGGCAAACGCAAAGTCCATTTTACAAAACGTATGGAAACTAGACGTTTTTTGCTCATTGATAAGACAAAAGCAGCTGAGCTGAAATATGAAACTTTTAGATTCCTTAGAGTTTGGTCAAAGGATAATTCTTGTAAGTTGTTTTTCTGAAAAATGAATCATTTTTAAATTATTATTTAAATAAAATTCCAATTTGTACATGTGCTGAAGGCTCCTAAAGCATTCCAAGATAACTTATTTTTTGTGACACATATATACTACAGTTTTGTGAAGGCTGTAGAATCTTGTGAGTTGAAACTAGTTTCAGGTCACAAATATGCCCTTCCCAGTTTAACAAATTGGAAATGGGTGTCCATCTCTGCTGCTGATATCCTACCATTCCCCCTAAAAGGAACTGCACTGGTGGTGGGTGCTCAACACCACTGCCAGTACCCTCCCACCTGATCTCTAATTTAACTACCAACAATGAGTGCCCAACTCTGCTGCCTTAACCCCACTCCCACTTCCCTCCCCCTACAGTTATACTAATGAGGATGAGTGAACAACCCCAATGCTTGTAACCTCTCCCACCTGCTGACTCACTTTGTAATTAAAAATATGATGGCGGGTGCCAAAACTTGCTGCCAGTGCTCCCCTCCCACTTGCCTGATCTATAGTTATAGTACTGGTTTTGGGTATTATACTACTATATACTGTTTGCTACATCTTGTGTGGTGTTTCTTTTCAGAGTCCTGCTACTCGCCTCTGTTTACAAATTCTTCCATGATAGCTATGGCTGAAAGAATACTGCCCCTGCTGACACTGAGCCTTTCTCTGTTTTTACTGGCTCTTCTCACTGCTAGACTTTGCTCTCCTGATAGTGCTAAACTGACCTCCACACTATTTAACTTTACCTACTCGAACCTACTTGTGTCACAGATCAAGCAGCATGACGTGACTCCTCTATTACTCACTAAGCATCTCTTATACTTGGCTGCTGACTTTACCTCTAAATGCCTCTGGCAGAACATGCTACTGGCACCACCTCTTTTCCCACAGAAACTATGGTATCTTGTGCTCCTAGCCCTGTAATTATCTGGGAACATTGAAACAAACCCTGGTCCCCAGTTACCCACTGCCTCTCTGAACATGGCCTGGTTAAATATGAAAGGCCTTCGTATAGCACATTTAAACATTCAAAGACTTCTCTGTAACTTTACTGAACTTGAGGCAGGATATCCATACATGAATCTGACATTCTCTGTCTGACTGAAACTTGGCTAAAGCCCTCTACTCCTGACTCTTCCTGCTCTCTTCCTAACTATTCCCTATTTTGAGGAGACAGGCTATCTGGAAAGAGGGGAGGTGGAGTTGCACTCTATGTCAAAAGCAACCTGAATATGTCCCTAATGCAACGTTTGGTTGCCTCTAACTGTGAGTTTTTACATAACCTGCTTCTACTTGGAACAAAAAAGATTCACTTAATATGTGCTTACAATCCTCCTAAAGCAGGTCAACTAGGATGCTTTGAACTACTTGAGCAGCTGGCAAAAAATGAACATATTATTCTTGGTGACCTCAACCTAAATTGGCTGGGGAATAATAAAAGCACACTGGTATCTCTAGTACATGGATTTAACATGCACCAGGTAATTGAAGATCCCCCCAGGCTGCCCCAGTCACCTGCTGCTGGAACACTTGTATACTGGATACTCACAAATTGACCTGATAGAATTACTGCCTCAGGTGTGCTTCCTGATTCTATAAGTGCCAATTCCCCTGTGTTTTGCATATGGGGAACATTGGTGATTCTAACCCCCTCACCATGCTAAATCACCTTACAGGATTTTTCACACTTGATCAAGCAAGATTTCTACATGATATTTCTTCTGTAAACTGGATCCCTATTATCCAGTCCCAAGACTTTGAATCTTCTCTCAGTCTCTTTCTTTCTATATTCTTATCCTTCCAGGACATACATACACCTAAATGGAATTGACGTGTTAGGGCCAAACAGACTATGTGGCTGCACAATGAACTTCTCGCCTCCCTCTGGGCATGTTACAAAAGTTGGAACCACTACAAAACCTTGGGTCAGCAAAGTGAATATGACACTTACAGAAAGCTGTGCAATATGTGAAAAAAACAAATCAGGCTAGCCAAAATCTCATACTGCAAAGGTCTATTGCTGGAAGCTGCTGGGGACCCAAAGAAATTCTGGGCACATGTAAAATCCTTCCTGGGCTCAAACCAGTCTCTACACATGAATGATATGGTCTTCAGTGGTATGCATTGTAATGACTCCACCACCATTGCAAATTCTTTCAACAAATACTTTACTGATCTCACCAAATACACTGCCTCTTTCACAGCAAATCACATCCTGACACCTGTTACTCACACAAACGTGCCCATACATCCGCACTTCTATTTTAAGGCTATTCAAAATGCTGATGTTCTAAAATTACTAATCTCAATCTCTGATAGTACTAGTTTATGCTCCAACTACCTAGAGTCTAAACTCCTGAAGCTGGCAGCTCCTTTTATTGTGGCCCCACTGGCTAAAATCTTTACATTGTCTCTCTGCCATGGTCATGTTCCAGACATATGGAAATTGGCCAAAGTCACCCCAGTCTTTAAGAAAGGTGACAAAAGGACATAGCTAATTATAAGCCCATAGCCATTCTCTCAGCACTAAACAAAATACTTGAGATTTTAGTGGCTATACAGGTCACCAAGTTCCTCTGTAAATATACCCTCCTATGACCTGCTTAACATGGTTTCCACAAGGGGCATAGCACCTCTACTGTTCTGATACAATTTACAAATGATGCCCTTACTGCTATGGATCATGGTCTCATGATTGGTGTAGTGCTTATGGACCTCTCAAAGGCATTTGATCTTGTAGATCACCCTCTTCTGCTTGATTGTCTTAGCTACACTGGTTTCTCAGAGAAGACACAAACTGGTTCCAGAGCTACTTAAGCAATAGAAGACAGCAGGTAAAATTTAACTCTGCAGTGTCAGACTCTGCACCTATCAATGTTGGTGTTCCTCAAGGCTCCATCTTGGGGCCTCTTATGTCATTTATAAAAATGGAGAAGATATCTTCTAACACCTCTTGGTGCTCAACAATCTTGTATGCATGATCTGGCGCTCTACAACTCCTCTGCAAGCATAGAAGAAACAAATAGGCGACTAACATCTGCAGTTCTGATAATGCAAGAATGGATCCACAACAAAAGGCTTGTCCTAAACATAAGTAAAACTCAGGGCATGCTTTTCTGATCTGCAACCAAACTTAGAACAAGCTGCAACCTTTTCAATGTCTCCTGTCCAAATGGCTCCCCCCTTACGAAAGTAACCTCATTAAAGTAATTAGGTGTCCTGCTTGATGAAACGCTCAGCTTTGAGCAACACATCATCAACACCTACAAATCAGTAAACTCCAAACATGGAATAGCTTATAGGACTAGTCGCATGCTTACTCCCTCAGCTAGACTGGTTATTTCTAGGGGTATCCTACTTCCATCCCTTGCGTATGGTGCTGTCACTTACTGTACATTAATGTTTCAAATCCACCCTAAGTAAGTGAGATATAATGTACAATAGTATCTGACATTATGCCTCGGCTTCCCTACATTTGAAGCACCATTGCTTGCTATATGCAGATGTTAGATGGCCTTCCCCATCTGCTAATCGACTCCTTGCCCTTGGTACTCTGCTGGACAACATCATCAGAACTAATCTACCTACCTCTCTTGCAGGCATGCTGGTGCCTCTGTCCCCATCTATGGCCTCTGGTCTACTGGACTCTCTCTACTATACACCCCTGGTGCAGAACCCTAAAAGAAACCTCAGTCTTCTCCTGCCTGGCCCCAAAATATTGGAATTCCCTACCTTTTGATGTTCACTCTGTAGCTAGTCATATTGCTTTTAAAAAGATGCATCACACTTTCCTCATCAAACATGCCCTATGTTCCTGTTTTAAACCCCCATAGGGTGCTTGACATCCCCTTCCTCTGCTCTCAAAATGTTCAGTTTTGCTCTGATCCCTTGTTACTGTCATATGTAGCACTTACAAACATACGAGCATACGAAATTTGCCAGCAGATAAAGGCCTAGAGGTCTATCAAGTCTGCTCGAATGTGCAGCTAGCACCCCTTATTCTGCAGCTGCCCCTCCCTTCCACCCTTCCCCTTCATTAATCCTCCCCCTTGTCCTGTCCCATCCTCGTTTGAAGCAGTCCACTGTTCTACTGCATACCACTTCAGCAGGTAATGCATTCCACCCAGCCACCACCCTCTCTGTAAAAAAGTGTCTACTCATCTCCCTCCTGAACCTTCCTCGCTCCAGTCTCATATCATGGCCCCTGGTGGCCCTCCCTCCCTTACTTTGAACAGCCTCTCTGTACCCGTCTTGTTTATTCCTTTCATGTATTTAAAGGTTTCAATCATGTCACACCTGTCTCTCCTCTCCTCTCCTCCAGTGAGTACATGTTCAACTCCTTCAACCTCCTCTTGTATGATAAGTCCCCCAGCCCCTTGATCATCTATGTCGCTCTGCGCTGCACCCCCTCCAGTAACTTTATGTCCCTATTCAGATACGGACACCAGTACTGCACACAGTACTCCAGGTGCGGTCTAACTAATGACCTATACAGTGGCAGAATCACCTCCTCCCTCCTCGAGGATATACCCCTTTGAATACAACCCAGCCTTTTGTTGGCCTTTGCAGCTGCCTTCCTACATTGTGCCGAGTTGTTCATTGACCCTGTAATGAGCACACCCAGATCCTTCTCCTCCTCTGTCTGGGCTAGCTGCACTCCCCCTAGCTGGTAACTCCTCTTTGGGTTCTTCATCCCAAAATGCAGCACCTTGCACTTTTTGGCATTAAAGCCCAGTTGCCAGGTGTCTGACCAGGTTTCAAGCTTTGCCAGATCATCCTGCAACCCCTGCCATCCCCCTAGGTCATCCACCACTGCACCTTCCTTGGTATCATCAGCAAACAGACACTTAGCATGGATCATGTGTTAAAACTCTACTACATTATGATTGTATGCTTATTATGTTTTGTACTATTGTGTATTTTCCTGCCATTGTCTCTGTCATATTAGCAATTCTGTTTATATCACAGAACATCATTTAGATTTTTACTTGTATGGTTGATTACCTCTGAACTATACCTGTTATTTGTTTTTCTGCCAATTTTGTATTGTAACCTGCCGGGTCATGTCTGAAAATAGTCATATTTTGTGGCTATGACACGTTACCCGGTAAACAAAAACTAAAATAAAATTAAAGAAATACCCACTGCCAGTACTCTGACCCAGCTGAACTATAGCTAAAATACTGATATTGGGTGCTGGGTCCTATTTCATGTATCTCCCTGTCATTATAGAGTTTTACTACTGGTAGCAGGTGCCGAAACACAATAACAGTATTCCCCACCTACTCACCAAGTCTATAATTAAAATATCAATGTTTGGTGCCCAACCTCACCATGGTTTTATGTGATAAGGGTGAGTTGTTTTAGTTGTGAACCATCAAGATTGAATAATCAACTGCCCCAAGTCACAGCAGTAGGTGCAAACAGATCAACCTTCGCAAACAGCGATGATCGATACAGTTCACCCCCCTTTGTGATGGGCAAGCACCACTCAGCCCCAACTTACAGATTCTCAACTGCAGGAGGGAGGCAGACTTAAAAAAAAAGAAAGTCCAGGATGAACAGAAATCCTAGCCCACCCCAGGGCCCACACCTGGGTCCTTCAAATCTATAGGCATTGGCTCTAGCAACTACACCAAATGGCCAACTCGGCAGGGGTTGGCCACACTACCCCTCTTATCAGCAAGTGAATGCAGCTCACTGCTGCAGTCACTCTCACCTATTCCTCACTATACTGCACCACTCGCTCTTCCCAAGATTGGTTTTATTGAGTCACTCTTACTGAGTTTTTCTTATTTTACTTTTTATATTTATTTATTCAGTCTTGGATTACAACTACCTTTGAGCAACAGTAAGATCATTTACAAAGTTTCCACATCAGTGGGGAAGGGGTTACAGTTAGTTAAGGATTAACTAACAAATGATGTTAAAATACAGTACAGTATGTATGTTACAACATACCAAGTCAATTATTACAGCAATAATAAACAATGAATAAACAGTAAAAGAAGCAGCCACAACAAAGGATGAGCTAACAAGTTATGTTGCAACAAACAGAGTCAATTCAGTACATTGATAATATACAGTGACAGATAAAGCAAAAGATGCAGTAGAGAGTTATGATAGAGGGGCAAAGATGACAGTAGTGATATTGCCATACTGATCAGAGAGCATAGGTAGCAGCCAAGGGCTTTGTCAGTGTTGTAAGATGGGGTAGGCAGGAGGTAGGGGATAGAGGAAGGGGCATGGGCAATGGGAGAAGTAGGCAACCAGGGCCTTATAAGTGCCAATGTAAGAGTCAATGGGATGTGGTCAGGGAGCCATAGAGCAAGGTGGAGGTGGACAGAATGGAACTAGGATTGGGTGGTACAATCACAGGTGCTTTCAGTTTTGAGTTGCTGTTGGAGCAAATGCTTAAACTGTGCCATCTATGTTAGATTGGTCAATTCACTGTACAGACCATGGAGCCAAAGTGGGTCTCTGTACAGAAAGAATCTTTGGTACTGAGCAGTCCGACACCAGGGGATGAGGAAGCATTCAGTTTCTGAGGTACGAGTGCACTAGGTCTTGAGGGATTTGTTCAACAGGTATCCAACACCCAAGGGGCAAGAGCCTGAGGAACACATTTTTGGTCAAGAGGCATGTTTGGTATTTGATTCTACCACTTAGTTGAAGCCACCCAGTTTTGGCATACAGCTCATAAGTGTGGGTGAGATGGGCATCACCCATGATTAGTTCACATGCTTTATTCAAAGCAACAGTTAGCTTTTTGAGTGATGTGGTTGAGGCACTCCATACATGATTAAGCCATAGTCAATGATCGATAGAAGCGAACTGTGGATTGCACATGTCGGAGCTTCTTGAGTCAGATGCTGTCTGTATCTATAGAGGAGCCCAATCCTGGTGTTAACATTTCTAGTGACATTCTCTATGTGAGGCACATAGTTAAAGTGATTGTCCAGGGTTACACCAAGGTTCTTAGAGTACTGTAATTATTCTAGAGGGGCTCCTTGGTCATTTAGAACAGTGGGATCATATGCCTTGTACTTATGGCAAGAGGGTGAGAACAGCAGCACTTTTGTGTTTTCATAATTTAGCACCAAATGTAAGTATTAAACCAATTCTCAACTTCCATGAATCCAAGTTGTAGGTAGCTTCAAGTATGTTTGGGTCTGAGTGGCTTGTAAAGATATAGGAGAGTCCGTTAATGACAAGCAGATGGCAAGTTGTTCAGGAAGATACTGAACAGGTGAGGACCCAAGCTTGACCCTTGCAGTACACCAGAATGGACAGCCCTCTGTTCTGAGATGACATTAGAAATTTTTAGCCTCTGTGATCTATCTCCAAGGTAGCTTTTGAACCATTTCAGTGTGTTTAGTGAAAGACCAATTTTTGTCAGTTGTGTGAGTAGGAGTGGGTGATTCACAGTATCAAAAACCTTAGTTAAGTCAATAAAGGCTGTTCCTACAAGATTGCCTTGGTCAATGGATTGTTGAATGAAGCTGGTGAGTTCTAGCAGTGCTGTGCCCTTTTCTAAAACTATGCTGTTGCTGACATTGGATGGTGATGTTTTGAGGTAATCCACAAGCTGGTTGGCAAAAATTCATTCCAGCACCTTGGACAGGGGAGGAAGAATTGATATAGGCATATAGTTGCTATGCGGGAGACCGATCACTAGATTTATGAACTGGGGTAACCAGTGCAGTTTTCCACACTTGTGGGAACTGTGACACAGTTAGTGAGAGGTTTAGTACTTCCTCTAGTGTGACTACGATTAGTTTGAGGTCTAGACAGTCTCCACTATGCCTCGATTTTTCCCAACACTTTAGTTCAATGTTGGTGAAATATGTAGTGCTTGGTGATACTGTAATGATTAGTAAATATTTTTATATTGAATTATGATGTGGTTTTTCTCTATTCCCACTCTTGGTAGATGAGCTCAGTAGCTGTAGGGAATAGGGGCCCTACCCAAGTGTGGACAGAGTGCCAGAGAGAAGGAGGTTGATGGGGAGGTTGGAGGCCGAGTTTCAGAATCCAAGCACGAAGTGCTGCGAGATGTGTATTTTAAAGAGAAAGTAGGAAGAGCCTGTTTCCCCACATTGAACCTCGGACTTAAAGCCCTCCCATTCAATATTGGTGAACTATGTAGTGCTTATTATGATGTGGCTTTTCTCTGTTCCCACCTTTGGTAGATGAGCTGGGTAGCTATAGGGAATAAAGGCCCAAAAAGAATGACCTCCACCAACTCCAGAGAGTGTGACCAGGAGCACTCAGAAGAGGAAAAAAACCCTTTGTGGATAACCTCTGCAGATCCATGGCTACTGACCTGCTCGTCCTCTGAGCAAACTAAGAGGAGATAATAGAAAAAGCATTTTTTAAGTTCTGAAGTTGGATTGGGGATATATACTTCGAAGGCAGATGATTTCCATCTTCTGAATCTCTTGATGATGTGTACATGGACATTATGATGAGATGCTGAAGTGATGGCTCCTATTTGGAATGAATGACCTGAATAGGAAAATAGATCAAGTCTGAGTCTCTGAAGGAGGGTTCTTGTATGGTCAATGAACCATTTCCATGTCATGGGTATGCTGGCATCGGACGTTAAAAGAGTGGAAGATGGATTGGAATTGGAGTGAAACTTCATGAGTTTTGATAGTATTATGACTGGATACCACTTGTTTGATGTAGAGTAATAAGTTATGGAAGATCCAGAATGAAGTCTGTCAGTTTTTGATGAAGGTAGATTTAGAATGAAGCTGTTGTTGTGCTTTTCCAGGTTAGATACTCTATAGCTGAGGACATCATGATATTTGAATGATGCTTGAATGGATTTGAATCCAGTAAGTCTAGTAGATTTTGGAATAGCGGTCCTTCAATTGGAAGTCAACAAGGGTAACTTGAGTTGGATAATTGTTAGAATCCCAATAATAGCAGTTTGATTGGCTGATTGGAGAATAAAGATAGTGAAGACAGAGAATACTTAGAGAGAAAGAACTGGATGTCAGCTAGATGCAATTTGATTGTACTATGGGCGACGTCTAAGGCCTGATGGCAAAATGTCAGAAAGGCCAGAACTCAGTCAACCAAAATGATGGTTGGTTGTGATGATGGTGAAGCACAAAATGATATGCATTTATTTCAGGCTGTTGAATATGCAGCTCTGGTAAATGGAGCCAATGTTGACCACATGATGAGAGATGCCTGATGTCAATAATAACTTATGTCATTATTAGGTCATAGTATGATGGCGGTGGAGTCATGATAGGATCCGCTGAAGGATGGAGCTGAAATAATTCCTGAAACTGAAATCAAAAAAGAGCATCAGCAGCTTGATTTTGAGCACCAGGAATGTAATAGCAAGTAATAGTGAAATCATGAATGAGAGAAAGCCAGGTTAACCTCCACATGGACAACATGATGGAAGGTGGGGATGACCGGCCTTTGATCATGATGGCTACTATAGACTGATTATCGGAGTATACAGAAACCTACTGGTGGGACCATAGGTGCCCCTGTATAGCTGCGGCTGCTACAATGGGATATATTTTGAATAGCAGAGAAGTGGAAGCGAAATCTGTCAGTGATGAGATGTCTGGAGGCCAAGGGGCTGCGATCCATGCCTGAGAGAATATAGCTGCGTATCCATTGGTAGAAGATGCATCTGTGAATATACGAAGATGAGTTTGGGGTAATGGAACTGTTTGAAACATAGAGCATCCGTTCCATCTTGTAAGAAAAAGGGAACCAATGGCTAGGTCTGATTTTGTGGATGCTATAATCCTGACATGATGATGGAGCTCTAGGATGGATGATGATTGAATGAGTAGGTAAGATATAAAGGAGCAACCTTGGGGAATGATTCTCATTGCAAAATTTAGGTACCCCAAAATAGAGAGCAGTTTGCATTTGGTGCAGTCCAACCTGGTAGAAAATAAAGAGACCAGCTCCTGAATTTGAGATAGTTTATCCAGTGGGAAGCGAGCTTCCATGGGGTGGGAATCTAATATGATGCCCAGAAATTCAAGAGATGTTGAAGGTCCGCATGTTTTCTCATCTGCAATGGGAACCGACAGGTCATTGAATAGATGGACAAGTACAGAAATGCTAACCGCAGGGGCGGAGTGAGGTGGATTGATAAGGAGGAAATCGTCTAGTAGATGAATCACGGCCAGCTGGTGGCAGACATTGAGCAGGGCCCAACACAGAAATTCAGCAAATGTGTCAAACAGCTTAGGGCTGCTATGGCAGCCAAAGGTGAGGCGGACAGCAAAATAGAAAGTGGAATCCCAAGAAATGCCATATAGGAGCCAGAGAGAAGGATGAATGGGAAGTAGCTTGAATGCATCAGATATGTCAGCTTTGGACAGCCAGGAGCCATTGTGAGACTGCTTAATAATGCCGATGGTGTCATCTATGCAGGCATATGCCAATGAAAAGTCAGCAGCTGGAATGAGGGAATTGACACTCAGTTTGGAAGAATGGTGAGGAGCAGAGAGGTCTATAACAAGGAGCTTTTTACCAGAGAACTTCTAGTGACAATGCCAATAGGATTGATCCTATAGACAGGGAAAGGGCAGTGTAGGAAAGGGCCCAGAACAAAGCCTTTATCAACTTCAGATTGAAGGAGGGAGTGAACCACATCAGGATTCTGGATGGCAGACTGCAGGTTAGGGCAGATAAAGGAAGAAGTGGGTAGAATGAAGACACCTGTATGGAAACCATGAGCATTACTGGAGGGGAGAGAGCAGACAGCTTCTTGGTCATGGTGGGTGGTTAGCAGGTGAGCCAGGGCACTGAGGTCCATGGGAGAAGAAGGATGAACCTAGAGTCATCTTGATGGTCTCAGAGCCTTAGGGAAGATATATATAGCATGCACATCACCACAAATGCAGTACAGGTGCAGGAATTTACAACATGAGGTTGAACAACCACGGTCATTAAAGTTATTGTAGATGGGCTTGCTGTCAATGGTATGAATGGGATGACCGTGTTGGTCAATACGAGCATGCTGGTCGGAGGCAGGATGAGCCAAGCTGGAATGAGAAGAAGACTTGGAAGGGTGAGAAGGCCCAGGGACAAAGGAGTAGGGTTGAGGAGGAGACACAGTCAGGGGGCAATGGGGAGCAAAATGGTTAAAGGAACCACATAGTGAACAGGAGTAGGCACGTTGGCCAGCGAAATGGTGACAAAAGAGTTCATTGCCCAAAACTGCCCAATTGAGCTTGACATTGTAGTGATTCAATGCAGAGGCAGTTTTTGCAGAAAATGAGTGATGATGATAATCATAGAAATGCATCCCACCATACTGGATGCTAAGGTTGATGAGGAGAAAAAGATAGGTGTCCAGTTCTTCATGGTGATCTGGAAAGGAAGAACAAACAATGTCATGATAGAGGCTAAAGGTGAGCACAAATTTGGCCATGGTCATTTTTCTAAGGAGATGAGAATCCTTGTACTTCAGGATGACAGAAACATCCCCACAGGACACAATGCAATTAGCCAAGATGTCATGGGAAGAGATAAGCAATGAGACTAAGTTGACATCCTTACCATCTAGGATGTTTTTGTGGAGGTGAACCAGCACAAGATTGATAGGAGAGATGAATGGAGGCTGATGAGAGAAGGACAAACCTGAAGGAACTGCAGAAGGCAGGGATAATGAAGGCACCACCACCAGAGGGAGACTAGAGTCTGGAGGGGAGATGAGACTTGTTTAAGGCACACTCGCTGGCAGATTTATGGAGAGGGGCCTCTGTGTTGTGAAGCCAATCATTTTGCAGGGTGAGTGCAGCGGGTAATGATGGGGAATTTCTCCTTCTCTCCAATGAATTTGTCTTGTTGAGTTTCACAGGGTTCAATCTTGTCACCGATGCTGTTTGCAGTGTACATGCTGCCCCTGGGTCAGATCATTCTACAGTACAGCGTGGAGTTTCACTGCTATGCAGATGACATGCAGCTGTATTTGTCATTTGCCCCAGGGACAGCTGGTGCAGTTGATGTGCTTACCACCTCTCTGGCTAAAATCAATAACTGGATGGCTTCCAGTTGGCTGTGACTCATCCCGGACAAGACAGAGGTGCTGGTGGTCAAGCTGGGTCACGGGCATGATGGGTTGCTACCTGGAGTGGACACTGGTCTTTTCCTAGGGTCAGCCACACTGGTTGCTTCCCCAAAGGTGTGAAATCAAGGTGTGATCTTGGACAGCAGGCTGACCTTCAAAGATCAGGTGTCATATGTTGTGAAGAGTGGTTTTTGCCATTTATGGAACATCACCAGGATCAAGCCCCTCATTCTGCCTGAAGATCTGCTGACCCTAATACATGACTTTGTGACCTCCAGACTCGACTACTGTAATGCTCTTTACTTCAGAATCACGGAAGGGACCCTCTGCAGGCTGCAGCTGGTGCAGAATGTGGTAGTCTGGTTATTGGCGGGAATATCTTGGTCGTGCCATGTGACCCAAGTCCTGCATTTTCTGCATTTTCTGCACTAGCTGCCGGTCAGGTGGAGGGTCCTTTTCAAGATGGGCTTGCTCACCTATATGGCCCTATATGGGCTGGGCACAGGCTACCTGTCTGAGTCCCTGTCACCTGCGACCTCTGCCCGCTCTCTCCATTCCATTTCAAGGGGCCTCCTGGATGTTCCCAGGGTTTGGCTCAAACCTCCGGTGACCGAGCATTTAGTTTGTCTGGGCTGACCCTGTGGAACACGTTTGCAGCAGCAGTCTGGGAGGCTCCCTTGATTGGTGTCTTTAAGCAGAGGCTTAAGGCCCATCTTTTCTGCCAGGCTTTTGAGGATTAAACCATCTCTCCCCGACCCGATCCTCAGCTTTCATATATTTTATACTTTATATTTAAGTTTTTAAGAATGTTGTTTTAAAGATTCTGTTACTGTACAAATGCCATTTCTGTATTTTGTATCTTATTTTTATTATGTACGGTGCCCAGAGCCTCCAGGATTGGGTGCCTTAGAAATAAAGTTGCCTTGCCTTGCCTTTCTGTTGTGGACCATGCAAATCCCTTATGCACATTTAGTGCTACAAATGTGTTTCTCCACAACTGTTTCATCTCACTTACTCTCCCTTTGTCATTCTGTGTTGAGCATATACACTATGGCAATGCCCACCACTCTGTGTGCTGAGTAGGGTCCTGGAAGCATGCACCATATCTCACATTTTGTCAATGAAATGAGGGACATGGACACTCTAAATGAGGGACAATGAGGGACACCAAGCTATATGATGATCAGGACACATCATGAAAAATGGAGATACAGTACCTCAGAACACAGTGGAAACCATTGCATTAGGACCTGAGAATGAATTTCTACCATAAAGCAGGAGTGCCATTTAGACAGAGCAGAGAGGGGCAGTTGCCCCCCTTCCATACTGTGCCTACGTTGTTCTTATGGTGTGGCAATAATGGCATTAAATTTGGATTTCAGTTTTTGCACAATAAGTGCCCAACTGGTCTGAAAGTGCTCGTGTTACAGGTACTCTCCAGACTCAACTGTCTGTATTGTGTTGTCCACTCTCTCCACCTACTAGTGGTGGCAGAATCACATGTGATGTGGATGAGCTCCAACCAAGAAAAAGCACATGAGTGTTGCAAGCATGGCACTCTCTTTCCTGCCACAGAATAGACAGACTGCACACCACAGCTTGGAGGACTCCGTGAGCTCTGAACTCTCAATAGCAGTGTTGTGGCACAATATTTTTGTTGGTCTACTGTTAGTGAGTCTCCTTCTCCCCAGTTGGCTGAAGGGGTAGAAGGTGAGCTAGAAGCTAACTCAAGACTAGGCTACCTACTTACTCTGCTAGGCTTGCCTTTCATAAAAAAGAAAACAACACAAACCCTCACGGCAGCAATCTAGCTTTAGCAGTAGTGGTGACAGCAGTGTGGGTGGCCTTTGTAGGCCTTGATCAGTGTAGTGTGGCAGCAGCCACAGCAGCAACCAAGCAAGAAGCAAACAATCCAGGTTGATGAGATGACTTGGTCATGGATCACGTTGGGGACCTGTGATGGCCAGTTCTAGCATCCAGCTTCTGGTGGAAGAAGAGCGGGGGAAGCGGACTGAAAAAGTACTGGTGGCACACTGTGCCAGGCTAAAGGTTCTGGCCATATGGCTGGGCAAGTAAAAGTAAATAATTTTTTTTACAGGGATTAGGGAAGGAGGAAGGACTGAAATATTAATGTGTTTTTCATGTTTCTTCACCTTTGGGTGGCTTCATGACCCATAGGGGATGGGTATTGAATGGAATGGAGCTGGGCAGAAAAAGTGGGACAAAGTTCTTTTGGGGGGTTAGAACTTCAGCCAGGAAGAATGTTGGTTAGTAACTGGTGGGTCTAAGTGCAAATCTGATGCACTGCTCCGGGGTATATACAGATGAATATTATACATTTTCATTTTTCCTGATTTGCATATCACTTAGAAACATAGAATTTGACGACAGATAAGGACCACTTGGCCCATCTAGTCTGCCCATTTCCCTACCTGATGGATAAGCTGCAGATTCTAGTTAACCAACATCTTACTTCCTCCTACCCCCCACTAGAATTGCTTTATGTCTGTCCCATGCATTCTTGAATTCTCCCACTGTTTTTGACTCCACAACCTCCTCAGGAAGGCTGTTTCATGCATCCACAACCCTCTCTATGAAAAAACACTTTCTAGCTTTACCTCTGAGCCATTCCTCCCCGTCTTTAAATTGTGCCCCTTGTTCTTGCACATCTCTTTTTCTGAAAGATGCTATCATCTTGGACTTTGTTAATTCCCTTGAGGTACTTGAAAGTTTGTATCATGTCCCCCTCTCCCTCCATTCCTCGAGGGTATACATATTAAGCTGCCTTAGTCTTTCTTCATATGTCTTCTGGTGTAGACCCTGAACCATTTTGGTTGCTCTCCTCTGAACAGCCTCCACTCTGTCTATGTCTTTGCGGAGATGGGGTCTCCAGAACTGCATGCAGTACTCCAGATGGGGTCTTACCAACTGTCTGTACAGCGGGATAACAACTTCTTGTTTCTACTGTTAATGCCTCTCCCTATGCATCCCAGTATCCCACCAACCATCCTTACTACCTTCTCACATTGCTTGCCCACCTTTAGGTCATCTGATATAATTACTTCCAGGTCTCTTTCAATTTTTGTTGTTGTTAGTATCTCACCCCCCATTGTGTACTCTTCCCCTGGGTTTTTGTTTCCCAGGTGCATTACCTTGCAATTCTTTGCATTGAATCTGAGCTGCAATACATTTGACCATTCCTCCAACCTTGACAAGTCTCTTTTCATCCTTTCCACCCCACCTCATGTATCAACCCTGTTGTAGATCTTTGTGTCTTCTGCAAATAGACATATTTTTCTTTCCAGGTGCTCTCCAATGTCACTTATAAAGACATTAAAGAGGACCAGTCCCAATACTGAATGCTGCAGTACCCTGCTAGTTACGTCCTTTCTTCACTGTGGATCTGTTTACTATTACCCTTTGCGTCCTGTTGTCCAGCCAATTTTTTATTCAGGCTACCACCTTGGGACCCACTCCGAGGTTGGCTAACTTGTTTGTTAATCTTTTGTATGGGACTGTGTCAAATGCCTTGCTAAAAACTAGTTAGGCCATATCCACAGCCCCTCCCTGGTCTACTAATTTGGTCACCCAGTCAAAGAAATTGATCAGATTCATCTGACATGACCTTCCCACTGTGAATCCATACTGCCTTGGGTCCTGTGCCCCACTGGCCTCCAGGTACTCAACAGTTCTTTCCTTTAGAAATGATTCCATCATTTTCCCTACCACCGAGGTAAAACTAACAGGTCTGTAGTTTCCTGCCTCTGCCCTGCTCCCACTTTTGTGAAGTGGAATCACATCCACCTTCCTCCAGTCCTCAGGCAACACCCCATCCTCCCATAATTTGTTAAAAAAAGTAGTTAGTGGTGTCACTAGTTCTACCCTTAGTTCTTTTAGAATTCAGAGGTGAATCCCATCAGGCCCCATTGCTTTGTAGACCCTCAGTTTCAAGAGTTCTTTCTCAAACCCTTTCTTCTATGAATGGACTGGTATCGACCACACTATCCAGAGTATTTCTCTTGTTTGATTTAGGTACCTCCCCGCCCTCTTCTGTTGTGAATACTGAGCAGAAATATTCATTAAGTATCCCTGCTTTTTCACTATCACCCTCTGCACACATTCCATCCACTTTATTAAGTCTAAGTATCCTTCCCTTGGTCTTTCTTCACTCCCTAATGTACACATAATAGGTTTTATCCCCCTTCATAACAGAACTGGTTATCTTTTCCTCAGTTTGGGCCTTTGCTATTTTGACTGCCTTCCCTGCCTTCTTCTGCTTTAACTGATAAAGTTTTCTGTCCTGCTCCTTCTGTGTTTTCTTATATTTTCTGAATTCTACCCTTCTCTCTTAAACCTTCCTTACCATCTCTTTTGAGAACCATAGTGGTCTTTTCCTTCATTTTGTTTTATTGATCCACTTCACACAAAGGCTTGTTGCCTATGTGATGGCTGTTTTGATTATTCCCCATTGTTCCTGCACCCCTCCTTCTTGCCCATTTGCTAGTGCTTTTCTGAGGCACTCTCTCATTTTCCCAAAGTTAGCCCTTCTAAAGTTCAGTACTCTTACTTTTGTATGGCTTGACTCTATGGTTGTGTTTATTGTGAACCACACTGTTTGGTGGTCGCTTGTTCCCAGAAGGCTACCCACTTCCAAATCTGAGATCCTTTCCATCCCCATTTGAGAGTACAAGATCTAAGATTGCTCCCTCCAGAGTGGGTTCAGACATTAGCTGTCTGAGGAATGCATCTTGTATGGCATCAAGAATGACCCTGCTCCTGGATAGGCCTGCAGCAAAGATGTTCCAGTTAACATTTGGCATATTCAGGTCCCTCATCAACAATATCTCCCCTTTTTCTGCCATTTTAAGGATGCCTTCTATAATTGCCTTGTCCTTTCCCTCCCCCTGAGATGGAGGTCTGTACTCAACTCCCATGCGGATTGTGGTGCCATTTCCTGTCTCCAGGATGACCTATAGTAACTCATCTACTTCATGTTTACTCTTTAGTTCTGCTGCTTTAATCCCTTCCCTTACATAGAGAGCTACTCCTCTTCCTCTTTTACCTTCCCTGTCCCTCCTGTAGGTTGAATATCCTGGTATGTTGACATCCTTGACATGGTTCTCTCTATACCATGTTTCAGTGACTGCCACAATATCCAGGCATCCCTCTTCCATCAAGGCCACTAGTTCAGGGAGCTTGTTACACAGACTACAGGCATTGGTACTCATCACCATCCATTTTTTGATGGCCTTACCCCTGTTGACCCCATCCCTGTCCTTACTGCCTCTGCCTTTTTTTTAATTTACCCCATCCTGCTCCCAAATGTCTTCTCAACCTTGGTGTTTACCTCACTAATTATTGTCTTTTCTGGGGGAGGCTGGGATTTCTCTGCTCCTTTTCAGTGCCTCCACCTTTGGCTAGTTTAAATGCTTGCCAATGAAGCATTTAAACCTATCACCTAGGTTTTCAGTCAGAACAATAATCTGTACCTTTTAGAGATGTTACAGACATTTTAGAGCTGTCCCTTGCATTCACAGGCAGTTGAGCTATATGGTATGCACAGACTATTGGAGCCCCACTATAGTCAGGCCACCCCCAGTGAAGTTGACCTCTACAGCCCCATGCTCAGGCCCATCATGAAAAAGGGTAAAGGAGATTGAAGAAGTGTGCACTATTGAAATGAATGGGGGTATTTTTTTGCATTACTATTTTATACATTATTGATTGAGAGTTGGAGATTAATGAAGGCCACTGCTCAACTAACAGGGGCCCTGTCAGTAAAAAAAGTGGCTTTCATTATTCTCCAACTCACCATTGCCATCCTAATGTATAAAACAGTAATGAAAAATAACTCCATTCATTTCAAGAGGGTATGCCCCAGCACACGGACCCATGGACATCATCTCTTAAAGACTCCTGCCTCTGTCTCCCTAATACTCAAGTAAGAGACATTTTACTTATATCAATACTTGGTGGGTTGTTTGTAGTAGTATGGCTGCACCTGCTACAGTGTGTGTGCACAGGGGGGACTGGCCATGTGGGTGTGTGTGTCAAGTTATTGCTACTTTTGTGTTTGCATCTTAAAGTCTGTTTGCATGGTAGCATTCAAAACTGTGGAGAGAAAATAGAAGGAGTACAGGCCAGACAGAAGTAATTACTATAAGTGGTTTTGTGGGTAAGTTTGTGTATTTGTGGTTGGAAAAACCATGTGTTTCCATTGGTATGTGTGCTACAGTTCAATTGAGAAAGTGAGATGAGGGAGAGAAGAAAACTGAAAAGCATAACAGTGGCTACAAGCATGCTGCATGTGTGCAGATGTATTCGGATATGTATTGAAGTACAAGGAAACCATATGTGTGCAGACAGTATGGTTTTGTCGTTAAAGGCACTAAACTGCAAGCTAGAAGACTTGGAGGCATGAAGACCTGAATTTGAATCTTATCAAACCGCACTTGTGTATGGTGTGATTCTGAGCAAGTCACTTTCGTTTTATTGTATGTGTGCAGTTATCAGTGACCACTTGCTTTTTGCACACATGCATGCACTCTTTTTCCAATTTAACATAAAAATCATGGTTTCCACACTTGCTTGCTGTATGCATGCCATATGTATGCAATCAGTTTCAATTTAACATTTAAATCATACTTGCAGCATGCATATCCTTGGGTAGTTTTAGTTGTGCAGCATGAAAACATTTCATATAATTATTTCTGTTAGGGTACCCCTTGAAGAATATGTAGTGGCATTTCAATATGAAGTGGAATGTTGTGATACAAGGGGGCATTACAGTGTAGTGGTTAGAGGCACTCAGCTACAAACCTGTTAACCTGGGTTTGAATCCCATCAGCTCCCCCTCACATGCTGTGTGACCCAGAGCAAGTCACTTAACTTCCTTGTGCTCCCAGGTCACACCTGGAAACAAGCTCAGGCTTAGTGTGCCATTCCTGGTTAAACAATTTCCCCTTTCTCCCTTTCCATCCTGGTGGTCATTGACCACAGAATAGCGCAATAATGGTGACTTATATAATGACATTTTTGTTTGATGTATTCCTGTTATACTCACTACTAGAGCTATTTTTTCACTGTTACATATGAGAATTATTTGCCTTTTCTCTGTTATTATATATGTTTGGAGTTATGAGCCAGGGTCTTTCTTTGTTGAGTATGTTGATGAGTAGCTCTCAAATAGTAAAATATAACTGCTAATTACAAAGGATAAATAGTTGCAATAAAAAAGCAATAAATGCATACTATTATTCAACTTTTTTAAATAATGGAAATAATTATTCTTAATAACATATTGCGTTAAAATGTATTAGGAGAGTAACACACAATGTAGAATTGCACACAGGAGGGCTTTATACTCAGGCACATTTCAAGTTGTTCTTTTAAGCAAGATAATACAGGATTTGTTAATCATCATGTTTTTTACCTAAATTGGTACATGGATGACTACCTTACCACTAGAATGAGTTTATCTGTGTCTTTAAAGTCTTGGCCACCTGTTTTGAAATGTAGAACTGTCTTGGCAAAAAATGGCTATTGGTCCATCCAATCTGTACTGTTTTACCCTATCCTACCCCTGGACCGGATGTCTAGTCTGGGTTATTGCCTTCACCCCCTTGCCCTCTGACTTATTTATTTCTCACTGTGTAACTGTTAAGCCTTTTACTTAGTTCCACCCATGTTTGAAACCAATAATGGTTCTTGCACTGACCAACTCTGCTGGAAGGCCTTTTGCTTACAGATTACATGGAGCATGGGGCACAGTCTGTGTATTTGTCACGGTTCTAATCATTGTTTTACTTCTTGAATAGTTAGAGCTACATACTCTAGTACAGATATCAGAAAAAAAATCCAAAATGTAACATACAAACAAAATCCAAAATTTATGCAGTAATTCATGAAATCAAGATCTTGGTTTCATAAAATAATTCTGCTCCAACTAATTGCCAAGAACTGGGACATGATTCGTAGTCACAATGGGTGGTGGCTCACAATTGTAGGGTAGAGCAAGCAGTCACCCTCTTATGCCACCACTCATTAGTTCTAAGCACAAAAGATTGATTTGTACACAAGTGGTATGGCAAGGCAAGGCAATTTTATTTCATAGGCGCCCTTTCCTTGGGGCTCAAGGCATCACACAGAGCAAATATGTTAAAAAACAATAAAACATAAAATAAATACAATTAACACATTACAAAAATAAGGAGCATTTCTCCAGGAATATAACACATTCCAGCTAGCCACTAATTAGACAACACTCGGACAATAAATGAATAACAAGGCCACTGGTTTTCAGATTTTACCAGGAAACCTGGTAAAACTCAAGAATTTGAACATTTAGCACACTGGTAAAAATGAAGAATTTCACAGAATTTGGCATTTCATATTAGATGTATGAATCTTTAGAACTTTTTTTTATTTGATTCCTTCCTATACTGTTTTGATTTTCTTTATTTAATTTACTGTATATGAGGTCATCCTTCATTAAGATTATTTATACACATCCAGCACCAATTGAGTGACTGTAAAATCCTGGTAAAATCCAGAATGTAGACAAGCAATTATTGGCATAACCCCAGAATTTCAAATCTTGAAAACAGAATTCCATTGCTTTAATCACTGTAAATCAGTGGTCTTGTTTAATAAATTAAGTCAGACAATAGGCAAGTTTGAAGAGATGGTATTTCGGGGTCCTGAAAAAGACCCACACCATACTGGAAGATCATGTATAAACAGGTAACATAACAGATTCCAAAGCATTAATGCAGACACCAGGAAGGACCTATCCCCAAAAGCTTCCTTCTGGACCACAGGACAGATGGCAGGCTAGCATTGGTGGAGTGGAGAAGATGGACAAAGGAATGTGGAGTCAATAAATCTTCAAGGTAGCCAGCAGCCAAATCTTGTAGGGCCTTCTGTACCAACAAGCATATCTCAAAACAGACACAACACTGAATAAGCAGCCTGTGCAGTTCTTGCAGCATTAGAATAATGTGATCTCTACAGGATGTCTTGGAAATCAAACATGCTTTAGCATGCTGGACCAGCTGCAGGTGGTGCATAAGACTCCCAGATAACCCTACTTAAAGAGCATTATGGTAATCAGTCCTGAATGTGATGAAGACATTGGGCTTAATTTTCAAAGGCTGACACAGGGCTTGCATCAAGCTGTGCATCAGCCCTACACTTTGGTGCAGCTATGTCAATCCCCTTTGCCACAGCTACACCAAATTTTTGTAGGTCAGCAGAGCTGTGACAATTTATCTGCTTTACAGCAGCTTGCACCAACTCCTTGTGCAGGCATTGTAAAACAGGTCCTGGTATTCTGTGAAACAATCTGATCCAGGGCCCCCACATAGCCAAGAAATAGCTAGGTGGTCCCAGTGTTTAATTGTCAGTAAGTCGGGCACAGTTCTATCATCACATGGAGCACTTCACCATCATAAACTGGGCAAAACTCCTCCCAGGTTGGCCAGTTGTCTTGGCCCAACACAGGCCACCTGAGGAGCTCCCAGGTCAAACAGAGGACACCTTGGAGAGAAACCTAATAAATCCATTGCATGTCTCGGCAGTAAAACTTTTCCTGGACTGTTGATTGGGGGGGTAATCAACCTGTCCACAGTGCAAAACGGTTGATCAGATACAGAACTTCTGTCTTTTTCAGGTTGATTATTCACTTTTACTCACTGTAGTGAGATTTCAGTGCCTATCTGGCCTCCAACAAACTGAAACTCTGTTGAGAATGCTCTAGCCTTCATCACTTAGTCTTCAGCTGTCTCAGCTCCTCACCATATCATGGGGAGCTGCAGCTGGAATCATAGGATGAACACAGTAAAGCAGAATCAAGGACCACAATAATGGCCATATTATAAGTCTCCACAAGGAGAGAAAAAAATTAGGGGTAATGGGGACTAGAATGGTGGTATGCTTATGAAGGAAGGGAAAGGAGCAGCATTTTGTTACCCAAAATTATCCAGCTGAGATGACACATCTAATTTTCAGTGTGATCCTACTTTTACCCATTTTTCTAGCTTTGTTGACTAGGGTACTCAGAGGTCAGTTGTAGTGGTAGTAGTAGTAGTGGGTTTGATTTATTTAGCATCTAATCCCAGACTTTGGGTGCTTTACAACAGTAACACAAAACATATAGCAGCACAGAGATATAAATATAACAACCTCATAATTTAAAGTACGTACAGCAGTTTGAACAGTGTTAGTTCACTCACTATTATGGAAGTGCCATTGAGAAAAAAGTCCACTTCTAAATACCTCAACAGGGGGATGTCTATCTAAGACCATGAGGTAGTTGGTTCCACAATATACTGTAAGGACAGCAACAGTAAACTCCCAATCTCCTGATAACTTTGAGATGCAGCAAAGTTAAACTTTGTTAGTGAAGTTGCTGCAGACTTGCAAAACTTCAAATTCATGAAGCTTCATTAAGTTTCCATTAGCATTACCAAATTCAACTTTTCCAACTTTGCAACATTTTTTTCTGGTGAAGTGACACTTTTTTCCTTGCAGTTGCAACTTGGCAAGTAAAGTTCTGTTACTTTACAGAAAAATGTGTTACCTTGCCTGGCAAAAAAGACTACAAAGTAACCACTTTGAACTTTGTGAAGTTGGCCAGCTTAACAAAGTTCTGTCAAAGATACATTTACTAGGCTTTGCATATCTCGACTCAGAGGAACCGAGACAGATGTCTGGAGGAAAGAGATAGTGGAGCTCTTTCAGGTGGTCTGGTTACAAATTGATAGTTCTTTGCATGTTAACAAACCTATCTTGAAGAAGATATATCACCTCACATGCAATCAGTGCAAATTTTGCAAGGCAGGAGGGATATTCTCATTGTGAGCAACTCCTGCAATTAATCTAGTTATAACATTTTGCACTGGCTACAAGCAGCACATTAAACTTCCAGATAGCCTAAGGTAAAGAGCATTATAGTAGCCCAGCCTTGATATCATAAATGCATGTACCAGTGTCTTTAAATCCCAGGAATTTAGATAGGGTTTAATCCAGGTGATATTTCTGAGATAAAAAGAAAATTCTATGGACCACTGCTGACACCAATATTGTAGCATCAGCTTTTGGTCCATGATGACACCGAGATTGTCCACCTTATCACTGGTCATGAGAGGAATGTATCCAATAGTAACAGCAACACCATCTCTCCTAGAATGTAAACCTATGAGCATCCACGTTCACTGGTAGCACTTCTGTCTTTCCTAAATTCAGCATAGGCCAACTGGAGATCATGCAGTTAGGCATCTATTCAGAACATTGACTCCCCTCTAGGAAAATACAGATACAACATAACTGAGTATCATCAGCATAGCAATGAAACTTCAGACTATATCATCAAAAGACTTTCCCCACTGGTATCATATACACTGCAAATAACATAGGTGACAAGATAAATCTTTGAGGGACAACACCAGTCAGAGCAGGGGGACATGAGGAAAAATGTTCCCATGCAACCTATTGCACCATAGGTGAAAGGAAGGCCTCAAACTACCTAAACACAGAGTTTCTGAGTCCTGCAAAGTCCCTCGGCTTTATTGTTTAAATTCCATGGGCTACACTGCTAAAAGCAGATGAGAGATTGAGGAAAACAAGAGTCCCCTCTATATTTAGCCAAGAGATGACCACTTTGCACACTGACAAGTGCCATCTTTATGCTGTGACACCCCATGAACCCTGACTAGAATGTCCCATGGAAAGAAAACATTTTCAGAGGAGCCACCAGTTCAAGATAGGCCTGTAGTTGGATAAAATGTCTGGGTCCGGATATAGTTTATTAAGGAGGGGCTTCATCATAGACCATTTCAGTGCAATGGAAAATAAACACTATCCTTAAGGAAACATTGGACTATCTCCACAATCAAAGGATCTAGAGACTCCTGGCAATCCAAAAACAGCCAGGGTACAATGAACAAAAATGAGTTACAGTTCCAGGATCAATGGAGAACCTCTCCAGTCAGTGTTGGCTGAATTTTCCACCAGAGTAATGGAAGTCCCTCATTAGTCAGAGAGTGGATCATGCTGGTCCATGACAAGTCACTTGGGGAGACCAACAGTCAAATGGATGATACCCTATCAAGAAACAATTGAACAAACATTTCACACCTCCCTTATGATAATACTCCTTAAGACTGTAGACAAGTCACATGAAGCAGCTTGTCCATTGTGTGGAAAAGTTGATAGGGTTTTTTTTCCTCCCTACAGCAAGCACCTGTGAGAGAAACTCTGCCATTCACATGGTGATTTCCCCCGATACTCCCTATTATGGACACTCATGGTTAATTTATTTATTTTTTTATTTATTTGTATATTTGGAAACAACCTTTGAGTATAAACTCTTTTACAAAGGTTCCACGTCAGGATATAAAACAGCAGAGACATAATAAAAACTTGACCATTAACACAAAACATAAAATTGCTATGTAACACAGAAAATAGATAAATGATACATTTGAGTAACCTAGACAACTGAAATTAAACAGCAGGAGGAGATTCCCAATTAGCAACATATGGCATAGCTGCCCCAGGGGGCCCATCAAGGTAGAGTATCAGAAAGGGTAGGAGAAAAAAAAGGGGGGAGAGTGCGAACAAGGTTTCCCAATTAGCAACATGTGGCATAGCTGCCCCAGGGGGGCCTGTCAAGGTAGAGTATCAGAAAGGGTAGGAAAAAGAAAGGGGGGGAGAGTGTGGATGAGGGGTAGATTAGAGAGAGAGAGAAGGAGGAGGAAGAGAGGGGGAGAGAGAGAGAGAGAGAGAGAAAGGGATTGGGAGAAGTAGAATATTTAGGGGGGATATTTGATCCTCATGCAGTCTTAGTCTGTGCTAAGAATTCCCCAAATTCTACCCTTTGGCCTTCAACCATCTGAGCTCCTCACAGAACCAAGGTGAGCTCTGAAGAGATATTCTCAAGCACATACAATAGTGTGTGAGGGAGTCAAGTACCATTGTTGTTATCATGTTATAAGCCTCTATGGTGACCTCAACTTCCTTACCACATACAGTACATGCAGCAGGCTACAGCAGCCCAATATAAACTGGTGCCCAGAGGGCTCTAGGTTGGTACCATACTAACTTCATGGAGGGGGTCTTTTTAGGAAGAGGGCCTTGATTTGAAAACTCACATCATGATGATATGACCAGGAAACTGGATCAACCCTGATTTTGGATACCTTAAGCACCATCAGGAAAACCCAGTCCAAGATGTGTCCCAGTTGACTTGTTCATGGTCACCCAGTGAATCTGGTGATATCTGTACGAGTCTCCTGTTTTTTAAAACCTGCATTTCTACAAATAGAACACATTGTCTCAAACAACCCCTAGTAGGACATGCAGACACCTAGGATGTGCTATAATCCAAACTAAATAGAAGACAGTCCCAATTACCACATCTCAGTAACTATACCTTAAGTCCTTGTATGTGTCCATTATTCAGGAGCTGTCCTGCTGCTGCACATGCTAGCATGGGATTTCTAGTTGAGTTTTGTCAGATAAATCTTCTGATGGCCACCTAGAATGGCTACAACCTGTCACTTCTTATATTGGCAGGTGTTAGGTGAGCCCTGGTCCTGTGCAATCAACACTCATCTCCCATTGTAAGGTAGCTAGCCAAGCCATGCAGACTATCACCACCAGTATTCACAAAGAGAAATAGTGATCTGTTGAACTTCATATTAAATTAAAAATTCACAATAATCTAAAGAGTTAAAACTCCTAATCCTTGGCCATACTATCTAACTAGGTCAGCACAGCAATAAACAGCAGCTATTTATAACTTTTTTTTCAATTCAAAGTTTATTGAATTTTATGCATACAAAGAACAGATCACCATGAAGTAGTACAAAACATTGGAAATACATAAGATACAGGTTGGTGAGTCCTTACCCCCAACCCCTTCCCCCCATTATGCACCCTCCCAAGTCTTGCACTGAGTAACTAAGCAAATATCACTGGAGTTTCAGGTCGAACAGAAAATATTAGACAGATTGTAGGGAATAAAGAGCTTGCAAAGGGCCCCAGATTTTATTAAATCTAGCTGTGGCATTCTGGACACTAGCTATAGATCTCTCTGTTCTGAGATTAGGTAATAGTTCTCTCAGCCATTCAGTAAAGGAAATCTCTTCATTGTCCTGCCAGTGTTTCAGCACCAATTTTTTGACTGACATTGATATTAAGGCCATGTGGAACTTGTGTGGAAGCAACAGTATCCCTGAGAAATCACCCAGGGGACAAATTTTAGCTGAAAACAATTTGTCAAGGCTTAGCTATTTATAACTTTATTTAGGACATGTGGTTTCCTATGTTTATTTTTTCCTACAGTAATTCTGATATTTATTTTTTAAACATTTTTCTACATTTTTAATTTATGGAAACATGGTATTTTACCAATATTCATGAATAAAACAATAACAATTTGACAAAAAACAATGGTGTTTTCTAGTGTTTAATTTGTTTTTATTATGTTTCTTGGAAAACAGTTAAAAGTCATGTTTCTTTACTCATTTTATTTATTTTATTTCAAAGCTTTTACCAGGAAACATGCTGAGCTAGTAACAACTAATTTCTAGATGCAGCATAGGGAAGGGGAAGAGTGGAAAAGATAACAGATACAAAATACAGAAATTAAAATTGCTAGACTGGAATAAGTATGCCAAAAAATAAACAGGTCAATTATGTTTAATAAAAATTAACAATAAGTAAGTCACCATGCAATAAACTGTGGAACTAAATAAAGAATATATATATATATATATATATATATATATATATATATATATATATATATATGAAGACAAACAGTCCCTTTTAATGCATCAGTTGGGGTTGTTCCCAGCAACAAAAGTGAGGAAATTCAGTGTTGGGTTGAAAGCCCCCTTGGACTAGCCCACCCCAACAGGCATCAGGGTGTGCATTGGAGTTGTTGGCCCTAACTTCAATGTGTAAAGAAGCAGAGGTATAGGAGAATGGGGTGAGAGTTAGGATGGACAAACCCAATGTGCACCCCATGCCAGTTGGGGCATGGGCTGGGGTGGTCCAAAGGGGGTTTTCAACCCTAACACTGAATTTCCTCACTTTTGTTGCTGTGAAACAGCCCTAACTGATGCATTAAATGGAGTTCTTTGCCTCTAATTTCCCTTCTTTTTGAGAATGATGACGACAAATAGTGAAAGAAATGCAGCGACGGAAGCGCGGGGCCTGAAAACCACATGATGTCTTGTGACATAGTAACAGGAGCAGCAACACAAACAGAAATGCCAACAGTGGAGCACATGGTAATGGAAACGTAAATGGTAAAGGAAACGTTAATAGAAACACAAGCGCAAAGTGATGCCGAAACGAACAGTGATGCAAACGGACATTGAAGCACATATGAAAATACAACTGGTAATGCGAACAGTGATGGCAGTGATATTTTAAATGGAAATGTTAAGTGTCACAGCAAAAAGAATGCGAAAGGAAACAGAAACGGATTTCGAACGTAAGCGCACACGTAAACGCAAACTGTAACTTGCACAGCCACAGTACACAATAATAAATGCAAATGGTAAAGTTAATATGAAGAATAATGCCAAAGGAAACAGAAACAGAAATAGGAATGGAGGTGAGTACGGAAACGCAAACAGTAACATGCATGGTCATGGAACCGCAATTGTTAACTCAAATGGTAACAGTAACAGCAACAATAACGCCAAAGGAAAGAGAAATGCAAATGCAAACAAGTACAGAAATGCAAACCGTTACATGCACGGTCATGGTACCGCAATTGTAAATGCAAATGGTAACAGTAACAGCAAAAATAATGCCAAAGGAAACAGAAACAAAATAGAAATGCAAGCGCATTTGGAAATGCAAACCATGATGCACATGGACAGTACCACAATTGCAAATGAAACTGGTAATGGTAACAGCAGCAATAACGTCAAATGCCACAGAAATGCAAATGCAAGTGAAAACGCAAACTGTAATGCACACGGTGGCGTAGACGGTAACAGTGCAGCAAACGGTAATGGAAACACAACTGGAAATGCTAACGGGCACAGTAACAATAGGGCACACCCTTCTTTTCCCTAAAAAATGCATTGTAAAACACAGTGAAGACAAAGAATGTATACATAACAATGAGCCTCGGAGCAGAAAATGAGGACTTGGAATATTAAATTGCTTATATCCCAGGAACTGTACGACGTAGAACAAAATGTAAATTTCATATTACTTATGACTTTCTTGGCTAGTTTTGCAGTTAGGCACCATGTAGAGGGCTAAGCATTTTTGCGACGAAAAGTCTGTATCTCACACTGTTTTCGAGATACGGGCCCCGAAAGGCGCGGCGGACGCCGTAATGTTATCTAAAGGGGAAAAAGTGTTAACTTCAGAGTGCTGTCACTGTGCCACCCTGTAATATATTTTCACCAAACCATCAAAAGGCACATCAGTGGGATGTTGGCTTTCTTCCTTCCAAATTTCAGCCCAAAAGACCAAACCGTTATTTTGTGGCAGGGTGGCAAAGGATTCCTGTAATGCAGCGGAGGCCATAATGTTATCCTATGGGAAAAAGTGTCAACTTTGGCATGCTGTAACTTTGCTGCCCTATGATATTTTTTTCACCAAAATACTGAAAGGCACATCTGTGAGATGTTGGCTGTATTCCCTCAAAATTTCAGCCCAAAAGACCAAACTGTTCTTTTGCAGCAGGGTGCCAAAGAAAGGCTGTAATTTTGCCATAGTCTGGAAAAGTAGTGTCGTGATTTACGAAAGCTTTCACAAAAATTTGCAACATTTTCATGAGTGCAACACTACTTTGCAACACTACTTTTTTCAGAAATTTGAAAAACATATTTCTAGGATGTTTAACCTCAAAATAAAGACATGTCTAGCATCCTCAGGGTCCGACTAGGAAAACACAAAAATAATTGTGTTGCTAGACGGTCCCAAATTTAAATGCCAAGCATTTTTCTGATCATCATCTGAAAACAAAATGGCAGATTTGCGAAAGTAAAACAGCATTTGCGAAAGTGTTGAACTTTTTGATAACTTTTCCCATTGACTTATAATGGGAACTTGTTTTTTGAATAACTTTTGAACCGTTTAATATTTTTTCACAAAATCTTTGAAAGGCACATTGGGAATCCTGACCGCATGTTCCCTGGAGTTTTTGGACCAGTCGCGCAAACCGTGCGACCTGTAGGTGCGAACAAAGAATTCATCAGAAAGCGTAAACATGCGCACAGATCATGCTTAATAACTCCGCAGCTATATATCCAACCAGCACAAAAGTTGGCAAATCCCAAGATATGTGGTTCTTGATCATGTGTTCCAAATGTCAGGCAAATCCATTGAACGGGGGCAAAGTTATTAAGGTGCAAACTTTGACCCTTTAACCTTAAAGGCTCCTCAACCCTAACTATGGTAGCACTACGGGCTACCATAATATATATATATATATATATATATATGTTTGTGTATATATATATATATATATATATATATATGTATATATATATTATGGTAGCACGGTAGTGCTACCATAGTTAGGGTTGAGGAGCCATTTCCATGTTAAACCCAAAAGTGTGCACCTTAATAACTTTGCAACTGTTTGATGGATTTGCCTGAAATTTGGAATGTATGATCAAGACCCATAGGCCTTGGGATCTGTCAACTTTTGTACTGATCGGATATACGGTTGCAGAGTTATTAAGCATGATCTGTGCACACGTTTATGCTTTTCTGGAATTCTGTGGTCGCGCCTACAGGTCGTACGGTTTGCGTGACCGGCCCAAAATCTTCAGGGAACGGCAGTCTGGGTCCCCAATGTGCCTTTCAAAGATTTCGTAGAAAAATATTAAACGGTTCAAAAGTTATTCAAAAACAGTTTCCAGTATAAGTCAATGGAAAAGTTAACAAAGTTCAACACTTTCGAATGCATTTTTATTTCAGAAATGAGCCTGTTACTTTCGAATCGGCCATTTTATTTTCAGTTAGTGATCAGAAAAATGGTTGGCATTTAAATTTGGGACCTCTAGCTATCTAATTTTTTGTATTCACCTAATGTCGGGCCCTGAGGATGCTTGCATGTCTTTATTTTTGTAAAACACCCAGAAATATGTTTTTCAAATTTCTGAAAAGTACTGTACAAATTACTGCGTGCTCACGAGTGTCATGAAATTTTTGCGAAAGCTTTCGCAAATTGCGACAGTAATTTTCTAGTCTGTGGGAAAATGACAGCAATTCTTTGGCACTGCACTGCAAAATAACCGTTGGGAGTTTTGGGCTGAAATTTGAAGGGAACGCAGCCGACATCTCACAGATGTGCCTTTCAGTGTTGTATTGAAAAAATATTACATGGCGGCAAAGTTATGGCACTCCAAAGTTGACAGTTTTTCCCATAGGATAACATTACGGCGCCCGAAGCATTACAGGAATCCTTTGGCACCCTGCTGCAAAATAACGGTTTGGTCTTTTTTCCTGAAATTTGGAGGGAAGACAGCCAACAGTACACAGATGTGCCTTTCAGTAGCTTGGTGAAAAAATATTACATGGCGGCAAAGTTATGGCACTCCAAAATTGACGGTTTTTCCCATAGGATAACATTACGGCTCAAGCATTACAGGAATCCTTTGGCACCCTGCTGCAAAATAACGGTTTGGTCTTTTTTCCTGAAATTTGGAGGGAAGACAGCCAACAGTACACAGATGTGCCTTTCAGTAGCTTGGTGAAAAAATATTACATGGCGGCAAAGTTATGGCACTCCAAAGTTGACAGTTTTTCCCATAGGATAACATTACGGCGCCCGACACTTAACAGAAATCATTTGGAGCCCTGCTGCAAAATAACGGTTTGGTCTTTTTTCCTGAAATTTGGAGGGAAGACAGCCAACAGCCCACAGATGTGCCTTTCAGTAGTTTGGTGAAAAAACATTACAGGGAGGCAAAGTTATGGTGCTCCGAACTTTTCTTTTTTTCCCATAGGATAACATTACGGCATTCGCCGCACCTTTCAGGGCCCGTATCTCGGAAACGGTGTGAGATACGGACTTTTAGTCGGAAAATTTCTTAGCCCCTTCATGGGGCTAAGATTTAAATTACCAGGACAGTTGTAAATAATATGACTTTTAAATTTTTTCTACATCATACGGTTCCTGAGATATAATGTATTTAGTATTCAAGATCTCATTTTCTGCTTCGATACTCATTATTTTGCATACATTATTTGTACTCACTGTCTTTCTCAATGCAGGTTTTGGGGAAAACCAGCCTGTGCGCTTACATTACTGTTACTGTTGCCCTTTCGCTGCGATCCGTACACCGTTTCATTTACCATTGGCGCTGCGCCACCATGTATGCGTTATCCTCGTTTTCATTTGCGCTTGCGTTCTGTTATTTTGCCATTTCTGTCTACAGTACTGTTTATCTTACTGTTTCATTTTACATCACCATGCCCATTGACATTTCTATTTGCAGGCACCATGTTACTATGTGACAACACATCATGTGGCAGACCATTCCCGTCTACGCCACCATGTGCGTTACCCTTTCTGTTCTCATTCTAGCTTGTGTTACCATGTGCGCCACTGTTAGCATTTCTGTTTGCGTTGCTGTCCCTGTTACTATGCCACAACACATCATGTGGCGGGAGCGCGGGGCCCTTTGGGCCCCGCCCTCCCACCGCTGCATTACATTCACTATTTCTCATTATCATTCTCAAAGAAGAAATTAGAGGCAAAAAATCCTTTTAATGCATTAGTTGGGTTGTTCCTCGCGACAAAAGTGAGGAAATTAGCTGTGAGGTTGAAACCCCCTTGGACCCAACCCACCCCCAACCGGCATTGGTATGCGCATTGGGATAGTGGGTCCTAACTCTCACCCCATTCTCCTATGCTTCTGCTGCTTTACACATGTCATGAGGTGAGAGTGGGGCTGGCGATCCAATGCACCCAAATACAGGTTGAGAAATGGCAAAGCGGCACAGCATTCCTCATTAACCATAATAGTCCTTTAACATTAAACAGAAATTTTGCCTCTAATCTATATATATAGAGAGAGGTGTATATATATATATATATATATATATATGTATATATATCAATTTAAAATAAGAAAATGGGGGAATGGCTGAAGTGGGGAAAGGCTGGAAAATAGTGAGGTAGGTAAGTTACAGGTAATAAGTAAAACAAAATCAGAAACAGCTGAAGGAGTAAGTAGAGAGCTCATGGAAGAGAGTTTTATGAGCAGAAAAGTATGGAGCAGAGCAAATATAAATGTAAAGGGAGCCTCAAAGTTTAGGGAAAGAACATGAGAAAGCATCTTGGCCAACAGTAGATTTCATTTGAGGGAGAGTAAAAGAATGAGGACAAGAATTACCAAGACAGTAATAAGACACATTAGGAATGGAAAGGAGAAAAGTTAGGTACAAGGGGAGTGATCCTAACCAAAATTTAGAGATAAAGGATAACCAGTGAGAGAACTGCCTAGCATAAAGAGAGGAGAGGAGAGGTGGAGGGAAGAATACAAGATACAATGATGGGTGCACATGAGTTCATCAAGGTCAAAGTGACAGAAGGAGTAAAAGAGATTGTCTAGTCTAGCTAAAATAAACTTTGAGGCATAACGAACGATGTGCTTACACTGAATTTTCAGTAAGTGCTAATGTTATGACTGTAACACTACTAGAGAAAGTGCTGGGAATTACAGTTGAAATGTGTTGTAAACAATCATGAAATATATTTTAAGTCAGTGCCCTAGTCTAGGGCCATCATGAAGAGGTGGCCATTGTGAACATTATTGAGTGGAGTGGAGTTTTATACACTCACGTAAAGCACTGCTCAAACATTTGTAATTGAAAATGTAGCCAGTACTTGAAAATGAGGGTGCACCTTGCCAAGACTCAGTTCAATACTGCTGCTGCAATATTCTGCTTTAAAATAAATATGCTGGAAATGTTTGCACTGGAGGAATGCTGACCATGTCCTTTTTTCTGGAATCAGAGTGTGTTATGAAGTGGAGTTTCATTTTAGCCATTAGAATCACAGAGCAGGTATTGAAATGGTTTAGTACTTAACCAGCAGTCTCAATGCTTTCTGGTTTTGACCTTGGATGGTGGTGCTGCCCCATTTTCATGCACCTCTCTGGGTTGAGGGGTGAGGTTTCTGGACTCCAAGCCAAATCAAGCTAGCAAGGATGCAGAGGACATTTGCCCCATCCATGGGCTACTGAGACTGCCAAAACTGCCTCAGAGGATGCCTAGTCAGAAATGGGACAGCTGAACCATGGTGGGGTCCATGAGCATGGGGGTGACAGATAGGGTACACACTCCTCAGCTTATATCACTACCAATTTCCTTTTCTGTACTGACAGGGCAGGACAGTTGAGAGGAAGCACACAACATGGTAGGATGTGGGTCATAAGAAAGGGAGGTCCCAAGGTGAGAGGAAGAGGCCCACAGCCAAGTAAGAAGCAGCTTCTGGTGGAGGACTGTACTCTGAGGGGGTTAGATTTCAGAAGAGAAAAACAAGGGGAGGGAAGAGTGAGGCATAGGGGATACCTGGCAATTTGACTCAGAGGGATGGCAAGCAGATCCTGAGGATTAACAGGTTTTCAGGTAATAGAAGGGAGCTGGATGTCATTGTCCACCAAGGTACTAATGACATGAAGAGGGATGAGCAGGGAAAGTACAGTCTAAGGTCAGGAATTATGAAGGGGCCTTAAGCAAGTAGCATACATGGTGGCATTCACCAAGTTGCTACATGTGTACATCCAAGGGGAGCATAGGACACTCTGCACTGAAACTTCATCAGTCAGTTTAAGGCATGGTTTAGGGAAGAGGATTTGGGCTTCATTGGGGACTGGGAGCAAACCTAGATGGATATGGGCCTCTACAGAGGTGATGTCTTGCATTCCTCTGTAAGGGGACAACAGTTTAGTCCAGTCCAGTCACCGATGAGGGACGTTTTAATGTTACTTTGATAAGCATTTAAACTAGTCAAGGGTGGGGGCTGTATTATCAAGTAGTCATAAACTGGACCCCACAGGTTGAAGCAAAACCCCCAGGGGGGCACAAATGAAATGGTTGTAGACATAGTGGAGGGCCTGGGGGGGTAAGAACAAAAGAGACTTAAAGAGAGGTGTAGAGGATACAAGAAACAAGCAGAGTAATGTGGGAAGAGGGGTGTCAGGTGTAGTTACAGGGAGCAGCACAGTAAGGAAGAGGGGAAGAAAGATGGGGGGCTTGAAGGAAAAGAGAGAAAGTTTTGGAGATCCATGTGTACCAACACAGTGAATCTTTGAAATAAAATTCCAGACCTGAAGGCCATCATAGTGGAGTAAGACCTAGATCTGGTGGCCACAATTGAGTCATGGTGCACTAGAAATCAAGACTGAAAAATTGTAACATCAGACTACTCTCTTTTCAGAAAAGCTGGTGGGGGGAGGGGAGGAGTGGTTGTTCTGTATGCGAAGGAGGTACTATAGATGTGCAAGGGAACCTAGAGGTAAAGGAACAGCTGGAGGTGCTGTGGGTCACCCTGGAAATAGGAGCTGTGGCCACAATTTATATTACGGTGATATACAGACCTCCAGAACAAGGGGAAGAGCTAGATAAAGCAGTAGGGGAACCCCACGGCAGGATGGCAAAAAAGGGGGAGGGAATGCTAGTTGGGGAATTTAATCTTCTAGATCAGCATTTCTCAAATGGTGAGGACAGTCTCCTTAAGTAGGCCCGAACTTACTTCAGGTGAGTCACAACCAAGCCTGAAACAAACTCTGGAGACAGCCAACACAGCAGCAAAATGATGGTATTGATGGTGGTGAAAGGTGTGTATAAGAGTAAAAGTAGATGAATGATCAGTGAAAGTTATTGTAAGGAGTGTTGTGGGTGTGTGCACATTGGGGGTTTTCCCAGTCATGTTGTCCATTCATTCCTTTTTCTCCTACCATTATCTTAATTCAGTCACTTCTAGTACCTGTATCTTTTACTTGGCTTGGCTATTACAGTACTGTATACCATACAGCGAACATTTGGCTAAAACACCTCTAGTTGGCAGGGAAAAATAATCAATGGACATTTGGGAGTAAATACATGCCAGCAGTCTTAAAGACATTTGCAGCCAGTGTGTATCATTTGCAGTCTCCTGAGGGTTAAAGCAGGGGCATTACTTGAAGTACAGTATTTATGTAACCTTTTTATGCTTGCTTGCATACCCAGCACACAAGAAACATATTGAGGTAGTAGAGCATTGCAGAGGCGTGGTAGTGTTCTGGCCAATCCAGCGAATGCTTTATTGGGCTCGTCCATCGGCCACCAATTAATGCTGAATCTGCTGATGACAGCAGTTTCAGAGTGAGCACTGCACTTGAAAGAAATCTGCTACTGCAAACAGGGGCAGTTTTGTCATTGCAGAAGCAGTCCCCCCTCCCTCCCAACCAGTCACACAGCAGGACAACAAATTAGCTCCCTCCCACTGCTGCTGCCCACCCCGCACCCTCTGTTCACCATCCCCTGCCGACATCAGGGTGCTGAATCCTTGTGTCAGCATGCTTCCCCCCCTCCCCCATTAATGTGGCACACTGGGAGCCTACCCCAGTGTGCCATAAAATTACTTCTTTGATGTTTCCAACATCAGGATGCCCACTCCCGGTGTCAGATGTGCAGTCCCCCCATGCCACTATGTTCTCAGTTGACCTCAGGGTGCCCAATCCCTGATTTGGGATTGATACCCCCTTTCAGTATTCTGGCACACTGGAAGCCTATCCCAGTGTGCTAAAATCCATTTTGTAACATTTCACCTGTAAAAAAGAAAACAGTCCCTTGGAGCATTTTTTTTTAAACCGTCATTCCCGCTAGCCCCCTCCCTCAACCCGCACCCTTCCTCTGCACAACCCACCTCCCCACACCCCCTCCTCACCCATACTTACCTCTGGAGGTCAGGAGCACCAATCTTCTGTGGACCGAGAACACATCTGCACTCTTCAAAGACCAACTGGGAACTGAAGAAATGACAATAAGACCTATAATGGCAGTCAAAGGGGAGGAGTTCAATTTAGGTTGATATCTCAGCCAATTGTTTAGAGTTTCAGTCCCAAATTTTCAACATGGGGTTCTTGGGACCCTACCTCATGAACACTGTCACTGTCATTTAGTTTCTCAGTCCCTAAAGGTGATGTTGTGGTCACTGTGCAGAATCACCTTTTGGGACCAATTAACAAAATGACAGTGTCACTGTTCATGAGGTGGGGTCCCAAAAAGCCCTTGTTACAAATTTGTTGAAAAAAAACTCAAAAAAATGACTGTGTTACAAGTGTTCATTGCACAGTTTCTACGCAAGCTCATAACTTCATCAGTTTTTAATATTTTCAATCCAAATTTCCAACATTGCCATTTTTTCACATCCCCATATGAACATATGTAACTGTCATTTTTAGCATACTTCCCAAAATGTGTTTTTGCACCTGTGGCACAGAATGGTGCTGTCGCTGTGTGAAATCAACTTTCTGGACAGATTAACAAAATCATAGTGCCACTGTTTGGGAAGGAGATCCCAAAAAGGCCATGCTGAAAATTTGGTGAAAACATTCCAAAAAATGACTGCATTACAAGTGTGCATTGCACAACTTTTAAACACACTTGTACTTCACCACTTTTTCATATTTTCACTAAAGATTTTCAACATTGCCATTTCTTCACACCTCCTCATGATCAGTACAGCTGTCATTTTTCACATCCTGCCTGAAATGTGTTTTCGTACCTGTGGTGCTGAATGGTACACTAGCAGTGCAAAATCACCTTTTGGGATTAAGTAACAAAATGATGCTGCCACTGTTCGTGAGGTGGGGTCCCAAAAAGCCCTTGATGATAATTTGGAGCAAAAATACCAACAAACACTTGGGCCTTAGGGTTTCCAACCATAACACCTGCCCTTTAAAGACTGACAGGCATCAGGGGTGTGACTTGGGGTTATCGCCATAATGCTCACCCCATTCCACCCCCACCCCCACCCTGCGGCCACTGACAGGCATCGAGGTGTGCCTTGGGGTTTTTGGCCCTAACGTTCACCCCATTCTCCTGTACTGCACCCATCTTAGTTTATTTCCTTATGGAATGGGGTGAGCATAAGGACCGAAGACCTCAAGGCACACTGTGACACCTGTCAGTGTCTGCAGGTTGGGGTGAGGTGGAATGGCATGAGAGTTATAGCTGATGACCCAAAGGCGCACCCCAATGCCTGTCAGTCTCTGCAGGCCGGGGGCGGTGGTTGGCATTATTTCAATACATCACTGTTATTCCTATTATGCATCTCTCTAACTCCTGCACTACTAATGCCAATGCCAGCAAGCAAACACTTGGCATTGGTAAATACTTGTTTTAGTTTTGTCATGGAAAATAATTAGCTGATTAAAAAATAATTAATATCGCTGGTACAAGAAAGTAATGCAGTGGGAAGGGAGGAGGAAGGATTGGATCAAGAAAATAGTGCAATGGGGAGGAGGGGGGAGGGAGCAAGCAACCGCATTGTACTGAATGGAGAGGACACATTAAGGTGTGATTCAAGTCTACTTTGATGAAAGGACACGGCTGTGCTGTATTCACAGTCACATGATACTAAATTCCCCTTTTCAATGTATAGTAATTGCACTATGTTATGCATCACTCTCACTGTACAGCCTTAAAAAAGTAAAAGCTGATGCTTAGTAACATTTATGACTGCACCATTACAGCTTACACACCTAGCAGAAATAATAGGTAGATCACTTACCTGGGACCTTATGAGTCTAGGTTTGTTGACTCAGCATGATGTTGCGTCATACCTGTAAAATAAGGAATAGTGATGAGGTCACAAAGGATCTGTAGTTCTTTATGAGCAATATACAGCAGAAGGGAATGTTAAACATAAAACAATACTTATCTGATACGTCCTATCATATCAGAGTTTGTGTCCTTTCAGACCTGTAGAAGTAAAGGAAAAATATGTTTGTATAAGGAAACAAAAGTGTCAAGAGCAGATGAACAACAGTTGCAGAGGTACAACAGCTACAGGGTGAGCATAGATATTAAGTAAAAGGTAGTTTTCAAAGAAAATGCACAGTTTAAAGTAAAAGTGAGAAACTTCAAATGGAAAAATAAACTGTGAAAAGAAAGAGCGAAAGACAGACAAGGACAAAGATATAATGAAAAAAGAGCAGAGTGTGGTATTTCAAGTTTTATTCTTGCTAGCATGAGGTGATGGTACTATGGGTGCTATGGCAATGGAGGGCAGTTTGTTTTCTGTTTTACTGGCCTTGGCTTTGGGGAGCAATGGGAGTGGGTGCTACAAGGAGGTAGGTCATCTGAATGGCTACCTGAGCTGCTCAACTATTGAGGAATGGGTTGGTTAAGAACTGCACACATAGTGTATAGCTCAAGCACCTCAGAGTCAACAACTTATCATCCTTAAATGACAACCATAACCTTTTAAAACAGCTTGTACGTTTTAGTGAACTTCACTACCAGTTCAAGCAGCAGCTGTTAAACAGCCATACCAGAAAGCAGTGAATGAGTGACTGGTCAGGCAAAACCCTTTTCCTACCCATAACACTAAAGGCCCTTTTACACAACCTCCTCTGCACCACTGTGAGTGGTGAGGAACAGTTACAATGTCACCTTTTTTGCTGTGTAAAGGGGACATGCATCATATCCAAGTGGAACATTTGCTGGATTGGTGTACTCTGCTTTCTTGGGTTCACCATTGTGTTTTCCCATTTTGTGCCACCTGATGCTGTCATGTACTTGGACTGCAGCACTCACACTGATACAGCTCAACAGGCAATTCTTGGGCTCTGGACTGACTGGAAAGATTGAAGAAATGCTAGAAGAGTCATGGGACAGCTGCAGGGCTACTGTGTGTATAAACAAATGGCAGTGGTTCAGACACAGTGGAACGAGGGGATGGAAACTGCAGCGCTACTAAGTAGGGCTCCATATGAAAGGGTTTTAAGAATGTGTTGTCAGTAAGTTTGGGAGCAGGGTTTATCAGCTGATTAAAATGATGTGCTGTGGAAAACTAGGGAGCAGAGGGGGCAAAAGACATGCTGTGTGAGACTCAGGAGTGGTGGTAAGGAAAAAAAATGGTTTGTGAGATTCAGGAACAGTGGTTAACCCAGTGAACACTAAGCATAAAAGTTTAGGAAAACATATTTGAGAAATAATTCTAAAAAGATAGTTTTACTATGCAGATGTGTTACAGTGTTGCTACCGAAGTGAATGCAACACCTAGATATGCCAGAACTTCAAATGCAATAACAGCATTGTGTGTGTGGGTATGTGTAAGTGATGGGGGCAGGGGCTTCATTGATTTTCGAAGGGTGAAATTTGCAAGTAATAGAAGAGAATGCAGGGATACACACTATGTAAAACATGACTCATAAAAAAAGATGGTATTGCCATGCAGAATTTTACTAATGTATACACTGTACTGACTGTAAATCTTAGATGTGCCTGCACATCTAATGCATGGCCAGCCATGATTATAAGTACAGTAAATTATTGGTTTGGATGTGGGTTTCTGAAAGTCTGTGACCGAAATGGTACATTCAGGTTTTACCAGGGTTTACTTTGCAAATAATTTAGGAAAAGTCATTTAAAGAAATAACCATATGTAAATACTAATAACATGCAGATGCTTAGGAAGGCTGATGCTAAACTGACTGCTAAACTTACAGTATATATCCAATAAGACAAGTGTGGGAACTGCCATGGTTGTGAGAGTCTGTGTTGTTTTGTCTTGGGGGTGAGCAAGAAAAAAGTGTTATTTTCTCTACAGGAAACTTGCAAGTGACAAGTACTGCAGCAGTGATTGCTATGTTTATTAACACTGCAGCAGTGATTAGCATTATAAACACATTTATTACTAAGCAAACTGTTTACGCTCCCACCCCTAATACTGGCCATCAACCCCCTGCATGGGGGTGTGGGGGGCAAAGCCCCCACCAAAAAAAAAACACTCCATGTCAGACAGGCAAAATTTTGCTTTTTGACATTGTTTGTGCTGCTGTGCTACATTTTGACAACTTGGTTGTCGATATGGCTTGGTGAAACCAAGGAGAACTGTACTAGGAGTAAGAGTAGGAGGAGCAAAATGATCCCTGAGAAACTGCTTAAGAACAAGATAAGAGGGAGAGAGACAGAGATGAGTAGGAAGGTTATTCCAGATAAAGGGAAAACAGAGAACTCTGACCCTTGAAGATATTGCCACAAGGGGTAAGAATAGTTTGATAAAGTAGTGGAGCAAGTAAGATGGCCTAGGGAGGGAAGGGGAGGATTACAAGGGTGGCTACAGTAAGCTGAATACATTAAACGTCAGCTACTCAAGAGTTTCTCTTTATTCGTCATATACTGTGCAGAGTATGCTATTTTTCAAAGGGGAGGCCTAAGTTTATTTCAATACTTGGGGAGGCTCAAGATCATTTCCATGGCTTAGGGAAAGCTCACTATGACAAAGTCTGATAACTAATGTTCTAGATGTGGATTGGAGCCTTCCAACTGCATATTTAGTTGGAAGAGGGCCAGCCATGATTCCATGCAGGGGTTGTTTCTCAGGCACCTTGTCAGTGATCCCACAAGGGATGAGGCAATACTGTGCCTGGTGCTTATTAATAGAAACTTTATTGCAGACATCACAGTGGGCCATCCCTTGGGGGCCAGTGTTCACTGTGCAGTGTGATTCAACAATAAGATAGGTGTAGAGGCAAACAACACAAAGATGAGGGTCCTGAACATTAGGAGGATGGATTCTAGCAGGGGAGGATTGACATGGAGGGGGTAGAGAAACAGTGAAGAAAATTAAGTCACAGCATAGTGAAGGCAACCAGCATCTGCATGAAGGACATAATCAAAAGCAGAGGAAAAAAGACCATTATGGCACTCTTGAAAAGAGGCCATTAAGGTGAAGAAAAAAGGGTGGCATTCAAAAGGCACAAAGAAAGGCAGAGGGATGAGGATAAGGAAGTGTACCATGTGAAACAGAGGAAACAGTCAAAGTAAAGGTGCTAACAGGTGAAAGGATAGCCAAAAGAGTAGCAAAAATGGGCAAGAATTTCTTCAGGTACATAACTGTAGTGAGGAAAGCAATGAGAGGGATAGTGAGGATAAGAAGGATGGCAGAAGGTGACTACACATACGAGGATAAGGAAAACACAGACATCTTGAACTATTAGAGTACTTCTGCTCTGTCTTCACAGTGGAGGGAGCAGGTGCAGACCACAAAGGGGCAGCAGGAACACTGGGGATGGAAGATGGCAACACATCTATTTTCAGAGGGATGAGTCCTGAAGAGACTTGCAAATCTGAAAGTGGACAAGGCCTTGGGATCTGATGGAATACACACGGGGTGCTATGAGAATGCAGGAAGGTGCTTGCTGTACCACTGATGGCCATGTTCAATTACTGGAAATATGAGTGGGTCCAGAGGATTGGAGGGCAGCAAATGTAATCCTGCTCCATAAGAGCATTATCAGGGAGGAGAAAGCAACTATAGACCAGTGAGTATCACATCAGTTTTGGGGAAATTAATAGAATCCCAATTATAGTAAAAGGCTAGGTGAATATCTTGACTGAAACAGGTTACAAGACCAATGGCAATATGGATTAATGAGGGGAGAGATTGTGCGGGATGTATCTGATTGATTTCTTCAACTGAGTGACCAGGGAAATAGATCAAGGAAGGGCAGTAGATGTGGCCTACCTGTACCTCAGCAAGGCCATGGATGCTGCGTCACATAGCAGAATGATAATAGGATGGTCACATCTCAGAAATAACATAAAGAGGTTGAGGCAGTTCTGTGGAGTGCAGACATATAGTGCAGAGATTGCATCAAAAGCCCTATGAGGAGAGACTGAGGGACCTCAACATGTACACCTTAGAAGACAGGAGGGAGAGAGGGGATGTGATAGAGACCTACAAGTACCTTACAGGGGTGAACAGGGTAATGGATGGGGGTCTATTTCAAATGTGGAAGTGTACCAGGACAAGAGGGCATGTGACTCGAAGAGGGCAGTTTAAGAGGGATGTGAAGAAGCAATACTTTACTGAAAGACTCATGGACACTTGGAACTGTCTACCACCAGAGATAGTGAGAGTGAAACCAGAGAGGGTCTTTAAACATGCATGGGATAAGCATAAGTGAATATTGGTAACTGGGCAGGGGGATGGTTGACAGAGACCAAGTAGTGTCTGTGGAGATAGAATAGGCAGGGAAAATCTGAGCAATGTGTGGGCCAAATAATCCTTTTCTGACAACAAGAGCTTGATAAGCTCAGGGTGGGCAAGGCAATGGGACCCCAAGGTACTAAAGGAGCTAAGAGTGGAACTATCAGAGTCATTATCAGAACTGTTTAGTGAGTCTCAGGCACAGGAGAGGTCTCAGAAGACTGGAGAAGGGCTCATGTGATCCTGCTCCACAAGAGTGGTAGCAGGGAAGAGGCAAGGAACTAGATTCCAGTCAGTCTTACCTTAGTAGTGGGCAAGATTATGGAGGCACTCCTTAAGGAAAGGATAGTGCAACACCTGGAATCCATAGGAGCACAGAATCCAAGACAGCACGGGTTTACAAAAGGAAGGTCCTGTCAGACTAATTTCATAGATTTCTTTGACTGGGTAACCAGAGTGGTGAGCCAAGGGGGAGCAGTTGATGTTGCCTACCTTGATTTCAGCAAAGCTTTCAATACTGTTCCACATAGAAGATTGATTGACAAGCTGAGTAAGCTTGGGGTGGGTCAGAAGTTGGTCAACTAGGTGGCAAACTGGTTGACGGGCAGAAAACAGAGAGTGGTGGTAAACTGTATACAGTCAGAAGAGATCAATCCTGTGGCCAGTCCTCTTCAATATCTTCAACAGTGACATTGCAGATGAACTGGAGGGTAAGGTTTGTCTGTTTGTAGATGACACCAAGATCTACATCAGAGTAGATGATCCAGATGGGGTGGGCAGAATGAGAAGAGATCTGGATAAACTAGCAAAATGGTTGGAAGAGTGGCAACTGGGGTTTATTCATAGGTTTCATAGGTTTGCACTTCTTTGGTTTAACACAAAGAAGTGCAAGATCATGCACATAGGGAAGAGAAACCCCAAAGCCACCTATAGGTTGGGAGGGGAGTTGTTGGCAGTCTCAAGGGAAGAAAGAGACTTGGGCATCATCATCACCAATGACCTGAAGTTATCCAAGCAGACCACTGAAGCAGTAGGTAAGGCTAGGGGGATGTTGGGGTGTATTAGTAGGGGTATCACAAGTCGGAAAAGGAAGGTAATAATCCATCTTTACAAGACACTGGTTAGGCCCCACCTGGAGTACTGCATGCAGTACTGAAGGCCACATCTTCACAGCATGAGATTAGAGGGAAGCCGATTAAGGGGTGATGTGAGGAAATTCTTTTTCACAGAAAGGGTGATGGATGCATGGAACAGCCTACCTCAGGAAGTGGTGGATATGAATACAGTGCAGGGCTTCAAATAGGCATGGGAAAGGCATAAGGGAGCAATACAGATGAGTATGAATAGATAGTATGAGTATGAGTATGAATTGACAGAGCAAAGGCCGATGGCACATTCATAAGGTAGAAAAAGAAATGGGCAGACTGGATGGGCCTTGCAGTCCTTATCTGCCATCAACTTCTATGTTTCTATGTTTTTATGTTTCTATGTTATGTCTAAACAAATGTCCAGTGGTGTTTTTTTGGGACATATTATTGGTTAAAGCCTAAAACCAGATAGACTATTTATTGTGCATAATAGCACAATTAGCAAAACCTCAACAAAGATGACCTCCCCTTAATATCACATTTATTTATTGGTTTTACTGATGAATCTTTTTTATGCTTCCTTTAGTTGTAATGCTAAGACAATTTTGCATCTGTATAGTCTTCACCACTACCATCAACTGGTACTGGAGGCTTAAATAGATAAAACACGTGTTTCCCTGAAACAATGTGCATGACTCAGATGTTTTATCTTTTGACTTTAGTCAGTGAGCCTAAATATTTTACCAAATTTGGCTGGCTTATTGGGGAGTACTGTAGCTCTCCTGCACTTGCCTTTTCCTCTTCAGTCTGTTGAAATTGTTGTCACTGTACCACTATTGTGTTTTCCCATAGTACCATGAATACTCTCTCTCTCCAGTGCATATTAGAGCATTTAAATGAAATGAAAACAGATATAATGAAAAAAACATACCTAGTGCTCTATTTTTTGCATTGTACTGTCTTGGAAATGCTCTTGAGTTTGTTACAGCAACTAGCAAAACTGGAAAAAATTACTTGTTTTGGTGCATGTGTTTCTTTTCTTGGTGACTGTCTGTGTAATCTAACAAAAATGCCCACAAAGAGATTACTATGCAAATCTGTTTCTGGCTCTGGTGTTGCTATCAAGAAGACTATTGATCATGTGCCTCCAAATGGTAACAGTAGAAGTTGTTGTTATGATGAGACAGGTTCATCAGGGGCTAGCAATGTTAAGTGTGGTCATGGACGTGGTACTACTAAGCAGCAGAAGGGAAAGGTAGCAGCTGCTACAAGCAGATGGATTTCTTTGAATCCATTTTTCTTCTCCAAATCAGTGGCATCAATGCTGGCTGGAGATGCTGGTGGAACTAGTTGTAAAGTGAGTGTCGGCATTGTTTGTAACAGCAGGAGTGTTGCTACAACTCAGGAAAAGTTAACAGGTTGAGAAAATGATGGTGAGTTGAAACACTTGAGGGTTGTTGATATCCCACTCCCCACAGTAGTTGAACATGAGCCTGATTATCATGATTCACAGTCTCATGTTTCAACAGATCCTCATGCTAGGCCATCCAAAGAATCAGATGGTGATGAAAAAAGTGTGGATGATCAAAGTGAGGCTGAGGTTGTAACATCTCCATAGAATAGCATCCAAAGTGAATTTGTGGATGATAATGCAATGCTAGTGACCCTATATGGGAACTTGACAAAAAGAAAGTGAAGATGGATGTAGGTAAACGGTCTCTTTGTATACCACCCCCTCCACCCCAAAGCTCTTCTAATGTAGCTGTGTATGTGGATAGCCCTGAAGTCATACTAACAGATTGTGACGATTGGTCAAAGTCTCATCACTCCAGAAATCATGCATCACCCCCCTCATTCCACCTCCCAAAAAATTGCAGTGCAATATGCAGCAGCAGCAGTATCATATAAAAGGTAGGGCAACCAAATCCCTAGTTTGGGATTTTTTAATAAAAGATGAAAGGGGTGAAAGACTGTCAATCTGCCAGCTTTGCCAATCATTTGAGAGGTGTGAGATAAAGGGTAGCCACCTTGGCACTGGGGGGCCAGCATACTCATCTCAAGAGCAGGCACATGGCACTGCGGACTCAGCACTAGAGAGGAGCTGATGCCATAGTGGGGCATTCACCCTCATCAACCTTAGTGAGAAAGGTATCCCCTTCCCAAGTTGGTGTAAGTAGGTATGTAGGTAAAAGCTGTGAATTAACACAGAAGGATTACTACAGGCATGAGGAGGAGGATGACTTTGAATGTTCCAGTAGCAGTCAGAGTAGTAGCGGTGGTACATGTAGTCATTCTACTACATTAGCCCCTGTGCTTAAAACATATAAAATAACATAATTTACTGGATTGTCACCTGTACACCCACCCCATGTCAAACCCACCACATCCATGGCAGTTCTCAGAGACGTTTGGCCTGCCCCGGGCAAAAGACCAAACAAAGCAACCTATGTTGCAGAATCTTCTTGAGTGGCACAGTAAATACCCACAAAATCAAGTGGTTGTACATGAACTCAATGCTGCCATTGTGGAAATGCATGCAATTGGCCTGTTGCCATTCTCCTTTATGGAACATACGAGATTCTGATTATTTGTGGCACATGCATGTCTCAAATGGAAGATCCCATCCAAGACATATTTTGCCACATGTGCTGTCCTTGAGTTATATTGGACTGTGGCAGAGTCTGTAAGGCATGCTCTTTAGCATTCTGCATCACCTTACATTCACTTAAGTATGGATATGTGGACAAGTCCTGGCCAAATTTTCCCCATTCACTAAAAATACCACCAACAGCTTAATCTGATTCAATGTCAGTTGGCATCCATCTGTATTCCCCTCCTTGGGGTGAGACTGAAAATAGAATTGTCTAGTCCTTCTTTCCAGGTCAACAAAAACTAAATAAATGAATAAGTGGCAAAATGGAAGGTAGTACTTATCTGTGTATTACTGCACTTTGGGCAAAGCTACCTGGGACTGCTTGTGATGGCGGGATGGAAACACATTGTAATAAGTCAGACTGTGGTGATAGCAACCTTAATAGCATTAGACAGCATGCCATGCTTGCAATGTGAAGTGTAGCAGGGTCGCATACAGGTGAAAACATGCTAGGCTTGCTACTGACAGATATTGATGAGTGGCTGCACCCCGTCCCTAAAAGCTGTCTTCAAAGTAAGTGATAATCAGTCAAATGTCATTAAATGTATCAGCAATGGCAGGTTTGTGAGGGTTCCTTGCATGGCCCACTGTCACAATTTTGTAGTACAGGAGTTTCTGCAGTACGCTGAAATAAAGCAAATGCTGACTGTTGCAAGTCACATCTGTGCCCACCTTGCACATTCTGGAAAGGCATGTGACCAACTTAAGATGACTACAAATCCAAAATAGTCTCCCTCTACACTGCCTCAAGACTGAAGTTGTCATGAGAGGGAACTCCACACTTTACATGGCAGAGTGCATATCTGAGCAGTAAAAAGCAATCTCAGAGTACCTTGTGATGTTCACTTGCTGTGTCAGTTCCAGGGCATCAATGTCTCTGACAACTGATCAGTGATGACTCATGGATTCAGTAATACTAATTTTGAGGCCTTTTGAACATACTGCAGAGGCAGTGACCAATGGCACTGCATCCGTTAGTCAAGGCATTCTACTGCTACGGGTGCTGAGGTGGATGGTATAATGTTGAAATAATTACTTTTTTTACAACAAAGACCATTACAGTGACAATTCTGATGTTGTTGCTATAATGGTCCCACTGTACACAGGCACCGATTTCACAGGGGTTTCACCCCCCTGAATCAACTCCAACTTGGAGTTAATTACTAAAAATCAGGGGGGTAGAGATCAGCCCCCTGCAAAAAAACAGTAACTTCATGTTGGACGAAATTTTCGCAGCTGGCAATTCACCTGTCTTTGTAGTGGATTTTGTTAACATTTGTGGAAGTGTCTTGGTGGAACCGAGGTAGACATAGTTGAATCTGCAGCCTAGCCTTGATGTGGCTGGAGACAGGTCAAGCTGTACATTACTAAAATACATGAATACAATCTTAGCAATAGACACATCGCCACCAATCAGCAATCTTCAGAATTTTGAATAGTCAGAATGTCGGACCCATGCTACAAATGTGGTATTGCATCCATACTGGCGGGCAGGCATAATCAGGTTCAAAATCTCACTTGACAGCTGGTCAGATTGGTTCAAGGGGCACAGATATCATGTGCAAAGTTCTGCAACCCACAGCATAACTTGGCTGAAGGTCATTGTTGCCACAGTACCTCCAGTAAGGTGGCTGAACAACAAGGGCTGGTGTCTGCAGTACAGTTGCCCATTAATCTACTTTGGAATGCCTTGTCCCAAGTTGGAATTTGTGACCTTGAGGAAGTGTGAACAGGTGGATGACTCATCAGGACAGCCGGCATCACAGAGCATGGTTGAGGCTTATTTGACAGAAAACAGGCAATTGACAATGTTGAATGACACTCTGGTGAACTGAAGTGGTAAGGTGAATGAATGGCCAGCGATGACATCAATAGCACTGAAGTACCTGACCGACCCACCCTGTAATGAAAGTGTGAAGCAGGTATTTAGCTCTGCGGGGGCCATTGTGCATCACTGTCATACTAACCTATTGCCTACAAATGTTGACATGCTGACATTTATCAAAATGAAGGTCACATCTCAAGTAGGACAAACACATCTTTGTTTGTACCCAGTCACGATGATGGTGGTGCTGATAGGGGTGAAGCAGACCATCCTGGTGGCAGCATCAAATGGTGTTCCATTGAGGCTGATGATCTACTTGCAGAAAAATAATTTCCAAGTGGGGACAACTCCAGCATTGAGGAGTGCAAGGGCTGCTTCCTCATTGATGAGGATGAGGACTTTGGTGAAAGTGCATAAATAAAGAATTGGCATTAAAGTACTTCTTCCTGTTCTAAGTTTCATAATGACATGTCATTAGAGTTTACCTTTGCCTTCCATGCTTTTGCCATTACAGACCCCAGAATGCTTGCAGTCATTATTACCTGCAGTCATCAAAGTACATGTTACCTTGTAGTCACTGACTTCATGCTGATTGAATGAGAGATATCCTGCCACTGAAATACATGGCACCCCAGCCAGCCACCCTGCTGGTAGAGAGAGAGAGAGAGAGAGAGGAGTGTGAGAGAGAGAGAGAGAGAGACAGACAGACAGACAGACAGAAAGACATACCTTGTGCCTTTGCCCAATGTAAGAACCCACTGCCAGCCACAACCACCCTGCCTCTAGAGAGAGAGAGAGAGTGAGAGGGGGGAGGTAGGGAGTTAGAGAGGGAGAGACCTTGTACCTTTGCTCAATATAAGAACCCGCAGCCCACTACAGCCATCCAGCTTCTTGAGAAAGCGAGAGAGAGAGAGAGAGAGACTGACTGACCTTGTGTCTTTGCCCAATATAAGAACAGACAGTCAGCTATAGCCACCCTGCTTCTTGAGAGAGAGAGAGAGAGAGAGAGAGAGAGAGAAAAAAATATCTTTTGTCTTTGCCCAATACAAGATCCCACAGTCAGCCAGCATGGTAGGACATCAACTGCACATGCGACAACTAACATCTATCAGGAAAGTACCATCTGGCTTGTCCAGGTTGTGCCACGTACATTATTGACTGCCAAGATGCAATGGTGAGTCCATGTCAAATGAATATGCATTAATTTATTTATAGTATATGGTTAGTCTTTGTTTCTTATAAAAATCAGCCTGCTCAAAGTTTTTGTTGTGTACTTTCTACACTGTTGTGCACATTCCAAACAGTTGTTCAGCACATTGCAAAGGTCCTAAAATGTTAAATTCCTCACTCATCCAACAGCTAGCTGATTACTAATCACTCAATGCCTGAATTTGTACATTTTAACTTGTAAAAGTATATAAATGTCATTTTGATCATAGAACAGAACACAGAAATGTCAAGTTTTTTTCTTTTGTTTTTTCATTAGGGAGGGAACACTTTTATGACACCTGCGTACAAAACCATATACTATATAAAAAAATATGGGCAACCACACACAACTCAGCATGAGTTTCCATTTCAAGGTTGAGATGACAGCATAGACCTCTCGAGCTTTGCTCTTGAGGTCCATATGTTGTAATCTCAACCCCTCAATGGAAACACAGCCTTGAAGGGTATGGTTGCCATTACATTATTCTCTATCTTATTGCCCATGTGGGTACTTTAGTCAGTTTTGCAGAAACTTGGTTTATATTGTCATCATCATCATTATTAGCTGGAATAGCTGCATATTCCTGAATAAAGTCTCCAAATTTAGCACTTTTGTTTCAAAATAATGTATTCTGACTTAATAGGGATTCCAGCATTCAGTAATGATGGACTATTCTTAAAAAATATTTACTTTGTTGTGTTAGAGAATTTTTTCCAAATATATCTGCATGATCAGTACAAGATGATATGAGAACAAGTAATATCAGATGCTTGTGCCACAGTGAATAATAATTTCTAATGTTGCTTGTTATCTCTGGTTATTTCCCTGAAGGTGTTGTACCACAAGCCTGGCTGCAGCCAGCAGTGCACCATCACTCAGTTAACATTACGCTCATCAAGAACATCAGTAATTTACAATAATTATGAATCTCATTTACTGTGTTCTTTACTTGAATTGTGTTGTTAATCCATTTTTACCTTTTTATATAGGTACACATTATGCCACTATGGCCAAATACAGGCAAGTGATTTTCTATTTTTCTTCACAGGTGACTGTTTTAACTTGCAATCAGACAGTCCAAGGACCTAAATGGCACAGAGTATTGTAATTGCACCAACAATAGCATTGAAGTGCTGCCACATAAATTATGTTATGTACAGGTAAGTATCAGTCTAATTTCCTCTGTACTTTATTTTTCCTTTCTTTCTTTTTTTCCCTTGTTTTTCACAGGATAAAGTATTCAGTGGTGGTCAAGTACAGGCCATATAATATCACTTTCTCTACACAGATGAGACAGGCATACTTCAGTACTCAAGGAGTCTACAATGTGTATTCCTGGTTGAGACTGTAAGACACTGGTCCAGTGCATGTCAGTAAACTTGATTATTTTATTCACATGTGTTTAGAAATAGCTGTGTATTTGCAACTGGATATAACAAAAGGCAGGAAGAGCAATCTTGGTTACTGAATGGGGTACTGGTATGAACTCTACATAATTTCTGCTTCATCTGTGTGCACGTAATATCGAGATGCTGCAGACCTGCATTATGTTCCAATTTCAAGACAGACAACATTTCAGATACAGTGAAGACCCAGAAAAAAGAAAAAAATACTAAGGAAAATTGTTTTCCAATGATGATCACCCCACCCAAAAAAATACTTACCTTTCGTGGCTTGCAATTGTAGTACTGCTGAAGTCAACAATCAGGCACATGTGGAACCCATCTGAAGCAGCAGCATGGTTTCATCAATACGGTTGAGAATCTGGGTGACAAGACCTAAAAATGTAAAAGAAAAAAAACAGTAATGAGAAATGGTTATAATTTACTCACCTACAGCAATAACCACCCCTCCGAAAAATTACATTTTACAGTACCACATTAGGTGGCATCACATATGTACGGCGTGGGAATGTGATTATGGCCAACATACTGGTGAAGGGGAAACATTCAATATGTATGATGCGGATTCTCTGCAAAGGAACAACAAGACAGAGCACTTACAACAAAGAACATTGCAACATGGCTCTAAACAAGAGACTAACATAACTAACACATATTGGATAAACAAAAACAGGTGACTATTAAGCAACCATGGATTCATTCTACAGTAGAACCATGGTTGCTTGTGTAATACCAATGTGAACCACAATAAAATACATAGCACAGTGCTATACTAATCCATGCTTGCTCCAGCAATTCTTTTCTCAAGTGCAGTTCCCATGGCAGCCCAGCAGATGACTGTAAAACAGTGCTGTGCTGTTAGCATCATTTCACAGCCATCATAAAATGCAGAATTCCCTGATTTTCCCATCCACCAAGAGGATCACCATTCAAAAGTGAATCACAGAAGTAGATCAATGGATAATTGTAAAGTCAACTTTTGTGTGTGTGGAGTAATGGGCATTACTACCTTGGTAAATACACACTATGATAAAGAAGAGACTGCACCTTCTGTAACAGAAAGCAAAAATAACAAAGACAGTGACACAAACAAAGCAAGATCAAAGAAAGAGGCTGCTTCTATGTGTGAAAAGAAAGATAAGAAAGAAAGTGAGAAAAACAAAAGGGAATCAAAGAAACACTAACAATACTAGTCAAAATAAGTATTTGAAAGGTGAGAGCAGTAAACATCATGCTGTTCTGTATCCTGTTGAGCTAAATAATTTAGAGAGAGAAAAAAGTGAAGTTAATACTCACAAAAATAGTACCTGGTCTAGGAAAGTTTTTTCAGATTGGCCGTGGCAGAGTTAGGCTACACCCCCTGATTCTAGACTAAGGGACACTATTCTTTCTCCTTTTCTCCCTCACCATTTGTAAAACTTTTGTTGCGCAACAGTACCTCTTATGCAGTTATTATGGTCTACTATCCTAGGTAGGTCACCTAAGATAGTACTATACTATCTTCTTTACTTTCCTACTGCACCTTATGCTGTTACTTATTCTTTTCATCCACAAAGTTCCATACAGAGGTCAGAAAAGAAAACAACACCTTATAGTGTAATATGGCAGTTGCAACTGAACATTGTAAATGCTTTATGTCTTCAGGCATAAAATAAAGTTAAAAGCCCCCTAAGAGAAATGGGGCTAGTATTACACATCCTAGTATATTATAAAAGCTGAATGTATGTAAACAAAGCATTGAAATGCATATGCTGTGGGTAGTGGAAAAGGTGCCCTGTATAGTTGCTTTAACAGCAGAGGGGAGTCTGCTGTACTGTAGGTTGTTCTGAAAAAAATTTTTGACAACAGGGTGCTACATTACGAAATGAAACAAAAGAAGCAAGCACTTCTGTGGAAGGGACAGTGGTGTTCTTAAAATGTAATAAAATAAAACAGGAGCTACCAGAATGCTCCTAACCCCAAAACAAAGCAGCAGATTAATTATTGTGCAAACTGTTGCTATGCTGGAAAATGAAAGTCACAAATTAAAGAGACAGGAACATCCCTTTGAAGCAGTATGCTGATTTAAGTGCTAAATAAAATGAGCTCCAATATGCTCTGCCCCTCCTCTTTGCTGCAAACTCTGCTACACTCCACAAATGGGACACTGTCTACAACAACATCTGTAGATTCACCTTAACTGCCCCACGTCTTACCCATCATTGTCTCCTTTACGCTGGCTTAAATTGGCTGTCAACTAAGGATATTTGAGCCTACTCCCTGGGCTGCTTTATCGACTCCCTGTCTAGACCTCCCTGCCCTGCCTATCTTGCCAACCTCCTGACTCCTGCCTCACACATCCGTACCCTCAGGTCTTCCTCTGTCCCAATGCTCTCCACTAGACCTTGCATGACAAAAATGGGTGAACAGGCATTTGCCCATTTTGCTCCCAAATTCTGGAACTCACTCCCCCCTTATGGTGAAAACTTCAGCCTCCCATCGAGAATTCAAAAAACTCGCTGTTCATCCACCTTCTAGCCTCTGGCCAATGCAAATGCACTTAATTTGCTTTGTCCCACTGCAGGCTGTTGGGTCTGACCCTGAGTACTACACTAATGTTCTCCCATCCAATATGCTTGTCTAGGTGGCTATCAACCTTGATGTCTTTACTGTCCTCAGCTGTCTTATGGTTACCCTTACTGCTTTATTTTACATCCTTATCATGATCTATGCCTAAAATGTACCCTTGTGTAACTATTACTGTGCTACCCAATGTATATCTTGTTTTGCTCCTGTACACCTATATTATGTCTGTGCATTTCTGCATATTGTAACCAATGTCCTGTGCTCTCCCAGGTCATGCCTGAAAATAGGCAGGTCTGTTGCCTAGCACACTTACCCAGTTACCAAAAGCTAATAAATAAATAAAGTGTGGCAACCCTCAGAATAAAATAGAGGGGGTTGCAAAAGAAACTAATTAAAGAAAAGAGACTAAAGTCTCTTAATGATGTTACTTCATGTCCCCTGCTATCCAGAGCCCAGTTAGGCATTTAAAGGGCTACACTTCACAGGTGTTGGAGCTCATTATAAGACCCTTTGTTTTTCTTTGTTATAAAGAGATATCAAAAGATAATGGTTACCTGTAGTACTATAGAAATAAAACTAGGGGTTTAGAAAGGGTTTAAAAGAAAGCCTCATCCTTGTTTTCTTCTGTTTTACAGTATAGGGATGCTATACAAACTTTTATTAAACTCAAAAACTAAGAGGTAGAGGTTGTTAACAAAAATAACACAGCTAGGTAGAAAACTAAACAGGGCTTTCTTGCTTACCTGACTTCCAGTAAATGGGTCAGCATCCTACTAAGGGGAGCAGCACCCTCTGCAGTCACCTCTATATATAAATCTTCCTGTCACTCAAACTTGATTAAGGAGGGAGCCAGTGTATAGTGGTGTATAATTAAACATAGTTTAGGGTATTGTGGCCCTTTCATAACTGATTTGGATGTGATCTTTTATATAAACAATGGGAAATATGATGGTAAAATGTATGATGGGTCACCTTTTGATATATAGACTAACCCAGATAGTTTTTCTTTTGTAAAAGAGTTAAGGGGCTAGCCAGGTGACCCTACCAAAGGGTATATAAGCTCTCCACTGAGCACATTAGTGCAGTCCAGCCTAGGGAGATGACCTGTGACACACATTGGTCTGATAGGAAACACAGTGAGGGGTGGACCTAGAAGGCTCTACAGTACTATGGATGTAAGAGTACTGTTATGTTGTAAATGTGTCTTTTCATTATTTTAGTTTATTTTTTTTTTCTGAGAAATAACATGATTAATGCTTCTAGTGTTTTTTATGCACTTCAGTGAATGGTCTGCCTGTTTATTGCACCCTGTCTACCCACACCCTATGAAATTGACTCTATTCAGTACATTTGGAAACTGATCTAAAAATGGCTGTAAAACAGTGCTGTGCTGCTAGTATTGTTTCACAGCTATCTGTTGGCCTGCCAAGGGAACTGCAAGAATAAAACATGAAGATCTACCCTAGCATGTTATCATTATGCAGTGCACCCATATCTTGTAATACACACAGACAAAAATCAAAGCACGTAGCACCAATCCTAGCAGTAAGTTAGGAGAAAAAGTACCACATTAGTAAATGTAAAGCTAATATGTATAGCATTACTGCTTGAAAATCTTTCAGTTTCTGCTCAGGATATTACAGTTATCAACAATCACAGCCATCGGTTGGCCTGCCAAGAGAACTGCAGGAACAAAACATAAAGATGTACCCTAGCATGGTTCCATCATGCAGTGCAACCCATATCTTGTAGTACACACTGATGAAAATTGAAGTACCTACCACCGATCCAGACAGTAAGTTAGGAGAAAAACTACCATAATAATAAATGTAACAGTATATTTTGCAATTCATTGTGAAAAACATTGTTAATGCTGCATTAGGGTTGAACCATGAAAAGCAGGGAAATATACAACCTTAGGGTTCCCAAGCGTAAGACCTCACCCACACTGTGCATACAGGAACAGGTATGATAGATGTGTTTTGGCATTTTGAACACTAATGATCACCTCATTGTCCTATACTGTATCTATCTTAACTTACTCATGGAATGGGGTGTGCATTAGTGTTCACAATGCCAAAACACATCCGTCATACCTGTTCCTACATGCACAGAGGGAGTGCGTTTTTATGCTTGGGAACACAAAGGTTGCATTTCCCTACTTTTCATGGTTCAACCCTAATGGAGCATTAATGATGTTTTTTGCAAAGAATTTCCTAACTTTTTCAGATATCTTACTTGTATCAGTATTTGTCTGTAACGTTTGCATTTTTTCATATTTTTGACCCCAAATTTTGAACATATTCTTCTTATGTCCCTTCCTCATAAACTCCATAAGTGAAAATGTTTAGATCTGTGGCAAAATGCCATTCTTTGCCATGTGTGCAAAAACACATTTCTGGCAGGAAGTGAAAAATTACAGCTCAACTATTTAACAGGTGGTGTGAAAAAAATGGCTATGTTGAAGTTTTGGAGTCAAAATATTAAAAATTACCAGAGTTATGCATGTCCATAGAAATACTGTAAAACTTGACATTTTCACTGTCAAATCAATTTCACTATAATCTTTAAAGCATTAATTTGTACTAAAAATAATTTGTGCTAAATAGTGTTATTAGCCTTTTTCCCATTATAATGTATGTGATTCTAATGACTTAACACTAAATTTAATTTACACAATTATGGCTGCATTTATGTTTATGCTAAAAATACTTTGCACGAAAATAATTAGTTTTACAGTATTTTAATGACTGCTCATAACTCTGTCATTTTTAGGAATGTTTTCACCAAATTTTCAACATGTTTTTTTTTGGGGGGGGGGCACACCTCTTGAACAGTGGCACTGTTATTTCATTATTCTGTCCTTAAAGGTAATTTCATGCAGCGACCACAAAAATCACCCCCCAATCCCAAATAACAAAACAACAGTCATAGTGTTCGTGAGGTGGGGTCCCAAATAGCCCACATTGAAAATTTTGTGAAAAATTCCTAACAATGGCAACAATTTTAATATAACTTCAAAATGCCATTGAAATACATTATATGGCACTTAATGTGATTCTTCAGTTGGTTCAGCTTTGAAGATTGCAGACATGTCGTGGTCCACAGAAGATAACAGCAGATAACCTCCAGAGGTAAGTATGGGGTAAGGGGGTGTGAGGAGATGAGTACTCAGTGGGAGGATGGGAATGGGGGAGGGTGATGGCTGAGTTGATGAAGGCTGTTTTCTTTATTTCAGGACCAAAAATACAAAAACTTGTCAGTGGTCAGTTTTCTTCTTTACAGGAAATAAAATAACCATTTGGGCACACTGGAAGTGGGCTCCCCAGTGTTCCACACTTTTGTGGGTGGCCTTGCAGTGCGAGCACAAGGATTGCCCCCCCCAATCTCAGCAATTAAAGAAACATACAGAAGGGACTAAATAGGGGGGCTGACACTGAGTGTGGGAGAGGGGAACAGTGGCCAGTGATCGGTGGCTGGTGAGGTGCCACTAGACACCAAAATTTTCAAACAGCAACACAAAGCTATTTCTTAGAAAGGGTTATAGAACGAATGGTGAAAACATGTAAATTAAGGATTTTTTGAGAGTTTGAGTCTCCAAAACCACATGACAGATGCATGTGAAATTTAGTTTATCAAGAGACATTCCACTAGAGATGTTGCATGCCAAATTTTATGCAAATCCATTGAACAGTTCCAAAGTTATCCAAAGAGAAGTCTCATGTATGCAGTGTTGTGTATATGCTTACCTCACTCCTCCCATGTCATATTCATTCCCTCTTTTGGTATTTCCAGTCAGCAATTGTGATTTAAGGAGAACGTGGAATGTAAAAAATACACTTTTTATACTATGTGAACTAGCTCTTCATTTCCCCAGCTGCTAAAAGGAGGATGTGTGTCATCTGGACAATGGAAGCATTCAGTCTACTCCTCCGATGAGGTACAGTGAGATATAATCAGCACAAAGACATACATATTTTTTTTTTGCTGGTGAATGAAATACTTTAAGATATATTTTTTGCTATGTACAAATAAAGGCTACTAGTACTACAGGCTGGGTGAGTGGTGTGACAGGATTGTCTTAAGCCATTGCAAACTTAACATAAAACACAAAAAGCAAGCATCGAAAACCTTATGCTTTCTTCTGAGCTGCTGTTGCAATGACATCAAAGAATGGGAAGGGTTGTATTACAAGTGCCTCATTTGCATATGCATGGAGATTGGTTTGATGCTTCACATGCTTGTGTCAGTGCCTCAGAATCTAGATATTTATTTATTTATTGAAATTTCAGATAACACCTTTGAGAATAAGGTCATTTCATAGGTTCCGCATCAGATAAACAATACATATTGGGAAAGTATGAGACAGAGAACAAACAAAACAAGGAATTATGCAAGACATTACAAGATTGTATAACTAGAGAAGTTCAAATACTTGTGGCTTTGTACAATGTATGCCATGGTGCATATTTGATTAAAACCTGGAATTCAAAGGGTCATATTAGAGGGGGTGGGGTCTTATGAAATGACCCTTTACAGGAAAATGAGAACAGACTCTGCCTAATATCTAATAGTCAACAAGGTAAGGGATGGCATCAGCGCAGGGGCCTCATCAGAGGTGAGAAGGTATGGGACAAAGCATTTTGAAGTGGGCAAGGGAGCTCAGGAGATATAACAGAGGGAAGGGGGGATAGGGGAAAGTCATAGAGGGATGAGGGGAAAAAGTGGAAGGGATCAAGAGGAACTGTGAAGGAGAATGATTAGCAACTTAGAACAGTTATTTATATGTGGAGAACAGTTATGCATAAGGTCAGGTATGTGTTACAACAGAAGAAATGACTGATCTCTTATTGACATACTTCAGGTAATGTAAAGTAAATCTTTACTTATATAATGTCTTTCCACCACCAAGGCACTTCACATTTAAAATACAATATACAAGCATAACATTTAGACTAAAACAATAAATATAGCAATAAATTTAAAATCTGTCTGGGAAGGCAAAGTTAAAAAGATATGTCTTCAACTCAAGCTTAAATCTGTCAATGATCAGACATTAACTTAACCGACGAGGTAGAGAATTCCACAGGGAAGGTGCCACAAAAGAAAAAGCATGAGCACCAGATGTTTCTAAATGAACCCTGGAAATCTCCATCAGTCCCTCATCGGTGGATTGGAGAGGACAGAGAGGGCAGTAGGGAGTCAGGAGATCTTGCAGATAGCAGGGTCCCTGTTCATGAAGGGCTTTAAAGGTTAGCAAGCCAACCTTAAAGGTGATCAACCGCTTAACAAGCAGCAAGTGCAGTCCATGCAGCACAGGTGTAATATGACTGGCCCTTGATGTACCAGTCAGAAGCCTGGCCACAGTGTTCTGCATTAGCTGCAGGCAGTAGATATCAACCCCAGAAAGCTCTAGGTAGAGGGCATTGCAGTAGTCAAGGCGGGTGGTGATGAAGGCATGGACCACTGTCTGAAGGTCATCCAGGGGAACCAGATGTTTCACCTGGGTGATATTCCTCAGATGGTAAAATGAGGATTTAATCATGGCCAACACCTGAAATTTCAGGGTCAGTCTGTCATCAAAAATAACACCAAGGTTACACACCCGGTCTGAGGTGATGAGATGAACACCATCAAACCATAAGCCTGATGCCTGTCCAGTTCCCATATCCACCCCAGGAGACCTACCCCAAGAGATTATGAATTCCAAGTTTAATGCAAATCTAGTAAATGTTTCGAAAGTTATTAAGCTGCAAAAATTGACCTTTAACATTAAACACCCTCATCATCCCTAATATACTGGCGCTACCATGCCAGTATAATAACACCATGCACTAAAATAAAAATGTTATAAAATAATGCCTCTCTACACCCACAATATATGTAGGAAAGGGTGCATTCATCAGACTGTGTACTATCAGTATGATCTTAAACTTAGGATTCTAATCACTGTCTTTTTTTGCATTACAGTAAATAATAAATCTGCTTTTTTCTACAAATGCTTGCCATGTTACAAGCCCATTAATCCACTCCAGAACATAGTTCTGCTGTGGAAGTAATCCATGGCTAGGTGGTGGAGGCACTCGGCCTGTGACCTCATGCTCAACCACCCCCCCCCAAGCCATGGATTAATTCCACAGTAGACCCATACTCTGTCATGGTTTAATGCTTACAGATTCACTACAAATTAAATGGTAGTGTGTCTCAACAAACATGACAGTGACACATACAATAACTTAAACATTGGTGATAAGAATACACACATTGGGTAATGTGTTTCAGTCAATGCAGCAGAGGACATTTCAAGAACATCAAATTATTCCTCAATCTGTGGTCATCTGTGGCTGTCAGCACCAGCAGCAGCAGTCACACAAATACCACTGATAGAAATCAGCACATCTTGAAGGTCTCATAGAAAACTCTTACTATGTATACTGTAGTTTTTCTCAGTTATATCAACACAAGATGTTTCCATTTAATTCTTTTAAAGGTCTGTCATGTTTTTTGGGACTTCTCTTGAAATTACAACAGCATGACAACAGCAGCAGCAGGCATCAGTAAGCAAATTTCTCACTTAGGACACTGTTACACAGTTCTGGCTCTCTTTGTAAATTTTAAGCAGTCCGGCGAGAAATACTTGTGACTTTTCTGAACACTTTTTCATGTGCTTATTCTTAATCAGGACTTGTTATGAAATTAATACAGCAGGACAGCAACAGGCATCAGCAAGCAGTTTTCTCCATTGGGACACTGTAACAGTTCTGGCTGTCTTTATAAATTTTAAGCAGTGCATAAGAAATAGTTTAATAGTTAAATAGAAATAGCCTGAACACTTTTTCATGTGCTTATTCTTAATTGGGCCACTATTACCAAATGCTGAATAATGTAACAAAATAGCAGTAGAAGCCGGCTACCATGACATAAGATAGGACATTTATTTTTTGGTTTTCAATGTCATTGTAGGTGATTTGGGGGTATTTTAATTTTAGTTGAGGATGGACTACAAAAATTTAATACAGTTAACAGTAACAAAAAAATAATATAGCATGATAATTAAAGCAGCTGTGCAAGAATACCATGACAATTTTGACCTACATTTTTTGTTCTATTTTAGATTGCTCCTTATCTAATTACTTGTGTATGATACTCTTCTTTCCACAATTTAAATCTGCTTTAGTACTTTTTTCATATCTGAAATAATAAAAGGAGCACTCCTTTTAATTTGGATGCACAAGGTTTTCATCAGTATTTTCAGCTGTTACTGTACATCAATTATTTAAAATCATTTCTATTGTGACTACAATGAACTAGCATGCAGCAGACAGTGCTCCATGACCTTTTGGAACAGAGATGTTCAAAAACAGCTGTGCATAGTGATGAAAACCAGGTCTGAGCAATATTAAAAGGAGCACTGCTTTTATTTTTTCAGTTGTAAAAAAAAGTACTAAAGCAGGTGCATATAAATTGTGAAAAGAAGGATATCATACAAGTCAGTAGATAAGGGGCCATCAAAAAATAGTATAAAAAGTATAGGTCAAAATTTTCACCAGATTATTGCACTGCTGCTTTAGCATACAACAGGAACAAAACATTAATGGGAAAATATGTACATTCATTATGTAAAAAGATTATTAAGTAGGAAAAGAAGGAATAGCGGAGGACAGGAATTTTTGTTAACCTTTTATAATTGTTTTGGTGTGTTTTTCATATTTTTTCTCCCTTTTATGTTTTTTTTTTTGTGGGGGTGGAAGGACAATGAGGAAAGGTAAAGACAGAACATACACACTACATGCTAAGACAGACAACAAAGAAAAGAAAATAAAGCTACTGGGCCTGGTGCTGACAAATCAGTGTGTGTAGCATACTAATCATTTGCAATTGCTGAGCCTCCATTCTGTCCAACTGCTAGCGAGTTTGATCAAGATCATTATGCAGATACTCAGCCTCAGTCCACAGTTTGGCCAGATCCACCAGTCTGACTGCTATTTCCACTGGGTTGGCTGCAGCTGCAGGACCCACCACTTGCTCAGCCCTCTCCCCTCTGCTGTGTTTTGTACGACACATCGGATGTCACTGTACTGCCCCTCTTCAGCTGCACCCTCCACTGCAAAAGTGGCTCTTAATTCCTGCACCTTGGCCTCACACTGAGTACAGTGATGCATTACAGGTGGGTTATTTGTCTACCCATACCCAGGTGGCTGCCCTTTCTACCATGATGCACCATCATACTGCAGATGTTGCATTTCACCAAATTTAGGTCACCAGGCAGTGTGGTGAAAAACAGCCATACTGGTGAGCTATGGGGAGGACCAGGCACAGGCAGTGGGGGGGGGGGCAGATGTTGTTGGCTGCTGTGCAGTTGGGGTTCAACAAACTGAAGCTACTGTTCTTGTTCCTGCTGCTGTTGGGGGTCTGTAGCCACTGGTGTTGCAGGGCTGGCAATAATAACATCAGAAGAAGCAACTGCTGCTGCTGCTTCTAGTGTCATACTTCCACTGGCAGTGGCAACAACATTTTGCAGGGAGGGGGCACTGAATTGAAGAACATTGCCCCAGTTCAGGCAAATAGTTCACCCAAGGCCCCTAGGCATCCTTGTGCCATGAGGAATCCCACTTGCTCCACCTCTCTCAATTTTAAAGGAAAAAAAATACTGGAAGTATTACTAGCTAAAAAAAGGAAAAACAGAGGAACTGAATCAGATAATGAAAAAAGGTGGACTAAGGGAGTGTGTGTGGTTTAAAATAAACTTAGGAATCTGGAAAAAAGGATGACAACCAGAAAACTATTTATTTTGCAAGTTTTGACTAGCACACTAAGCTACACAGCTCCTGCTCTAAAGCAAAAGTCAAAGTGAAACTCGTTCACTGACTTCCTGCCTGATTCCCTTCCTGCCTGCATCATGTAACCTGCGGAAAGTCAGACTTGTGATCTCTGACCTGTTTCTCACAAACTTCACCTTCTCACAATGTAAACCAAAGTTAACATGAAGTTTGGAACGCAAAGTTCATGATAGCGAATTTTGACCTTTGAATGGAAATTTTGCATAATGCTACATGGATAAAAAATTGCTCATTTTGCATTATATAAACAGGAGTAGTAAAACTTTGCTGTATCTCTACTGGTTTACCAAGTTTACTGAGTCAATGTTTAAATTATCACAATTTTCATTTATACACACACACATGGGTACTGTTCTATGTTTTAAGCTACTGTACTTTTAATTTCATTACTACATGCAAGCCAACAGAATGCCATTGCTGTTGGGACAAATACTTTCTAAGCTAATGGAAATGGATATGGTCATGCTACTTAAAGTGCTTTACCACCACTTGCAACACCGATGACCTGGGTTTGGGAGTGGGCCTGGAAGTTGGAGGCCCAGATGGGGGGAGGACTGAGCATCCTAGGGACCGCTCTCTCTTCCGCTGGGGGGAACAATGGGTCAGTTGCCGGCACTCAACAGACCCCTAGCAGAGGCTGGATGAACTGACCACCAAAGCTTGCTGAGTGGGGGAGGTGGGCAGATGTCAGCATGTTGGTTATTGATGTCACTGCGCACCATGCTTACTGACCAGAAAATTAAAAATGGGCCACACAGTATGCTGCTAACCTCAATTTGCCCTGCAGGTCTCGCACTGTTGCCCCACAGCACTCACTGGACCATGAGCCTCGGATTCTGATGGGGGAATGGTGGGCCTCCCAACAACCCCACCATTGGGGAGTAAGCCGGGAAGGAACAGCAGAGGAGGTAAGTCCCAGGGGATGGGTGAAGGGGCTTGGGGCAGGAGCAAAGAAGATGTTAGCCAGCCAGGGGGATTATAAAGCATAAGAATTAAAAAAAAGCTTTATCACTGCTTGCTCTGCATTATCTTTTAGTTACCCCCCCGGAGGTATAAGTAAAGTGTAGACGGTCATGTTATGGCTTCTACTGTTATGATATGCAAAGTATTTCTTTCATGTATTTTATAGGAATCTTTTTGAGCAAGAATATTTATAGTGTATTTATTATAAGAGAAACAAAACAAAATTACAAAATAAAATGATTTGCTATTGCTTCTCTAGAAGGCTACTTGAGGAAGGTCAACTGTTTGCTATGCACTCCTGCATCTGAGGAGTAGGCACAGGAAGCAGAGTTACACCACTGGTTTTATTTTAACAAAAGGTACAGTATGCATCCTTTGCCTAGAAGCATGTAACCTTTCCAGATTTTCTTATTGTAGTCTCAACCTGGTCAGTTCTGTTAACCCTTTCTGTCTCTACTTACCCCTAGGAGGAAAGCTGTGGAGGTGTCCTGCAAACCAGATTAAGGAGCTAGGTGGAGAAGCCAGTGAGACGAAGGAGGAAAGGGCATACTGATGGAAGGATTTAGCCTGAATGATTCTGGAAGCCCCAAGACCAACCTACTGAAAAGGAGCGTATTTCAGCCTTGCAGTGAAAATATTAAGAAGTTTTGGACAGCATTTTTTGCCAATAGTTATTCTAATAGTTATACTAAAAGTGTTGTAGCTTAATGTTACAATCAATGTTTCAATTAAATGGTATGTGAGTGTGAGAGAGATTCACTAAATGAAGTGGCTGTATCATTTTTAACTTGTGCTAAAACAAACACTGATATTTTATTGTATTTTTAAGTTTATATAAGTGGAAATGTATTTATGTGGTTTATATAGCTTTTAATTGATATAAGTTTTTATATTTTTACATGGATCCAGTGCAGAAGTCACGTGGTTATCCACATTTTATTTCGCATGTGTGAGTTTGGTGTTCAGTTGATACTGACCGCCATCTTCAAACAGCAGGAAGCAGCCCATGGCTTTTTGCTCTCAGCTGATTACCTAGCTGTTTGTGTTGCATATTTTCACACTTTTTGCATTTTTAAATATAAGAGCAGGTTTATATTTTCAAAATTGACAGAACAACTCTTAAAAAATTAGTGCTTTATGTAAGCTTGTTGCACGGTGAGGGCTCCATTTTGCACACATTTTTCCATAGTGTGTGTTTTTGCAGCAACACACTAGCTTTGTGTCTTGCAAAAGTTTAAGGAGTTTGAAAAACTTAGACACAGATTTTTCTTATTTGGTGTCTTTGCACCTTCAGCATCTGTACTGGGTACATGAGGATACCAGCAAAGATAAGTAACATGCGCATTAAATGTGTTTATTATCTGTTTATTATTCATTTTATTTTAAGACAACAACCTAATATCAAACTCTCATTAAAGTACTGGTCTCTGAATCTGCTGTACTAGTATTAATATAGTTGAAGGTTAAACTAACTAGACATGGATTAATTAAGCAATAAGGCATGCCCAAGCATTATGTTAATGGTCTGTTAATCACCCTCTAGGGGTGTAATGTGGCACGAGGTGTAGCCGAGTGTCACATGCCCCTAGAGGGTGATTAACTCACCATTAACATAACCCCTGGGAGTGTCTTATTGCTATTATAATAAAAATGTTTTTTTAAACAGTGTTAAACCGTGGTCAGCATATGGTTAAGCTCTACATGTATGTTAATAAAAGATTAACATAAGGCTGTTAGAATGTTTACAGCCAATCAGAAAGCTCCATTTCTCAGACCCTTTTTATAATATTGTTTACATACTGCATGAACTTTATCAATACTACTTATCCCAGCAATTACAAAAGATTTCCATTGTGTTTGATTTTCGTGTTTTGTTTGAAGAGGAGATTGTAGAAATTTTTTATAAAGCAACCCGGATTTAGCTCTGTTTTGAATATACAATTTAAACTTCAGAAACAAAACAAAAAGCAGAAAAATTTTGCAACTTGAGAGAAGTGAAGAAAGAAAGTAAAGGGAAAGAGGAAAGCAAAACTTCAGTAGTGCTTCTAGAATATCTGACCAAGTTCAATAAAGATATTATTACAAAGGCATAAGAACCGTGTTCATATGAGAATATTCTTGAATGGACTTTGCATAAACCTTGAAAGACTTCCAATATTTTATAACATACATGTGATAATACAAGATGGTGATTACATAACCAGTACTATGTGGTTGCCGAATTACAAGACTGAGTGGAAGAAATGCGCTAATACTGATATTTTGATACAGTCGAAGACGTTTTAGTGGGACGGCTCAGTTTCAGGCTGATTGTCCCGTTTAAACAGGTATCTCTACAAAACGAAGTTGTTTTTTGTTTTTTTACTAACTGACATTGGTAGGGAGTTGGTTAATGTGAAGGGTTTCTTTTTTTTTACTCTTTTGGCATGCTTGTGCTTTATGTACAGTGTTACAGTGTTACAGTACACACCACGTACTGGCAGAAGTGCTCTGTGACACTGAAGTGGTGATTATTATACAACGGTGTAAACTTTGTCCTCCATGAAGTGGTACTACTGGCTGTCATCTTCGAAAAGGTCATCCGATAGCAGCTCAGTAGTGTGTGGCAAACTGATTTGGGGCACAGCCTGAGAGGAGGTTGATGGCATTTCAAACACTTCTGGCAATGCTTGCACCTCTGCCACTGCTACCTGTTCAAATAATAGGTTGACTATGAGAAAGAGGAGCAAAGAATTATGTTGTGCTTGTCTGTTTCTTTTCCAAAATGCCATAAGATTGTGTGCTCCTTTCGGCGACCAACAACAAATCCCACATTGTGATCTGCCCATGTTGCTGACACCACAGTAAAGTGGTGCGAATCCCAGTAAGGGCATCAGTGTTTGTGACTAGTGGCTCATCATCTGTGTCATCTGTTGTTTGTTCCTCAATCTCGGATTCCTTATTGATCGCATTCACCACTTCGAAGTCACAGAGTTCACCAACAGTAAGTTCATTGAATCCATATCAACAAAGTCATTGAACGCTTCATGATCCATAAAGGAGGGTATGCTTACATCATCAAAGACTGACATTTCTTCGTTAGTGGTGTTTGGTAGAAAAAAACACAAGCTTAATACATTTTAGGCATTTAATCAGATCATGAGGGTGTGCCAAACAATTGTCAACAAACAGGATGATTTTTCATCTCAGTCTTCTGAGTTCAGTATCCCATAACATCAGCCATTCTTGAAAAATTGCACCAGTCATCCATGCATTGCATGAACTGGTGTAGGTGAGAGGCAGCAATTTTAAATCCCGAGGCAAACAACGTGGGCATTTAGATTTTCCAATGACAAGAAGCTTTCACTTCTCTGTTCCACATTGGTTAGCACAACACACAGAAATTCTGTCCTTTGCTTTTTTTGCCTCCAATAAGTTCATCTTGCTTTAAGGCATGTCCATGGTCTGGATAGCCCCGATAGAAAAGTCCAGTTTCATCAGTGTTCCATACATCAGTAGGTAGATAGCTTGTAAGGAGACCAGGCAGCACTTCAACAATCCATTTCTGTGCAGCAGTGGCATCTGCATCTTGTTTTTCCCCATGCTCCCATTTAAAGACAATCTGATGTTGCATTTTCCAACATGATAGCTATCCATCGGTGGCATCAAATCCATCATGTGACATCTGCCTTGCAAGATCATCAGCCTTTGCTTTCAGCATTGAACCTGATATGCACGCTCCCTTCTGCAGAGCCTGGGAGACCCAAAAGAGGAGAGCCTCATCCACTTAACTGTCCTTACCCTCCCTTTTCCTTTTGCGACTTGGGTTCGTGTTTGTCCACCACTCGCTGAGGATTGCATCACGGTTTTTACTGATGCGACCAGCCTTGCTTTTGGAAATTTTAAACTCCGCTGCTACTGAGGCAAAAGACCTGGAGGAGTTGGACAATGATCAAGCACTTTGACATGCTCTGCAAGTGTGAGTTCGTTCCGAGAAAGAGACATGGTAGAGTCAAAGCAGGGAGCAAGCAATCACCAAGACCATTAGAAACTGTTGCATCAAAGGTCAGACCACTTAGTCTAATAGCCAAACTCTGTTGAAATCATCCCAATAAACTGGCTTCTACGTTAATTGGTGTCCCGCTTAAATGTTTAATTAACTCTATGTTTTTCATGGATCTGAATCGGTGTCTGGGCAGATGTCCCACTTAAGCGGTCATCCCGCTTAAGCACGTCTCATTTAAGTGGAGTGTACTGTATTGTGATAATGCAATATTGTTATATTGTGATATTGTAACACTGTAACTAGATAAGCAAATGATAGAACATAGATAAAACAGATATATTTAGAGGTTGATAGCCATACTGGTAAAACCAGAAGCCATTCTATTCCAGACTCATTGCATATCAGTGCACCAGATAATGCAGGGAGCAACATGGGGAGTTTGGGCATAAAAATGAAGGATAAAGCTACCAAGAAGGGATGGTGAAGGCAAAATGTTGAATATGTTGAGTAGAAAAACTAACAGATCAAAAGAAAGCTCTAAAATAACTAAGCAGATCCAACTCATGTCCTATTTGCATAATAAGGACTAAAATAATCATGATCAAAATAATAATAGGACATCAATGCTTAAACATGGAGGAATAAATCAATTAGGAATAATAGCTTGGGGATATAATAGAGAGCACCCCAAAGGCAGCACACAAAATCATACAAAGACACTAGGAAATGAAGTATTTGATAATAATTACAATAATTGTCATTCCAGATGGAACACAGGATTGTCACTAGAAAATGACCTAAAATAGACTTACATAATAGTTATATAAATAAGACAGAATTAAATAATGAAACAAAAGAGACATGTGTTAAAAAGCCTGAGATAAATAATAAAAAAGGGTCTCAACAGCATGAGTTGAGTGATGTAATATTGCACTATACCAAACTATTTTGGGACTAATAGAATTAGACACCACACAAAAGAAAACTGAAAATTTAGATGAGAAAAAAGTGGAAAATTTGGAAAGAAATTAAACCTTAGATAAAGAGAGTGTACATAGAAAGAATGATATAAACACAGCATCCAGAATGAGTTTCTCAGACTACACCAATAACACTAATACAGTACTACAAGTCTCAAAATGCAATTCATCTATGACTCTGAATTAATATCTAGAGAGCTTGCAAGAGCATGAAAAGATAAATATTCAGTAAAGTATTGATCTTTGAACAGCTAACCTTGATAAAAAAGATCTGAGTTCCCTGAAAAGTATATTTATTAAGAATAAAATAAGATTGGACTAAGCTGAACCCAGGCATTTGGAACAGAAGGAGAAAGATGACACTGTACCCAAACCAAAAACTCTTGAAAAATAACAAGCTATAGAATAATATGATAGCTTTAGCTCACAATTAGAAAATAGTAAGGAAATGATAATGTTATCCACACCAGGAAGGAGAGATGATAGCATTAGCAGGGAATTAAGAATGGTGAATTTAATAATTTGGAAAAAAGGGGAAAATCATGAAGTAAAATATGAAAACCAGAAATAAAGAAATATCTGAGTTAATAAGTGATAAAGGTCAAAGCAATGCAAGTACAATTAAACATAGAGGATAATGTATGGTTCTCTATCCGTAACAAGTTTGTAAACTCTTCGAGAGGTCATCATGGCGACGTTTGGAACCTCGAGAGCAAAGCTCAAGAGGTTCAGTCATCAGGACGACCTCGAGAAGATTTTTCAAACTTGTTATGAGATAGGGACCACATATCTTTATAGTGTATGGTCACCTATCTATTGTATTTCAAGTTTGATCCGACGTGCTGCCATGACCTCCGACGTGACCTGCGATAAAGACAAGTAAGAGGGGACGTTGGAGTCAAAGTTCAAAGGACGTAATTTTGTTACGGGAAGGCGTCACGGGAGTTCGTGTACTCACAGTTCGTCGGTGTCCACATTGCAGTTTTTGCGATGACCGCCTGCGAGGTAATTAATAATTTTTACATTTACAGCCCCTTGTTGAATTTACCGCTCGGGTAAATGGCAAATGTTCTGAGGTAAAGCTTGACAACGCGGCTCACGCTTTTGGAATGCAAGAAAGGTTCTAAGTTGTTATGCTGCAGTAGCTACGTACCTGGTGTAGCATAACAACAAGCTACTGCAGCATAACAACTTTTTAGTTGGTATGGATTTTTATGCTTAACAGCATTCTACCATACATTATAAGACAAGAATGCACTAGCTCAGATAGAGGGAGAGACTAGAAATTTGGATAATGAGAAAATAGACAAGAAATCTACAAACTCAAGAAGATATATTGTAAATGAGCTTGCTCAATGATGTTCACCTGGATAAATAAAGATTTTGATTGATTGGTAAATAAAGATTCTGATTGAGATGAACAAGAGGGAACAAAGCAATTGGGGAAAAAAAGAATGACGGTAACTAAAACAAAAGTTAAGAACCACATGACACATAAAACTTAAGAAGAAAAAATGGAAAAGATAGTGATCAAAAAGAAAAGAAAGGGGAAAAATAAAAAAAAAGATAAAGGGAGACCTAAAATCGACAAAGGAAGTGACAATAGATGATAAACCAAAGATACATCAGGGTGTAGAATCCAATGAGAAAACAAGGCGAAAAAAAAGGTACAATAAAGAATACAAATGAAAGTACACACTTTGAGAATAAGAACAAAGAAGAAAATAGATTTAGCAAAGACTTTACCAGGTTTATGAAAAAAACAAGGAACACATATTATGTCACATCTTGGTTTGAAGTGGATATAATTCCCAATGAATACAAAGCTGGTTTAAATAAAAAACATCAGAACTTTATTGAATGCAATTTTGGGTCCAGGTCAGAACCTGGACTACTATTTAAGTGTATCAAGGCTAGTAAGTAATGAAACATGGATATCAGTGGTCTCTGATCAGTATCACATTCTAAAATCTATAGAATATAATAAAGGCAAACTGAGCAAAATGGGGATACACTGTGGTGAAATAAACACATTGGAAAATGTGTTCTTGGACGTCTTTGGAATAAACACAAAGGGTGACACCATCAGAAATTCAAGAATGCTATCAGTGTTTGGCTTAAACAAATTTTATAATGAATCTGCTAAAAATGTAAGGTACAAATTGGGAGACCTAATAGAATCCAAGTAAAGGATATCAAACATTGGCAAAGAATTAAAGAAGGCCATTAGGTGAGAAGGAAATGGTCAGATTATGTTATGGATAGAGGGGGATGCTTGGCTCAAAAAAGTAGTACAAAAACAGGGAGAATTGGATTAATCTGGATTATACATATATGAGGATAAAAAAGTAGACCTGGGAAAAGAGAGAAGAGGGAACAAACCAGAGTTGATACAAAGACTGGAAACAGCAAACAGATATGCAACCTTGGATAATCAGGGAACTAATTGACTATGATCAGGAGCAAAAAGGAATAACTTGGACATGGGTGTCCACCCCAATATACTTTCCTGGAACATATCAGATATAAAAAATAAATGGGTGTAGAAGGAATTTTTAAGTTATATCTCACAGTTTAATTTTATGAATCTTCAGGAGACGTGGGCAGGAGAAGAAATCCACTTAAATGGCTATAAGACCTATAACAAATGTGCTAAAAAAAATGAGAACATATAGAAGGTATAATTAGGGATTAAACATATTTTGTTAACTAGATTCAGGGTACAAAACTGAGGAAATAGAGATAAAAAAATGATAATATATTGTGAGCAGAAATCCATTCACCAAAAATCAATGTAACCATGTTGAATGTCTATATGCCACTGAGCAACATTAATGGAATAAGATTTAAGATCCTTGAAACCATTAAAAACATTTTAGAGTATGATATGGATATGGACATGGACCACTTAAAAAGGGTATATAATAGTAAGGTATTTTAACATCAGAGTAGGCCATTGTATTGAACTCCGTAAAGATGTGAATGATGTTACAGTGCTTGTATCTAACAACTGTGAACACATGGGCCCTGATATTCAAACTGCACCCAAAAAGTGTGCAACAGCAGAAGCAAGTGCAAGTCCATTGTGCCCATGCACAAGAGGCACAATATTCAAAAACTGCACTGGCCAAGATGCGCCTACAGCCGATGACTGAATATCACAACACCTGCTCCATTACTCAACTAGGGATGGGGAAGCTGAGCTTATCTGATGCACCATAGTGCAACAAGGGATGTTCAGCTGAGCAATCCAGATGCACCATAGCACAACCAGTGATGCCACCCAGCAGCAGGGCAGCAATACAACAGCACAACCAGGGATGCAGGGGCCTACCACCCATGCCACAGATGGGCAGAGGAACACACAGTAGAACAGACATCGTCCTCCCACACCCCATGCACTGCACAATTGGGGAAGGGCTGGAATAACCACTGGCCCATGGAGACAAGCAGCCAACCCACAGCTGGGCCATGGTGCCCCATCACATGCCCTGACAAGCTGTGACTGGCACACAAGGAGAGCCGACCACCCCATGCCACACCATCCCCCTAATGCAGAGCACACCCTGCACCGTGACCCCCAGACACCCTGCCCAGGAGCAGCATCCAGCAGTGCAGGTTATCCCATGCATACCACCACCCCCACTGTGACAATGCAACCCTGTGCACCACAGAACCATGCAAGGCAACCCCACCATGAGAACCCATCAGTGGGTGTCAGCACACAGCGATGCAATAACGGCATACATAGTGTCACCACGCACAGCCCCCCAGAGGTACAGCTGAGAGACTGACCATGCATCGGCACACGAGGTACCCCACACATGACAGGGCATGCCCCAGACCCCACCACCAGTGATACAGCACCCTGCACACCCTCCCAAGGACACACCCTGACCCAGCACTGGCCACAACAGCCAGCGCAAACACCCACAGTGGTGCATGGAAGCATGTACCACACCGGATGCAACACAGTACATGGACAAACACCCACCCATACCCAAGGGCACACCAACACAGGGACACAGTAGTGGGCCAACCAAGCCCCCAGTGTGGGGCCATGGAAACCATGTACACACGGCCAGCAGTCCTCCATGGCACAGGAGTGCCAGCCACCCTGCGCAGGCACTGTGGACCTGTATGCCACCAGCATTTGCCTGGAGCATAAATCACAGACAGTGGTGCACATCCCCTGCAGCATGCACAAGCCACAGCATGGAGGTGGGACAACAACAGCAGAGGCCACAGCGTCACCCGAGGCAGACATGCACCACACCAGTGACAGGAGGCAACCCAGCATTGTGATGGGTACAGTGGCTGCCCTGCATGGACAGCCACCACTGACATGCCAGCAGACCGTGCAGGTCACAGACATGCAAGGGTGTCAGCTGCATAGGCCATGGACAGGCTGACAGGTGCACCATGGACACAGAGCATGTACCATGGACCACTGCTCACAGTCATCCAGTGCACAGGGAACAACACACACCACAGACAGTGACTGATAGCTACTCCCACACCATAGTCACTTCCCCATGGACACACACACATACCCATGACTGCACCACCCCTGACGCCATGCACACCACTGCAGCTGAGCACCTATAGCCCACTGCAAATCAGAGACCACCACAGTAGTCATATCAAAAGAACTGTATTCAAAAACATCCAACAGAACTATATACAATTATTTAAAAATGTGTGGGGGAGAGCCACAAACAAGGTGGGGGTGGGTAAGGGGCAGGGTTGAACAAATGGTACAGGAAAGGATGGGTGTGAGGGTGGGTCCATGGGGGTAAGGGAAATTAGGGGCAGTCTGATGAGCAGTGGAAGCCCCACTCCCCACTCCAGCTGCTCCTCCTTCCATGCTGCCGCCTGACCCCCAGCTGCTCAATCCTCTGCAGGATGTCCAGCAATGCCCTGGCCACAGTAAGAATTTCCTGCAGTGCCTCCCAGATCATGCTCAGCTGCCAGACACCTAGGACAAGGGAGCAGAGTCAATTGGTGTGAATGCACAACCCTATACAGCCCACCCACTGTGTATGGCATACAGCCGTGGGACATGCCTCTGTGATGGTGTGTGACCACCCACAGTGATTGTGTCCACAAGACCTGCCCACCCAGGTGCACACAGCCATGTGGACCACTGCACACACCCACCGGCCAAGTCCTGCACAGCACCACCACCATGGCTGTTTAGTGACATGGCTAAGTGGTTGCACAGCCATGTACCCAGTGCACTCACAGACCACCATTGACGCACTCCCAGACATGCAGTGCCACTGGACAGTGCTGACTGTAACAAGCTGCGTGCATGGCAGTGGTGTCAATGGATGCCCTGCTGCCCGCCCTGTTACACAGCATGCAATAGTAATCATGGAGGTAAGGCACTCACCATCATTAGGCTGGTCCCTCTGCCGCTGTGGACTTTCGCCCCTCCTGTTGTTCCAGTCCTACAGCTAGCACCTCTGCTCCTTCGCCAGCTGTCTCTCTTCTGGGCCTAAGGTGCAAACATGGAGAGAGGAACATCAGTACAATCCTGTAGCAAAGTCCCCCTGTCCCCATGTGTGTGCAATCCCACCCAGCCAGACCTACCCACCCCATACCCTGATAACACCACCACAGCCAACACTGGACAGTCCCCCCCCATGTTCCGGACACATGCAACTGTGATACCCATATGGAAGATAAAAGTGTATGGACATTATACCTACCTGGCCGTGGCACCGTGCCCCTCCTTGCATGTGCCCGCAGGCCGGCAAGCAGGTCCGGGTCCCTCCGCCTCAGGTCCCCATATGTGTGGTGGCACTGCTTCGCTGTCCACCCCATTCCTGTGGCCTCCTCCAGGGCGTCAGCCACCTCCTGCCACACCTGGCTCCTGGACCTGACCAGGGGTGCCTCCCCAAATAGTGGGTCAAAAAGTGGCTTAACAATGGCAACCAGGTTTGCCATTTCAATCTGGCTCCACTGGGCAGCTCTCCTCTGCGCCACCTCTCTTGCTCAGTAGGTTCAAAATGGCACTCTGCAGTGGGGTTCCACCATGTGCAGATGCTGTGCAGTACAGCGCTGCTATTCCCTATCATGCTGTCACTGAACAGTGCAATAGTGGTGCACCAATACCTGACGCATGGCACCTAGGGGGCAAAGGTTGGGCACAGGGTCAAGGGTCTCTGGCACACGGACAGGCACAAAGCAATTAGAACCCAATGTGTGTAGCGCAATTAGGTGCCTGTGTGCTACCTCCAGTAGCGGCCTACCGCGCTGTTGCCCCACTGCGCCTTTGAAGCCCCATTGCCACAGCGCCATATAGGTGAACATCGCTGTAGCGCCACTGACACAATGATGGCCATTCACTGCATTGCCTCCCGTGCACAGCACGTCACCAGCGAGGCAGGTGCCTGTGTAATCAATCCGGGCATGTGCAGTTAGGTGTGTACTGCGCATGTCACAGAACTGCGCCCTTGGCTTAGTACGTTCAACACAATTGCACAAAGCGCAAAAGCGTGATATTCAGCCATCATATGCAGATCAGCTAATCAGCCATTCAATGGCACAGCACTGCAATTTGCATCCACTTAAAGTTGCGCCTCGCCTCATTTGCATGGGTTGCACTGTAAAAGTGCGACATTGGGCTGCATTGTCCATAGTCGGTACTGCAGTCTATTGGTGAGTTGCATGCTGTTTGGGAGTGTGGACTGTGGATTTTGGGACATGCATGGGACTGCACGGTCACAGGTAACAACTTTCATTCTCATAGGCTGAATCATGACTGAGCGAGTTGTGGGAGAAGAGGAACAGAGTTGTGGGAGGAGGAGGAGGTGGCCAAATTTCACCAAGGCTGAGATGGATGCCCTGTTTTGAGGCCTTCCTGGATCAGGAACCGCTTTTCAGCGGACACCAGGGAACAGCACAGGCCTGTGCTGCTGCATGGGAGGAGGTGGTGTGTGCTGTGAACCTGCATGGCAGCTACCAGCACTCCATGCAGGAGTGCAAAAAGAAGATTGGCATAGACAGGAGGAGGATAAAGGAGAAGGTGGCTGCCATCAGGGCATCATGATCTGTGACAGGTGGGGGACAGCCGGAGGTGCTACACCTGACCCCACAGGAGGAGAGGGTTTCTGGTAGCATGCAGTGTTGTGCCATTGAGGGTGTTCCAGGTGGTGGCTTCCAGATGGGTAGTAGCCCGTCACTGCATGGTAGGTCATGGTCTGTCTATTAGGGGGGTAGGTTAGGTCACATGCAGTAATGCGACTTTTTTTTCCCTTACAGATCCTGACCATCTGCATGGTCAGCGGTAGGCCCTCCACTGAGGCCAGTCAGATGGAGATGGAGGAGGGCCCATCCACCCACTAGGTATACGTGGCTCAGTGCGACAGTGGGCCCACCTGGCTGTCCAGATTGATGTTGTTGGAACAGGTGCAGAGGAGGCCCTACCCATGTCCCAGCATGCCGGCATCCACAGATGCCAGCATGCTGTGACTCGGGCTGGTGCTGGGTCTGTCACTGATGATGATGTCTCTAATGTCATGGGCAGTGACACGTGTGTGCCACAGGATGGCCACAGAGCAGGTAACATCGCGGCCATGGCTGTGGGTGGTGCCGCTGTGGAGGCCTGCATGTCATCACAGTCTCAGCCTGTGCCTGTCAGCACAAGTGGGGCAGCACTGGTATGTGTACAGGACACTGGGACTGTTGCAGCCTCTGTGGCAGCACCAGTGAGCCCTGGGGAGTGGCAGCCAGAGGGGCAGCATCAGCAATCAGCCAATGGGCTTGGGGGTAGAGTGTCAGGAGGCTGCATCAGTGCACCACCTGTGGACATGCCCAGACCTGGTCATGGTGTGCAGCGCCCACCCTCAAGGGGTGCTGAGCATTGGAGCCATGCACAACCTCAGGGACAGGATGCTAAGCAGGCAGATGACCTCTTGGATGAGCACATCCCCATACTGCAAACATCAGTCAACCAGCAGATGCAGCTTGCGACGTCGGTGGATGCACTGCGTGTGGCTCTGGAGTGGGCAGAGAAGCATCGCAGCAGAGACACCGCTCTGATCCTGGCAGGGATGGACTGGTTGCAGGAGGATGTGACTGCTGCCATTGACAGGCAGACACAGGCATTCTCTGTTGTCATGGCCACAGTGGGCACACAGTTATTTCCCCATGCGTCGCAGACACCACGCAGTGTACTGTCCACCCCCCTATTCCCGGCATTGTGTGACACCATCCTTGTTGACATCAGGTTCAGCTGTGGGCATCCCAAGCATGCCTGGTGCAGGCATGTTCAGTGTGCTGCAGACCCCTGCACGAGCACAGTCGCATTCATGCAATGGAACCCCTGAGGGACCATTGGTGCCGCCCCATGAGGCCAGTGGTCAGCCTGTCAGTGCTGGCAGGTCTCATTGGGGCCGCCCATGCATCCATGGTGGCTGGGGCACTGTGGCACATGACTGACCAGTCTCCCTACATGGCTACTGTCTGATGCTGCCCTGTGTGCATTGTGTCATTCAGCGGGCAATGCAGGGTGGGGTACCTGGCCCTGCACGCAGACACACAGTCCATCTGCACACCCTCCTGGCTGCTGTCCACAATTGCGTGTGCATGATGATGCCTGCATTGTGCTGTACACCAATGTGCAATGGTGCTCAGCATCTGACACACGCACAATGACAGACAGTGGGTGTGGTGGTCTGTGGACATGTGTGTTCCTACGGGTGGCATTCTGGGTCAGTGTGCCTCCTTCCCTTTGTGCATGTCTGGTGCATTTCGTGTGTGTGTGTGTGTCTGTCCACTTGCCATGTTAGACCTCACCCATCCATGGTGGTGTGTGTGGTTCCATACCCGGCCACTTCCTTAGATGACATGCACCCCTGGTGTATGTCCATGCTTGTTTGTGGGTTGTGCCGTAGCCACTGGTGGTTGCATATGGCCCTATGACTTACCTGGGTTGGCTGAAGTGCTCCTCCGTGATGGTGTCCCGGTGCAGCTGTGCCAGCCGGAGCAGTCAGGGGTCCCGTCACTCAAGGGGGAGCTGCCCATCACCATTGTCACCGGCATCCTCATCATCCCAATTGCTGTCCCCCTCTTTGACCTGTACAGCTATCCCACATTCATTGGCCATGTTGTGCAGGATGCAACAGGCCAGGAATAGCCCACAGGCCTTTGAGGGGCTGTACTGTAGGGCACCGCAGGAGGTGTCCAGGCAACGGAAACATGCCTTCAGCTTCCCGAACACCCGCTCGATGACATTATGTGCAATGGCGTGTGCCTCATTGTAGAGTTGCTGGGACGGGGTCATGAGCCACCGGTAGGGTGTGAGCAGCCAGGGACGGAGTGGGTATCCACTGTCACCTGTGTGTAGAGGGTGGAGGTTAGTTTGGTGATGAGCATCACCCAGCCCCGGGCCATATAGGCCACTGCACATGTCACCTCTGACCATGCCCCCCCAGGCCCTATGATTGTCAGTGTGGTTTGCAATCTCACCCACTAGGTGGCCAGTGGGGATATCCCCACTCTTGAGTCTGTGGCACAGTGCCAACTGGTGCCAGATGAAGGCATCCTGTGCTCCCCCAGGGTGCATGGCACAGACATTGATTATGCACCCCCTGGCATCGCACACCACCTGGCAGTTGATGCTAGCATAGCCCTTGCGATTTATATATGTGGCACCCTCGGGGCCAGGTGGTGTGGGGATGGCCACATGGGTGCAGTGTATTGCCCCTAGCATGCCAGGCATACGTGCTACCCTGTGGAACTCCTGGATGTTTGCTGTGCACTCAGATGGTGTGCTGGGGAAATGGATGTACTCTGCAGCATGTGGCAGCAGTGCGCTGAGGAATTGGGTGAGGTGGCGTGATGCGGCCTACTGGGTTATGCCTGTGGTGTCCCCAGTTGGTCTCTGGAAGGTACCTGTGGTGAACAAGTACATGCAAGCTGTCACTTTCGTCTCCACTGACAGAGCATGGCTCCGTCGTGTGGGTGCCTGCATCACATCACTGTACAGCTCACTGAGCTGCCTCAGAATTGCCTGATTCAGGTGGTACCAGCCCATGATCTCCATATCACTATACAGCTCAAAGCTGGTGTGGGCTCAGTACTGCCTGTTGGGGGCATACCGCTGATGGGCCCTTCCATGGCCATGCCCTCCTGCTGCCCACCTTCTCACCCTCCTCATTACTGCCTCCATCTGGATGGTGGCACTGACCATGTCCCTGGCTTGTGTTCACCCCCCCCCAGCAGCTGTTTCTGTGTTTCCCCCACTGTCCTGGTTGCTACTTCCCCTGCACTGGGAACACCTGACTGTGCTGGCCTCACTGCTGTGTGGCAAGTACTTCCCTCTTCTGCACTGTGGCTCCCCACACCTTTCCCTGAGCCTGTGGGTTCCAGGTGTCCTTTCTCTGGCCTGCCCTGTGTGTCCCTGCTGCCCAAATTCTCTGGCTAGATTTCAGCCTCATGTGCCTTCCCTGTAGCGTTCTTGCACCTCTCCCTTGCTCCTTTTTATTTTGGCTCATTTCCACTATGGTGCAACTTCCGCATGCTCACCTATTGCACATGGCGCATGTTGTTGAATATCGCACTGCACCATTTATGCATGGTTCCTCCCCCTTCAGTTGCACATACATTCATTATCATTGCGCTGTTGCTCAGCGTGATTTGGGGGGCGTAACTGCCTCCTGATGAATATCGCAGAATGGCACATTTCTGGACTTGCGCTGGCACAACCCTATTGTGCATGGAGCAACTCTTTTGAATATCTGGGCCATGAAGTATAGAAGAAAGTCAATGGATAAAAAAGCAACTCAAAGGGAAAACAGTTAAAGATCATGTGCAATAGTTGTTACAATTTTTTATAAAAGCTTGAAAAGCTAAAATTCAAGTCTCTGTGTCATGATTAGTGTTTCCTGAAAAATTCTTGCTGTTCGATTTTGTGGTTTTCTTTAAATCAGCTTTAGTTAACTTGATCTACAGTGGCTAAAAACAGTGGAGTTACTTCTGTCCTGTCAGTCAAATTTAGACTGCGATGACATCAGTTTGGAGTAGCTTTCTGTTTCAGATTCCCAATCAGAGCAGTCATTTGTAGAGTTAATGGTTTGCTGAGCTCTTCAAGTTTCATATAAACCCATTCTCTGGTTTGTGTTTAGATCAGGGGTTCTCAAATGGTGAGGCCAGCCTCCCTGTGGAGGCCCCAACCTGTTCCAGGGGAGGCTCAAGGAAGTCTGAAAAAGAACTGTATTTAAATTTGGGGTTTAATATATTTTGTGTGACAAGATAAAGCAAACTTAAAGAGGATAATAATAGTAGGTGAATTTTATGTATTTATTTACTAATAGGTGACAAGGGAAGGTGAATGAGCCAAGGCTCATTTCAGGTGTACCGAGGGAAGGGTAGCGAGTGAATACATTTCAAAAGGTAACTGCAAAACAATCAAGAAATGTACAATGAGCAATAGTGCAAATAAATATGAACAATAAATAATGAGTGGTGGTAGCTGATCAATTTGTAAGCTGATGGCAGAACTGCCCAAATACAAAGGTTGAGCACAGAAGTGCTAAGAGCAGTAGCAGGAAGGAGCAAAGTAATCCCAGAGAAGTTGCTTAGGAGCAGGGAAGGAGGGGGAGAGGCAAGTTATGAAGGAAGGTTATTTCATACAGAGAGGAAACAGAGGAAGTAGTCTGACCCATGAAGGTACTGCAACAAGGGGTAACAATGGTTCAAGAATGAAAATAGCAGAGCAAGTAGGTTGGCCTGTGGGAGGGGGGTTACAATAAGCTAAATAATAATATTTGTTTATTTTATTTATTTGTTATTCAGATAACACCTTTGAGCACAGGAGCTCTTTTTCAAAAGTTCCAAGTCAGTATAAGACAAAGAACTGAATGTGAGCCAAGTACTCAAAGGGGTTTCAATTTATTCATGTTGTACTGCACAAAGTACAGTATGTTATTTTTCTTTGGGGAGGCCCAAGATTAGTTCAGTTTTTGGGGAAGGCTCAAAATCTTTTCCATGGATTTCTGGAGGCTGACTGTGACAAAGTCTGAGAACTATTGGTTTAGATAGATCACCTTAAAATATATCATTATCTTCTCATAAAAAGCCGATCATTTAGGTTTCAATGAAGTATGAATTGAAGTAGTGGAAATCTTTCTCTGTGAGAAACCAGCTTGTCTGTATCACAGCTCTCATAGAAACATAGACTTTGACAGCAGATAAGGACCACTTGGCCAACCTAGTCTGCCCATTTCCCTACCTATTGGATAAGCTGCAGATCATAGTTTACCAACAGTCTACTTCTCTCAGTTCTTTCTAATCAAAACTCTGATTTTTTTTTTAACTATATACAGTAACACAGGGATATTTAATGAATATAAATTAAATCTAAATTTTGTTCATTCACAGAATTAGTTTGTCTTTGATATTGCCCTTCATAAATACAGCCATGGAAGAAATTTTTTGTATGTTAGATTAATAAACATTACATGGGCTTGAAATACTGTAGCAGAGTGTGACAGGCACATGTCTGAACTCACAAATTTCAGTTCTTTGATGGTTTCCTGTGTGAAAATACATCATCTATGTGTACAACTAAAAACATTATGTGAGATTCCAATGCACTGTGTCTCTGCCCCACAGTTGAGGCAGCTGCAGTCTACTGCCACCTGTCCCTGCCCCTGCCCCCACAAGATCCCTGCCTTCTGCTCCACATTCAAGGCTACTGCATTTTGCTACCACTGTCTTCTTCCACACAGTCAGGGATTGTGCACCCTGCTGCCTCCATTCCCTGCCTTAAGAATCAGGGCTGCTGTACCCTGCTGCCCCCTGCACAAACAATTGTGGTTGCTGTACCCTGCTGCCTTTTCTCCCACACCCTCACAGATAAGGATACTGTATCTGTTGCCCCCGTTCCTGTCTCCACAGTCAGGCTGCTGTGTTGTGCTGTGCTAAGCCCTAAAGTGCCAGGTTTTCTGACTCCATAACTGGGGCTGCTGTACCATGCTGCCCTGGCCACCAAAGGTGGGGCTTTTGCTATACCCTGCTACTCATTTCTATTGCCCCAAATGGTCAGGGCTGCTGCACCCCCTGTTCCCAATCTCACAGTCAGGGCTGCTGTACCCTGATGCCCCCTGTGTTCTGCACCACAGTCGAGACTTCTGCATCATGTTGTCCTCTATCCCCTGTCACCAGAGATGGGGCTGCTGCACCCTGTTCCTTTCTACACTGTTTGGGTTGCTATGGCCTGCTATGCTCTAGAGCTCCATGCCTCTGCAGTTTGGGCTGCTGCACCGTGCTGCCACTTGCCACAGGATTCAGTGCATTTTCTCCACCCTGTTGCATGCCTCCACTGTTGATGTCATTGTGTTGTCCTCCTGCCACCAGAATCAGATCCTTTGGGACAAGGGATGTGGGTGGCAGGGTGTAGCAAACAGGTATGGCTGCTGCACCCTGTCCCACAGTTTGGGATGCTGTATCCTGATGCTACCCCTATCTTCTGCCCAAACATTCAGGGCTACTGCACCCTGCTGCCCTCTGCCCCCACCCCCACAGTCAGGGCCACAGGACCCTGTTGTCCCCTGTTCCTATCTCCACAGTCAGTGCTGCTGTGCTACACCATAGAGTCTCATACTGCTTGCATCCATAGTTAGGGCTGCTGAACCCTGCTACACATATACATTGCCCCAGATGGACTGGGCTGCTGCACTATATGCAAGCTGTGCTATTGTCAAGACTGCTGTGCCCTGATGCCTACCTGTGTTCTGCCCCAAAATCATGGCTTCTGCACCATGCTGCCCTTTGTCCCTGCCACAGCATAGCCCCTTTCCTCCACAGGCAGGGAACAGGGTACAACAAATGCCCTTACTCTTGTTCTACACCCTTCCCAAACAGTTGGGGTTGCTGCACCCTGCTACCCTCTTTCTCTCTCACCCTCACAGTCAGGGACACTGCACATGTTGCCCCCTGTTCCTGTATCAGCAGGGTGCAGCAGAGGATCTGAACCTGGTGGCAGAAGAACATCAGGATACAACTGCCTCAGCTATAGAGGTACGCAACAGGGTGCAGCAAATACCCTGAATCATTTGGCTGGAGCAGGGTGCAGCAGCCTGCCTGTGGTGACAGGATAGAAGACAGCACAGTGCAGAAGCCTTGACTATGTGGCAGGACACATCAAGCATCAGGGTACAGCAGCCCTAACTGTGAGATGGGGTACATATGGTGCAGCAGCCCTGACCATTTGGGACAATGGAAGTGGGTAGCAGGGTGCAACAAAAGCCCCATCTCTGGAGGCTAAGGCAGCATAGTACAGCAGCCCCAGCTGTGGAGGCAGGGAACTTGGCACTCTAGGGCTTAGTACAGTAGCCCTGACTGTGGAGACAGGAACAGGGGCAGAAGGTATAGCATCCCTAACTGTGAGGGTGGGGGAGAGATGGCAGCAGTGTGTAGCAAGCCCAATTGTTAGGGCAGGGGGTGGCATGGTTCAGTAGTCCTGATTCTTTAGGCAGAAGATGGAGGCAGCGGGGTGCACAGTTCCTAACTGTGTGGGAGAAGACAATGGGCAGTAGGGATCAGCAGCCTCAAATGTGGAGCAGAGGGCAGGGGGCTTGTGGGGCAGGGGACTGGCGGCAGTAGACTGCAGCTGCCTCAACTGTGGGGCAGAGGCATGGTGCATCAGGCTATCACATAGTGTTTTGAGTTATACACATACATGATGTATTTTCCCACAGAAACCACCAAAGAACTGAAATTTGTGAGTTCAGACAGGTACATGTCACACTCTGCTTCAGTATTTCAAGCACATGCACTGTTTGTCAATCTAACATAAACAAATGTTCTTACATGATTGTATTTATGAAGGTTACATCAAAGACAAACTGTTTCTGTGAATGAACACAATTTAGGTTTATTTTATATTCATTAAACAGTCCTGTGTTATACAGTAAGAAAAAAATGGAAGTTTGATTTGAAGTAACAGAGCTGTGATACATACAAGCTGATTCCTCACAGAAAATGATTTCCACTACTTCAGTTTAGCATTGAAACTGAAATGGTCAGCTTTTTAAAGGAAGAGAACAATATATTTGAACCTGATCTATCTAAACATAAATCAGAGACTGGGTTTGTAAGAAACCTGGAGAGCTCGGCAAATCATAACCTCTACAGATTGCTGCTCTGATTAGGAATCTGAAACAGTAAGCTACTCCAAAATGATGTCATCACTGTCTAAGCTTGACTGTGAGGACAGAAATAACTCCACTGTTTTCAGCCAATGTGGAGCAAGTTAACAAATGATGATTTAAAGAAAACTACAAAACCAAACAGCATGATTTTTTCAGGAAACAGTAATCATGACAAAATGACTTGAATGCCAGCTTTTTAAGCTTTTACTAAAAATATGTAGTAAAAACAGTTGCACATGATATTTAAGTAAGTTATTTTAGATAGACGTTTTACCTTGAACAATTGAAGAACTAGACAGGATGAAGGGGGAGCACATATTTTCTTAAGCTTTAATGGAAAGTCTACCATTGACCAGAGGGTAGATTAATATGAATATAATAGATAGCTGTAGCAATTTGAGGGTAGGAAGTAAAGGGGAGAGTGAACACCTGCCACTCATGTTTGAATCATCCCTTTAAAAAAAAACAAAAAAAAAAAAAACAGGTGAGCTATCATTAATAAAAAAGCAAGAACACTCAAATTACATTAAATGTAAAAAAAGTTATAGTTTTGGGATTTAATACAGAACACAAAATATATTGATGTACTGAATGAAAGAAGTATCCTACAAAAAATTGATTCATATATTTACCTTTGTTTTACCAAGAGAGACACACTAAGCTGAAAACTTGTTTACAGGTACAACCTGGGAGCACAAGGAAGTTAAGTGACTTGCTCAGGGTCACACAGTATGCAAGTGGGAGCTGTGGGATTTTAACCCAGGTCTCTATGATTGCAGCTCAAAGCCTTAAACCACTGTGTTATACTGCCTCCTAAATATAGAAAACAAAGAAGAGATTGAGAACATAAACATATACAATAACATAATGCAAATAGCAGATACAGTAAAAAAGGAAATAAGAATATCTCATGTGAAAACTGGGGCTCATATAGGGGAGTATTGTTTCCCTCTATGTGCCCCAGTTTTCACAAGAGAGAAGATATTAATTTAAAAGGGTACAGAGGAATACTACAAAGAAAATATCCAGCCTTAAGAACATAAACTATGCTGACAGATTTAAGACACTAAGACTATACTCTATGCACTATAGGAGATTATGAGGAGATCTTCATCTAACATATACTGCAATACATAATGAGGACACTTTTGAAACTATTGGATTAGTTAAAAATAGTACAAATAATATTACTCAATCCCATCATTTAAAATTAAAGGGAGACCATTATAAAACCACTAAATGCAGTCAATGGTACACACAAAGAATTGTATCACACTAGAATGCCCTACCAAAAAGTGTAGTAGAAAGTGAAACCATGACTATTTTCAAGAAAAGACTATACATATATATTGGAGACAAAAAATTAGAATACCACCATTAACAAGATGGCAAGTTCAAAAAAGGCCTTGCGCCTCCTGAACTCATTAACTCACTATGAAACTAAAATGTAGGGAGTGCATTGGTACAATGAAGGATGCTGGAAAGTAAAAAATAATTTAAATAAACAAACTAGACTGATTAAAAATTCCAAAATAAAGGAAATAGGATAAAATTACACAAGCTAAGAGTTCTATTTGGTGAAACTTAAAAACAAACAAACAAAATGGTAAATATTGGGAAACAATCTGGAAAAATTTGAGAAAACAATGCTAAAGAAAGATAGTAGAAATGTTGACAAATTGTAAATAAAGGAATAGCAAAACAAACAGAAAGTATAATTGCATTGATCCATTTAATAGGACTAATCATTTCAAAGACATATATTTGGGATGATATGACTGAACTAAAAGCAAATACGATAATTAAGGAATGGACCCCATTGGAGAAGGAAATAGATCTTGAAGAACTAAATACTGCTATCCAAGCCTTTACTAAACATAAGGTGCCTTGGCCAGATGGCGTCCTAATAGATGTAATAAAAAATATATGGGCCAAATTGGAGATTAATATTAAAAAAAACAAAAAACATTCAACTTCATTAGCAAAACAGGCATAATGTCAAATTCATGAAGAAATGCAATAATAATTCCTTTATTTAAAAAAAAGGTGATAGTGCAGACACCACATATTATAGACCGATTAGTTTAATCAACACATCACAACAAATATTTGCAAGAATATTAAATAATAGAATAATGTTGTGGATACAGGAGCACAACATATTAGTTAAAGCACAAGCAAGTTTCATGCAATCACATTCGACTATAGATCAATGTTATGTGTTGTCACATTTCATTTATAAATACTCAAGCATTAAAAACAAAACTTCTATTGTGTATTTATAGACCTCAAATCCACTTTTGATAATATCAATTGACAGTTATTATGGAAAACCCTATACAAAATAGGAATGGAAAGGGCAATGTTGGGACATTTAGTAACATTATATGAGAACAACACATTTCAAATAAGATATACTGTAATAGTGAGGGTGAAATGACAGACAAAGTTCAAAGTAATAGAGGGTCTAGAGAAGGATGTGTGCTGTCACCAATATTATTTAATTCATTTTTAAACAGTCTCTTATCCCCAAATTTTTAAGGATGATTTTCATATTCCCAGAATTGGGAAAAGAGCATGTCCCTATCTAGCTTTTGCTGATGATGTTGTATTAATGTCAGCTAGTATGTTGACTATTAAACTATTAGTCAATGAATTCCAGATTAAAAGCATAGAAACATAGAATATGTTGGAAGATAAGGACCATACAGCCCACCTAGTCTTCACATTTTCCTACTTGGTTTGGCAATCTCTACTCTTGTCTGGATTGCCTTTCCCCTGGTCTTCTGTACAGCAGGGTGCCTTTATACTTATTCCATGCACTTTTGAATCTCTGTACTGTTTTCACTTCCACCATCTCCACTGGTAGGCTGTTCCATGGATCCACCACCATCTCTATGAAAAAATACTTTCTAGCATTCCCCCATGCCTCCCTCCATCCAGCCTCATGTTATGTCCCCTTGTACTTGTGCACTATCATCTCTGAAATATGCTCCCCTCCTGTTTATTCCTCTAAGGTATTTGAAAGTCTTTATAATATCCCCTATATCTCTTCTCTCTTTCACTGAATAGCTGTTTAGTTCCTTGAGTTTTTCCTCATAAGGCTTGTGGTGCAGTCCATGTATCATTTTTGTTGCTCTGCTCTGGACTACTTCCATTCTGTTTATGTCCTTCCTGAGATGCAGTCTCCAGAACTGGACACAGTATTCCAGGTGAGGCCTCACCAGTGATCTATACAGTGGCATCACCACTTCACTATTCCTACTGGTTATGCCCCTTCGTATGCACCCCAGCATTCTGTTTGCCTTCCCCACTGCTTTTTTGCATTGTTTTGCTGACTTCAGGTCATTGGATATGATAACCCCCAGGTCTCTCTCTCTCTCCTGACCTGTGGTGGCTAGAACCTGTGCCCTCATCCTGTATTCCTCTCCTGGGATGATAGAATGTTTACAACCAATCAGAAAGCTCTGTTTCTCAGACCCTTTTTATAATTAGCATTGAAACCCAACTGCCAAACCCTTGACCATTCCTCAAGTAGTCTTGGGTCATATCTCATTTTATCTAGCCCCTCCTGTGAGTCGCCTCTGTTACAGATCTTGGTGTCATCTGCAAATAGACATATTTTCCCCTCCAATCCCTCTGTAATGTCGCTTATAAAGACATTGAATAGAACTGGACCCAGCACTGATCCATGTGGAACCCCTCTGGTCACCTCCCCCCTTCAGATTTTATGCCATTTACTACCACCCTCTGGATCCTGCCTTTTAGTCAGTTACCCACCCATTTTACCACTTTAGATCCCACACCCAGAATCACCAATTTCTTAAGTAACCTTCTATGAAGGATGGCGTTGAAGGCCTTACTGAAATCCAGGTATGACACATCCACCACCCATCCCTGATTCACCACCCTGATAACCCAGTGAACGAAATCAATAAGATTAGTCTGACAGGACCTACACTCAGTGAATCCATGCACTACTTGACTCCAGAAACTTCACTACCCTCTCCTTCAGCAGGGACTCCATCAGCTTCCCCACCACTGAGGTCAGACTTGCAGGTCTGTAATTGCCTGCCTCCTCCCTACTTCCAGTCTTGTGCAGGGGGACCATCTCTGCTCTCCTCCAGCTCCCAGGTACCTTCCCCATCTCTAGTGATTGGTTGAAGAGGGTTGTCAGCAGACCTGTTAGGACTTCCCTGAGTTCCTTCAACACTCTAGGGTGAATCCTGTCCGGCCCCATTGCCTTGTCTGTCTCTACTTTTCCGAGTTCCTCTAAGACTCTATCCACCATAAATGGTCTGTGTCACAAACTCACTCAGCCGGTTAGTCCTCTACTCCCATTATGCCAACCTCTGAGCATATAATATGTGTACAGTGAACAAAACAAGGTAACCCTATTTTCTGTTTTGTGGGTTCAAGTCACTTAAGTCTCAAGCTCTGGAGGGATTCAAACTGATAACCTCTTGTTAGCGTACCCAATTATCAGGCTCTGATAACTCTGTCTTCGTGGGGCTAGATATCTTTGCCTACGGGTACCCAACCAGGTCTTTCAAAGGAACCCTTAGAACTCTATGCAAGACTTTAGAGATCTCTATCCATTTCCCAGTTTGGTATATCAATAAGCTTAAAATACAGTGTCACTTATAACTTTTAAAAGCTCCACTTAAAATAAAAATAAATGTCAAGGCACTCCAAACAGTTTCCGTTGTAAAATATCTTTACTTTAAAATATCAAAACAGAACAATAATTACAGAACAAAATATATATCCCAACACATACAGCCTTAAAGCAAACAGGTAAAAGTGCAGTTCTTACAATTAATAACTTCAGACTAATTTTGTCTAAGGTCCTTACTTCAGTGCTTTGATGGTCTCTCTTCTCTCAGTCAGGAATATTGTCTTGTGTGTGTCTGTCAAGATTCTTTCAGCAATTAAACACAGTTCTGAGCCGGTCCTTTCTGAGGTCACTTAACTCCGCCTTGGTGTAGCAACATCTATATCTTATCTCACAGGATGTCCAAATAAAATATTTAAAAAAAACATAATAGGTGACCTCACTGCCTTTCCTCCCTCAGGTTAACCAGACAAAACTGGTTTGTGTTCTGCTACCTATACATCTCAAATGTTTCTTTGAGCTAAGTCACTGTATTCAAGCAAAAGTGTATTTACCTCTTCAATCCCTTCTGGACCTTGGAATCTACACCTCAAAGGTCTCTCTGATGAAATTCAAGGGTTCCCCGGGAAAGTATATTGGACCTTCCAAATTCATCTGGGTCCTTCCTGGCCCAGACTTCAACCTCTTTTCAATGTCCATTCTGGCTTCTCTCAGACAGCCCTCCCTCTCAAGTTCTTCCTGACAACTATTTCAAGTCAAAGGATTTTCCCTGAGGGAATTATGAATGGCTAATCTTATTTCCTGGGATGAAAGCAAATTGACAAGGTAATTGCACCCCAGATATCTGCAGTTTAGCTATGTCCTGTCCTTTGAACTTATCCCTGGGGGGCCTTGATGTGTCAGTTCCAGTAAGACAGTAGTTTCCTCAAACTGTTCTTCCCATAACACATTTTATATGTAATAAAAAAATTGATACAGCAATCAGAGCTGGATGTCTACATCATAGGCTGCTGTCCACCTCTCCCACGTACATCTTTCCTCATGAGTCTTGGCCCTCCCCTGCCTCTTCCTTGGTAAATACTGAGCAAAAACACTTGGTCAGTACCTCAGCTTTTTCTAGGCTGTCCTCCACCCACCCACCATCTCCTTTCTTTAGTCTAACAATAAGATTTCTGGTCTTCTTCCTCTCACAAATATAAAGAAAGAAGGTTGTGTCCTGCTTCTTAATAGCCTGTGCTATTTCTTCCTCTGTTCTTGCATTAGCCCCACTGACAGCTTTTCCAGCTTCTCTTTGCTTCTCCAGATATTTCAGTCTGTCTTCTTCTTTTTGTGTCTCTTTATAGTTCCTGAATGCCTTATTTTTTCCTCACACTTTCTTGGCTACTGATTTAAAGAACCACAGTGGCCACTTCTTTCTTTTGCTTTTGCTAAGAAAATTGTCACAATGACTTGTCACTCATGCTGTGGATCTCTTGAGTCTAAGCCACTGTTCTTGCACCCCCTCCTACCGTATCATCTGCTGCCAAGGCAATTTTGAGCTCCTCCCCATCTCCATGAAGTTGGCCTTCCGCAAATCTAGGATCTTAATCTTTGACTAGTTTTCTTCTGCCAATGTGTTGACTCTAAACCACACAGTTCAGTGGTCACTGGTACCAAGGGGACTGTCCACCTCAACATCCCTGATTCTGTCCCCATTTGTCAGCACTAAGCCCAGTACAGCCCCCTCCCTGGTGGGCTCAACCACCATCTGCCTTAGGTTTGCTTCATACATGGCAGACATGAGGTCCCTGCTCCTTGTTGTACTTGAAGTCTGGGTATTTTGATCTGCATCCAGCATGTTGAAATCACCCATTAGCAGTGATAGTTGTTTTGTTCCATGACTCCAGTGTGACCCACAATGCCTCTGTTTCTTCCCTGGGTGCATGAGCCTCTGCAGCTTTAATCCCTTCCTTTACATACATAGCAACCTCTCCTAACCTCTTCCATTCCCTATTCTTTCTAAAAAGTGCATACCCTGGTATGACTGCATCCCAGTCATGGTTCCTTGCTTATCATATCTCCATAATAGCCACAATGTCCAGGTGTGTGTCTGCCATCAGTGCCGTTAGGTCTGGGATTTTGTTTCCCAGACTACAGGAGTTTGTGCACATGACCTTCCACTCTGTGTACCCCTTAATGTTCCTTGTTTATTGGCCATTGCCCTGTGCTGCATTAGTGTTGCACCTTCTGTTCTCTCCCCCATTGTAACCATGGCAGTTTTACACTTAGATAATATATTAGTTATTAGCTCCTCACTGCTTTCAGTTATGTCTGGTAACGGGGTGGGGGCTCTGATAATACCCCTTGACTGTCTATGCCTTCCCCCTTGGCAAGTTTAAATGATCACTAAGGATGCACTTAAACTTCTCATAGAGGATACCTTTGCTTCCCCTGGATAGATGCAGGCTATCTGGAGAATATATTCCTTCATCCATCCAAGTGAGGTTCCACTACCCAATAAAACCATACTCCACCTCTCCACACCATTTCTTCAGCCATTTGTTGAATTCAATGATGCAGATGTCTCTCACTTCTCCCTTGCCATGGACAGGTAGCACCTCCAAGAAGGTGACATAGTATGCTACTTGCCAAAGACTCCTCCCAGCTCCCTGAACTCTTCCTGTACTCTTTCTACATCTACTCTTTCTCTAGCCAGGTCATTAGTCCCCAAGTGAATAATGATGTCCAGCTCCCACCTCCTCACTACTGCCTTTGCAATCCTAAGGATTCACTTGCCATCCTTCCAAACTGTGCTGCCAGGTAGGCACTACCTCCCTCTCACCATTGCTCCCTGACCCCAGCTCAATCCCCCAGACAATGGAGTCCCCAACCAGGATTTTCTACTTCCTTCTATGTGTTCACCTTGCATCTGCCTTTGGGGTTTCATCCTGGATGACCCCCTCAACCCCCATTGTGTTCACTTCCAGAGATGCTGTGCAATCTCTATGCTCTGCCAGGATGGCATGCGAGTTATGAAGTGCAACCGGCTGGGGGATGTGCCTCTGTGCTGCCTCCTGCACCCGCAGAAAGCCATCATGGTCTATCCTTCCCTCCTTCTTGGCAACCTCTGAGGGAGTGGTGGTGGACATGGTGGTCTCTATATGGGGAGAAGATTACCTATTTTCTCACCAAATTTACTTGGAGTCCATCTACCTACTCCTTCAAACAGAGAGGTGCTGCAAATAGGGTGGCATCACAGTTTCCAGAAGATTTTTCTGAACACTGCTGCCCCAGTTGGATAGGGGTCACTTAGCTGGGGCAGTATTTGTAGATCTGACTAAGGTGTTTGACACTGTCTACCACCGTCTGCTGATACAACATCTTCAGCTTACAGGACTGTCTCCTGACACAGCTGCGTGGTTCAAGAACTATCTGTAAAATCGATCACAAAGAGTAAAAATCACTGGTGCCCACTCGGACCTCAGACTGGTCCGGTCTGGAGTCCCCCAGGGGTCTATCTTGGGCCCACTACTCTTCAGCCTTTTTCTTAACACCCTCATAAAATCCTGCCCAGAACAACTCATCCTTTATGCAGATGATGCTGTAATCTTCTCCTCCCACAAGGACCCTGTGCTCCTGCAGCTCAATCTTCAGCAAGGCTTTGCCACAGTGGAAAACTGGTTCAGCCATCATAAGCTGGTCCTCAATCATAAAAAAAAATAAAGAAAATAATGCTTTTTAACAACCCTCAAAACAGGTAACTATCTTACCCCCTCGCTATCTCAACTAGCATTGGAAGCACCCTTGAGCAGGTGCAGTTGTTCAGATACCTAGGGATATCCCTGGGCTCAAATCTCTCCTATGGGGAACACATAGACAATGTTGCCAAAGCTGCAAATATGCACTTAGGCATACTATACTGACATAAACAGCATCTCATGGCTGAAGCGCTGAAGATCGCTGTCCAGAGTTTGGTGGTCTCCATCACTAACTACGGACTAATCATCTATGAATCTGCCTCTGCCACTGCCCTCAGACACATATCAACATACCTTACAGGGTCTGTAGGCTGATCTCTGGTGCTTACGATCTCACACATACATGTGACTTGTATGTGCAATCTGGATGGCTTCCACTTTCCAGCCACATAAAGTACCTAACCTGTGCCATGGCAAAGAAAGTAACCATGGGCCTCTCCCCACCAGGAGTCCAAGCTTTCCTGAGTATAAGACTAAAGCCCCAAAACACCAGGGGCTCTGAATCACAGCTCCTCCAGGTCCCCTGCTGTCGCACCTCCCATGGCCAAAGATCCTATGCCCACAGAGCGCCCAGCTGGCTGAATGAGCTCAACCCTGACATAACCACCACTGCCATCCTTGGTTCATTCAAATCTAAGCTCCACCTACATCTCATTAACTCTAGCTCCTGTGACTGCTGCCTATAAACTCCTCAGTCCACTCACTCTGTCTCTTCTTCCTAGAACTTACTATCTTCCTTCTACCTTTTTTCCCACTCCCTCTTTTTCCTGACTCTCCCCCTCTTCCCTCCACTACTTCCCAACATTTAAGCACTTTCCCCTGTGAGGTTAGCTAAGATCATTCTGCTCCTAGTATGCTAACAATTTCTTCGGCTGTGCTTTCTGTCCTCACTTAATCATTCCTAACATGTTGTCTTCATTGTACCCTCCCTCCTTCCCCCATGTTACCCTGTTTTCTCCTGTGTTACCACAGTCTAGTACAGCTTATCCTATCTTTCATATTGATCTACCATTGTAACAAAATCTGCTACCTTATTTACTGTATTTACTCATTTACTGTATTTTGTATTGTATTGTACTGTTCTCTGATGTGAAACATTTGTAAAGAGCCTGACTCAAAGGTATATTGTCATCCAAGATGCAAACAAATAAATAAATAAATAAAATATCCACTGAAAAGCACCTCACCCATCATTTTCCTTCTACTATCCTTGACCTAAATTCCCCTTATTACCCTGCACCCTCTGGTGCGCTTTTCTTCCATGCCATGTCCAGTGCCAAGCTATATACAATTGTACTGTCAATACTCTTTAGTGGTATAATGTATCAAGGAATGTAGATTTATGTCAGGGTGGGGTGTGTGCCTATGCTGTGTACTGAAATAAGATGGCTAACAGTGTGTGTATGCAGTCAGCTGGTACTGTATGATGTCAGAGGTTAATGGTACAATGGAAGTGATGCTCTAGAGGTGTGGGGGGTTGGACCCTTCCTGACCACTAAAGACAATCAGCCACATCAGCAACCCCCCACAGAAACACTCAGCTGCACCTACAAAATCTCCCAAACAAGTAACTTTCAAAATGAATCCAGAAATCAACATACTACCAACTGAAAGCAACAATAAACTGCAAAAGAAACAATAACAACTCAAAAAATTAACAGTCACTTCACTGAAGTGAATTGCTTCCTTCTTCTTCTAGCCCCTTATGAGAATCCAACAGATAAAACTAAATGGGGCATCTAAAGATAAATTATATAAAAAAAGCAAAGTTGATGATTTTTGGCAATAACAACAGAAAGAGCCAAATAATAAAAATACAAAAAAAAAAAGACTCCAACAGGTAAGCAGCTATATCACTTTAACTCAGCCCAACCTCCAGTAGCAGTTAGCAGTAACTCTGCTAAGGAGCCAGACCAGACAATTAGCACCCCTTCCACAAGCTATAGGGCTAGACAAAACACTTAATGGCTTAAAAAAAGCACAAGATGAGCAAACTGTTTCCCAAGTGAAATAAGAAGTATAAAAGAACTAAAACCAGCAATAAGCAGGTTCTATACTGAACTGGAACTGAATATTTCCTCCTGAGCACCAGAGACAATCAGCCACACCAGCAAACTCCTACAGAAACACTGAGCTGTACCTACAAAATCCCCCAAACTGGTACATTTCCAAATGAATCCAGAAAGCAACCTTGTACCAACTGAAAGCAACAATAAACTGCAAAAGAAATAATAACCACAAAAAAATCATGAAAAATCAACAATCATTTCCCTGAAATGAACTGTTTCCTTCTTTTTCTAGCCCCTCATAAGGATCCAACAGGTAAAGCAAAATGGCATATCTAAAGATAAATTATAAAAAAAAACAAAAGTTGATGATTTTTGCCAATAACAACAAAAAGGGCTAAATAATAAAAATACAAAACAAAAAAATTCGACTTGGTAAAATAATTTAAATACCTAAGCGTACTAATGACCTGCAACCTCTCTAGGAAAGCACATGTAAAAGAAGTGGAAATAAAAATAAAGAATTCCATCCTGGCAATAAATAGCTTTGCATATAAGTATGGGGGAGGCACTGTAACAGGCAATACCAGGGCTATAAATGCAAATATTAAGGCCCAGATGTTATATGGAAGCAACATTTGGGGGATAGAAAGTATAGGTAACCTAGAAAAAATAATCAATTCCTTTTATAAAAAAATTATGGGTTTACCAGAAGGGGCTCCCACAGCACTACTAAGGGCAGAATTGGGACCACCATCTTTGGAATGTTTGGTCCAACAGAGCTTATCCTGATATTGGATCAAAACATTCAATATGGGATTGAGAGGCTTCTGCAAATGTGCCTTGAAAAAGCTATTAACTACCAAGGTAGCAATATCATCTTTTCCGCTATAAAAATACTGGGAAAGATAATCAAATCACATGGTCTGTTACATTGCATAAGAGAAACGTTGATAAAACCACTCAAAGAGATACAATTTCATATCAGGAATAGAATAAGGGTCACTGCCCCGCAAAATGATCTGGAACTGTGCAAATTACAAAATAAGCAAATGGTTGGCACAAAATAATGATAAAAAAAAATAGGAGAGAAAAATATCTAACACAAAACATCCAAAGAGAAGGAAGATATTCAGAAAATATCACTTTAAATATTTTAAAAGTGAACATATGGAGGCAATCATTAAAAGAGGGGGAAACTCAAGTGGCAGGTGTAAATGTGATATGGGTTAAAATTATATCAAACACATATTACTGATATGCTCCCTATATGAATCCCTTAGAAAGAAGATATTAGGGTAAATACTGGGACAACTATATATGAGCTCAGAAGAAACAATGACATTCTTATTAAACTCAGAATCCACAAGAATTTTAGAAAAGATAGTTTCTTTTATGAAATCTGTAGAAAAACAAACTACATTTAAGCACTCAAAATACCTGAAATAAAATAAGTAAGGACAAGAGAATGTTAAGGAATTGAAACATTTTAAGGGGAACTATTGATTACAAATGAATGATTATAACAGAAGGGTTAATAACATGCTTCTAAATTCTGTTTATAAGGCAAGGCAACTTATTTCTTGGGTGACCAATCCCAGAGGCTCTGAGTGCCATACAAGTACAAACAATTCAAAAAGATAGCACAGTCATAAATACATAAATAGAGCTAAAAGTAAATAAATATAATAAAATCAGTAGATGAAGTGCAGAATACTAGCATTATGAATATATCAATGTTGATTATGTGCATATTATGAAGATTTTAGAAAATTGTATATTTGTTTTCTTGTCTTTTTGTGAATTATCTCTTTGCAATGACACAACTTGTCAACAATAAAACTATTATTTCTCTTATAACTGTGTCTCAGCAAGAGAAATATATCTGAATTAGTAAAGGCTGATCAAGTTACATGGAATAGTATCTAGTATTTCAGAAGATGAAATATTGATTTGGAAATATACACAATTTAAGTTTTTATTTGAAAAGTGAATACATATTATCATTGCTTATTTATCATTTGTAACTTTTTGTGAAAAATTTGAAGCAGGGTTTTCAGAAGGTTAAGATGCTAACTACAGATTCACTACAGTATTCTTCAGACATCATGACTACTACATGTGGAGTCAAAGGTATTTCTCAGCATCAGGTCTAAACATGCTACACACACACACACACACACACACCCTAATTCAGCATTAAAAATATAAATGCCAGAATTATGGGAATAAATGTAAACTATTGAGCGTTACAAACATATTTATTTAATTATTTCACTTAATTCACTTTTCAGGATAGCAAGCTACAGTAACTATTGCTTTATAATTGAGCAATGAGGACTTACTGTACATCATTGCTTTCTTTATTAGCATAACTTTTATGTGGATCTGAGCAATAACTTCAGCCCTGACTCTCTTGACTTATACAGTACTGTAGTATGGGAGATGAATTAAATCAGTCCAGATGCAATAAAAAAGCTCATTTTTGGGGGATGCCTTCAAAAGTGGTTTCAGTGTGCGTTGGCAATGAAAGAGAGTTATTTATATATAATGGGGTTTGCCCTTTAAGGGGCAGACCATGTTGTCCTGGTGCACCCCTTCCCTCCTGCATAGAATGGTTGTGCTCAGAAGGGAAGGGGGAAGAAAGGGGAGGGGCTAAGGGCCAGAACAATGGGGCAGGTAACAGGAAGGGGAGGGGCAAAGGGAGGTACATAAGGGACAGCACAAGGGGACCTCAGCCACTTTTTGCTGGATTTTGATTTACATCAACTAGCACGTCAGATTAGCAATCTTCTTGAGGTTTGTTTCACCAGAAGAGAGAGGTAAGGAAACAAAAAAAAAGATATGGCAGGACGGTGTGTTGACATTTAAAAAAAAGAGAAAGAAGGAGAGGAAGAATATATATACATGTTTAAGATAGAACATGTTACAGTAGGAGGAAGTGTGGGAGCATCCTGGTAGCGAGGGGGATCAGAATGTGGTTGAGAGAACAACCCAGAACCACGTGGGTGATACGCACACCTCGTGAGGGTCTTATTGGAAAGAATTTTGTTTACTGTGATGCCTTGCAGGTTTGTTGAGGACTGGTTTTGCTGGCTGCTAAGAATTGGTATTAAGTAAGGGAGCCCCTGAGAAGGGGAGAGAATGTGTGAGCAGAGAACTCATGGTGGGGCACCATGCGCAGTTTGTGGGGAGAAGTAGAAAAGCAATTAATTGTTTTTCACAGTTCATGGCTTTTTAAGCTCTTGTGTGGCTGCTTGATATGACTGGGAGACCTGGAAGAGGCCATGGAAATGGGGGGAGCGAGCACATGCCAGGACCATGTGTTGTGACGTCACACACCGTGTGGGGGTCAGTAGAAAACCCCCCTTTTTGTCTGGTTGGACACTGTGGTAGCAGTCTTGTGGCCATTTTGTGGCATGGGGAGGAAGGATAGGCCTAGAAGAGGCCCTGAGCCATGGATGGTGTGGCGTGAGGCACACACCTCAGGGGGTTTGTTAGGCAGACATTGGCTCTCCAGTCTCGGGCTAAGTATGTGCTGGGTGGCTGTTTTGCTGCCGTTGGGGGCAGGAGGCCTTGCAGAAAGCTTGAAAGCTGGAAAAGGCAAGTGAGAACCTGGAACCACATGGCGATCATCACACGCCGCATGGGGGAGGAGGTTTTTTTTTTTTAAGGATCCTTGTATCATATCAGAATGTTTGGTGTAGCGAGTAGGGAGCTTGCTTCTAGTGTTAAAGGCCTAGGTTTCAAACCCTGCAGCATGAGATTTTCTTGCTTTGTATGTTGGTGGAGGGTGTATGGTCGCTGGACCGCGTGGCGTGTCACATGCTGGGGGGGTGCAGATTGAAGGCTCTCTTCTGGGGCTGGGATGGCTACTGGAGTCAAGACAAGGATATTTTCTGGTGGAAAATCAGGGAAGTAGGCCTGGAAAAGGCCAGGGGGCAAAGAGGAGCGATTAGGTTAGGGGTCCACGCAGTGTGACATCACATGCTGACAGAAGGATGGGACAACAGTGTGCCTGAGGGATAGGGTGAGTTCCACAGCTCAGGGGGCCTTTGTTGAGGAATACTGGAGGGATGTAAGGGGCCTCGTGGGACGTTTCACGCTGGGAGGTGGTTGCCTTAGAAGCGGGGCCCCCCCACCCCTGTTACAGGGCTATTGGCTTTGGGTACAGCAAAAAAAAAAAAAAAGAAAGCTGGCACAGGCAGGAATATAAAAGGGGGGGCAATTATGGGGCCATGTGGTGTGTCCATTTCCCTATAGTAGGGAAAATATATATATAATACATTTGTAATTATAAATTAGAGGAGGCACTTGAATGAATGACAAGGCGGGTGTCAAGCAAGATGGGGACCTTCGTTGGTGGCAAAGTCTGTTTAAAGGGGGCGCGTGGTGCATAGGACAGGAGGAAGGTGTACGGAAAGGAACAGATATACAAATAACCTTGTTTTCTCTTCCTGTAGTTGTCTTCACAGAGCAAAGATAAGACAGACGTGGCACCAAAGAAGAGCAGGTCATCGAAGAAAGATGCTTACAAGGCTATAATTGAATTGGTGGAAAAGGCAAACAGAATGTGGGAACTGGTGGAGGGAGAGGAACCAGGAAGACCTGGGGAGAAGAGAAAAGCAGGCCCAGGAAAAGGTAGCAGGGGGAAACAACCAGCCAAAGGGTTACATAGCCCCGCTAGGAGTACCACCGGCAATAGCAGGGCCCAGCAAGATGGTTGATCCAGTACCTCTGTGGCCTGTGGACCCGGTGACACCAGTACTCCCCCCAGATCAAAGGGGGATCTCCCCAGCTGAACCCAGACACGATGCCCAGAACGTGTTGTTCCCTCCACAGACCCCAGTAGGTCACCCTCCACCTCAACTGCAGGGAGAAGTTAGGGGAACTTTAGAGGACTCCAGGCAGCACGGCCTGGACAAGGTTACAGGTAACCCATCCAGTTTGGTGGGCGACAGTATAAAAGAATATCTAGGGCAAATTGTGGCAGAACTGGGGACAGGAGGTCTGGGGCAGATGGAATCGACTCTAGCGGAGATCAGGACAGAAAAGGAGGTGATAGAAAAGAATGAAAAGGGAGAGAAGAGAGAAAGAAAGGGTACACAAGAGATAGGTGTGCCTGGGATGAGGATAGGTGAGCATGTGCTATTGGTCACAAAGGGGAAAATATGGATAAGGGACTACGTGGACATATTCGGTTTGGTGAGCTGGGAGGTGGCAGCCAAGTATGAGGAAACTGAGGATATAGGTAAGAATAAGATGGCAGCGGCCATAGTGCTTTTAGGGAAAAAACAGGATGACAAGTTCACAAAAGGGAAGACGTGGGATGGGTGGTTCCTAGGTTTTGCCATTTTTTCAGCCATCATTCTGGAAAAAAGGCCAGAGCTGGGTATCCCGCTCATTACTTATTCATTATTAATAGGGAGAGCAAAAGCAAAAGGCGAGGTGGGGTGGTTATACTACGATGAATGTTTTTGGCAGAGAATGGCATCATTTGGGGATGTGAGATGGGATACCAAGCAGATAGACTTATGGATGGATTACATAACAGATCAGTCCACACCCGAAGGTGAGTGGGGCAAAAAGGGGTTTACTCCCCAGAGATGTTACTGGGCTTATAACAGGGCTTTTTGCTCATGGACTCAATTTCATTTCCGGCATGCTTGCTCAAAATGTGGAGGATGGCACCCGGTGGACAAATGTAGAATGACATGGGCCCGTGGAGCACAAGGGCAGGGGAGGCAAGGATCAGGTCAACAGTTTTTCAAGATGTCCAGGGTTTAAGGGCAAACATGGAACAGGGAGGCAGCGGGGGAATGGAAATGGGGGTCAGCACCAATGAGGGAGGGAGAGTCGAGGCAAACAGAGAAGGAGGGTCAGGAGGAGTGATGGGGGCACAACAGGGAACAGTTTGACATGGCCAGAACCCCGATCAACTTGAGGGCTTGGACAGTTTGCCTGGGCAGATATCTAGACATGAACTTGTGGGATATGATTTTAAGGGGTTTTAACACAGGTTTTTCATTACAGAGTAGGGGACCCAGGCAAGCTAGGGAGGCAACAACCTTGGGTCAGTTAGAGGAAAGGAGGAAATGCTAAGACAGAAGACAGAGAAAGAAAAAGCAGCAGGTAGGGTAGAGGGCCCATTTGACACTCCCCCATTGCCAAACATGTGGATCTTGCCATTGGGTTTGGTACCCAAGAAACAAGAAGGGGAGTACAGGGTGATTCTCCATTTGTCCTATCCAGAAGGGGAGTCGGTGAATGACTTCATCAGTGAGGAACATAGTAAGGTGACATATGCGACACTAGAGGATGCAGTCCGGATAATATGGGTCACAGAGGATGCATGGATGGCAAAAACGGATATTGAGTCCACTTTCAGACTGCTTCCAGTTAGGAGGGAGGACTGGGATCTATTGGGTTTTAAAAGTGGGGGACAGTATCATTTTGATAAAGCAATGCCAATGGGTTGTTCCACAGCATGTGCTACATTTGAGGCATTCAGTACCTGTTTGCAGTGGATATTCCAGGAAGAAATGGGTTATAGAGTGGTCATCCATTATCTGGATGAGTTTATTTTCATTGGGAAGGGAAAATGTGAGACACAGAGGATGCTGTGTAAGTTTCAGGAACTGTGCTGGGAACTAGGGGTCCCATTGGCACCAGAAAAAACAGAGGGCTCCAGCAAGGTTATGGAATTTCTGGGGATCGCAATAGATGCCCCGAATGACGTATTTAGACTACCAGACAGAAAAGTAAAGAAGTTGAAGGAACTAATCCAGATACACACCAGCAGGAGATGGGTACAACTAAAATTAGTGCAGCAGGTACTGGGGCACCTGAACTTCGCATGCAGGGCCATCGGACCAGGAAGGGCATTCACAAAGAGGTCAGCCAGGGTCACAGCAGGGGTCACCAGAGTGCATCATTGGGTAGATATGATGCAAGGTGTCAGGGAGGATTTTAAAATCTGGGAAGAATTCCTCAGAAATTACAATGGGTGCTCTTTCTGGCAAGAGGAGTGGCTATACAACACAGACATCAACCTCTACACAGATGCTGCTGGGGGGCTCGGCATGGGGGGTTACCTGAGGGGTAGATGGTTCACAGAATCTTGGCCTGCCAGCTAGGTGAGGAAGGGGAAGGTGAAAGATATCACATTACTAGAGATCATGCCCATATGGGCATGTACCTTGATATGGGGGGAGGAGTTACATTTTGGTGTGATAATAGAGCAGTGGTGGATGTTCTGAACAACAGGGAAGCCAGGTCAGGCACAGTCATGCAGGTATTACGACTCTTAGTTTTAAGGGCTTTGCAGCTGAACATGTCATTTAGAGCACAACACATAAAAGGGGTACACAATACACTGACTGACAGCCATTCCCATCTGCAGCTGGAATGTTTTCAGAGTCTGGCACTGGCAGTGGAAGAACTAAAAACACCCATTCCAATGAACATCTGGTATGTTGGCAAGAAGAAGCAGAACTGTTGTTTCACAGCTCTTGGGCGCCTTGGACTCTGAGGGCCTATGATGGGGCCTGGTGAGTGTTTCAAACATTCAGGGCAGAGCAACAGATGGAGGTAAGTAGGCCACTCATGGAGGAACAGTTGGGAATGTTCACCATGGAGCAGTGGAAAAGGGGCACAGCCCACACCACTATGGGAGTCTATCTGGCAGGGATTAGTGTTATCTGCAGTCTAAAGGGGTGGAAGGACCTGACAAAATCTTTGCTCATCAGAAGAATGATGCAAGGATGGAGTAGGTTGAGGCAAGGGCTAGCAGATAGTAGAAGGCTGGTAGGGGTGCAGTGGCTAATAAAACTGCAGGATATGCTCCCAACAATATGCAGATCAAAGGCCGAGGCCCAACTATTTCACACAGTTTACATGGTAATGTTTGCAGGGGCCATGAGAGTGAGTGAGGTGGTAGGCCGTGGGAGAGAAGACAAGAAGGGGGGGTCAGAATGGGAAGATGTAAACTGGGGGGTAGCAGAGATATGGATCAAGATAAAGAGGTAGGTCAAAAACAGATCAAAAAGGACAAGGTTGCATAGTGACACCGAAAAGGCAAGCAGAGGGTGCAATATGCCCAGTACAGGTTCTGTGGGCTTTCGCCACAGAGCATAGAAACAGGACAGGGAAACTATTTGTACATGGTGGTGGAAAAAAGGGTCACTGGCTACCAAGTCACAGCATTACTAAAAAAGGGCATGCAATTCATGGGGGAAGACCCGGCTAATTATTCATCCCATTCCTTGCGGATTGGGGCTGCCTCACAGTGGGCTGCAGTGGGAGAGATGGTGAATGGGATATTGGAAAAGGGACGCTGGTGATTGGCCAGTTATAAGAGATACATTAGACACGAGTAAAAAAAACAAATATATATATATATAATAATTTTGAAGATGGTGCTCCTGGTGAACTGCATAACTGGGGGGGGGGCGAGTCAGGGAAAAAGGTGGCAAAAAAAAGAATAATGAGGGGGGAGAATACGGGTAGGATGCCAAGAGCAGGTGAAAAATAATGAATTTTGCTTGTACCCCATAGGGAGAGAGAGAATCACGGAAGTCTGGATCTGTGGCCAATGCTATATCTATTGGGCTGGAAAAAGAGCAGAGAAGAAGGCTGGGGGAAGGCAGCTGTACCAGGATGCAAGAAAGTGTAGGTTGGTCTGGCATGGCATACGGGGGATGAGATGGGCACAGCTGCTTCCAACATTAAAAGAACTCAAGGAATGGCGACCTAGCCCAGATCTCATTATTATACATCTAGGGGGCAACGACCTTGCAGGCAGGCCTTGGGTAGATGCATACTTACAAATAAAAAGGGATTTAGCAGCAATATGACAGTGGTGGCCTCAGGTGTGCATCACCAGGTCGGATATGATATCACTGAGGGTATGGAGGCAGGAGCACAGCCACAGAGCATTTGAAAGGGCCAGAAGGAAGATGAATAGGAGGGGCTGGGATGTTGGTAAGGCAGATGGGAGGACAGGTGATACTGAGGGAGTAGAAGAATGGGTAGAAGATTTCTACAGGTCAGATGGTGTGCACCTGTTGGACCTAGCCATAGATATGTTCAATACAGAAACAATGGGCTTTATAGAAGCATGGAGAAAACATGCAACAAATGGAATATAAAAAAAAAGGGAGGAAAGAAAGAAGGAGCAAAAGGATATTCCCTGAGGTAAGGGAGAATGGTACCCAAAGTATGGGGGAAACCAGCCATCCAACGCAAGCTGGAGACTGGCTAGTGGGGAAAAAAGGGGGGAGGAGGGGATGGGGGAGGAATAAAGGAATAACACAAGAAGAGGAAGAAGACGAAGGAGAAAGCAGTTTCGGTTTTCACTGTTACCTAACGGAAAAGGAGAAGAAGAAGGCACCCAGGTTTTCACCTGGGGGAAGGATATCAAAGATTCATATATGGATGGAAATAAACAAAAGGTTGAAAATATGATAATAAAGAAATTGAAATGGAATATGGAATTATGAATATAAATAAATTAATTGCCAATCTGAGCACAACAACAAATGGTCTCCATCTTTTTTGTGAGGAAAAGGGGGGAATCCGGGACAATGGAGTTTGCCCTTTAAGGGGGCAGACCATGTTGTCCTGATGCACCCTTTCCCTCCTGCATAGAATGGCTGTGCTCAGAAGGGGAGGAGGGAAGGAAGGGGAGGGGCTGAGGGCCAGAGCAATGGGGCAGGTAACAGGAAGGGAAGGGCGAAGGGAGGTACATAAGGGACAGCACAAGGGGGCCTCAGCCACTTTTTGCTGGATTTTGATCCCTCCCCACCCTACTAGGCAGAGCAAGAGGGGAAGACAGTCAAGATGGGACTGTATGGTGGGTGTGTCAGGTGGATGACAGATGCGTCTTGTCGGACTGCCAAAGGTGGATGGCAGGTTTGAGAACATGATTATGGACTGCCATAGGTGGATGGCAAGTTGAGAATATGGTTATGGACTGCTAAAGGTGGATGGCAGGAGGAAAAGGGGGGAGAGGAGGGAAGGAATGAAGGAATAACACAAGAAGAGGAAGAAGATGAAGGAAAAAGCGGTCTCGGTTTTCACTGTTACCTAACGGAAAAGAAGAAGAAGGCACCCAGGTTTTCACCTGGGGGAAGGATAATCAGAGATTGATATATGGATGGAAATAAATGAAAGGTTGAAAATATGATAATAAAGAAATTGAAATGGACTATGGAATTATGAATATAAATAAATTAATTGCCAATCTGAGCACAACAACAAACAATGGCCTCCATCTTTTTGTGAGGGAAAAGGGGGGAATCTGGGACAATGCATTTGGGAGAGAAATTATCTGATACATTCTTTTCTCTTTGCTTTTACCAGTCACACTCTTTACATTTAATAAATTTATTAACTGGTAATTTCATCACTCAAAAAATCTATTTTATTGAAAATTTAATTTTAGTATTAAATGAGTAATAAATATTGGCCTAACATCACTCATTAATTATATATGGAAAAAGAAAGGGAAGATTGTTTAACCAGGAAACGCACACCAACCCAGAGGTTGTTTCCAGGTGAAGGAATTTAAGTGACTTGCTCAGTGTCAAACAGTATATGAGTGGGGGCTAATGGGATTCAGACTTCAATCTCCAGGTTTGCAGCTCAGTGCCCTTAACCACTACATTATACTGCCCTCTTGTTTTTCAACTTCCTATATTAAACATAAGAAGTTAGTTGAGGGGAGTGAGAGTGACTTTTATGCATTTTTGTGCACCTACGTGTACTTACATACAGCAGCTGGCTGTTTGTGTTTGTCTCTGTTAGTAGTTTAGTTTTGGTTTTTTCATGTGTTTCCACTTGGAGGAACTGGACCATTCTTGGACATAACATCTATGAAAATTTCCTGGACTAAGAAACTACAAAACATCATCACCAGGTATAGGCATTCTCATCATAAATCAACTTTTTTGGAAGACATCAAAAAGCAAAAGTGAGGTCAGTAAATCTTTTACACAAGTTTCTGGGTTGTGGAGTGCTGCATTGAATCGACATTACCATCTGACTTTCTTAAAGGATGTGTGCTTGTCTTTGAGGTCTATTCACAACTGTTTTGGAGAACAAAGGGAAGATTCTGACAAAGGATTTTTACATCCTGCATATGCCCTAGGCTAATGTTCATCACCTTCAGGAATTTAACACTTTCTGGGTCTTTGATCTACAGTACCAATCAGTTTTCTGGTCCACAGTAGCTCACCATGAGTCACTCAGGAACACTCACCCCTGCTACAGTAAACATTTTCAGTCTCCTCTACCTCTCACACTAAACATTCAAGCTCGATACCAGCAACCTGGCACCATGGCAAATCCTCCCTACCCTCACTTGTGGCACCCTCCTACAAAGGACTGGGCGCAAATGACAGCTCACACCACTGGAAAGTTGACAAATCAACACCTGCTCCTAGCCATTACCCTACGCTGGGACCCTAAACGAGTACACTGTACTCAAACTAACAAGAAACAGAGGCGTTACATGTTATACTATGAGCTGTGGCAGATGTCTCTTAAACTCCTGTTCCTCCTCTTTCTGATGTCAGGAAGTGTCCATCCAAACCCTGGCCCTGTTTCTACCAGGGTAAAAAATCTAGCAAAAATGGAGGGGGGGGGGGTCTCACCATCGCCACCTTAAATATCTGTAGCCTCCTTCCAAAACTAGCATCCCTTCAAGTCTTTGCCAGTCAACACAATCCCAACATACTTGCCATTGTTGAAACCTGGCTGACACCAAGCACTCCAGACCATGCCATCTCACTACAAGGCTACAATATTTTCAGACTGGACAGGACTAATAAAGGGGGGGGGATTGTGCTATTTACATTAAGGACAACCTCTCTAGCCACCCTGTCTGCTTTTCCACCACTAACTCCTCTGTGCAATTTCTCCCTGTCAAGCTACTACTTGGTGCCCAAAATAAAGTGCTAACTGTGGCTGCTGTCTATATCCCTCCTAAAGATCCAGGGTCCGGCCTCCAGACTGTTCTTGAATTTGTAAGATCACAACCACCTGACACCTAGCTCCTTCTTCTTGGTGACTTTAATATAAATCAGACTTTGGGTCACTCAAGGATGCTATCCTAGCAGCTAACCTAATGCAGATGGTGAGCTCCCCCACTAGAAAAAACTACAAAACTGGAACTTGCACTCTCATTGACTGGATCCTTGCTAGCCTCCCAGCCCACATAAAAAACACAGTTGTTCTCCCGGACTCTTTCAGTGACCACTCCCCTGTGATCTGTACCTGGACAAATAAGTTCCAAAAACCACCTCCAAAAACCATCCCAAGCAGAGTGATACCCCACAGAAACCTTACTAAGCTCAAGACCTGTCTTTTACAGCAAGACTGTTCCCCAATATACAATACTCTAGATGTTGACGCAGCCCTAGATTATTTTATCACAACTTTCAACACTGCCTGTGACACCTACGCAAGAGTAAAAAAGCGTAAAATCAAAGTGCCCTCAAATCCCTGGCTCATGGCCAAACTACTGGACCAACTCAAAGCACGGAACCGGACCACCTCTGGGCCATAGCCAGAACCACGGGCTCCTTGATGGATATCCAGAAGTATAAACAGGCATGAAACCAATGTACCAAACAAATCTGACTAATGAAGAGCTCCTATTTCAAAAATACCCTCGCAAATTCCTGGGGTGACAGGAGATCATTCTGGGACAACATCAGAAATACCAGGGGTAAGCAGTCCAAATCCTCTCCCACTAAAATGACTGTCGATGCAACCACTACCCTAGACCCAATGGTCATGGCAAAGGCCTTAAATAAAACTTTCACTGACCTCAGTGGGGTTCTCCCACCAGACTTCTTCTCTGACATGGACTCGCCAAAACCAACATCTCCTACTGCCTCACCTGACCAACCACTTTTCCACTTCAAAATAGTTAAGGCACATGAAGTCTACAAATATATAAAAAAGGCTATCTCTAAATCCAGAGCAAACAGTGATACCATTGATCTTAAAATTCTGTCCCTTACCCTGGAAGAAGTAGTGCACCCACTCACCAAAATTTTCAATCTCTCCCTCTGCCTTAGTTAATTTCCCAGCAAATGGAAGTCTGCTATAGTCACACCAGTGTTCAAAAGTGGTGACAAGTTCCTACCAGGAAACTATCGGCCCATATCTATACTTCCACCCCTCTCCAAGGCCCTCAAACGCATTGTGGCTGACCAACTCTCAGACTACCTGCATAAGTATAACATACTCTGCTTGCAGAAACATGGATTTAGGAAAGGACACAGTACGTTGACTGCCCTACTGGAATTCTCAGGAGAAATTCACACTGCTTTGGCAAAGGATATCAAACCGGAGCTGTTTTCATTGACCTAACAAATGCATTTGATACTGTTCACCATGGCTTACTTATCACACAACTACACAGTCTTGGGCTCTCAGAAGGACCAGGTGCCTGGATTAAAAGTTACCTGGCCCAACGCTCTCAATCAGTAAAAATCTCAGAAGTGCTCTCAGACTCAAAACCGGTCCTCTCAGGTGTTCCACAGGGGTCAATCCTAGGCCCCCTCCTTTTCAGCCTTTTCCTAAACTCTCTTCCCAAATCTTGCCTGGAACAAATAATCCTTTATGCTGATGATGCAATGATTCTCTCCTCTCATAAGGATCCGAAACCCTTACTCCAGAGCCTGCAACTTGCTTTCTCCAATGTTGAAAAGTGGTTCCTAGATCACAAGATGGTCCTAAATCACAAAAAAAAAACAAAATCCATGCTTTTCTCCAGTCCACAAAACAGAAAAAGACAAATTCCACTTACTATCAAAACATACCAAGGAAATACCCTTGAACAAGTGTCAACATGTAAATACCTTGGAATCACCTTTGATCAAGGTCTTACCTTTGTGACCCACATTGATAACACAGCGAAAATTGTGAACCAGCGCATTGGTATCCTGTTCCAAAACTGGCAATTCCTTACCCAAGCTGCGCTGAGGATTGCCATCCAAAGCTCTGTCATCTCAATCATAGACTATGGCTTAATTATCTATGGCTCTGCCACTACCACTGCACTAAGGCGCATCACAACCACCCTAAACAAGGCCTGTCGGCTGCTCACTGGAGCGCAAAGATGTACTTATACATGTGAGCTCTACACTGAAACAGGATAGCTGCAACTCTCAAATCGCATAAAGTACCTCACATGCTTTATGGCAAAAAATCCATCTTGGGCCGCACTCCACTGTGTATCCAAGACCTGCTTTGCCCGAATACCAGCATCCATCCCACCAGAAGATTGGAACACCAGCCTCTTCAGGTCCCCAGAAGCCGGACCACACAGGGCCAAAGATCTTTAGCCTATTGTGCCCCCAACTGGTACAATGCCCTGAGCTCACTCATTACATCCTCCAGGTCACTAGGAGCTTTCAAATCTATGCTTCACTCTCATCTCTCAGCCTCTAGTTCCTGTGACTGCCTTGACTAATGATTCTTCCCTCATGGCTGTTTTTACTGTTTTTCATCCTCCTCCTCCTCTGCTCCTTTCTTGACAAAGGCATCTGAGTACCTCTAACTACTCTAAGTCTGCTCCTCTCCCCATATCTCCTCCTACCCTTCCTACCTTGACCATTCCTCCAATGTTTTTTTTTTTCCTGTGATGTACTGTATTATACTGGCTTATTGAAACCTTGAAAATTTGCTGACCATTCTACGTAACATGCCTTATTTGTTTGTACATTGATGACATGGACCCTCGTAAAAGAGCCATTGGCTCAAAGGTAATAATTCCTAGAACAATAAACTAAACTAAAACTAAACCTAAGATTTGTTAGCTGGGCAGTCTGAAAATATTTTACATAAATATGTAGTTACTGTAATTCTTTTCTCCTGGGTTAGACAGGCTGGGTGGAGACAGGGAGGGATTGGACTTATGTGACGTTTCTGTAATTTAAACTGTTTGATTTTCAAGGGATCAGAATACTGTTGTAAAAACATTGACTACACTACACAGATATTTCGCTAAATGAAAAAGAAAACATGTGGCTATAGTTTGTTTTTCTCAGATTACACCCAATCAGATGCACAAAACAACTTTTTTAAAAAGTGATGTCTCTTCTATAAGCCTTATCAGCCAGTCTTGCATATGGGTTGCATTCCCATGAGGCTTCACAGTGGGACTGAGTCTTTTGACTAGCACATATGTGTGTGTGTGTGTGTGTTGATCATCTCTCCAAACACACACACACACACACACACACACACACACACACACACACACTTACTGCTGAAAGCTGTGATTATCAGCAATTCATTGTAAAATCAATTCACTGATCAATGTAGTATAGTATATTGTGTTGTACATTATATTCTCTGTGTTTAAGTAACTGATGATTTCTGACAGTGTTGGCATACAGTATTTTCCTTCTCATAAGTGCCAAACCTTGAACTTGATTAATTTCTTTTTTTCGTAAGCAAGAAATGGGCTCAATCAGAATGTACACAGGAAAGTGTTATATATTGTAATGAAGTGGTTACACTTCTTCCAAGCAGAAATAAATTATAGTATGCACAGCCAAGGTATTCTAACACAGATTCTAGCTTCACCAAATATAGTTCTATATTTTATTTTATTTCAGATTAACATTGTTTGACCTCAAACCTTAGTTTTCATGACAATCAATTAACCAAGCTCTTTCCATATATTATCAGCACAGAAGCATTCTGCATATTCAGCAGAGAACCTGTCTGAAGTTGAACTCTGAAGCTGGAAAGCATGTCTTCCTGTCTGGGATTGGGTGTAAGATAAACTGATCATGAGTAGTCTACTTGGTGTAGAAAAGATCAGAAAAAATAAGTCAGGTGATGTTGCTGGGTTAACAGGCTCTTTCATTGATTGTATATCCCCTTTCTCTTCCTTTGTTGACTCCCTTGAACAGAAATTCCAATATTTGTTCACCTGATCACCCAACCCAGCTCCTGTATGGAATCGGCAAAACAAGGAGCTGGTCAGGTTACAATTGTATTCGAAGGGGTGGCACCAGGATAACAAGCCTTAAAAGCCTTTTCATTTCTCCAGCTACTTAATTTTATTTTTTATGTTAACTCTTCAGAATTAACCTTTGAGGTATGAGCTCTTTTACAGATGTTTCACGTCAAAGACAATACAACCATTACAATTGCACAATTTACAATTGACATAAATACAGGTAACTAACATAGGAATACTAGCTGGAGAAAACAGTGGCTATGTAGTTGAATACAAGCAGTCGCAATTAACAAGTTTGAGTGGTATAACCAGTTGCCTTGGGACAGACATTGTCACAAGTTTCAGGTCCTTATTCACTAAAATAGTAGCAGGCGAGTAGAGGAGGGAGAGGAGTGCAGGAGCATAGAAACATAGAATTTGATGGTGGATAAGGACTGCTTGGCCCACCTAGTCTACTCATTTTCCTATCTAACAGATGTGCTGCAGATCCTAGTTAACCAACAGCTTACTTCCATGCTTACTTACAGCATGGGATCATTGGGCTCAGTCCCAGTGAAGGGCTGGACAAGTTGGAGCTATGAGAGCAACAGGTGATAGTCAAGGTAATGAGGAGGAGAGTATGAGGTATGGGCAGGCTAGTGTGGCAAGACTGTAGGGAGGGGGAGAGGAAATGAGTGGGTATGAGCAAGATAAATAGTCACAGGAATTGGATTGACTTAATGGATCCAGGGTATGCATAGAAAGGGGCAAGGAGGAACAAGGTCAGTGTATGGTCTAGCCTGCAGTGATTTAAAATCCTATTGGGTGGAGTTTGGGAAGTCAGATTACCCTCAGAGGAGTACTTATGTGGACAGCAATTGCCTTACTGAGGTGTGTAAGTGCATTATGTATATCTGCAATCATAAATTCTAGTGTTGATTAGGAATTGCTTCAGCTCATGATTAAAGGTAGAGAAGTTCTTTATATCATTTACTTGAGCAGGGAGCTCAATGAGCCAGAGGGGAGTCATGTAAGTGGATGAACCCTGGCCAAGAGATGTCCTCCTAAAGGGGACACAAAGGGTACCTCTAACTGTGCCCCTTGTGTTATGCTGTGGGTAAGCTGGTAGGATGATTCATTGGATGTGGGGGGGGGGTGCAAGGCCTCATTGGACTTTTTTTCCTAGTAGGCAAGTTTGTGATTTGACCCTATCTCTGATAGTAAGTCATTTATTTTATTCATACAAGGCATACATGTAAGATTTTCTGCCCCCAGGACAAGCCTACATGCTTTTTTTTTGAATGTCATAGCCACCCATTTTAGGGCAGTACCTGAGGCAGCACCGTACACTACCAGGTGGCAGTCAATTGTTGTTAGGATGTTAGTGATAATGGCAATGGCAAATGAGAGACTCTGTTATGATTGACTCATTATCAGCTACTGACATGTGAGCTGCCCTGTAAGGGTAGCAACAGACAGGTACAGGGAGGGTTGTGGTACTGTAGGATAGCGACCAGAAGGGGACAGATAGGGAAGAGGGTTTGTATGGTGTAGTGTGGCATGCTGCTGTCTAGGTAGCCATGTGATGTGGTGGTGAGGGTGGCTAGCTATGGTGCAGCAGGTTTGGGGCTAGAGAGGGGTAACATTTTGAGCTTTTGCCAGGATTTCCTTTTGGACTTTCTCCCCTCCTCTACATGAACCTCTCTGGAGTTGAAATCTATGTCCCGAGGATGCAGGGTCTTGAAGCCCCTGCAAGTGAGGGTGGGAATCTGTTGTTTTTGGTTATTGGCTGTGGTGTCACAGAGAATTGTATATTGCCATTTTGATTTTTAGTGATAAACACTCACTGTGATAGTGATCGCTGTTTTGTGATCATTATCGTGACATGAAACCAGACAGAGCTGGTGACAAAGAGATGAAGGGCAGTCAACACAATGTGTTGATGGTGCCTATTTAAAACCCCAAGTCTGATGTTGACTGCTTTTACTACCTGTTCAATGTGCCTGGAGATGGGCATTGTGTCATCTATTATGGCCCCAAGGTATTTAAACCAGTCTACTTACTCCAGTGGGACTGCCTCGTTGTTTGTAATGGTAAGCAGAGGGTTTCTTGCCTTGTGTTCATTGCATTGAGACAAGCATGGTTTTCATTTTTTTTGAAATTGAGCAGCAGCTTTTGTTAGTGAAACCAGTCTTCAAGATTGTGAGAGGTGGCTTGAAGACTTTGTTGGAGTTGAGCAAGTTGAGAGTGGCAATGCATGATGACTTACCATATTTAGACATTCAAAATATGGTAATCAGCTTTTGAGATTGGTGGGTTATATTAAGAGGATTTAAATTTTGCATAATATTTCCATGTGTTACTTTGATGATTATACCAGTTGGACAATGCTGTTAGGTTTAAGCTTTTTTACCTGTAGCTTAGATCTGATTAGCAAAACCATGCTATTTCTGATCTCAGTGCTTTATTAATGTTACGTTTACATGAATGGTGCTGCCACATTCTTTTTTTTTCCACTCCAGTTTTCAGCTAGTACAGTAGCTAAAGTTTGCTACTTGATAAAAATGCAATACAGTCAATTAAATGTTACTCTTTCTGTACACAGGGCTTATAATATGTCTGAAAGATTGTTTAATGACTTGAAAATCCAAAATGATTTAACAATTGTAGACAGTTTAATCATAAAAAATCTTTCTGTACATTAATAGCAGTCTACCCCGAGTGTTTTCTGCCTTGTTCAACCAGCTGTAGTTTACATGCCATCATGTGTTTAATATAGTTGTCCACAATGATTATAAATTGTTAAAAGCTTTGTTCAACAATGACATTTAGGATTTCTTAATGACAGGTCACAACATTCTGTTATATTGTAATATCATTTAAGGTATTTTATACATGCACCAAGAGATGATTAAAATAGGTTGCAGAGAAGAGAATATTTTTACATGCTGTACAGTGTCAAATCACTATTTTATTGCTTTTTCTGAAAAATAGTATTTCTAAACTATGCTAATTCTCATCACTTTGAAACTGTATAAGAGAAGATCAAACAACAGGAGTACTTATGGTTGTACAAAAGTCAGGGCCCCTGGTGTTCTGCGGCAGAATTTTCTGATTTCTGCGGCAGGGCTCCTTGTCTTCTATGGCAACATTTTCTGATTTCTGCGGCATAATTTATTCATTTCTCTGGCAGAATGCAGTCCTGCCATTGGCTAAATATGATGTGATGTCATCGATGACATCATATCCTGAGCATAGAGGAGGAGCTTCAGGATAAACGAGGTGGGAAAGAAAGCCTGACACTATGGAAAAACAGTATATTTATATGAAAATTCACCAAAAACAATTAATTCTGCGGCACTATATACATTCTGTGGCATGATGCAAATTCTGCAGCAAATTCCACAACCGCAGAACCACAGAATTCCAGGGGCCTTGACAAAAGTGAAACAGATGCATGACCCCTCTGCAGTTGTGATGTGGCATATCAGCCATGCTACCCTGGGTTATTAAATTCCTTGTGAAACAGTTTGAGATGCAGTGCTTGAACAGAACTATATACATGTAATGCTATTCTATTTATCAGTCCAGACATGGTACTTAAATATGAAAAAGACCACATGACTATGCAGACCACACTATAGCTGGCCTATGCACAGTAAAACTAAACATTCATCTTTCTAAAATGCAGAATATTGATTACTACTACTACCACTTCCTCTAATATCCACATAGACTGAATTCTTTGGCTTTAGAAATTTGGTGAAATCAGGGAATGGTAAAAGTACTGTCCATTTATAAGGCTGGGGGGGTCTGCCCTGGTGGTAATCTTTCTTGCTTTTGCTGTATATTATGTACACCAGGATGACCACCCCAGTATTGCACCCTCCCAGTCAGCTTTTTCATACCGGGTTGTTGACATCGGGGGCCCCCATCCCCCTGTTGGCACTTACTAAATCCCCAGCAGTGTGACACATCTGCGGAGCCCACTCCCAGGGTCCCAAAAGAGTTGATGAAAAATTTGATGAAAAATGTGATGAATGCCAGTACTGGATTTCCAAGCAATTGAAAATATTTCTGATGATACTATGACTTTTGAAAAGTCTTCAGCTCCCAACAACTGGAGAGACAACATCTAGGAATGCAGGGACAAACTTTTATGAAACACTATTCCCAAACTGCTGATATTTCATTCTCATCAAAAAGGGAATTCCAAAATGATGGGCAATTACTGTTGCTGCAGCTTCCTGACAGCAGATATATTTAAAACCCTGCTATTATTGTCGTAGTAAGTGGAAAGAGGTGAAATAGTTTAAATGCTGATATGAAAGAAAGAACAATATTACATAAGCATAATGATTAAAGAAGTCAGATACTTTACAGTCAGTGTTTGACATGCAATCAAAAGCATGACATCCATCACAAGCATCGTGGATATGAAAATCCATGTGTGTTGGCAGTGGGCTGAATAGAAAATGATTTACTAGTTCAGTTTTCTTTTTGACATGTCACTAGCATAATCAGACCCAACCACAGCAAGCATACATTCACTAAATGTAACTATGTATATATATCTAGATCTATATATATGTGCAAAAAAAAAAGCTACATTAATGCAGAGATTAGGGTTGTGAAAAAGCAAAGTACACAAAGAAAGGAAATGAAAAAAAAATTAGAGATTTGGATCTCCGGAGTATTGGTGAATTAATGGAGGGGTCTTACTCAGGGTTGTCAACCCTAGAGCTCATCACTACCCTGGATCAGAAGAGGTCAAATGTTAAGTTTTCAAGCCGGGCCTATAGGGCCCTGTGTGAAGAAGCTCTGACAGATTATATTGGCTATACTGTATCACTATGAGGCACCAGGTTGGAGCTGTAGCTTGTGCTTTGGAATGGAGGTTATGTGCTGGGGGGATGGACATTAGGATTGACAGCCTCAGTTAAGTCCCCACCACTGATTCGTCAATACTCCAGAGACCCAAATCCCTAATGTTTGTTTTCATTTCCTGTCTTTGTATGCTTTCCTTTTTTACAACCCTAATCTCTGCATTAATGTAGTTTTTTGCAACTAATTTCCCTTCTTTTTATGATAGTGGAACTGTGTCCTCATTTGAGCAGGTCCCTTTTGGACCTATTCAAAATGTGCTAAATACAATATTGAACACATTCATGATGCAATGAATTGGACCAGCAGGCCCTGGAACACATCTCGATACCTTATGGGTGAGATTTCCTGACACACCACAGGGTGTGACATCTGCACCAAAAAACTGCTCCATCCCAACCTAGGCCATGACTGGTGCTGCATGCTGCATGCTGCAGCACCTTTCCCATCAGCCTTGCCCCAGTAAACTGGCTCACATAATTCACACCTGAATTCAGCTCACTGGCACAGTAAGGCATCATGTTCCCCAGAGGTAGAAAGGATAACCCTGCAATCAATAAATGTTACTTAATAAATTCTTTGTTTTTTTAATATTTTGACCCCACACTTTCAACATATTCTTCTTATGACCACACCTCACAACGTCTTAGGTGAAAATATTCAAATCTGTGCTGAAATGGCATTCCACGCCACATATGTGAATAGACATTTCAGAAAGGATGTGAAAAGTGACAATGGTACTGTTCATGAGGTGCTGTGAAAAACTGTATGTTGAAAATCTGGAGTCAAAATATGCAAATAACCAAAGTTATGCACCTAGGTTGAAACTGCTCAATGCATGCTCATAACGTGGGCATTCTTCAGGAGTTTTCACCTAATTTTCAACATGGGTCTTTTTCTACCCCACCTCATGAACACTGGCACTGTCATTTCATTAATTAGTCCCAAAAGGTGATTCCATACAGTGACCATGCCATTCTGCACCACAGGTGCAAAAACACATTTTTGGCATGATATGAAAAATGGCAGCTGTACTGTTCATGAGGAGGTGTGACAAAACAAGTATGTTAAAAATCTCTAGTCAAAATATATGGTAAATTACTAAAGTTATGTGCCTGCATAGAAACTGCACAACACATGTTCATAACTCAGCCATTTGTTGGACTTTTTTCACCACATTTTTAACATGGGCTTTTTTGGAGTCCCCTTCATGAACATTGACACTGACATTTCATTAAACAGTCCTGAAAGATGATTCTGTGCAGTAACCATGAAATCACATTCCAAGAGTGATTAACAAAATGATAATGCCAGTGTTCATGAGATGGGGTCCCAAAAAGCTCATGTTGAAAATTTGGTGAAAAAATACCAAACAATGGTGAAGATATCAACGTAAGTTGAAAACACCATTGAAATACATTATATGGCATTTACCTGTATTCCTCAGTTCACAGTTCATTTTTGAAGACTTCAGATGTGTTCCAGTCCACAGAAGATGACATTGGCTGACCTCCAGAGGTAAATATAGGTAAGAGGGGGTGTGAGGTGGTGGGTGATAACTGGGAGGGTCAGGATAGGAGTAGGGGATGATGAGGGATGGTTTTCTTTTTTTGCATGTAAAATAGAAATAAAAAAGATGTCAAGGGACCATTTTTTTTTTTTTGTAGGTACACTGCTTCAGACTTGTATATTGGGACACTGAGGGTGGGCTTCCCAATGTCCCATACTGCTGGGGGAAATTCTAACATGGGGATTGGGGCTCCTTATGTTGGAAGCATAATTAAACATGGGGCTATGGGGGGGTCAATACTGGGGGGTGGGCATTCCTGTGTCAGCATGTATCACATTTTTCATCAACTCTTTTGGGACACTGGGAGTAGGCTCCCCAGATGTCCCACACTGCTGGGGATTTAGTAAGTACCAACAGGGGGATGGGGCCCCTGATGTCAACAATGAGGTATGAAACAGCTGGATGGGGGCGACACCAGGGAGATCATCCTGGTGTTCATAATATACAGCAAAAGAAATAACAATTTGAAAAAGAAAGATTGCCACATGGACAACACCCCCCCCCAGCCTTATATATGGGCAGCAGAAACGAATCTATTTGTAGACTGCAGATGACAGAGCAGTCAGGATGACGGATGAGTGATGACGACTGCCATTGCTCAATATGACACAGCTGTCATTTAGTAAAGGACAACTGTGTCATACAGTGCAAGTACTATACAACACAGCTGTTGTTTATTAAAGATAACTGTGTCATATAGTGCAAGTACTATATGACACAGGTGTCATTAATAAATGACAGCTATGTCATATAGTACTTTTTTTTATTTATTTAGTTGTTTAACCAGGTATAGCACACTAAGCTGGAAGCTTTTTTACAGGAGCAACCTGGGAGCACAAGGAGGTTAAGTGACTTGCTCAGGGCCACACAGTATGCAAGTGGAAGCTGTGGGATTCAAACCCAGGTCTGGTCTGCTGGATGTCACCAGATTTGCAGCTCAGAGCCTTAGACCACTGCACTATACTGCCTTCCCATATGACACAGCTGTGTTGTACATATTTAGGTTCACAGATATTTACATGGTAGGACCTCCAGAGGTACATATAGGATAATGGGGGGGGTGCTCAGTGGGAGGATGGGGTTGGGGATAGGGAGATGAAAGGAACAACAAGGGACTGTTTTTTTCTTTTTTTGTTAAAATAAATAAGAAGTTGCAGTATGATTTTTTCTTTTCAGGAAAATCAGTATTTCTGGACACTGGGGTGGTCTTCCTAGAGACCCACACTGCTGGTGTGTGTGTGTGTGTGTGTGTATGCCAACATGGGGATTGGGCCCCTGATGTCAGCAGAGTAATAACTAAAAGGGTTGCACAGCCCCAGTGTTGGAGAAAGGTAAGAAATAATAATAAATAAAATAATACATGAATAAATAAATACGTACACTGCCACTGGGCATTGGGGCCACCAGTGTGTAGCTAACAGTTTCACTGAGGCAAAGTCAGGATGGTGGGGCTACAGTGACAGTAGCTCCATCCATGACCTATGAGTAGTGACAGTAGCAGCTTGCACTATATGATGCAGCTGTCTATACTAAATGACAGCTGTGTTATATAGTGTAAGTACTATATGAGACAGCTGTCATTTATTAAAGAGAGCTGTGTCATATAGTGCAAACTGCTGCTTTCACAAAAATTCAGTTATGAATAGAATGCTGATTTTCTGAACTGTGCATGCTCTGAAATTGAACATTTTTGTTAAATAATTTGAAAACTACTTAACAGTGGGAGAGGGGCCTAAAAACAACAAAAGCACACATCCTGTACCAATCTCTATCAAACCTGAAAGTTTCAGACTTCAAAGGCTCCTTTTTTTAAAGTTATTGGGTGACAAAAAAGTCTTAAAATATTCAAACAGTGAGACTTTTGAGGTTTTCTGCACCTCTGTAACTTTGTCTCTCCTACACTGATCTACATGAAAAGTACAGCATCAAGAGACCCTGGCACAGAGGCTGATTGTTTCAAATTTCATGTAAATTGGAAGAACAGGGGAAAAATTATTAAGGTACACAAATTTGGGTTTATATAGAAGTGATTATGCAACCCTACTACAGTATACAGGGTCAACCGAGCCTGTATCAGATACATATGTGTACACAGGCTAACATGGTACAGTATAGGAGAATGGGTCAAAAGTTAGGCCTAATGACCACATGGCACACCCTGATACATATTAGTGTGTGGAGAATGGGGTGTTAGGGTAGTGGGGTTAGAGGCTCAACCCTAACTCCTCATTTCCATACTTTTGACACTTCAGCACTAATTGATGCATTAACAACATTTTTTGCAATTTATTTGCTCAGTTTTTGAGATAGTGTAATAGTACCTTTATTTTACCATCCCTCCATGCAGATAGTACAACCGTATCCATATGTCATGGTGGGAGCACCTATCCCTCCACAGATGCATATATGTATGTATGTAGCTATGGAAACACAGGGGTCTCTGGCCCTTGCTCTTCCACACATTAAGTTATGAGCAGGCATAGTGAAATTGCAACACATAGTCATAACTGTGTCATCTCAAATAATGTTCACCCCAAATCTTCAATTTAACCTTCTTATCACATCACCACATGTACCCAGTACAGAAAACTTTCAAAACCCAGTTAAAATGTAGTTAAGCACAACTGTAATGCCGTTTTGTGCCACAGATGTGGAAAAATAAGTTGGCAGGATTTTAAAAAATGACAGCGGCACTATTTATGAGGTGGTGTAAAAAAATGGTAATGTTGAAAAGCTGGACTGAAAACAAACAAATTGGTGAAGTTACAAGTGTGCCTAGGAACTGCGTAATCCACGCTCATAACGCAGTCATTTGTTGAATTGTTTTCACCTAATTTTCAACATGGGCTTTTTGGGACCTTCCCTCATGAACAGTGTCACTGTGATTTTGTTAATCCATCCTTAAAGTTGATTTCACACATTGACCACACCATTCTGCACAACAGGTGTGAAAACACATTTTAGGCAGGATGAGAAAAATTACAGCTGTACTGTTCATAAGGAGATGTGAAAACATGGCAATGTTGAAAATCAGGAGTGAAAATATCAACAATTGGTAAAGTTATGAGTGTGCATGAAAACTATGCAACACAAGCTCATAATACAGTCATTTTTTTGAATTTTTTCACCAAATTTGCAACATGGGCTTCTTGGGATCCCACCTCATGAACTGTGGCACTGTTATTTCATTACTCAGTCCCAAAAGGTGATTCCACCCCATGATCACAAAATCGCCTTTTGGGACTGAGAAATAATATGACAGTGTCAGTGTTCATCAGGTGGGGTTACAAGAACCCCATGTTGAAAATTTGGAGCCATAATTTCTAAAAATGGCTGCGATATCAACCTAAGTTGAAACTCCCATTGACTGCCATTATACAGCATGTACCTCTAATTCTTCAGTTTGCTGTTCAGCTTTGAAGAGTGCAGACATGTCCCAGTCCAGAGAAGATTGCTGCTCCTGACCTCTGGAGGTAAGTATAGGTAAGGAAGGGGGTGGTGCGGGAAGGTGGGTGTGCATGAGAGGCTGTGAATAAAGAAAGGGGAGTGGAGAGATGATGAGAGACTGTTTTCTTTTTTGCAGGTTTAAAAACATATTAAATACATAAGGGGGATGGTTTTCTTTATTACAGGGACTAAGCATTGTTTGGGGACACTGGGAGTGGGCTCCCCAGTCCCAGTGTAGAAGGGGGTTTACAAATAACTGCGGACACTGGGAGTGGGCTCCCCAGTGTTCCACACTGGTGGTGCAGGTGGGTATTAGTGCGAACATGGGGATTAGGTACCCCATGTCAGCAAAAAAACTTCAACTGAATTAAAAATATTTTTGGACACTAGGAGCAGGTCCCTTGTGCCCCACACTGGCAGTGCTGAGAGGGGACTATTGGTGACAGGATTGGCACCCCATGTCAGCCAAAATCCCAGCTCACAAGTCAATCCCTGTTCATGATCCATCAAAATCCCTATTCGTGAGCTGATCCTTGTTCATGAGGTAGGATCATGTGACCCTCCCTCACAAACGGGGGTTTTGACAACTCATGAACAGGGATCGGCTCGCAAACAGTGATTTTAAAATTAAAATTAAAAACACTTTTTTTTTATTTAAGTAAAAGAAACCAAAGGCGTGGGCAGGTAGAGGACCTACCCCCAACAGAACCCATGCTTTGGCTTCTCCACAAAACATCCCTGGGGCAAGTTTTAAATGTTGGTTGTCTACCTTCACTTAGTGAGAAAACAAGATGGTACCTCACAAAGAGGAATTTTTTTCTCACAAAGAGGGATTTTATAAATTCATCTTTGTGAGCTAACAAAATCCTTCATCATGAGCCAAATCCTTTTTCGCAAAACATACATATATTCAAAAGACTGAACTGAGCATGCTCAGAACCCAAATATTCACAAATGATTAACTTTAAAACGGATTCATATTTTTTCACAAAATTAATGCTTGATTGTCTTTCAGAGCAACCTCTTTCTAGACTGAAAATTCCAGACCAAAATTCCAAACCATGCCGCTGCAGTGCGGTGGGCAAAACGCATTGCACAAAAACTGCACATCCAATTAAAACGAAACTTGGCATGTGTGGAGATCTACACTCCCTGAACAGGGCATATTACACTTTATGAAAATCCACTGAATGGTTGCAAAGTTATTAAAAGTGCAAAAGTTGGGGTTTAACATTAAACTGCTTACTCAACCCTAACTATAGGGGCTGCCGCTGCATGTATATAGATATATATACAGATATTCATTTCCACAAAAACTCCTTTAATGCATCAATTATGGTTGATAGCACAGCAACAAAAGTTTGGAAATTCAATGTCAAGGTTCCCACCCATTCACCCCCCACCTTCCACACACCAACAGATGTTGTGTGTGCCTTGGGGTCATCAGGCCCAACTCTCACCCAATTCCATGTGTAAACAAGCTGACATGCTACAGTATTGGAGAATGGGGTGAGAATTAAGCATGATTATCCCATGGCACACCTCAACATCTGTTGATGTGTGGAGGGTGGGTGGTTGGTGGTAATAGGAGTGGGAACCCTAGCATCATGTTTCCAAACTTTTGTCACTGTACTATCAACCCTAACTGATGCATTAACAGAGTTTTTTTTTTAATGAATTTCCCTTTTTTTTGAGAAAGTGTAATATAACTGGTATGTGGTTGTGGGAACGCAGACCCTCCAGTCCCTATGCTCCCTTCACACTGCCCATTTTTTGCACGATGGTATGCCTGTGTTGGTGCCCTTAGCTGCCACTTATACATAAGTACGGAGACATACCACAGGTCTATAGTCATGAACAGGAACCCTTGTAACACGAATTTGGCAATATCTAAGTAATTGAAGCAACTATGACAAAAATGCCACTGCAGTTGTAATCATAACTTGGAAACCTCCACGCATGCTTAGTCCACAAAAAACCCAGAACGACAAATAATTTTCAAGATATGGGCACCCAACGATGCCATGGATGCTGCATTGTTATCCTATAGGAAATTTCTCAACTTCAGAATGCCGTAACTATGTAACCAGCATATTTTTTTTCAGCAAACTATGAAAAGGCATATCTGTGAGGCCAAGGCTTGCCACCCTGCAAATTTCAGCCCACAAGCCTCAAGCAGTTAGGTGCAGTGAGGTGGCAAACAAATTACATTTTTGGGGCCAGTATTGTCGCAAATTATGACACTTTCACAAAATGTTTAGTTTACTGTTTGAACAGTATCACAAAACACAGTTCACACGGTGCTGGTAAATATCATTTGAGCGATATTCTAATAATGCAATTTTCAACAGACTCCACCAGAAAAAAATTTATTTTGGCAACCAAGCCAGAAAACTAATGACAGATTCATGTTCCTTGGGCCAGGGGCAGTATTTTGTAAACTATTTGTGTTTTACACCATCACTAACTGAAAACAAGATGGAGGAATCTGAACCGAAAAGTATAAACTGCAAAACGATAAGCATGAAAAGTAATTGTCTTTTACTGTTCGAACGGTAAATGTGCAAACAATAAATGGCATTTACTGTTCAAACATTTACAGTTTACCATTTGCACTTTACTGTTCGAATGGTAAATGTCATTTGCTGTTCGAGTAGCCCGTCTTGCATCTATCACACAAATCATTATAATTCAAAAAGTATAATATATTTTTGCACCAAACCATATTAAGGCACATCCTTGACACACACCCCATCATCCCTGAAAATATAAGAGGCAAACTTAATTCTGTGTGTTCTGTACATGAGAGCAAAACATCCCATGCTATCCTATGGGAAAAAAAAGCATCTTTCTTTTTTGTGTTTTTGACTACTTTATATCTCTGAAACTATAAAAGCTACCATCATGAAATTTTCCACATCTTGTGTCACTTACAACATGACAGCACATTTCAACTTTTGGTTATTTGTTTATAAAATGACAGAGTTATTAACGTGCAAAAACTGAGATTTAAAATTGAAAGGCTGTACCAACCATAAATTTAAGGCCGCTATCACACCTTTATAATATTATTAATCTGCACACCAGAGTATACATGACAGAGTACAAATGACAATAGGCCAACATTATAACTTGCAAACTAAAAAGAGTGATAGACAATTTTATGTGACTAAAAATATTCATACAAAAATATTTTATTGATGTGTTATTCCCTGTAATAGAGGTGGAGAGTTAGACAAAATCAAAGGGATAGAGCAGTTGAGAATTTCAGGTAAAACTGGACCTGGAATGGGGTAGGTTGGCAGGTGAATGATCAGTGAGAGGGAGCAGGTGTCATTTTTCAAAGATAAAAGATGGGAAAAGGAATGGCAGTTTTGAAAATGGATGCAGATGACTGTCTGCTTTTTTGAGACAGGAAAGGGAGTGGAGGTCGTGAGAATACAAACAAGGAAAGAGTGGCTGAGTTTTAAATTAATGATGCTGAAATAATGATTATAGCCTGATCTGGTGGCAATGGTTTGAAAATAACTATTCCACTATGTGGGAGATCTCAGATCAAGACTTCATTGTGACTCCCTCACCTGAGACAGTGGCTTCTAGAAGTTAATGTATAGGTATCACATGCTGACTCTGATGGGAGTGAGTGGAGCACAGCACCCTATGAGCACAACCTGCAGGTGGGAGAAATGGGGTAACCTTGATGCTGTGGTTGATCACATGCATCAGCAGTTCTCAGTCTACAGGATGGTGCCATGAGTGCTCACTAGTAACATGCCAGAGAAGTGCAAAGGCCTAACCAGAAAAATTCTCAGAACAATTAGTATGATAGCCAGTGTATCAAGGTCTTCTTCTCTGCTTCCTGCTACTCACCCACCAATTGGTATTTTCCACCATATAGCAAGTGGATGATGTTGCCTGGCTATAACAAAGCCCACCCCCGGGGGGGGGGATAAGCCATGAGATCAAGGTGCATAGGTAAGTGATAGAGATGTAGGAGTATGGGCTTGGCCCAACCAGATGGACTGGCATGCTAGACAGAGGGGTAAAATGTAAATTGCAAACAAAAAAATACCTCAAATACTTGATCACAGAGCACTTTATGTGAAATGTCAGCCAAACCATGCAATGCACTGTTGATATTTGGATGTTGTATTGATGCAGCACTCTTTGTAACAGCACCTGCACATCACAGAAAATGCTATGGGCTTTTAGTACTTCATTAATTTTTTTCCTAAAATCCGAGTACCAAAATGATTTAAATGTAAACCATCTTTTTTAAAGCATGCATTATTTGAGAATGTGACTGAATTGTCCATAAAACCTATATTTTCATTGCTGATACATTTGCCTCAACCGAGTATTGAGTGTCAAGATGGACCTATTTTTGTATCTGTTCATCCTGCTTGTAGGTAAAACCCCAGAAATAATTACTTCACTTTTAATTTGCTTTATCCGATCCACAATGTTACTAAAATCTGTTTGTATGTCCAACCAGTTGTTAGTTGGTAGGTCATTGGTACCTATATGTAATAGAACTACTGGTTTTGTATTATTTTCCTGAAGGCCATTTAGGAGTCTAGTGGTTCTCAAATGGTGAGGCCAGCCTCCCAAGGAAGGCCCCAAACTGCTCCAGGGGAGGCCTGGTCAAGTTTGAGACTGTATAGTATTAACATAAAGTTTTGGATGTTTTGTACAATGGGATGAAGCAAACTAAATATGAATAATGGCAGCTGAATTTCTTTACTAATGCACTAACTGGTGAACAGAAAAGGTCCAATGAGCCAACGCTTGTGTCTAGTTATGTATTTATATGTCATTTGCTGATTAGAAGGCTCAATGAGTCAAGGCTTATTTCTGCAGTAGGTGTTTGTTGATTTGTAAATTGATGACTGGGAAAGGTACACTGACCCAAGGCTTGTTTTTACAGTAGATGTTTATATGCAAATGAGTGACTGGGAAAGGTACACAGAGCCAGTGTTTGTTTCAGGTGTCACCTGAGGGAAGAGTACGTGAGGCTGCATGACAACATGGTAAGAGGGGGAGAGATGAAGGTGTCTAGGTAAGTTGTTCCAGATAGAGAGAGAAAGCAGAGAAATAAGGGCCCAAGAGTCAGAAAAATAGAGTGACAAGGATAACCTGGGGTGTGGGTCTGGAGGTGGAGAACAATAAGTAGAATAAAAAGAGAATATACTCAGTAAACTTTATTAGTCTCACTTTATTTCTGGTGTGCTGTGCAAAATATGATATATTTTTCTATGGGGACATTTTTTTTTTCCAAATTTGATGGAGGCTCGAAATCTTTTCAATTGCTTAGAGGAGGCTCACCAATATAAAGTATGAGAACTAGAGACATTCTTCACACAAGCCCCTGGAAATGTACTAACTGTTGTATTGGCCTTTCTCCCTTGACGAACCACAGAGTCAACTTTTCTAAGAATGAAATCTCCAATTACCACTATATCCCTAATGCCGGAGGATTTATTAGGGAAATATTTTTCAGTTAACAAATTACCAACTGATGCTATAGGTGGGATTTGAACCTTGGAGACAGATAACTTTGTCTCATCCAGATTCCCTTGGCCCCCTATATCATTATTCAATACATCAAATTTATTGTATAGAAATAATGGTGAAGTAAAATATAAAGGTTCAGTGGCAATAAATGGTGCAATCCCCTTGAAGTCATTGTTATTGCAAGTGTCAGTTAAGGCTGGTAAAATATTAACAGAATTCAACACAGCTTCATCTATAAAGATTTCTAGAAAATGAATTTCCCTATTGAATGTATGGTTCCTTTTTGTTTTGGACATGGAGCATGGTTATGTTCCTTGACATGTTCTGCTACTAAGGAGCTCCCATGATCAATCTGTACTTCAATGATGTAGGATTAACAAAAGGTAGTACTGGATAATATGGCCCACTCACCCCAATAATCTACAAAATGTGTTCTTTAGATATATTTTAAAAAAAAGTATCTTCCAGCATTGATAAATCAGTATCGACATTTTGGGATAAACCCTTCATCAGGAAAGCTGGATATTCTAGTATAAAAAGATACATATGAAAAAAATTATATTTTTAGCATATTATGCTTCATAATCATGACTAAACAAGTTTCAAATGAAAAGAAAAGTCAAAAAAATGAGAAGAGTCATGCCTTACATTTCATATTGCTCAATTTAGTACTTCCAATAATTTTCAAACTTCATTTTCATGTTTGACTCCCACCACAGGCCATTGATGAACCAAAAGATAAAAATACTTATCAAAATCAAATGATTCTGTAACATAACCTTTTCTTACTTTCTTTTAACTGAATAAATTCATCCCCTGAGCTACGTAAATCTGCCATGAGGTTTTTATCCATTTAAAAAAAATACTGTTATTCTTATATATTTTAACTAATTATCAGGTCTTGCACTTTCCTGACGCTGTGAGTAAAAACAGGGTAAATTAATGAAATGTTCCTTTTAACTGGCTCTTAACACAAAGATTTTAGCATTTCAGTTTGAAAACTATTTTGTACTCACCGCCTTTGTCTCACAGGTACTGCTAGAGTGGGAGTGACATGGGGCACTGATCCACCCCTGAATCTGGCAATTAATGCTAATGTGTAACACATGCAAGAATAACCTGCCTGAGTGCCAGGACCGCCTTCAAGAAGCACCAAATATCACATTACTTGGTGTCAGAGATGCCTACTAATATTTCTCACTTTTGAATGCTTATAACCCATATGTCTATAGTTCTGAACAAAATAAAAGCATGCTAATATTCCTAATGGATCTAGAAAAAGCCCCAGTGGCTTGTGCAACTACAAAATCAGAACACGGTTGCCAGATAACTTCACCTACCCACATATCACAACATAGGCTGCCATTCAATAAGTTCATTTAGTCTAAACTTTGGATTGCTAGTCTGAAAATAGTTAATGAACCTTGCTTCTCTAAGAAGTAATTTATTGTTATAATTTCCTCCTCTACTGTCTTTATGGACTTTTTCTATACCAAAAAATCTGAAAGATGGTAATTGATGTCCCCTTTCTAAAAAGTGGTGTGCTATAGGGGAAGTTAAGTCTTTATTTCTAATGTATCCTTTATGTTCTCCTATTCTTTATTTCAGTGCCCTTTTCATTTTGCCTATATACATTAGGTTACAAGGACATTTAATACCATATATTGCCCTTTCTGTTTGACAATTTATAAATTATCTGATCTTAATGTCCTCTCCCCTACTTGTTTTGTGTATATTTTTAATCTTCCTAGTATTATTACAATGCACACGTCTACCATAGCTATAATTCCCCCTCAGCTCTTCAAATGTAAATAAAGCATTTCTTCTTAGATCAGGAATTTTATGTTCCAAATGTACCAACCTATTTAACAGTGACCTAGCCTTCTTTGCTACCACTTGTACACCATTGTGGAAGGCTTTTTCTCCCATATTAGTTAATTCTAATGCATTCCAATGTTTAGTGATTATCTTTTTAATGTCATAAAAGATGTCACTGTATTTTAAGGAAAGGATGATTTTCTATCTCTTATATTTATTTCTTCAGTTTCCTTTACTTTTAAAAGATCACTTCTTTCTTTCACAAATGTTTTTTGTTTTGCTTTTTCCAAAGTTTCATAACTATATCCTTTTTCTTTAATTTTTTTTTATCATTTCTTCCATAAACAAATCAGTGTCACTAGTCTCTGAACAGTTTTGTTTTACCATTAAAAACTGGCTAAATGGAATTGATTCTATTAACTTTTTTGGGGTGAAAACTATCAGCACAAAGGACTGTATTTCTATCTGTTGGTTTTCTAAATAATTGTGCCAATAGTTCTTAATTTTTCTTAAAAATCATTAAATCCAGGAAAGAAATTTCTGTTTGATCATAATCTAAAGTAAATTTCAAATATTCAGTTTGTTTATTTAAATAATCATGGAATTCCAACAACTCTCTGTCCCTTCCCAGATAACAAAAATGTCATCTATAAAGTGTTTCCATTCTAGTACATTATCTTTAAATGGATTATTAGTATATAAAGATTTTCCCTCAAACCAATTCATAAAAATATTTGCATATGATGGGGCCATACTCGAATACACCGCCGTACCTTTCACTTAGACATAATAGTTTTTCTCAAATCTAAAATAGTTCTGTGTAAGAACTATTTGTGCTAGTTGTAATAGAAACTCATTAGAAGCTTTTGTATCTATCCTATGCAATTCCAAAATTTCCTTCAATGCTGCACATCCTTCTACATAGGGTATTGGGGTACTGTATACAGGTCCTTAACATCAAAACTAACAAGAAAAATGTATTTTTTTTAAATTGTTCTGTTGATTAAATTTTGTTAACAAATTAAGCAGATTTGTTGAGTCTTTTAAAACAGACAAAGTAGCTTCCACTAAATCCTTGATGTGAAATTCAATAAAAACAGACAGGGGTTCAAATACAGAACCAATACCTGCCACTATGGATCTCCCAGGAGGATGCAGAGAGTCCTTATGAATCTTAGGGAGGGTATTGAAGACTGGGATAATAGGAAAATCTTTCTTTAACATTCTTCTTTCCCATTCATTAAACCAATTATTCTCCAATACCCTCTCAAAAATGTCCTCTATAAAAGCTCCTATTTTTTTTAGTAGGATCTTCATTCAATTTCAAATAGCTCTCTTTCACAAACAACAGTTTCAAACATTTCTCTTTGTAAGCTGTATAGTTTTCAATTACTATACCTCCCCCTTCTCTGCCTTTTTAATAACAATATTTGAATTATTTTCTAAGTTTCTTAAAGCACTAAACTCTTTAGAAGTTAAATTAAATCTGGTCCTACAATCAACTTTTTTTCTTTCTTAATAAGTTGTTCTACTTCTTTGCTTACTAAACAAATAAAGGTTTCAATAATATGGGGCACTGGGCCTGGAGGGAGAAATTGGGATTTTACTTGAAATTTATGTCCCAATAACATTTTTTTTTTCTTCAGGTTGGCTAAATGGAATTGATTCTGTCAACTTTTTAGGGTGAAAACTATCAGCATGAAGGACTGTATTTCTCTCTGCTGGGTTTCTAAATAATTTTGTTAATAGTTCTTTATTGTTCTTAAAAATCATTAAATCCAGGAAAGAAATTTCTGTTTGATCATAATCCAAGGTAAATTTCGAATACTTGGTTTGTTTATTCAAATACTCATGGAATTCCAACAACTCTCTTTCTGTCCCTTCCCAGACAACAAAAATGTCATCTATAAAGTGTTTCCATTCTAGTATATTATCTTTAAATTGATTATTAGTATATACAAATTTTTCCTCAAACCAGTTCATAAAAATATTTCATATTCATTTACCCTGTTTTTACTCACAGTGAGAGGGAAGCACAAGACCACAAAATAATACTGTATATTACAAAAGTGAAATGGATGAAAGTTTGAAAAGGTTAGCATTTTTGATGGTGTTTGGTAGTGAACTTGTAAACAAGCAAGAACATGTGAGATGCATTTAAAAAGTGAAGGACAAGTCTTTTCTTTAACATGATATTAGTTAAAATATATGAGAATGCCAGTATTTTTTTTTTGAAACAGTTAAAAACTTCATAGCCGGTTTACACAGCTCAGGATATGAATTTATTTAGTTAAAAAGAAAGTAAGAACAGGTTATGTTACAGAATCATTTGATTTTGATAAATATTTTTATCTTTTGGTTCATCAGTGGCCTGTGGTGGGAGTCAGACATGACAATGAGGTTTGAAAAGTATTGCAAGTACTAAATTGATCAATATGTATGTAAGGCATGACTCTTCTCATTTATTTTGACTTTTCTTTTCATTTGAAACTTTAGTCATGATTGTGAAGCATAATATGTTAAAAATATAATTATGTTCATATGTATCTTTTTATACTAGAATATCCAGTTTTCTTGATGAATGGGTTTATCCTAAAATGTTGATACTGGTTTATTGATGCTGGAAGTTACTTTTATTAAAAAATCTATCTAAAGTACACAATTACCTGTGTTTGTAGATTAGTGGGGTGAGTGGACCATATTATCCAGTATGACCTTTTGTTAGCGGCAGTTTATACTGGTGTTTTTTGGCCTCTCCCTACGTTACCAGTAACAACATATTTCTGTATCATATATTTCTCCAAGGAACTTGGCTGTACTGGACAAATCCTTTTACTTAATGTGGGATTATAAAATACATCCTGAATTGAAATAGAGGTAGCTCCAGTATAGGGACCTTTAGGTTGCTTTTTATAAGTAAAAGTTAAAAATTACTGTCTGTGATGGTTCCCTTCAAGAGCAGGGCAGGCAGCTCCATCACAAAAATAAAGAACAAATCAAAAGACTGTGTCACAGCTCCCATCAGTTGTATGGTAGGCATTGCATCCAAGCAAATAAGAAACACAAATACAAAGGATTGTGTCTCATCAGTGGCAGGGCAGGCACTTCCCCCAGAGGAATAAATAACACACACACACACACACACATAAGACTGCCACAGCTCCAGTTGGTAGCAGGGCAAGTACTCCAATAGAAATAAGGAAAAACAATTAGATAGTGTGTCATAGTTCCTCTTTGCATAGCTGACGACAAGACATTAAATCTATAAACATGTTCAGCCTTCTTTGGTCCAGTATAACAGAAAAGTATCTCAAGTAGCATTACATCTTAAAACATTCCAAATTAAAGATATTTTCACCATACCTAGACAAATGTAATCTTGCAATCTATAGATAGTATGAAAATTATTTAATTATAATTTCTATGGCAATTTTAACAATATTGGCTAAATTTTCAAAGTTTCCATTTTCATAATTGGCTGAAACATGTAAGGCTCAAATAAATGATTACCTATTGGTACAAATGTTGTAACTGTCTGTAAAGCCAGCAAAAAAGTGGATTTTCACAACTTTAATTGAAAGAAGCTAGCACCACTAGCTTAACACCAAAACTTGCATTATAGAGTCATGCTGTACAACACCAATTAGGTGTGACAGACAAAAAATTTAATTGGGACCAGAATTAAGAGATTAATATTTACAGTTCATGTAAACTTAGGGAAATTTAATTTTTTTTTTGGAAGCCAGTGTTAGTAGTAATTCTAAGTATCCATGATGGATCAAAGTCAGATATTAGCAAGGAATGTGGTTTTAATTACACAATACTACACACTGTAATAATAATTCAATATGGAGAGCTTTCATATGTAACATTACTTACTTTTACAAACTCAAATAACACAAGTATAGCAAGCTTATAAATGTTCAGCAATGTTTGAAGCATTATTTTGTTTGCACAAAAATGTCAGTTGTGACACTCACTCCTCAGTGAAATACTGTTCCTTTACATCTTTCTTCTGATTACTTGAAACCCGACTGACTCTTTGCTTTTGGACCTTGCCTTTAAAAAACATTCTTGTTTATACCACCCTCAAAAAAGAACAGAATTGTCCTGAAGCTCTTGTTTCTTTTAAAAGCAACATTTTCTGTCAATTCAGTTTTTCTTCTTAACATTGCTACAAAAGGTGTCTTAGACTTGCCTATGTATTCATTTTTATAATCAGCTGTTCAGAGGAGCTCCATAACCTACACTTTTTCTACTAAAGCTGATTTATAATACATAAATCCTGTTGTTCAAATAATCTGTTTGTAATAACCCCAAGACACACACATGTGCACAAACACACATGTGTGTGAATGCATGCACACACACAGACACACACACACTAAAGCTGTGCAGAATGAGAACATTCTGAATCTGAAGAATTCTGATGGAATTATGCAAAATTCCATGAAACTCTGTAATTTCATCAGAATTTTATAGAATTTATGAAATGTATTAATTTGGTCATACCTCATCTATCTATTAAGCTAGATATCTGACATTTAGCATGGCTACTTATTTATAAATGTGCTAAAAGGGATCCAAATATCCTGGCATTAGGATGCATTGTCTTAAAACTATAGGTCCTCAAAATATATCATTTTTCTTTGAGGGAAATTTCACGAAACTGTTTATCTTCATATAATTCAGGCACCTCTGGAGTTAGAAATCTGAAATGCGGTACATATGTGAATGTAGTAACAACCCATACACCTGAAAAATAATAAAATGACTAAAATCTAAATGCTAGCAAAATGTTTGGCTACCTGTAGCACATGCCCTTTTAAAATATGAGACTTAAGGCTTGATGTATATACTCATGCTGCAAATTTCTCTAAATCATGAAACTGTGGAGGAATCTGGACATGATATTTTAAAATTAGATGGACGTAACTGAAAATTAAATAGAGAATAATATATGGGGTGGTGTGTGTGATTTTTACACCGAGTTGTGGGATACTACACATAAATCCCGAGGGCGGTTTTATAAATGCATCCACAATGAGGGTGTGTGTAAATAAGTTTACACCACCCATATTTTGTTTTATAATTGCTGGCCTGCACTTTTCACCTCAGCAATTGTAAAAAATCAGGCAGTAGACTGGCGGTGAGGCAGTGACAGACTACTCAGGAGTCTGTGCTGTTGTGGTCCATGGTATGAGAATTTACAGTAAATAGCTAATTTTGTAGTGACAGCAAGTATGCTATTTTTGTTTAAGCTTACCGGCGAACAGCAGTTGCTGAGCTGTGGAATGCTTCCTTTATGAAGAGTTTGTTTCCCCGAATACGAGGGACCAGGAAGTGTGCTGCACCATGGGATTCCATCAGTGAATGTGAACGTCGGAGAACAGCGACTGAGGGATGGCTGTTCCAAGGGAAACCTGGTGAGTGTTTGCCGTTATAACCAGCTGAGCTGGTTATAATGGCAAATTATAACCGGGTTTCCCTATGGGAAAAAGCGTGTGTCGGTAATTATATTTTGATTATATGTTTGGCCACCCACAACTCACACATTTTCAATCTAGGACTCTGAAATTTGGTACACATATGAATGCTGTTAATATCTGTACACCTGAAAATTAGGTATCATTTGGAAATGTACTTTGAAATCTAGACAATAACTGAATTCTAAAATTTGGCAAAATTCTGTAGAAAGTTTGAAATGCATTAATGTTGTCATAACTTAGCCTTTTATTGAGGTAGAGATCTGACATTTGGAATTATTACTTGGTGTAAGTGTTATAATGTTGTGCCACATATTATGACATTAGGATGCATTGTCTCAAAATGATATTTACTCAAAGTGTGTCATTTTACTCTTTTTTTTGGAAATGTCTTGAACATGTTTATCTACATATAACCGAGGTACCACTTAAACTAGAAATGTTAAACTGGATACATGAATAAATGTAGTAATAACCTGCACACCTGCAAAATTATATTTGAACATTTCAATAAATGCTTTCAAAATGATACTAAAATAACTGAAATTTACATTTTGGCAGAATATTTGGCTATCCATGGCACAGTCCCCTTGAAAGATTAAGACTTAAAACATAGTGCACATACCCATGTTGCATGTTTCTCAAAATCCTGAAACTGTGGAGAGATTTGGATAGGAAATTTTTAAATTTGATGGAAATAACTGAAAATTTAATTTTGATTAAGTTTAGCCACCCATAACACAGATCCCTTTCAATCTAGGACTCTACAATTTAGTACACCTATGAAAACAATTACTAGCAGTACGTTTGTCAAACATCGTATCCTTTACATATGTATAAGGGGAAAAAAGACCAAAATAACCGAAATTTAAAATTTGGAAGTAATCTGTGGAATGTTTCTACAAATTTCACTACATTCGACATAAACAGAATGGCAATTCTGTGGATATTTCACCAGCAGAATATTTAACACACACCTCATTTACTGTATGTCCCTGATCATCATGTCTGTTTTTGTTAATGTCCCTGATGTGCACCCCTGTTGTTTTATATATTTTTATCTTTTATACTTAGACTTTATTGATAATTCTCAATAGATGAATACTTAACATTTGATAGACTTACATTATTAAAGTACAATTATCCAAATTAACTCATTAGTGAATAAGCTATGTATGAATCATACAATTTAATTGTTCCCTTATTGGAGGAGGGAGGTAAATCCATTTCAATACATACATACATTCATGTGAGAAAAAGAAACATGCTAGTTATGAAAGCTATAACTATATAATTTATATTGTTAGGCTACACTGGCTCACAGTAAGCATCGCTAGTAGACAAAGCAAAACATTTTTATAAATAAGGACCATTTCTCCCTTCATTTCACAGTCATTTCAAAACAGAATATACTAATATAGTAAGGAATACAATAATATTTATTTATTTATTGTTTTGATAACCGAGTAAGGCCCACTAGGCACAAGTGCCTGTTTTCAGGGGGAGACCTGGTAGCACTATGGTGGTTAAGTGACTTACTCAGAGTCACACAGTATGCAAGTGAAGGTTGTAGGAATCAAACCCTGGTCTACTGGATATACCAAGATCATTCATTGTTCATTACTATAATTTCTAGGTGATACTGCCAGCCAATATGAAATATTTATTTATAGAAAAAGGAATATTGTTTGTTTTGTTTTTCAGATTGCATTGATTCATTGCCTTCTTTGTGATATCCTGTTTCAGAGTCCTCAGATGGACTGGCTCGGCTTTTTAAAAATGCCTACACTGCTGCTTAATTAGTAAAGGAATAAGTCTGTCCATCATGAAAATCATGAGCTTATCAAGTTTCAGTAGCATGACTTCTGCACCAAGTTTCAACAAGTTGCATGACAACTCAAATGTCAGTGGTGTCTCTGCTGTGTTTTGTGTGAAGTCTGGATAACATGAAACACTAAAATGTTCATATTGCAAGATTATTTGTTCTTCTGTTAAATGTAAAAGAAATTCTTGTTCAGCAACAGAATTCAGGGTAATAATTACAGTAGGTCCTACTAGCATCTGACCATTTAATGCAGTAAATTTTCCACAGTTGCCAGTATTAGCACCTATCTTAATGGCACTTGAAATGGTTTAAACACAAACAAGAATTCTAATTCATTAACTTTCTTCAGCAGGGATACTACTTGAGCAACTAAATTCACAGCCCCAAACTCTGGCCAGGGTAAATAGGGCTGCAGCCAGGAATTTTTCTTAATTGTTTAACTAGGAGTGGCACACTAAGCTAAAAGCTTGTTTACAGGTGTGACCTGAGAGCATAGGGAAGTTAAGTGACTTGCTCAGGGTCACACAGTATGCAAGTTGGGGCTGTGGGATTCAAACCAGGTCTCAAGATTTGCAACTTAGAGCCTTAAATCACTGCACTAAACTGCCTCCATTTGAGGTAAACATATTGACCATTTTTTTTTTCATATTTTGATACCACATTTTCAACCTACCTTCTTCCTTGTCATGTCCTACCTCATGAAGAAGGGCAGAGAAAATGTCCAAATCCTGGCCTAAAGGTGATTTTGCACAGGGACTGCAAAATCAACTTTCATGATGAAAAAAAATATTTTGGGCAGAAGTTGAAAAATGACAGTTGTCACATTCATGAGATGTTGTAAAGAAATTACTTTGTTGAACATTTGGGGAAAAAATGTTGAAGATTACCAAAGTTATGAACTGGCATTTGCAAAATTCAACATGGTCTAATAACTTTTTTTTATATTTTTACACCAAATTTATATCATACCATTCTTATGACCCCAGTTTATGAATAAGGTCAGTGAACATTTTCAACTCCTGTGCAAAGGTGATTTCATGCCAGGAAGGCAAAATCACATTTTAGGATATAAAAAAGCATTTTGGCCAATATTTGAAAAATGACAGCTACCACGTTCATGAGGTGTTGTAAACATATGGCTATGTTGTAAATTTTGGGTAAATATATTGAAAATGACCAAAGTTACAAGCCTATGTTCACAAAATTCAATGTAGGCTCATAACCTTGTCATTGTTAACATTTTACATCAAATTTTAAACTTAGCTGTCTTATGACCCCACCTCATGAATAAGGGCAGAGAAAATGTTCAACTCCTGCTTGAAAGGAGATGTTATGGAAGGACTACAAAATCACCTTTTAGGACAGCTCTGCCTAATGACAGTGAAATTGTTCATGAGGTAGGATCCAAAAGAAGGCATTTTGAAACTCTGGGCCAAAAATACACAAAAATGCACAGGTTATGCCACTAAGTTCAAAACCCCATCGAAATGTATTAAATCATATACCTGTTTCTTCAATTTACAATCCGGCTTTGAAGAATGAAGACATATCTGCAATCCAGATAGGATTATGGCATTATACCACTGGTGGGTAAGTAAGGGCTTGGGGTGCACGGTGGTGGGTGCTGAGTGGATGGGCTGGGTGGGGGCATGGTAATGGTGCAAAATACATTGATGGATTTTTTTTTTTACAGGGTAAAAAAAAACCATACAAAAAAGGACCAAGGATTCACCATCTTGACACTGGGGGATTGGTCACCCCCAGTGTCAGTGTTATGTTTCTGGGGTGGGGCGGTGGGTGCTAAGATGGAGGGATAAAAGTGTAAAAAAAGGGGGGAACGGAATGTCATCACAACACTCAGGGGAATGGGCACCCACAGTGTCATTGTTATGTTTCTGGGGGGGTGATGGGTGCTGAGAAGGAGGGCCAAGTGGGGAGGATATGCATATTTTTCAAGAAAAAAAATTGGCAGTCACAGTTGAACACAGCACACTCCACTGTGACCAAGATTGCCATCACACTACACTGTGCATGTGCTAGTGATCATGCATGCACAGTACAGTTTGGCAGCCATCGTGGACACAGCGGAGTGTGCCGTGACCACTGACACAAAAAAGAAAATAGTGCAGTGAGACTCATAACCGAGTCAATGAGCAGAATGCTTTATGGGCACAGAGGTAACTGTGTTGAAACTCTGACATGTCGTTCAGTCAGATGGAATGCACTGACTGCTTTTTTGTTAGCAAGAGGTCTGCAGGGGTATGCCCACTGCAGCCCAAAAAAATGCAGATAGTGATGGTTCTTTGCTTTTTGTTGTAGGAGGTTCTATGTCCTTAATTTGAGAGTTAGACAATCTGGAGCCTCAGAGTCTCAGGGATTGGAGTCCATATTGGACCCACCATGAGCTCCGGCTTGAGCCTGCCTGGTTATGACACAACAAGCTCATCAATTTTCTCATTTTTTCCCTCATTTTTCATCCTTTTTTTTTTCTTTAGGCTTCTTGCCATCCATAGTGAATGCTGGATGTTAAAAATGCAGCATACATGTGCAGATTACAACAGAAAATCAAATTATATCTCAACCATATCAGGAGCTCAACATTAACATACCTGATATTTTCACTGTTAAACTCTGCTCAACTTCTGTCTCTTACATTATCAAACTGCTTAGGCTCTGCTCTCACACTGAAGGTGAGCTGGTGTTAAATTTTATCTGGTGAATATGCTGTAAACTGGCATTTCTGACTCCAGCGGCATACTGTAGGCCAGAAGTAGCTCTGTTTTTCTACAGCACTTGAAAATTGTGATACAGCACTTTTTAGAGAGAGAACACACTGGGTATGTCCAGATTTTTGTCAAATGATATGACCTGCAGAAGTCAGTCAGTGATGTTGGTGATCAAGAACTCCTTGTGTTGCCCCCATTTCAGTGTTTCTTTCACATGAGTGACTCCTAGTTACTCACATGAGTTCCTCTTATGTAACAAAAGGTGACAAGTGATCAGAAAAATTCAGAAATCGAAAGAGAATCATGCATTATCTTTTAGTTAGGTAATTAAAAACATTAAGCATTAGTTTCAGACTGGCAGACGAGTAAATCTGTCTTGTAGGGGAGAGTGCACAGTGTGCGTCTGGGGTGGCAGCTGCAGAAACTCCAGTAGGAAAAGTCAAAGTGAATTTAGTAGAGTGGAAAAGGTGCAGGGATATATGAAAATAATAAGGGTACAATCCACAGGATGCATGGTTGTGCAAAAGTGCCATGTAGGCAATGCATATCATGTGCTATATCACAAATGTGTGCAAATGTATAGGAACAATGTGTACAGCCAAGAAACGCATCATGTATAACTGTGTCCTGCAGAGCATCAATGGAGATGTGCAAATAGAAAGGGGCATTACCTAATATATGCAAAAAAACAGTACATGTGTCCATAGCCACAGCACTGTTCAGGCTGGAAAAGGAGCAAAGCAAGCTGTTTAAATTTTTCAGCTCCTTTAGTTGTTACAGTTAGCTGCTTGGTGGCTTGGACCTGCAGAGTTGGAGCTGCAGTGAACGGAGATAGCAGGGAATGGAGCAAGCTGGGCTAACCAAACAGCAACTGCTTAACCTGTTAGAAAAGACTGGGCTGACTGTTTTCTCTTTCACTCACATAGGACGAGGCAACAGAGGACAGAACATCACAATGGACCCAGCATATCACCTTCCACGTGATGGAGTCAGTGGCTGGCCAATCAGAAGGTGCTTATAAATAATAAGGAAAGGTGCCAATTTTGAAAAATAGGAGAAAGGATTTAAAAGGGAGTGACATCATAGACTACAGCATACTGAACTGGTGATCAGAGGGTTCATAGGGTAGGCAGACCTGTGACACAAGCCAGGGTTTGTTTGATTAATCTTTTCAGCTCTTTTGGTTTTTTTTACAGGTAGCTTGTGGCTCTGACCGACAGAGGTAGAGGTGAAGTGAGCAGAGCAAGCGGGGAAAGAAGCAAACTGTTTAAACATTTTAGCTCTTTTTGTTGCTACAGCTAGCTGCTTGTTGGATCATACCCACAGTGGTGGAGCCCCAGTGAACAGAGCAAGTGGGGAATCGGGCAAGCTGGGCTAAACAACCAGCAATTGCTTACCTGTTAGAAAGACTGGGCTGATTGTTTTTTCTTTCACTTAGACAGGAGGAGACACTGGATGAGAGAATGCCACAATGCACCCAGCATATTGCCTTCAGTGTGATAGAGGCAACAGCTGGAAAACCAGGAGGCACTGATAAATCAAAATAAAAGGTGCCAAGTTTGAACAATAGGGGAAAGGGTTTAAAAGGAGGTGACAGAGCATAGACTACTGCAGACCAAACTTGTAATTGGGGGGCCCATAAGGGAGGTAGACCTCTGACAAAAGCCAGGGTTTGTTTGATCAATCTTTTCAGCTCCTTTTGTTTGTTTTTTTTACAGATGGTTTGGGGCACTGACCTGCTGAGCTGGAGGTCAGCTGAGCAGAGTGAGCGGGGAATGGATCAAGATGTTTAAACTTTTAAGCACTTTTGTTATTACCGTTTGCTGCTTGGTGGCTCTAACCCACAGTGGTGGAGGTGCAGCAAACATAAGGGACTGAACAAGCTGGGATAACTAAACAGCAATCACTTACAAGTTAGGAAAGACTGAGCTGAGTGTTTTTTTTATTTCTTTCACTCATACAGGAAGAGGCACTGTAAGGGCCTGTCCTGCCCTCCCATCCACCCACCCCAAGCTCAATTCTCATTATAGGCAGGGGGAAGGAAAAGGCAGGATAAAACAAATAGACAGACACAGAAAGAGTGCTATACAACACAAACAATAATCAAAAAAAAATACAAGGGGGGGCAATACAAATCCTATAAAAAGAAAAACACAGCTACACATTACAATCCAAGGAGAGCTGGGTAGTAAAACAGGTTAAGTACAAGGGGATCTAAATAGAAAAACAGAAGGGACTCTAATAAAGGGAAGAACAAAAATGAGGTAATGCATGATGTGGGGAGTGGTGCAATGAAGTGGTTGTGAGGCAGCTATATTCAGACAAAACTTTTGGATGCTGAGGTGCTTCCCTATCTATGTGTGCCACTCCAGACTGAGGGATGAGTTCAACAGACTCAGAGCAGAGATGTTCTGGGTCAGAACAGCATTAGACCCCATCCAGCGATCACCCAGTTCAAACCCATTGCCCCAAAAGGTACCAGGAAGATGGGGCATGTGGGCAATGGTGGGTTCAGTGAGGGTTAGGGAGGTCAAGAAAATGCACATCCCAATCCCTACCCCCACTACAAAATACTTATGCTGCTCAGGCTGAGAGGTACTGCCAGTCTGAGACACCTGAGGTAGTGAAAAGGGTGGATGTGGAGGTTGATAGAGGTGGTGACCTCAGTGGGTGGAGCACAGGATCCTGGAGGAGAAGAAGGAGGAAGAAAATCCTGATGGAGGACTCAATCATAAAGGAAATGCAGCTAGGCACTGGGGGGTAGGGAGGTTAGGTGCCTTCAGGGCACCACTGGTAACAGGGATAGAGGGAGGATCCAAGTATTGCTGAGAAAGCAACAAGGAAGGGAGAGTCAGATGTCACTGTCCACCTATGAACAAATGATCTGGCTGGTGAAGAACCAGAGATGTACAGAAGCATTTCAGAAGCTTGGTGAGGGGTCCAAGGCAGGTAGCCACAAACAGCACCTTCTCGGAAGTGCAACCTGTCAATGACATGGGATAGTGCAGGAGCAGCCACATCAAGAACTTCAACATGTTAGAAGAAATGATGTGGTGAGGAAGGATTTGGATTCATTGTGGTCTTGAGGACCACCTGGAGGGATGGAAGCCTAGTAAAAGCTGACAGCCTGCATCGATCAAGGAGGGGAACCAATCAACTCAATGAAAAGTTTAAATGCTACATAGGAAAGCATTTAAACTAGCCAAGGGATTGGGGCAAACAAGGCAGCAAACAGAAAGTATGACCACCCCCCAGAAAATATCTGAGATCACAGGGAGTGGGAGGGGGAAACATTGCATAGAATCAAGTTACAAGTGGAACAGATCAGAAATAAGGAAGGTAAAACATCACAGGAAATCACAGCTGGGAGGTTAATGTACCAGGCTATACTCTATTCAAGAGGGACAGAGAGGTTAAAAAAGTGAATGGGGTGGCTCTGTAAATGAGAGAGGGTAAAAAGCTACAGCACAACAAGGCAGACAGGGTAAGGCTGATGTACTGTGGGTCACTCTTGAACCAGGCAATGGCACAGCAGTACACACAGGGGTGATCTACAGACTTCCATCTCAAGAGGAAGGGGTGGATAGGGGGCTAACTGAGGAAATATACAAAATGACAGCAAAAGGGGAGGTACTACTGTTGGGTGATCTAAACATGACAGTAATAAACTGGACCATCCCAGCAGCTGCCACAGCAAGGAGCCAAGATGTCTAGGACTCATTTCAGGGGACAGGCCTCAAGCAGCAAGTACTGGAACCCACCAGGGACAAAGCAATACTGGACCTAGTATTGACAAATGGGGATAGGGTCACAGAGGTCACAGTGAATGGTCACCTAGGGTCCAGCGACCAACACACAGTGTGTTTTAATGTAGGCACAGGATCAGAGACAAGCCACACTAAGGCAAGGGTTTTGAATTTCAGGAGGGCGGATTATGATAAAATGGGGAAATGCATCAATGAAGCTCTAGCAAGGAGGGATGAAGGATGTGAGGCTGAGGAGCAGTGGACACAAGTTAAGGGTGCCATAGTGAAGGCAACAAGCCAGTGAATTAGGCTGAGAAGTAAGGGCAAGAGAAAGAGGAAACCACTATGGTTCACAAGAGATGTAGCAAAGAAGGCTAGGGCAAAAAGGCTCGATTTCAGGAAATATAATGGGACACAAAAAGAAGAGGACAGGGTGGGGTACCTAAATTGTCTCAGAGGAGCTGGGGAAGCAGAAAGGAGATGAAATGCTCAAACTGAAGAAAGACTAGCACAGAAAGTAAACAAGCATTTGTCAATGCTGAATGCTGATTGCTTTGGTCCATTGAGCTCGCTCACTACCCCTCTGTCACTCGCTCATTCTGTTTCTCCCAGTGCTGCAGGCTGCTGTTTTGTACTGGGCTCCTGCCTGTGTCGGCACCTTTTTCTGCCCACAAAGAAATCTGCAGCTGTCCCGACAGAGCTCCATTGAGGTGGCTCACTCCCCCTCCCTCACTTGATCATTCTGCTTCTCCTGGCGCTGCAGGCTGCCCTTTTGTAATGGGCTCCTGCCTCTGTTGGAGGCTTTTTTTGTCTATAAAGAAATCTGCAGCAGTCTCAACCCAGGTTCATTGAGCCTGCTCACTCCCCCTCTCTCACTCGCTCATTCCGTTTCTGCTGGTGCTGCAGGCTAGTCTTTTGTACTGGGCTCCTGCCTGTGTTGCCACCTTTTTCTGCCAAAAAAGAAATCTGCAGCAGTCTTGATAGAGCTCCGTTGAGGTCACTCACTCCCCCTGTCTCACTTGCTCATTCTGTTTCTCCTCGCACTGCAGGTTGCCCTTTTGTACTGGGCTCCTGCCTGCGTTGCCACCTTCTTCTGCCCACAAAGAAATCTGCAGCAGTCACAATAGAGCTCCACTGAGCTCACTTACTCCCTGTCTCTCACTGGCTCATTCTGTTTCTCCCGCTGCTGCAGGCTTCCCTTTTGTACTGCAACCCTGCATGCACTGCTGCCTTTTTCTGCCCACAAAGAAATCTGCAGCAGTCCCAACAGACCTCCGTTGAGCTCACTCACTCCCCCTCCCTCACTTGCTTATTTGGTGTCTCCCACCGCTGCAGGCTGCCCTTTTCTACTGGGTTCCTGCCTACATTGCCAGTGTCAGTGGCTCAGTAGGTGGCACACTCGCCTCTGAGGCCGGGAGATCGGAGGGCTGTGGGTTCAGTTCCCACATCTGGCACTTGGGTTAATATCCCAGTACTGACACTGTAATGCAGCATGAGAGGGGTGCTGCATTTCTGAGGTGCTGTCTTTCGGATGAGACGTTAAACCGAGGTCCCATCTGCCTGGATTGGTGGTAGTTCAGGTGGATGTTAAAGATCCCATGGCACTTATCGAAAAGAGTAGGGGAATTTCCCCGGTGTCCTGGCCAAAATTCCCTCATTCACTAAAAAAATTACCACCAAAAGCTTAATCTGGTTCAAGGTCAATTGGCATTCATCTGTATCCCCTTCCCCCGGGTCATGCCTGAAAATAGGCAGGATTTGTCTAGTGCACTTACCCGGTCAACAAAAGCTAAAATAAAAAAAATAAAAAAAAAAAATTGGTGGCTTGTTCTGCCCACAAAGAAATCCGCAGCAGTCCTGACACAGCTCGGTTGAGCTCGCTCCCTCCCACTTTCTCACTCACTCATTCTGTTTCTGCCAGCGCTGCAGGCTGGCCTGTTGTACTAGGATTCTGCCTGCATTGTCACCTTTTTCTGCCCACAAAGAAATCCACAGCAGTCATGATAGAGCTCTGTTGAGCTTGCTCACTCCTGCTTTGTCACTCACTCATTCTGTTTCTCTTGGGGCTGCAGGCTGTGCTTTTGTATGGGGCTCCTGGCTGCATTGACACCTTTGTCTGCCCCCAAAGAAATCTGCAGGTGTCCTGACACAGCTCCATTTAGGTTGCTCAGTCCCCCTCTCTCACATGCTCATTCTGTTTGTCCTGGTGCTGCAGGCTGCCCTTTTGTTCGGGGCTCCTGCCTCTGTTGGCACCTTTTTCTGCCCACAAAGAAATCTGCAGCAGTCCCAACAGAGCTCCATTGAGCTAGCTCACTGCCCCTCTCACTAGCTCATTCCGTTTCTCCCGGTGCTGAAGGCTGCCCTTTTCTACTGGGTTTCTGCCTGCATTGAAGCTTTTTTCTGCGTACAAAGAAATCTGCAACAGTCCTGATAAAGCTCCGTTGAGCTCACTCAGTCCCCGTCTCACTCGCTCGTACTGTTTCTCCCACCACTGCAGGCTGCCCTTTTCTACTGGGCCCCTGCCTGCACTGCCGCCTTTTTCTGCCTACAAAGAAATCCACAGCACTCCCGACAGCCCTCTGTTGCGTTCGCTCACTCCCCCTCCTTCACTTGCTCTCTTGTTCTGTTTCTCCAGTGCTGCTGGCTGCCCATTTGTACTAGTCTTCTGCATTGGGGCCTTTTTCTGCCCAGAAAGAAATCCACAGCAGTCCTGACAGAGCTCTGTTGAGCTTGGTCACTCTCCGCTTCACTCGCTCATTCTTAATCTGTCCCAAACACTGATTTCTCACAGTGACCGTGCTATTCTGAAACAGGAGTGCAAAAACATATTTTGGCCAGGATGTAAAAAATGACAGCTGTATTGGTCAGAAGGAGATGTGAAAAAGTGCCAGTGTTGAAAATGTGGTGTGAAAATATTACAAATAATAATAATATTTTTTACTTATATTGCGCCTTTCGAATGTCAAGGCGCATTCCAATAAGATAATGAAAAAAAAGAAAAATACAAAGTACAAATTAAGGACATAAGAAAATACTAAAAACACAGATAATAATTCATAAACAGTCGAACCATATGCCCTTTCCCACAAAAAAAATTTACGTGCTTGTTTAAAACTCCCCATGGTGGTACACTCCCTTATCCGACGGGGTAGAGAGTTCCAAAGGGAAGGGGTCACAAATATAAAAGCCTGATTTTAATATTACCCTTGGAATCTCTAGCAATCCCTCATTGGCTGAGCAGAGTGATCTCACAGGGCGATAAGGAATCAGGAGTTCTTTCAGGTAATCGGGGCTCAGATCGTGCAGGGCTTGAAGAGTCAGTAATCCAACTTTGAAGGTGATCCGCTACTGAACTGGCAGCCAATGCAGTTCCCACAGCACTGGAGTAATATGGGAGGATCTAGGAATACACATCAATACTCGGGCTGCGAGATTCTGCACTAGCTGCAGGCAGCATTTTTTTGCCGATTTGCGAAGTTACATTGGTGCATGGAAACAGTTCAATGCACGCTTGTAAAACAGTCATTTTATGGAGTTTCATCACCAAATTTTCAGCATAGGGATTTTAGGACCACTGATCATGAACAGTGTCACTGTCATTTTCTTAATCTGTCTCAAACATTGATTTCCCACAGCGACCATGTTATTCTGCGCTGGAAGTGCGAAAACACATTTCGGTCAGGATGTGAAAAATGACAGCAGTACGGTTCATAAGGAGGTGTAAAAAAATGCCAGTGTTGAAAATCTGGCATGACAATATTACAAATCTGGGAAGTTACAAGGGTGCATGGAAAGTGTGCAACGGACAGTTATAACACAGTCATTTAATGAGCTATCATCACCAAATTTTCAGCATAGGCATTTTAGGACCTCTGCTCATGAATGGTGTCACTGTCAATTTCTTAATCTGTCCTGAACTCTGATTTCCAATAGTGACCGTGCTATTCTGTTCCGGAAGTGAGAAAACATGTTTCAGCCAGGATGGAAAAAATGACAGCTGTACCGTTCATAAGTAGGTGTGGGAAAATGGCAGTGTTGAAAATCTGGAGTGAAAATATTGTAAATTTGCAAAGTTACGAGTGTACATGCAAACTGTGCAACGCATGCTTGTAACACAGTCATTTCATGGAGTATCATCACCAGATTTTCAACATAGGCATTTTAGGACCTCTGCTCATGAACAGTATCACTGCCATTTTCTTAATCTGTCCCAAACACTGATTTCCCACAATGACCACGCTATTCTGTGTCGGAAGTGTGAAAACACATTTTGGCCAGGATATGAACAATGACAACTGTACTGTTCACAAGGAGGTGTGAAAAAATGCCAGTGTTGAAAATCTGACATGAAAATATTGCAAATTCACAAAGTTACCAGCATGCGTAGCAACTGCGCAATACACGCTTGTAAAACTGTCATGTTTGTGATTATTTCCACCAAATTTGCAAGATAGACTTTTTGAGAGCCCACCTCATGAACACTGGCACTGTCATTTTGTTAATCAGTCCTGAAAGGTGATTCCATGCAGTGACCTCGAAATCACATTTTGGGGCTGAATAATGCCATGACAGTGGCATAATTCATGTGGATGGGTTCCAAAAACCCCATGTTGAAAGTTTGGTGCCAAAATTCTAAAAAATGCTTGAGATATGCATCAAAGTTGGAAAAACCCTATTTATACCATTATGCAGTTTACTGGCATTCCTCAGTTCGGCTTTGAAGAGTGCAGATGTGTTCCCGGTCCACTGAAGATTGCCGTGCCAGACTCCAGAGGTAAGTGTGGGGTCAGTGGGGGTTGAAGGGGCAGGGTGCGCAGTGGGTGGGTACGGGTTGTGGGAGGGGGCAGGGAGACCACCAGGGACTGTTTTCTTTTTCCACAGGTTAAAAACAAAAAAAAAAAATAGCAGACCTTTTTTTTTTTTCAGGTGCATGTGGCACACTGGGGTGGGCTCCCAGTGTGCCAACAGAGTGTTTTTGTTGTGGGAGCAGCTGTAGCTTATGGGAAGTGGGTTCCCCCATCGGCATTGAAGCCGACAGGGATTGGGGCCCCCATTGGCAAAAAAAACCCTTTTCGGGGACGCATGCTGCCGAGGGGGATTGGGCAAGCCACCACCATGTTCACAAACAATATTACACTTGGCAACATTCTGCCCAGCAATGATGAGTCAGTCCCTCATTGCAGCGAATGGCTGATGCTGCATTGACGAGGCAGCCACTGATTGCAGTGGCTGAAACGTTTCAAGGTGGTTGCACACTGGTTGAACTAGTGTCAGCAGCAGCTTGCCATGGCATTGATGAAAGCGGGTCAAGCCTTTAAAGGCTGTGGGGGCATTGGCCACAACAGTGCTGCACCTCCACAACCTGCTTCTGGAAAGCTGCCACAATATGTTTCTTGTGCATGCGTGCAATCAACATAAAAAGGGGGACAAAACATTCTTTGTGTACATCACTGAAAGAAGGACGTCCAAGGGAGGGAATTGTATGGCTCAAAAGAGATGAAGGGAATTGTGTAGAGGGGAACCAGGAAAAAGCAGCGATACTGAAAGAATACTTCTGTTTAATATTTACTGTAGAAGGAGAAGGTCAAGGTCCACAACTAAGAAACAGCTGCAAGGGAAGGGAGGATGTAGACACTAGTCACTAGTCATTTTAAAGAAGAAAAGGTCCTGAGGGAGCTCACTAAACTGAAGGTGAACTAGGCAAATGGACAAGATGGGATTCATCTGAGGATACTAAAGGAACTAAGGGTGGAGCTAGCAGAACCACTGGCAGCCCTGTTCAGTGAGTCCCACAGTACTTGGGTGGTCCAACAGGGCTGGAGGAGGGCACAAGTAGTGCCACTGCACAAGAGTTGGGAGCAGAGAGGAGGCAGGAATCTACAAGCCAGTCAGCCTCACCTCGGTGGTAGGTAAGATTATCAAGGGAGTGCTTAAGGAAATAATTGTGGACCACTTGAAAGCCAACAGAACTGAAGATCCTAGGCAACAAGGGTTCACACCAGGAAGGTCATATCAAATAAGTCTCATAGATTTTTTTTGACTGGGTGACAAAGGTTGTGGACCTGGGGGAATGGTGGATGTTGCCTACATTTATTTCAGCAAGGCCTTCAACATCATACCATAGAAGTCTGGTGAACAAGCTGGCCAGACTGGGGGTTGGACGAAAGGTAGTGAACTGAGTAAAGAACTGGCTGGAGGATCAGAAGCAGAGGGTAGTGTTAAATGGAATCCAGTCAAATGAAAGGGGGGCGAGCAGTGGGGTATCTCAGGGATTGGGTCTGGGGCCAGTTCTTCTGAATGCCTTCATTAGCAACATTGCAGAAGGGTTGGTAGGAAAGGTTTGCCTATTTGCAGATGACACCAGGATCTGCAATAGGGTGGATGCACCAGATGGGGTAGATAATAGGAAGAGAGACCTGGGAAAGCTGTAAGAGTGGTCTAGGGTGTGGCAACTAATAGTTTATGCTAAAAAAATGTTTAATCATGCACCTGGTGTGAAAACACCCTGCAGAGAACTATAGGATCGAGGTGTGTGTGTGTGAAGACTGCTAGCAGGCACCAAGGAGGCAACAGGTTTAGGGACTGCAATCAAAGATGACCTTAAAGTGGCCAAACAATGTACAAAGGCTGTAGATAAAGCAAATAGCATGTTAGAGTGCATAGGAAGGGACATCACAAGCAGGAGAAGGGATTTGGTGATACCACTGTACAAAATGCTGGTGAGGTCTCATCTGGAGTACGATGTGCAGTTCTGGAGGCCGCATCTTCATAAGGACATTGATAGGGTGGAGGCATTCCAAAGAAGGCCAACTAAGAATATACAGGCATGCACCAGAAAACATATGGGGAGAGATTAAAGGACCTTAACATGTATTCTTTGGAAGAGAGGAGAGAATGCGGTGATACCTTCAAGTATCTTAAAGGTATAAATAAGGTGTAGGTGGGGGACATGTTTTAGTATAGGAGAGGGGCAAAAACAAGAGGACACAACATGAGATTGGATGGGGGGTATATTTCATGGGAACACAAGGACATTTTTCTTCACTGAAAGGAAGGTGGATACCTGGAGAAGACTGCCAAAGGGGGTGGTGGAGGCAAGCACAGTGGGGGGGGGGATTCAAACATGCATAGGATAGGCATAAAGGAACACTAAACAAGGGTAGGGGGCTAGACTGATGACCACTAGGGTCGGCATCAGCTGATGCAGGTAGGGAAAATAGGCAGACTACATGGGCCTGGTAGTCCTCATATGCTGGCAATTTTCTATGTTTCTATGGCACACAAATGATGCCACAGTGGCTGTAGTAATTGAAGTGTGTGTAGAGGAACCCAACCCTGCACTGCCATGGACTGTGGTGAAAGACCTCTCCCAGTGGCGATCTTTCCATCATGGCAATGCAGGCAAACACACAGTGAGATATTTCCTCAAGGTTTTGTGATATCTCTAGAGAAATTCCCTGCCTGCCTGCCTGCCTGCAGTACCATGTAGGCCACCAGAAAGAATCTCTTTTAATACTGCATATTGCAAAATATCTGGAAATATTGGAACATGGCACTGGGTCAGAACATAGCTGACCACAATGCCTTTGACATTAATGGTGAGGTAAAAATGCCATCCGCACCCCCTGGACTTAAGGATTTCCACTCTGGGGGAGTGGATCACAGGGCAAGTTAAATTTGTGGGGCCATGGAATACTGTTTCCATGACACTTTGTAAAAAAAAAACACAAGTCCCGATTTGAGCAAAATTGTCTGAGATCAGGATTAGAACCTTTGTCTCCACTTCATCCTGGCTGAGAAGCTCCATGTTCCAGCCCTCCACGCCATGATAGCAGCTCAGCCAGCCCCTGGAGGAAGCATGCCAGGGATGACAGCATTGGAGGTAATTCACCACATCCCTTCATGGGGCAGGGACCAGGATAAGAATGTACACCTACTCTTTCACCTGGGTACAAATGATCTCGATGACAACAGTCTCATGGAATTACAGGCATGATTTAAAGTTCTATCTTGATTCTGAGGGGGGGGCTAGGCTTTAAGTCTCTAGCCTTCTCATAGGTACTGCTGGTACCAAGCACCAGCATGGAAAGGAAGCACAGGATAAAATAATTCAATGACTGGCTGGAGAGATAGGGCAGGCAGATGAAGTACAGAATGATAGGGGGATGGAGCAACTTGGGAGGATGAGAGCCTCTATGCCCCAGACAGACTGCACCTCAGCAGGGATGAGTCAGCCATGCTGAGGTGCAGACTGGTAGAGTTCTTTGAGATGGACTATAAATTAAGCTGAGAAAGGGGGGTGTTGGATGTGGAGCCTTACTGTTCCACACCTTTGTCGGGGGACCCCTGGGAAGAAGGGGGCTCTAGAAGACCAGTGGGGGAAACTGTGGAAGGGGGCAATGGTGGAAGGGCCTGAAAGTTAATGCTAGAAGCCTGGCAAAAAAGATGAAGGAGTTAATAGCCACCATTGCACACAATAGGTTGGATGTAACAGCAGTTACAGAGACATGGTGGATGGAGCTCCACACACAGGAAACAGAGGTTCCGGGATTCAGACTGATCAGGAAGCACAGGAAGGACAAGAGGAGGGGGTGACCTTGTAAATAAGGGAAGATAGGAAGGTGCTGGAGGAGACAGAGGGCAATGGGGAAACTGAATTACCATGGGCAACAATAGGCAGAAGGACAGAGGAGTCTTTGATGCTTGGTGTGATGTACAGACCACCCACCCAAGGGAAAGACCAGGATAGGAACATGACACAGGACACAGTGAGGGTAGCTCTAAAAGGGGAAACATTACTGGTGGGGGACCTGAACCTCCCAGACCTTGACTGGTCCACCCCTAACACAGCTTCAACTAGAAGCAGGGAAATTGCAGAGGGACTGGAAGGAAAAGTATGCCTATTTGCAGATGACACAAAGATCTGCAACAAGGTTGACACATAAGGAGGCATGGAAAGGATGAATAGGGACTTGGCAAGGTTGGAGGAATGGTCAGAAATATGGCAGTATGGATTCAGTGCAAAGAAGTGCAAAATAATGCACTTGGGAAACAAAAACTAGGAGGAAGATTACACAATGGGGGGGGTAGTAACAACAACAAAAATGGAAAGGGACCTGGGGGTAATAATATCAGATTAATTTAAGGTTGGCAAGCAATGTGTGAAGGCAGTAGGGAGGGCCCGGGGAATACTGGGATGTATAGGGAGAGGCAATACCAGAAGAAAACAGGAAGTTGTTATCCCCCGTACAGACAGTTGGTGAGACCTCATCTGGAGTACTGCGTCCAGTTCTAGAGACCCCATCTCCACAAGGACATAGACAGGATGGAGGCAGTCCAGAGGAGGGCAAATAAAATGGTGTAGGGTGTGCAAGAGGAGCCATACAAGGATAGACTAAAGGAGCTTAATATGAATACCCTTGAGGAAAGGAGGGAGAGGGGGGACATGAAAGAAAATGTTAAGTACCTCCATGAAGTCCAACAGGGTAGCACCTTTCAGAAAAAGAGATGTGCAAGAACAAGGGGACACAATTTGAAGATAGAGGGGGACGGCTAAGGGGCGATGTGAGGAAGTATTTTTTCACAGAGAGGGTGGTAGACTCATGGAACAGCCTTCCTGAGGAGGTTGTGGGGTCTAAAACTGTGGAAGAATTCAAGAATGCATGGGACAGACATAAGGCAATTTTTGTGGGGGGTTGGGAAGAAATAGGTTGCTGGTTAAATAGGATCTGCAGCTTGTCCTGTAGGTAGGGGAAATGGGCAGACTAGATGGGTCAAGCGGTTCTTACCCACCGTCAAAGTCTACGTTTCTATGTTTCTAATTCTGGAGGTGTTACAGGGGGCATTCCTTCAGCAGTTAGTCAGGAAATCAACAAGGGGAAGCAACCTACTGGATGTGGTCCTAACAAATGGAGAGAACGTAGAGGAGGTGGTGTTTGGGGAGGAGCTAGCTAATTGTGACTATAGAACCAACAGGTTTAAGGTAAGGGCTGGCATTTCTCTGGAAAAACTGAAACTTCTGAATGCAGATTAAATGGTAGATGAACTGTCGCATCTCCTCTACTATATTACTTGAATTTACACAGCACTCTAGCTTTTGATACTACTCCATTTGTTTGACCTAGTCCTATAGACTTTCCAAATAGTAGTTCAATTCCCAGATTTCTTCACATATCCCAGGCTGAAGAAACACATTTTTTGCCCTCTCATATTAGAGCAAACACTCACCTTTTTGTTGCAGGTGCCCCACAGGCGAATCACAAATCTTCCCACTTTCCAAACACAGACTGAACTGAAATAGGCAGCTTTCTTTCTTCTTCCTACAGAATTTAGGGGATTGCCCCTGGACTCTACATGGGGATCTTTGCATCCCCCCCCGGAGGAAGGGGCACTGAGACCCGAACAGCGGTCTCCACCACTTGAAGGCAAAACTGGAACTGCTCCTTCTCTTACTGAAGGCAAACAGGAGACTGACCCTTCCTGTTTGAAAGCAAACAGGAGACTGACTACTTTGAAAACTCCCAACGTTCTATTTAAATCCCTCTGCTGCAGATTCCAATGTGGCTTATGCAGCTGTGAAAGTTCTATTGGTGATGTCATCACTCAGTCTCCGCTGAGACTGAGAACAGAGTGAGACAGTGTGAAACCCATTTAACTGGAGTTTCACAAGCTGCCTTCCCTGCCTACCACTACGTCTTACTGGGATTCTAGTAACCCCGAGTAACAAGGGGTTATACTCGCCCTTGATCAGGAAAATGACTGTCCGCAGTCATTATGTACCCGGCCTTAGGCCATCCCACCCTATGTGCTACATGTGGAGAGGGGTGATCAGGCCCCCTCCTACCATGTGCAAGCACAGGCAGGCAACACTAAGGGCCTAGAGGCCTGTAGCTGACATGTCAGCCTCTACACTATCCACTTACTATGGACACCTAGTGGCTCTGGTAGAACTATCCAGAGCATAGCCCTGATAGATCAGCACTGCAGTCCCAATGGCCATTCAGGACCACAGCCTGTCTATCCCCCCTAACCCTCTAGGGAAAACCTATCTGCCTCTAACATAATACCCCAAAACAAAAACAAAAACAACCCGGGGACCTCCCCGACCTTGGGCAACCTGCAACCACACACCATTAAAATACCAATTACTGTCTCCTCCCTACCCTCACAACCACACCTGTGGAAGGAAAGGGTTAATACAGCAATAACCATAACAATAACACCACAGTACTTTAAATTTCTACACAATAAAGCACTGACGAGGAACTCCGATGAGCCCCTCCTCCTCTTCTTGTCTTCTCTTCTGTCTTCCAGGAACACCTGTAAGAAAAAGAAAGACAAACACACTCTAATCTGCATACACAGTCTATCTAAAACCCTACCATCAAAACACTGCAAAATCAAAAAAGATTTTTTTAGAAAAAGGTAGAAAAACAGTATTTACATTAGAATACAATAATGACATTATTTACAATAAACATTTGGGGGGATGGAGTGCCTTAAAAGTCCCAACTAATGACCACAAGGCCCGAAGGCTAGTCCAATAAAGAGTCTCTCCTGGGCCGGAGCCCAGTAAAGCACAGTTCTAACAGGCCAAAGTCCCGAAGGGGAGAGTCTTTGTGGACAGTTCACACATTTTTGAAGTCTGTAGTGTAGTGTGTGTACTGCAATGTCATAAAGATAGAAAAGTTCGGACTTACCAGCCATTTGTAGTACAAGACTAGGCACCTAACCTGCACCGCAGCCAAAGACTCTCCCTGGCAGCATTTGTTCTGATACAGTTGGGCGGACATCTTCCGGGAACCACAGGAGGGCACATCTGGAAACAGCTGGGCTGATGTCATCTCTGGAGACGGAACCTTAGAACAGGAACAAAAAGAAAACAGCTGGTCCAACATCATCCGATTACCAGGCAATGAACAGGAAACAGCTGGGATGGTGTCCTCTCTGGATCTGAAGTCATCTGGTGGGCCAGTCAATGGTTGCTGGACAGGACAGTACACTGTAGACTGATGAATGTGGGGCACCTGAGTCCTGGTTATTCATATTGGCGGATCAATAAGGGCACTTCACAGTCTGGTGTGGCAGTATTGACTACCACTGCTCGGCTCTCCATTTTGTAGGCACGGGCTTATTTGCTGAGAGGTCCTTGCATTGAGGCCAATAGCACCGGGGGTCAGGAGCTTGAATTATTACCCCATCTGGGCGCACATAATTCACACAGTGGGAGATTTCACGTCCCTCTCCGTCCACTATTCTCACTCTGTCCATAAACAGTGTCCTGCTTCTCTTCCACTGGGTATACTTTTCATGGAACAGTCTATTCTTTACATGCTGGTTGGCCCCAGGATGCACACTTTCATTGCTTCATTCGAGATCCAGGATTTCCTGCAGTTCTCAATCTCCTCCCAGACTTTCCGAGGAAAGGTAGGAAAGGTCATACCATAGATCTCATTTGCCTTTCTATGAACCAGTCTCTCCTCTTTACTTGCTTTGGTCAATCTGAGACCACTGGCCTGGCTTGGGGGTGGCCAGTCCTGGTTCTGCCAGCTTCGCATCCTCAAGAAAATTAGAAACGGATCCCTGACTTCTTCCTCCTGTAAAGCCAGGGCAGTGGCATCACCACCTCCTTCAATACATTCCTCTGAGGCAAGATCTAGAGGCTGTGTACCCGTTCCTTTCTCACAAGGCCACATAGGTTCCCCCTCATCTTCCTCTTCACTGAGGATCTGAGCCCAGGAGTGAGCAGTCGTTCTCACCCCTGAGACTATCCATTCATCACTAGGTGCGGAGGTCGACACCTCCCATTCAAAGGCCTCCCGCATCTCATCTTCACCTAAGAGACTTGGACTAGGCCCCCCCACCCAGGGGTCTATTGATGCTTTATCCAAACTTTCTTTCTGAGATCCAGCATCCAAAACTTCAACTTCTGGTTCAGTCTCTAACTCTGCACCCTCTAGCTTTGTGCCACACTCCCTCGAGGGACCTTCCTCCACAGGCTCCACCTGGTGCTGTGTGCTGCCAAATGCAGATTCCTGAATTTTTGTCCATGTGGGGGCCAAATGAATTGGAGGTGCTTTATACAAGCCATATTTTTGTAGGCATCCAGCACAGTGAGGAATCATGAAGACGTCCCTTCCAGCACTCAAGCATATTTGGCATACACGCACTGGATAATTAGGAATCACCACATCAGGAGGCAGTTGCCCTCTATAGCACCACTTTTAAATATCTCTCAGTCTATTTACTGCTGCTGTTACTGCAACCCGGGCATGATCCGGGTAACGAGCTGGTCCTGAGGCCATAACTGCAGAAAAATAAACAAAAGTTCACTGTAACTGAAAGTCCCTTTACTGAACACACTCTGTAGTTTTAAAATGGCTCCTCTGCTGCTGTGTTGCTTTACTACCCCACTCTGTAATGGCGGCAGCACTCCTGTGCATCAACATTTAGAATCTGGGTCAAGCCACTGCGCACCCGATTTACACAAGCTACTGATAACTTTTACTCAAACTGCACAACTTGCTCTGATCTGGCTATACACACATTTACAGGATTTTCCTTGGACTTTTCACATGCTGGTAACATTTATTTTATTCACAGTCCCTTAAAAGCTTCAGGTTTTAGCACAGGATTGCTTGCTTTTGCTAGTGTTGCATTTTGCTACAACCCACAGTCTCTCACTGGCTGCAAACTTTAAACTGAGGCTAATTTCATTATTATGCACACATTCAATGGCTTAACAGACTTGCACTTGCTGGCAGGACTTCACACAGTCGGTACTTGCAAAGCGACTACACTGCTGCACACACATTTTATGTGGCATAAGCTGAAAATCACTGTTTGAGCAGTTTTTGGGTTGTTTACTTACTGTTATCAGTAGCAGTTTGCTGCGATGGGGAAAAATGGCCTGCAGCCAGTTTTTGAAGGCCTCGGTACACAAACGGGCGGGCAGTCCTAGCGATCATCATTTTAAACACCAAACTTGCAATTCTGATGATCGATTAGAAGGGTTGAGCCCAATTTTAAACTAAAAAATCTATTTTTGAACTGTTCACAGCGCTTAGAATACTCCGTGACGCTCCTCCACTGCCAGTACACGCACTCCACTCTCACTCCCTCTTGAATGCTGAGGCAGTCTCTGTAGAGCTGGCTGAGGGGCGGGACTGACTGCAGCCCGACCAACCACACAACGCCATGCAAATGAGCCTCTTCTTCCTCGCGAGGGCTCCTCTCCTCACGGCGATCGTCGAGCAGGCAAATTTAAACTGCAGAATGCACTTTTTCCTTTTCCAACTGACTCCATGGCGGGAGCCCATTTCAGCCATATCACATAGCAATTAACTCTGCAGTCTCTCAATTCACACAGAAAGCATTTCCAATGTCCAGGGCATAATCTTCCTTTTGCTACCCCTAGTCTTCCACACTTTCCTTCACAAGAATTCATTTTAAAAGCATTTCAAACGTCCAGGGCACAATTTCTCTGTTGCTACCCCTAGTCTTCCACACTTTCCTTTACAAGAATTCATTTTAAAAGCATTTCAAATGTCCAGGGCATAATTTCTCTGTTGCTACCCCTAGTCTTCCACACTTTTATTTACCACAGTTCATTTTTAAAGCAGGCAAAAACGCTGTAAACATTTTTGATGCAGGACAAGGGCACACTCTTTGGCTTTACAGCTCCTTGGTAAACAGTTGGCATTTTTTAAACAGCAGCACAAGATTCACAGCAGACAGCAACACACTAGGGAAATTGCTTCAGCTTTTTGGGCTACCCACTGCCAGATAGCCAAAACGCTAGCCCCCTTGCCCAAGCACCTTTCTTCCCTAACAAATCCAAAGTGGTGCCTCCATTATTGTAACCCCTCACCCCTGCCTTTTTACCAAACGACAGGTGGCATGTTGTTGGCTCTGGCAGCAAAACCTGGTGGGGACCTGAGTTCGGGGAGGATGAGGTTACTCGGCACGGGGGACCTAGGTTTGGCTACTCTGCACAGGGGCACCCAAGTAAATCTGAACACAGGAAGCAATAACTGTAATGTCTAAAACCAGGAATGGGATTTTACAGTGTGGCTTTTATTCACAACTAGCTGAACACAACAAAGCATAAACGGACCCCCATGGGGCTACATTTACTGGTAATGCAGTTTAAGGACTACAACGCAGTCCACTTGAAGAATGAACCAATTCTCCTGTTTTCAGGCTCTAGACCCACCAGGCACACAGCCTGGACTTGTACGCGCTTTGGGTACACAGCCTGACTGGCCTGGCTCCCCTGCCGGCCACTTGATTGGCGGTCCATTGGAAGAATGAACCCATTTTCTTGTTGGCTCCCCACGCCACCTAGTCTCGACTCCTAGAAAGTTCCTCCTTACTTCTTCGGACTCCCATCTCACAAACAGAATTTTATTTATACTTGTTGTGGCTCCCCACACCACTTAGAGTCTGTGACTCTTAGAGAGATTTTCTCATTTGCGACCTATGTCTGGGTACTTCTCTCATCACTGGCCAAGCGCATGAGGCAAGTAGCAATCACATCAGAAATCCGTAGAGGTAAACCTGGTTACTAAAGATAGGGGGGTGTTCCCACCTCCAACTCCCACAGCCCATACCAGGCCATTTCTCTGGAAAAACTGAAACTTCTGAATGTAGATTAAATGGTAGATGAACTGTCGCATCTCCTCTACAATATTACTTGAATTTACTCAGCACTCTAGCTTTTGACACTACTCCATTTTTTTGACCTGGTCCTATAGGCTTCCCAAATAGTAGTTCAATTCCTAGATTTCTTCACATATCCCAGGCTGAAGAAACACATTTTTTGCCCTCTCATATTAGAGCAAACACTCACCCTTTTGTTGCAGGTGCCCCACAGGCGAATCACAAATCTTCCCACTTTCCAAACACAGACTGAACTGAAATAGGCAGCTTTCTTTCTTCTCCCTGCAGAATTTAGGGGATTGCCCCTGGAATCTACATGGGGATCTTTACATCCCCACCGAGGGAGGGGCACTGAGACCCGAACAGCGGTCTCCACCACTTGAAGGCAAAACTGGAACTGCTCCTTCTCTTACTGAAGGCAAACAGGAGACTGACCCTTCCTGTTTGAAAGCAAACAGGAGACTGACTACTTTGAAAACTTCCAACGTTCTATCTAACTCCCTCTGCTGCAGATTCCAATGTTGCTTATGCAGCTGCGAAAGTTCTATTGGTGATGTCATCACTCAGTCTCAGCTGAGACTGAGAACAGAGTGAGACACTGTGAAACTCATTTAACTGGAGTTTCACAAGCTGCCTTCCCTGCCTAGCACTAGGACTTACTGAGATTCTAGTAACCCGGGTAACAAGGGGTTACATAAGCAAAAATATTAAGGAGCTTTCAGCTCCACTTGTGTTATTCTGGATACATATACAGTATTAAAGATGTGCTCTGCTCTGAATAAAGCAAAATCAGTACAAGAACATATTTTCCTGAAGAATGTGTTTTGCTGACTGCAATACTATAACTTTGAAAGATGTACACATCTCAAATACTGTATATGAATGCCCTTCTAACTGAGGCAACCAGTACAGATATAATGCCCTTTGTTCCTTTTTCCTGGTCTGACATACTTCACAAAAGAAACCTTCAGTTGACAGAGACATCATTAATGGGGACATCACTGGTGATGTTTCTACTCCAATCAGTACTGCTCTGTTGCAACCAGTAAAGAAGAAAACTGGCTGCTATTGTACCTGGCAATGTAATAGGGTGTCACCTGTTACACCTGTTATAAAGTTTAGAGTCCCCCTGAAGTAAAAATAAAACATGTCTGCCCCCCTTTTCTCTCACTCCTTTCTGCCCTATTCTTTTTTTGTCTTTTCTGTTTTCCTCTGTCAAGGATGGCCAACCTGACATACCCCTCTATAACTCTTTACTATCCCTTCTCTATTGTCCAATTTTTATGAGTGACCATGGCAGTCCAGAAATGCTGTACACTGCTGGTGCAAGCCGTACCTTCATTGTAAACCCCGAGCGGGTGGTCATATTTTAAGCACATGTTGCACTTTATGTATACATAACTGGTGCCCCTTATTTAATTTATGGCTTCCACTATCGATTGTGATTGAGCACTGGACCGGCTGCTGCAAAGTGCAGCTTGATTCAAAATTGCGGCTCAGGCTGAAATCCTATTTCGGAGAAGGATGCTCCATGAATTTCAGTAAAACCGCATGTTGTTGCATTTCGTATAGAGCTCCTGGTTCGGAGCAATGCATAAAGGTTTGCTTCAGAGCAAGAGCATGCTCTGAAGCCTAAAATGAGATGCCACAAGAGTGGCAAAAGAAAGAGAAAGTGCGGGGACACTGCAGGCAAGAACCAATAAGCCCCATAGTGTCCCATAAATAAAGAAGCTCTCCAGGGATGTGGCAGCCCCAGAGGTGTTGTAACTGAGGCTGCCTTATATAAATATACTTAAACTAAGGGGCCAAAGACTTAAAGGGCAAAGAAAGGGCCCAAATGAAAAGTATGTCTGACAGCCGAAATTTCAGCTGTTGGCTGAATGAAAACTATTCGAGTGGATTGAGGCAGGGGCTCAAGAAACATGAGCAGAGCACCTACATGTATATATATGAGTGCAGCTATAGAGAGCTGCCAGAAAGGAACCCAGGAAAGGGTTCCAAGGCTAACAAATGAATATAAATGTGTTTTGAATTCCCTGCACATTGCAGGTCTCATGACTTGGCAGGAGAAGGAAGATTAGGAGTGCACCCTCAATCTCCCCTTCACCTTGCCAAGCAAGGGATGCCTGCACACTGGTAATAAAATTGCAATAAAAGCCAAATACAAAAGTAATTATCTGAAGGGTCCTCTGCATAAGGCTCCAGCTATAGGGCTGGCTGGCCTGAAACTGTCCCTTTTTTTGACATTATGAGCCAGTGATGTCACGACCAATGGGAAAGACTCTAGGGAATGATGTCAGACCCCAATAATATAAAAAGGACTTACCACTATGGGATTTTAGAAAGTTGGGTCAGTCTGGTGCTGACAGGGAGAAGAGAAGGACCTTCATAGGTGTGTGTGCTGATTTCCATACACATGGTTAGAGTGTAAGAGGAATTATACAAGGCTATATTGGCTGAAACAAAGTCACGGGCTCTGCTGGGGAGATCAGAGTCCTGATGTTATTTTGTTGTGCAGGACTAACCATCATTTATTTTATAATTTCTGTATATATTTTCCTGATTTTCTACAAATAAATTGATGAAGGCATTCATGAGTGTTTTATATACTTGATCCCTGCTTTGTTGTGTTTGTTATTATTCCACACGTTCACAGGCAGAAAATATAATTAGTTGGCATGTCAGCTTGCCGTGGGCTTGTCCTTCAGTGAACAACAAGTTTTTGTTGAATTTAATGTTCACATAAAAAATTACTTTTTGCTTTCAAACATTGTTTTCAGACTATCATCTGCATTCAGAATAAAATATTGTAAGACAGTAAACAAAACTACAGTGTTCATTTCAGTTTTTTAAGGTTTATTAACCATTTATTTACTTTGCTTTAACATATCGATATTACTCAGAGAAAAACTTTACCAGTTTCAAATACAAAATTGCCAGTCAGCCTAATGCCAATAGCAGAAGTTACTTGAGAGAATCGTTAGAAAGACAATTGTTGAATACTTACTGAATTAAAAAAAAATAACTCAGACTCAGTGGCCCATTGTGGTTTCTGCAAGAAGAAATTATGACCGTACTATCTTTCTGTATCTAACAATGTTACCAAGTGCTTGATGAGAGTATTTATTGCATGTATCTGTTGCATGTATCTGTTGCTGGGGACAGCCACAAGGGAGACCCACAAAAGAGTGGCAAGGGACAACACAAGGGAAAGAAACAGCTTCTGATGGGGACTCAATTGTTAGGGGTGTAGACCTGGGGAAGGGAGAGGAGAGGGAAGTAAGGTGCCTGCCTGGTGCCATGGCTTGGAGGGACAGGAAGTGAATCCTCAGGACTGCAGAAGCAGCATCACGGGAGAGGAAACTAGATATCATTGTCCACCTCGGGACAAATGACCTAGCTAGGCATGAGATCAGTGCAGTACAGGATGAATTTGTGGAGTTGGGGAGGGGCCTCAGACAGGTAGCAAGCACGGTAACCTTCTCAGGGTGCTGCCAGTCCATGGCAGGGGTGAGGCTAGGGTACTGCACACCATGCGGTTTAATGAATGGTTGCAAAACTGGTGCAGAGCACAGGGCTTTGGCTTCATTGGGGACTGGGGATCCACCTGGAGAGATGAAGGTATATACTGGCATGATGGTCTGCATCTGTCCAGGTAGGGAAACACGCTCCTAGGTGACAGGTTTAAAGGCTTCCTTGGCAAGCTTTTAAACTAGCCAAGGGTGGAGGTGCTGATAGGAAACAGGGAGGTTCAAGCCTCCCCCTGCAAAGCATGGCAGGTAGTAGGGTAAACACTGAGGTACAGAGCTTGACAGAGGGCAGGACAGGAGTAAATGGAAAAATGGACAAGGGCAATAACAGCAGGGATGGGGTAAAAAAGGATAAAGCCAACATTAAATTGAGGGCAATGAGTACCAATGCCCAAACCGAGGAAAGGATAGCCAACTCAGTTAAGAAGGGGGATAAAACCTTGTATAGGTACATTAGGGAACATAGAAAGGTTAAGGGAGGGATAGGGAAGATTAATAAAGGAGATGGGAGGTGGGCAGAGGGAGACAGTGAAAAGGCAGAGATAATGAATGAATACAGAATACAGAATACAGAGATAATGAATGAATACAGAGCAGGACACTGCAGCACAGGAACTAGCACAACAAAACTCACCCAAATCAGGAACCAAAACAAAACAAGCACAAAGGAAATTCAAAAAACTTCTGATCATAGGAGACTCCATGATTCGGGGAGTTGATACCCATCTCCAGCCAGGGGTGATGGTCAGATGTCTCCCAGGTACATCAGCATGGAGAGACACTGACCACATTGCTAAAATTGTTCACAAAGCAGGAGAAAACATTGATGTCCTAGTACACATAGGGACTAATGATCTCGCCAGCCGGTCAGTTGTGGAGACCAAGGAACACCTGACTAGGATGAGTGACAAACTATCATCTATTTCATCCGGCATCTCCTTCTCTGAGATCCTGCCAGTCTGGGAGAGGGGAGCAGATGGACGGAAGGTCAGAGAAGGGGAGATAGGAGAGCTAAACATGTGGCTCAAGGGCTGGTGCCAGGAAAAAGGACACAGATTTGTAGGGAACTGGCAACAGTTCTGGGAGCGAAAGTTCTTTAAATTTGATGGACTGCATCTGACTAAAGAGGAGTCAGTGCATTGGGGCAGAAGTTTGATGTCTTTGCAGAATATTTAAACTAGCAAATGGGGAGGGGTGCAGCACCCATACGTCAAATGGGAAGAACACCCCTCCCCTCAGCTAGTGGTCAAACAGGAATTCAGCATGTTTGCTGTCATTTGCATCACCAGGTAAGAAAAAGGTTTGTCTCCCTCATACGACGCACAGGGGTAATGCCAAACTTCACCCAACAACTAACACACCAAAATCTGGCCAATGGAAAATCATGTACACAAATGCTCACAGCCTGGGAAATAAGATCCCAGACCTGCAGGCAATAATGTCAGAGGCTAAACTGGACATAGTAGCAATTAGTGAGACGTGGTTTACCAGTAACCACACTTGGGAGACTTCAGTACCTGGATATGTATTGTTCAGAAGAGACTGAGGTGCAAAAAGGGGAGGAGGAGTGGCCCTGTATGTTAATGAAAATATCAAAGCTATAGAAATTCAGAATACACATAAGGAGCCAGAAGAACTGTGGGTCACCCTGGAAACAGGAAATGGGACAGCCATAAGAACTGGGGTTGTCTACAGGCCCCCAGACCAGAGGGAGGACATAGACACATTACTGTTAGAAGATATACAAAACATGACAGCTAAAGGGGAGGTTCTGATAATGGGAGACTTCAACATGCCGGATACAGATTGGTCAATACCAGCAGGAACATCTGCCAGAACTAGACTCATAGTGGATTCCCTGCAGGGGGAGGGCCTCAAACAACTGGTACAGCAACCCACAAGAGACAGGGCTATCCTAGATCTAGTACTGACTAACAAAGAAGGGATCACAGATCTCCAGGTAGAAGGTCACCTGGGGGCCAGTGACCATCACATGGTATGGTTCAATTTGGCTACTACATCTAAATCATCCCATTCCAAGGCAAAAATATGGGACTTCAGAGGAGCTGACTTTGATAAGATGGCCAACAGAGTTAAGCCAGCCCTGGCAAAAAGAAACACAGGTGAGGGGGTACAGGCAAAGTGGGCAAGCATTAAGGATGCAATACTTGAAGCAACATCCCATTGTGTTAGACAGAAAAGGAAGTGCAAAAGAAGAAGGAAACCACTTTGGTTCTCAAATACAGTAGCAGAAAAGGTCAGAGCAAAGGCTGGCCTTCAGGAAATATAAGGAACACAGCGGGATGAAGATAGGGAGGCATACCAAACTGCCTTAAGGGAAGCAGGTAAGGCAGTAAGGCAGGCAAAGTCCCAAACTGAGGAAACACTAGCACGAACAGTAAAAGAAGGTGACAAGACTTTCTATAGATACATTAGTGAAAGGAGAAAGTCCAGAGGTGATTGCTAACTTAATGGAGAAAAGGGAGCATGTAGGAGGAGGACCCTGTAAAGGCATCTATTCTAAATAGATACTTTGCATGATATTTACTGAAGGAAGGTAGGGCAGGGCCAACAGCTCAGCATCATGGACAAGGGGAGGGAGGTGAGCACTTCTCCCTTCACAAAGAAAGGGTCCTACAAGAGCTTGCTAAGCTCAGGATGGATAAGGCAATGGGACCTGATGGCATACATCCCAGGGTACTTAAGGAGCTAAAGGAGAAACTAGCAGAGCCATTAGCAGAATTGTTTAGTGAGTCTCTGAGCACAGGAGAGGTCCCAGAAGACTGAGAGGGGTTTCATGTGATCCCCGGCCCACAAGAGTGGTAGCAGGAGGAGGCGGGAACTACAGACCGTCAGTCTTACCTCAGTAGTGGGCAAGATTATGGAGGCACCCTTAAGGAAAGGATAGTGCAACACCTGGAATCCATAGGGGCACAGGATCCAAGACAGCATGGGTTTACAAAAGGAAGGTCCTGTCAAACTAATCTCATAGATTTCTTTGACTGGGTAACCAGAGTGGTGGACCAAGGGGGAGCAGTTGATGTCGCCTACCTTGACTTCAGCAAAGCTTTTGACACTGTTCCACATAGAAGATTGATAAATAAGCTGGGTAGGCTTGGAGTGGGTCAGAAGTTGGTCAACTGGGTGGCAAACTGGTTGACGGACAGAAAACAGAGAGTGGTGGTAAATGCTATACAGTCAGAAGAGATGCAAGTCACAAGTGGGGTACCTCAGGGATCAGTCCTGGGGCCAGTCCTTTTCAACATCTTCATTAGTGACCTTGCAGATGGACTAGAGGGTAAGGCTTGTCTGTTTGCAGATGACACCAAGCTCTGTAACAGAGTAGATTATCCAGATGGGGCGGGTAGAATGAGAAGAGATCTGGATAAACTAGCAGAATGGTCAGAAGAGTGGCAACTGGGATTTAATGCAAAGAAGTGCAAAATCATGCACATAGGGAAGAGAACCCTGAAGCCACCTATAGGCTGGGAGGAGTTGCTAGCAGTCACAAAGGAAGAAAGAGACTTGGCATCATCATCACTGATGACCTAAAATCATCCAAGCAGACCTCTAAAGCAGTAGGTAAGGCTAGGGGGTGTTAGGGTGTATTAGTAGGGTATCACAAGTCGTAAGAGGAGGTAATAATCCCTCTGTACAAGACACTGGTTAGGCCCCATCTGGAGTACTGCGTGCAGTATTGGAGGCCACACCTTGACAAGGAAATAAACCAAATTGAGGCAGTCCAGAGAAGGGCAACCAAAATGGTGCAGAGACTGCATCAGAAGACATATGAGGACAGATTAATGGAGCTCAATATGTATACCTTTGAGCAAAGGAGGGAGAGAGGTGATATGATCGAGGCATTCAAACACCTTAAGGGCATAAACAAGGTGAAAGAGTCTAGCATGTTTAAATATAAGAAAAATAGCAGGACAAGAGGACACAGCATGAGATTAGAGGAGGCCGATTAAGGGGAATGTGAGAAATTCTTTTCACAGAAAAGGGTGGTGGATGCATGGAATGGCTTACCACAAGAAGTGGTGGCTACGAATACAGTGCAGTGCTTCAAACAGGCATGGGATAAGCATAAGGGAGCAATACAAATGACTATGAATAGATAGGCCACTGACAGAGCAAAGGCCAATGGCACATTTATAAGGTAGAAAAAGAAATGGGCAGACTGGATGGGCCTTGCGGTCCTTATCTGCCGTCAACTTCTATGTTTCTATGTTTCTACTTTTGCTCAGTACTCACAAAAGAAGAAAAGGAGGAGTTACCTAAACCAAACAGTAGAAGCACTCTGGATAGTGGGGTTGATACCAGTCCATTTAAAGAAGAAAGAGTACTGAAAGAACTTCTAAAACTCAAGGTGGACAAAGCAATGGTGCCTGACGGGATTCACCTAGAATCCTAAAAAGAGCTAAGGAGGACCTAGTGACACCACTAACCACACTTTTTAACAAATCATGGGAAGATGGGGTGGTACCTGAGGACTGGAGGAGGGCAGATGTGATTCCCCTTCACAAAAGTGGGAGCAAGGCAGAAGCAGGAAACTATAGACCTGTTAGTTTGACCTCAGTGGTGGGGAAAATGATGGAATCACTTCTGAAAGAAAAGAATTGTTGAGTACCTAGAGGCCAGCGGGGCACTGGACCCAAAGCAGCATGGATTCACAGCAGGAAGGTCATGTCAGACAAATCTAATCGATTTCTTTGACTGGGTGACCAAAGTAATAGACCAGGGAGGGCTGTGGATGGCCTACCTAGACTTTGCAAGGCATTTGACACAGTCTCGCACAAAGATTAATAATCAAGTTAGCCAGCCTGGGTGGGTCCCAGGGTGGTAGCCTGGAGTAGAAAACTGGCTGCACAACAGGACACAGAAGGTAATAGTGAATGGAACACATTCTGAGAAGAAGGGGAGTTGACTAGTAAGGTACCCTCAGGGCTCAGTACTGGGTCCAGTCCTCTTAATATCTTTTATAGTGATATTGCAGAGGGTCTGGAAGGAAAGGTATGCCTCTTTACGGATGACACAAAGATCTGTAACAGAGCTGATACACAAGGGGGGTAGAAAGGATGAGAAGGACTTGGCAAGGTTGGAGGAATGGTCAGACATATGGCAACTTAGATTCAATGCAAAGAGTGCAAAGTAATGCACCTGGGAAATAAAAATCCAGAAGAAGAGTACACAATAGCAGGGGAGGTACTAACAACAACAATAATGGAAAGGGACCTGGGTGTAGTCATATCAGATGACCTAAAGGTGGGTATGCAATGTGAGAAGTCAGTAGGGAAAGCCAGGGGGATACTGGGATGCATAGGGAGGGGCATCACAAGTAGAAAAAGGGAAGTGGTTATCCCTCTGTACAGACAGTTGGTGAGACCCCATCGGGAGTACTGCGTGCAGTTTTGGAGATCTCATCTATGCAAGGATATAGACAGGATGGAAGCAGACCAGAGGAGGGCAACTAAAATGGTGCAGGGTCTACATCAGAAACCATATCAAGAGAGACTGAGAGAGCTTAATATGTATACCCTTGATGAAAGGAGGGACAGGGGGGACATGATAGAAACTTTTAAGTACCTCAAGGGAATCAACAAATTCCAGGAGGGTAGCATCTTTCAGAAAAAGAGATGTGTAAGAACAAGGGGGCACAATTTAAAGTTAGAGGGGGGATGGCTCAGGGGTAATGTGAGGAAATTCTTTTTCATGGAGAGAGTGGTGGACGCATGGAACCGCCTTCCTGGAGAGGTTGTGGGGTCTAAAACAGTGGAGGAATTCAAACATGCATGGGACAGACATAAGGCAATTATAGTGGGGGGTTGCAGGAAATAGGCTGTTGGTTAACTAGAATCTGCAGCTTATCCAGTAGGTAGAGAAATGGGCAGACTGGGTGGGCCAAGTGGTCCTTATCTGCTGTCAAAGTCTATGTTTCTATGTTTCTATGTCTACCCAAATCTTGATTTTCAAAGGTCAAAGAATGACACAAAGTACTTGTGTTCCAGAAAGGATCACACAAGCAGCAAGTCATGTCAAAGCTTGAATCAGCTCTGATTTTCAAATACCGCATCATCAAAAGTGGAACTCTCTGAACCAAAGTGGCTCATGCCAAGTTTGCATAAAAAAAAAGAAAACAGCATCTCACAGTGGGTCTTGCATCAAAACAATGACATATCAGCCCCTTTTTGGGGATTTTCTAAGGTGGAAGATGTTTGCTCTGCATCAAAGATATATGCTGTTGTTAGACCAGCCAATTCTGCCCTAACTGACACTGGAGCATATAAAGGAGAGGGCAGACTATGTAGCAGGTTAGTTTTAGAGCCAATATTCCTCTGTGAAACTAGTTTAGAGTGTTTTGGGGGCTTAACATGCCTCTGTCTTAGCCTGCTCATCTGCTGTAGTTTTTGACTCAGTTTGATTCATTCTCTACCCTATGCATCATCTTTGTGATGCAGCTTGAGACAACTTTTTGCCTCATGCATATCTTTTTGTTGCAGCTTGCATCATACTTGCTCAATACATCACTTCTCTTTTTGACTCAGCTGAGTGATTCTCACCCCTTGCATCATCTTTCTTAACTCAGCTTCAGTTATTCTCACCCACCTGCATCATCCTTTTGACTCAGGTTGAATCATTCTCACCCTCTGCATTGTCTTTTTGACTCGGGCTAAGTCATACTCACCCCATGCATTTTTTATTCCACTTGCATCATTCTCTCTACATACGATATATTTTGATGTGGTTGACCTATGACCTATTGCATCATTCTGGGGGACTTTGCCACAGAGAACACTTTTCTTGCATATTACGGCACACATTATTTGATGCACCTGGATCTCATGTACGGTGATTTGGTTGACACACCTTGCATCAGCCTAAGGGTTCTTTGACAATGTGGTCCCTGGGCTTTAGCAAAGCTTTTGATTATGTGATGCACAGGGCAGTACTTCTTATGATGGATGACATAGGCCTAACCACTGGATAACCAGTAAATTAGTAACTATTTGCAGGACAAGAAACAAAGTTTTATAATAAATTTTAATATAGCTAGATGAAAACAAGTGACCAATAGTGTCCCTCGGGGTTCTGTAGTGGGGCCAGCAATTTCTATTATGGTAGAATTATAATGTTATGGTCAATGGGAGATCAGGACAACAACTTCAAGACTCTCTTCAAAGTCTGTCTACTTGATAAAGCCAAATGTAATTGCCCTGTGGTATGAACCCTTGGTTTGAAAATCCTTTTCCCTTTCCCAATGTCTTCAACTCCTTTCTGCTCCTAGCTGAGCTTCTCAAGTGGCCTGCCAGTACTGTACCTCATGTTTATTGCACTTGCACTTTTTTATCAATTGTACCTATTCTATTGAATTAGTGTATTCCTGTATCTATTGTATTCCTGCTGAGATCAATTGTAATTCTTGAACTTTGCTAGTATCAACTGTGTTCCTCACACTCCACGTACCTTCTCCCATTTCTGTATTTTGTACCATATGTAATCACTTACTGTGCCATTTTTATGGCCCGGGTCCATGCCTGAAAATGGTCTCTGGGGTCAGTGTACCTACCCAGTAAATAAATAAATAAATAAATAAATAAATAACCTGGCACAGGAACGGGTGACTACATTACAGCCACACTTCCCTTGGGGTCTGCGGGCAAGGACTTTGCACCCAGTTAAGAGATGGTTTTGATAGTGGTAAACAGTACTGCTCAGGTGTTTACCACAACCACAAACCTCTCAATATGCCACTGCACTACTATGAATGAGGGAATCCTTTCATTTCCATAGATGTCATGGTATTTTAGAGCCTTGGCACTGCTGGATTTGGAGGGTGCTCCAGCGTCCTCTGAATATTGCCCACTGGAGCACTAGAGCAAATCAGGATTAGCGCTGGTGGTAACCATGCTCATGCTGACACTGACATTTGAATATAGGGCCCTATATATCTTATTATAATTTTGGTTTATTAACTGTTTTCTGTATCTCTTTCTGAAAGTACTTATTGATTTGATAATTCTGATTGCAAAAGAAGAGTAATTTAGTAAAAGGGTAACATTTATGAACAGTGTCCATCATAGTTTGGATGGGAGGATTTTGAAAGTCTTTTTTTCAATGAGATATTGGACTCCCCTGTAGCCAGCAGTAGTCCAGAGATACTGATGATTAAATCTGCCCAATACTCATACTACACTGCCACCAATATATGGAGCAGACATATTCATCAATGTTTCTTAACTGCTACCAGCTACAAAGCAGTCTGATATCATTCTGATATCCCCACTTTCACTTACCTCTCCTCCCTCAAACCCTTCCCTCCCCACCCCACCACCCTCTCCTCCTTGGCTTTAGCACTTCTCGAAACCTGACAAGGCCCTTGGCTGCTCCTTAGTTTCTCTTATTCCCCTCTATCTTTCAACTTTCATCTATCTCTCCACTTTCATCTATCTCTCATCTGTGAAACCAGCCTGGCCCTGTTTCCATCCCTCCCTCTATTGCCTTTATTCGACTGCTTGTGACTGTGTTGAATCCCATGATATGCATTGTTTATTCAAATTTCTGTTCTGTCCTGTACATATCTCCCCTCAAATGTGTGTTTTGAATCTGCCTGAACTGTTAATTTCAAACTTTATGTTTGTATTGTTTCTCCAATTTGATGTGGAACCTTTGTAAAAGAGCCTTGACTCAAAGGTACTTGTAATCCAAGAATAAATAAATAAATAATATCTAATTTAAAAGTGCTTTCAAAGTATAATAACATGGTTCATGAATGTTCCCCTTTAATTGGTACAGTGTGTTGGGGGGAAAAATTACAAAGATTTTTGTCCTGCTATTAGTAGTTCTTTACTATACCAGTCAATTATTTTACTGACCAGTTACATAATCTGTAAGACTTACAAAAGTGGCTTTTGAGTATATGGGATCACATTTTCAAAAACAAATATTTCAGGAGAAAATTGGAAGTGCACTGAAGGTCTGATGATAGAAAATATGTATTTTTGTAATTTTTGAATTGCAGCATTCTTAGGTGCATAGTACCATCTGCTACATTGTTCGGCCATGTCTAGAAAAGGCATTATGTATGACTGTTAGGTTGTCACCTCTGACACTGTTGTGGTTCTGTCAAAAGTGCTCATTTACAGTAAACAATGACTGAAAACATTCCACAGGCTATATATGTTTTGTGATGATTCATACAGGACTTACCAATTTTGCATAATGTTCAGAATCAGCACTGTTGGAAACATGCAGACCATTTACATGTGAACTGTAGCAGACATAAGCAGCACATTATTCTTCATCTGGACCCATTATCAAAGAATATGTCATATTGAAATTATATTATGGCTCTTAGTGGGCAGATTAATTAATGTCACTAAAGTAGATGAATGTTATTTAAATATTGAATGTTGTTAAATATTTTTAGAAGTCAGTAAAAAGTCCTGAAGAAATAATGTATTGGTAGTGTCATGAAATGTTGAGAGAACAAGCTGTACTAACAATATGTATGAGCCTGAAATATACTATTGAAAGGGGAACACATTTTTGTAAAAAGCATTTATTACCAAGACCTCCACTTCATGCAAGGTTTACACCCTGTCTTTGTATACATGCTTCAAAGTCTTTGTTTTCTATTTTATTATAGGTGGGTTGATCCAACTGTTTCTGACAAGGCCTACTGTATATATGCTACCACCGTTATTCTGAACTATCTCATCCCTTTTGATGTGAGCTTCATCTATAAAGACTCTACCTTTCTATTCCCTTTTACCAGAGTCATCTGTTGCCTCAAAACTGTCTCACATATAAGGCAACGCCTGTCTCCCACCTGTTCCACTGCCATCCCTCCACCCAAGCAAGGAGTTCCGAGGGACTGTGAGAGCAATCCCAGTTATGATACTCTGATACTCTAGTATGACTAGATTACCCTCTGCTGCAACTGCCTAAAGATCACTGATTTTGATCCAAAGGATACTGGCATTTAGGTTGATAAGCGGGGAACTGCAGACCAGTCAGCCTCACCTTGGCAGTGGGGAAGATCATGGAAGCACTACTGAAGGAGAGATTGGTGTAACATCTGGTTGTCAACGGACTGCAGGACCCAAGGCAGCATGGTTTCACCAGGGGGAGGACATGTCAGGCCAATCTCATTGAATTTTTCAACTGGGTGACTAGGGAGGTGGATCAGGGGAGGGCAGTGGAGGTGGCCTATCTGGACTACAGCAAGGGTGTTGACACTGTGCCACATAGAAGGCTATTACACAAACTGGGAAATATGGGTGTGGACAGGACAGTAGTGCATTGGGTAGGTAACTGACTGGGCAGCAGGACACAGAGGGTGGTGGTAAATGGCTGTCACTCCACAGTGGGAAAAGTAACCAGTGGGGTACCACAGGGATCAGTGCTGGGACTGGTCCTATTCAACATCTTCATCAGTGACATTGCACAGGACCTAAAAGGCAGAATTTCCCTGTTTGCTGATGACACAAAGCTCTGTAACAAAGAAGACACACCAGAGGGTGTAGACAAAATAAGAAGGGACCTGCAGAAACTTGAGGAATGGTCAGGGGTTTGGCAGTTGAAATTCAATGCAAAGAAGTGCAAGATAATGCATAATGGGTACAAAAACCCTGGCTCAATATATCAGTTGTGGGTGAGGATATAGCATGCACCAAGCAGGAAAGGGATCTTGGGGTTATCATCTCTGATGACCTAGAGGTAGGGAAACAGTGCAACAATGCAACAGGTACAGCAAATAGGATGCTGGGATGCATAGGCATGGGCATCACCAGCAGGAAAAGGAAGGTCATAATTCCACTATACAAGACACCAGTGAGGCCCCACTTGGGTACAGTGTACAGTTCTGGAGACCTTATCTATGTAAGGACATAGACAGGGTAGAGAAGGTTCAGAGGAGGGCAACAAAGATGTTACATGGATTGCATTACAAGTCCTATGAGCACAGGTTGAATGACTTGAACATGTACTCGCTTGAGGAGAGGAGGGAGAGAGGTGATAAGATAGAGACATACAAGTATCCTACAGGGAGGAACATGGTGCAGGAATACACTATTTTAAAGCAAAAAAGATGTTCCAGGAATAGAGGGCATGGGATGAAGCTGGCAGGAGGATCATTCAGAGGAAACCTGAGGAAGAATTTCTTCACAGAATGGGTGGTGGACAAGTGGAACACCCTGTCAGAGGAAGTGGTGGGGGCTGAAACAATCACAGGATTTAAGAATGCATGGGATAGACAAAGAATTCTGAAGATCGGGGTGAGGGGCAACAGACGTCTAGGAAAACATAAAGTGAACTTACAAGCTCAAATGGGCAGACTTGGTGTGCCATAGGCCCTTATCTGCTGACACTGTCTATGTATGTATGTATCTATGTATCTATGTAATCCTCCATTTCTTCTATCTGAATCCCTCAATGACTTTCAAATCTCATTAAGGTTAATCCCTCCTAACCCCTACCAGTACCTTCCTAGTTGCCATTCTCCATCTTTATTGCTTATCCTGTCTCCGTTCTTCATCAGCTGATATTTGCCCCACCCTTATGATATATCTCCCTCTCTTTGCACTCCTTTGTTTGTTGTCTCCCCCTTGTTGTTCCTTTAACTCAGCATGACCCCTATTTTCTGATATGGGTTTCCCTACATTCCTAAACATCATAGATATCATAATACATGGAGAATTAGATGGGCCACTAGACCTTCTGCATTATTATAGGTGTCCACAACCTTTGGCCCACCTCTAAGTTTAAATGCTTATCAGTGTAAGCATCAGTCTTCTGCCCTATTGATTAGCTTGCAAATTGTTAAAAAACAAAAACAAGGCGCTGCGTCAGCATGTGGTCTAAAAGCAAAACAAAATGGTTATATTAAATGCACGCTGAAAATAGAAAATAGAGTTAAAAATCTACGTTTCGACCTTAGGTCTTCTTCAGGAAATATCTAAAAGAGAAAAAAACAAGTTAGTGTAGAGGAGAGGTAAAATGAGAGAGATATATATGTGGAGAAAGAAGAAGGGGGAGGCTAAGGGAGAAGAAGTGATAAATGGTAAGATTAAGAGAGAATCTGTGAAACAAAAAGGTGATGATGGGAAAGATAAAGCATAATGGGAGAGAAAGAGCTGAGAAAGTTCCCAGGTGGAGACTAATTAACAGGGTCTAGCTTGATTGATTAGCTTGGTTCACTTTTAGATGGAGACTGTCTTTTTTGAACTGCCTTTTTTTTTAACAGAAGAGACACACTAAGCTGAAAGCTTGTTTACAGGTGTGACTTGAGAGCACAAGGAAGTTAAGTGCCTTGCTCAGGGTCACACAGTATACAAGTGGGGGCTGTGAGATTCAAACCCAGGTCTCCAGGTTTGCAGCTCAAAGCCTTAAACCACTGCGCTATACTGCCTCCTTCTCTTCCAGCAGTGTCCCCAAGCCCATAAGAATTTGAATTGTCCTCATTGCACTAGCACTTTAGCCAAAAGTTACATGTTATTACTGTACCTTTAATTAGAAACATAGAATTTGATGGCAAATAAGGACTTCCAGTCTGTCCATTTTTTCCCTGCCTATGCATTCACCACAGGCCCTACTTGATCTCCAGCTCCATCCCTCTCCTTTCTTCCCACTAAGATTCATTTCTGCCTATTCCATTCTTGCTTGAAGCACAACGCTGTTTTTCAACCACACCACCTCTGTTAGAAGATTGTTCCGGGCATCCACCAGTCTTTCAGTGAAGAAGCACTTTCTAACATCTGTCTGGAATTTACTCCTTCCATCTTCATTGCATGTCCCCTTGTTTTCATGCACTTTTTCTCTAAAAAAATTCCCTTTCCGTACATTCTTTACCCCCATCAGCTATTTATAGGTCTCTGTCATATCCCCCCTTACTCTTCTCCCTTCCATGGTGTACATATTGATGTCCTTCAGTCTTTCCACTCAGGGCTTCTGATGCAGACTGTGTGACTGTGCACAATTTTAGTTTGTTTTGTTTGTTTTATTAATTATACTGGTAATTGGAGTAGTCAGAAATGCATGTTTTCACATGTGTCCAAAATTAAACACTGAACAAAGCGTACAAATAACAATAAATACAATAAACAAAATAATACACAACTAGAAAATGTCATGTTAACTTATTACAATGACAAATGGACATTGATCCATACCAAGCAATAAATTCCTTCTAAAAGCAGAAACAGTAGCAGAGGCTTTGCCTGTGGAAGATTTGATGGCAAATTATTCTACAGTCTAACTGCATAGCATGACAAAACTCTCTGACCCTGCGGAGTGTACCTAAAAGGAGCAACATATAATAGTGAAAGAGATTCCATAGAGCAAGTATCTCTTGTCTTTTCTAGAGGGGTAAAGAAGCCTAATATACTATTAAGGTACTATACATACCCACAGACACTCTGTGCATAAAAGTGGCAAGTTTAACATTTTTATTGTCTTCAAAAGAAAGAATCCCCAAGCTCCCCAGGCCACACTGATGAATAGCACACAAGACCATAATCAATTGTGGAGAACAGGAAACTGTTAGCCAGCAGTATCCTAGTCTCTGCAACTAAGTATTTTCTAATCCTGAAAAGCATGACAATCTTCTGATGGATTGTCTTGACTGATTTGGAAATGTTTGGGCCATAAGCAAATGCACTATCTGTTATCAGGCCCTGCTATTTACATTCAGTGACTGTTTCAATAAGGCCCCCTTCAAGAGATTTAATTTTAAAATCCAAGTTAAACCTCTTATGTTAGCCAGTGAAAAGCATGGCTTTATTTTTTTTTTCATTTTGTACTTAAAATCATCTTGTGTGACCTGAATATTGCAAATCATTAAAATCTTTCTGAATCAAAGTGTCCAGTGGCCCCATCTCCTCTCCTACCCTAAACAGCACTGCATCATCAGCATACAGTGCCATCTCAGAGGAAAGACAAACATTAGGAAGATTGTTATGAAAAAAGAGGGAAGAGCAAGGGTCCAAGAATTGAACCCTATAGTACTTCACAATCAATATTCATATAGAGAGAGTAAGAATTAACTTTAGTCCTATGTGCCGTCAGTTGAATAATTGTAAAACCACTGTACCACATCACCAATAACTTTAAATTGGCCAAAGCCCTATGTAATAGGGAATGTTCAACCAAGCCAAAGGCCTTGATGAAATCCACAACACTGCAGCCATCAGGCCACCAGAATTAATGGTCTGATGGACATGGACCGTGGATCTCACCACGGTTGTTTCAGTACTGTGTTTGCACTGAAATCCATGCTGAGCTGGGGTATAAAGATCATAACTACTAATACAATCATTTCACTGGTCAAAAACTATTCTCTCAAGTATTTTGGATAGAGTGACCAATAATGAAATAGGTCAATAATTGCAGGGTCCATAACTGGGCCACTTTTATGAATTGGACAAATGGTTGCCAACTTCCAGGATTGTGGAAAGACACCACAGCATAAAGAATAATTAAATAACTTTATTATAAAGAGAACCATAGACTCAATTGCAAATTTGAGCAATGTATAGTCCAAGTCATTGGGACCTGAGTTTAGTTTTGGATTACATTTGTTTAAATAGAATTTTATACCAGTACTAGTTAACATTTTTAGATAAAATGTTGGTAACAAATTATTGGGAAGAGTCAAATCAGTAAGCAAACTGTTGCCCCTTTCCAGAAAATAAATCTCTAAACTGATGAAGATCTCCAAAATGGTCATTAAGTGTTGAGACTATTTGTTCTGATCTGTAATCAAGTTAAGGTTATGTTTAAGTGAAAGTACATCATGACTTAGATTCTTTCCTGTAAGTTCTTTATAACTTTGCCAAAAATTACATTGTTCACTTATATTTTGAAGTTGTTTATTTTTATAATATCCAGTTTTTGTTTTCCTACTTATGGATTTACACTTATTTTGCAAGGTGTTTCACTCAACTTACTTTCCTCCATTCCCAGTTTTTTTTTTAAATTTTGGCCATAGTTTTTTATTTTCCTTAAGCATTTTCAATATATCAGAGGTAATCCATTTGGATGTAGTTGCCCCTCATTCAATTTTTTGATGGGAATTTGGTGCCACATATGGCACTGAACATCGAAGAATACCTGCTTAAGGCTAAAACAATATTATAAATGGTATGAAGAAATGACCGATCAAGTCCAATTAGGGTTTGATTAAATTTTAATGTATCCAAATGCTTAAGATTATGAAAAAAAATTGTGACTGGCTTTACATTTGGCTGTGTTGTTGACCAGTAACATGAAAAAGGACAATAGTCATTAACATAATCTGGAAAAGTGCCACAATTAATAATTTTCTGTGGATGAGAAGTAACAATCCAATCAAGTGATGTATGTGCCCCAGATCTATGATTGCGACTGAGTTTACTGCTTAAGTGATTCCAAGCTCTTGAAACAATGAAACTAAATTTGTCAGAGATCCCATTCAACCAATTAGCATTGAAATCACCTAGTACAAAACATTCTCTATTAAAAGGTAAAGTTTTAAAAAAGATCATGGATAATTTATTTTTTTTATTTTAGTCTTTGGTAACTGGGTAAGGCACACTAGGCCCAAGTGCCTGTTTCCAGGGGTGACCTGGAAGCACTTGGCGGTTAAGAGACTTGCTCAGAGTCACACAGTATACAAGTGGAGGTTGTGAGAATCAAACTCAGGTCTGGTCAGCTGGATGTATCAAGCTTGTTCACACTTTGTTCCTCTAACCTCTAGGCTATACTGCCAGCACAACTGGACAATGACCAAGCCAGTGTCCTGAAATCCTGGAGGAATATAAGTAATAATAAAAGCAATAATCTTAACTCACCCCCAATCATGTTGAGAGATGAAAAAATCACACTCAGTTACCCTCCTCTGGACTGCATCCATAGAGACATAGAATTTGACAGCAGATAAGGACTGCTAGGCCCATATAGTCTTCCCATTTTCCTTGCCTACTATAAAGGCTGCAGACTCTACTTGACCTCCAGCTTTACCACCTCATTCCTATTGCTAGGGTTCCCCTATGCCTGTCCCCTGCATGCTGGAATCCCCCCACATTGTTTGCCCCCACCACCCTGCTGAGAGTCTATTCCATGCCTTCACCACCTTTTCTGTGAAGAAAAACTTCCTCATGCTACCCCTTAGTCTACCCCTTCCAACCTGATGTCATGCTCTCTCCCTTCTGGACATCTCCTTTTCTGAAAGATGCTACCCTCCAGTACCTTATTTATGCTGTTTAGATATATGTAGGTTTCTATCATATCTTCCCTGTCTCTCCTCTCCTCCTGGGTATACATATTGAGGTCTCCCAGTCTCTTCTCATATGACTTTTGGTGCAGGCTCTGCACCATCTTTTTTGCCCTTCTTTGAACTGCCTCCACCCTTTCTATGTCCTTATAGAGATGCTGTCTCCAGAACTGGATACTGTATGCCAAATGAGACCTCATGAATGATCTGTGCAGTGGCATCACCACCTCCTTTCTCCTGCTGATGATACCTCTTCATATGCACCCCAGCATACCACTGGCTTTCCCCACAGCCTTGACACATTGTTTGGCCACCTTTAGGTCATTAGATATGATTAGCCCCAAATCCCTATCCTGTTTGGTGACCATCAGTTTCTCCCCCTCCCATCATGTAATCCTCCCCTGGGTTCTTGCACCCCAAATGCATGATTTTGCACTTTTTCCATTAAATATTAGCTGCCACACTCTGAACCATCCCTCCAGTTAATTTAGGTCTCTCCTCATTTTTTCCACCCCTCTGGGAGTGTCCACCCTGTTGTAGATCTTAATGTTATCTGCAAAGAGGCACATTTTCCCCTCCAGCTCTTCTGCAATGTCATTTATGAAGACATTAAACAGGACTTGGCCCAGGACTGCTCACTGTGGCACCTTGCTGGTGTAAGTCCTTTCCTCAGATGGAGTTTCATTTACCATGACCCTCTGTCTTGTATCACTCAACCAATTCCTAACTGAGTTTACCACATTGTAACCCACTCCCAGGCTACCCAGCTTGATCACAAATCTGTCCATGTCATTTATGAGATGTGGTCGCCAGAACTGAACATAGTAGTCCATGTGGGTCTCACTAGTGAGTTATACAGAGGCAACGCCACCTACCTCCTTCTGCAGGTGAGGGAGAGGATGAAGTAAAGATGGCACCACACTGGGCTGCCCATCATATCTGAGAGACAGGAGAGAAGCTTTATGTTTTAAAGTGTGTTTTGCTTACTTTGTTTATTTTATTTTTTTTTTGCTTTAGTTAGTTTACGAGTAGGGCTGGGGTAAGTTAGCCAGGGTATTATAAGTGAGTAAGGGTAGGCAGTGCAGATTTTTTTTTGTAGGTAGGGAGTTTGTTACAAGTACTAGAATTATCTACCTTGTTGATCTGTTTGAGGGCATGATTCTTCAGCTGTGTTGGCCTGGATGTTGAGCGAGTAACATCTGATCAACGGACCTGCTGACTCTGTATCAATCCCTCATGCAAACTGCACTTGACCCAAAATTGAAGTAATTGTTCTGTGAAGAGAGAACTGCTAAGGTGACCCTGTGATGGAAGTCAAAGGAATTTGAGAACTTACCAGGACCAGAGTTTTCCGGACTGGTTGAACTGTCCTTCAAGATAGAGGATTCTGTGCCATTGGCTCTTACTGGATTAAGTGGGCATTCTCCTGAACTTTTCTGAGACTTGAGTGCTGGTGCTGGTGAAAGGTGGGTGTTATTTGCCTGGACTTGGCCATTTGCTTGGGTACATTCCTTGACATCTCTGCAGGTAGGCGTTGATTGCCATGGATGAGTCTTGGTGGTGGACTGGGTTCCGAGTAATAACCCACCACCAGAAATCCTTTAGGGTGGCTGTTTGGCATTCTTGGCTCAACTCACTGACTGGTGGAGTTTCTGCGGTGTCTTCTACTGTGTGTTTGTCATCGTGGACTCATTGCACTGGTGTGGTATGTGTGGTCTGAGAGCAGCGAGTTGTTCTTTTCCATCTTGAAGCAACTGAAGACATCCTTTCTCCAAGGCCCTGGAATTGGTTTGAAAAGTTAAGACCAACGGAATCGAGATTTGTGGAGTAAATGGGAATGTGGGATGGAGCAGGTTGGCATGGTTATCTGACTATCGGTTCAATATCCTTAAAACAGTGTGTATAAATAAACACCTATACTTAAGCTGAAAATGAGTAGTGATAGTACCAAAGAGCTTGATTATTTCATTTGTGTATTGGAAACACCCAGCACAAGGCAGTGAGAGTACCTTAGAGTTGGGTGACTGTTGGACTATGCAGAAGGAAGTGAGAGCTTCTTGGCTGACCATTTCTACAGAGGTTTAAAGAACTGCTTATAAGTCTCCTCAATAAGACTTTACAACAAACGACTGATTAATCCTGACTATACTTACTGGTTATTAACCTGTCTAAGAACTCTTCTGATATTTTTATGATTAATAGGGTAGATGGGGGGTATTATTGTTTTTCATTTTAAAGTAGTTTGAATTGAGCACGTGAATGAAAGTGGGTTGCCCCTGTAAAAGGGTAGACCCCATTATCCCAAGACCTTGGCAAATAAGTGTGGGAATCTCAGGAGCAGGGGAAGGGGAAGAGGAAGGGGGGACTTAGGAGAGCATCAGACCTCACAGGTGGGAGGGCCTGATGAGGTCATAAAAGGGGTGGAGAATGGGGAGTGGTGGGAACAGTGAGGTGACAGCAGAAGAGTGGCTCAGAGAGCCAGGGGGAGGGACAAAGGGGGGCCCTTTTAAGGGGCTGCATAGCATTGGAGGTCATGAAATTACTCCAAGAATTTTTATTCTGAAAGCATATCAGTTTGGCCAGAAAACTTTGAGCCAGTTGGGCTTTTGAGAATAGTAGGGTATTCTGAGTTAAAAAAAAAAAAGAAAAGAAAAAGGAATACCTGTAAAAGTAATATATTACAGTAGCATTCAAGTGGATTTGGAGGCCTTTTGTATGCGAGTAAACTGACAAGCCAAGGAAACAAGGTAAGGTCCCTGATTTAATTCTTTGCTAGATAGGACTGCCTGGGGATTCAATGTAGGAGCAAGCAGCAGGTTTAACGCGCAGTTTAATTTGTCTAGTAACCATGTGTTTGTAGCCTGGGCAGAAGATGAGGCCAGGATACAGAGAAGTGGGGGCACCATGAGGTTTTGCAGGGTAGTAGAAGGGATAGTTTATAAGTGAGGAGGACACTGAGAGGAGTCTTGGTTTCATCCAGAACTGCTAAGAGAGTGCAATAAGGAAGGGGAATTAAGGCAGACAGGCAGGATCAGGATGGGGCACAGGCTCCAGCTGGTTAGGGGAGCAGCAGACCTGCAGGGGACAAGAAGGCATCAGGATCAGTGATTTTATTTAGAGGGTGCACCGAGGAGAGCACTTGAAAGTGACAGGGCTCCAACAGGGTGATAGGATTTCATTCCACTTCGTTGCAGTGCTCGGTAGCCTAATATCTTGCTCTGGGTAAATCTGCTGGTGTTTAAATGGTGGGGTGATGGGATGGTTGGAGTGGTGGGTCACAGAGCCAAGGGTTGATGTGGCAGAGGAGACTTGGGGGTTTATGAGGAGGCTTGGTGATTCACCGAGAGTGGGAGGCAGTGAGGAAAGCAAGTGACTCCAGGAACTTTGGCGCAGCTATGGACAAAAGAACTGTGGGCGAATGGGGCTTTTAAACACAACAGCATTTTCACAGAGAAAGGATTGGGAGCGAGCTGCCTAGCACAGGGAAACAGTGAGGAAATGGAGTCACAAGCTAGGACTAGCAGGAGCCAGGGCCTACCTTATGGGATGGTTTCTGATGTCATTGCCACATGGTACAGGCCTGGGGGGGGGCTGAGGGATGGGAACAGGAGGTAAGGGAAAGAAACAAACAAAAGAGTTTTGATTTCTCACAGGAGGCAAACCTTCTGGAGGGCAGGTAGCCAGAAGTAGAGCAAGGAAGCTGGATTTACACTGCCAGGAGGGACAGAAGCCAGTGCCTACTGTGAGGGATGGCATCTAACATCATCACCCCATGGTACAGGGCCCAGGAGAAATGAAGCAGGACACACAAAGAGGAGAAAAGAGGTCTGTGGTGGAAATGGAAGGGGGGGTTAAATGTTTTACGAGGTGCACTGCAGGTGGGTGAGCAACTGCGGAGGGACATGCGGCAGACAAGGGAGCATGAACAAGTGCTCAAAGGGGAGCTTGAGAAGCCTGGGCTGACCATGTGGGATGACATGTGATGTCATCACCAAGCGGTATAAAGGCAGGGCAAAGGAGCAAACATGAGGGGGGAGTTTAACAAAAGCAGGGTAGGCCAGGTCAGCTTGTTTGCTTTGCAACAGCACGGTCACCTCTCATGTGGAAGATGGGTGATCAGCAGGAAGCTGGGCAGTAGCTCTTCATAGGAAAGGGGGTTAGGGATAGAAGTACAGGGGCCCTCCTCTCCACAAAGGAGGGGGTTCATGGCACAGCATGGTCACACAGTGGATTAACGGGCATGGGGAGCCAAGGGAGGCAGTTAAGGAAGGACCAAACACAGGTAACCAGTGCCATAATGAGGGAGGGGTCAGCGAGCTCAGCTGAGGTCTAGAGCCCAAGCAGAGGAGAGGAAGGCTCCGGGACTAGGAAAAGTTGGCACAAGGTAAAAATATTGAAATTTGTTTTGGCAGTTAATGCTGAGACAGCAGGATGGCATGAAAAAGAATCAAGCTGAACAAAAAGGAATGCTACCAGGCAGTGATGAATTTGGTGAAGAAGGCAAACAAGCTGCTGGAGGTAGCAGAGCCTGATGGGGGAGAAAGGTTTTAAACAAAAGGGGAGGCAAGGGAAGGAACATGAGAGGAACAACAGGGTGCCTAGAAAGCACGGGGTGCCAGAACCAAGGAAGGAGATTCCAGCACTGGCCCCATGGGGTCAGCCTCCCTGTGAACCGATACCCGAGTCTCACCCAGAGCTAGTACCAGTACCAGTGCCGGAACCTCCTATGCCCATGGCACTGCTCTCCCTGCCAGAGCCGGAGTGATCAACACCAGTTTCAACACTCATACCTGGTCCAGCAGAAGTTCCCCAGCCAGGGACCGACATGACGAGCACAACAGGTAAACCGGTGGTGACAATAGAAAGCAGTGAGAAAGAGTATGTGGAGTAAATGCTAAAGGATATAGGAGAGAATGGAATAGGGCAGCTGGAGAAGGCATTAGGCAAAATTAAAGGGATGGGGAGGCTGGGTGGGCAGGGGGGTAACCACAGCCCCCATGATGGAAAGGTAGATAGGGGCCGTAGGGGTCCTGCTGATGGATCATGTCCCCACAGCAGTGGAAGAGAAGATTTGGAAGGGAGAATATGTGGACATATTCTCCCTAGTGAATGTTGATGCCATGGATAAATATGAGGAGGATTGTTTTGAGAAGAAGGATATGGTGGCAGTGGTTTTAATAGGGAAAGGAGAAAAAGAGAAAGCAGGGAAAGGTAAAACCTGGGACAATTGGTCCACGGGATTTACTTCCTTCATGGCCATAGTTATAGAGAAGTGGCTGGAGCTTGCTACCTTGCTTCTCACTTATTCCCTTATCATTAAAAATGCATATAGGAAGGGGGGGTCACAGCTGGTTGAAGTACAATGAGAAATTTAGGAAGGAATCGCACATTTTGGGGACATGAAATGGAATGCTAGGCAGATAGACCTATGACTGGAAATATACACTGGGCCAACGGAGAAGCAGGCAGAGGGAGACAGGTGAGGAGGAGCAGGGGCAAAGGTGTGCTGGGGATACAACAGAGCATTTTGTTCATGGTCCAACTGCTAATTCTGGCATGTCTATTCAAAGTGCAGTGGGCATCACCCAGCATCCAAGTGCAGGTACAGATGGGTTAAAGGGACCGGCAACTGGGATAACTCATATTAGCAGCCCTTTTGTGCCAATCCTGATTCCTTTAGAGGTCAGCAATGGGGTAGGGGCAACAGGGGGAGGGCAGTGGGAGGATGGAGGGGTCATGGCTATCAAACCTGACACCAGGACAATTGAAGGACCAGTGAGAGGGACTTTCTGGCTGGCCTGGACACCCATACAAGTGGAAGCAGTTGAAAGATGGTTGGTGGGTTACCCAGATAAGGAGGCAGCAATGAAACTGCAGATAGGTTTCGAGTCAGGTTTTAGTTTACAGACTGGGGGAAAATGGGAGGCAACGGCAGCTAGGAACCTCCAATCCACATGGGGTAATAAGGCCACGTTGGTGGAAAAAATTCAAAAAAAGGTGGCAACGGGGAGGGTGGAAGGGTCATTTGCATCCCCTCCACTGGCAAACTTAAGGATTTCCCCTTTGGGGCTAGTGCCCAAGAAACAGGCAGGTGAGTATCGTGTGACACATCACCTATCCTACCCCAAGGGGAAGTCAGTCAATGATGCGATAGGTGAAGAGGACATTAGGGTCACATATGCTACCTTGGAGGACGCAGTGTGACTCATCAAGGCTAAGCAGAATGGCTGGTTGGGAAAGATGGACATAGAGTCTGCCTTCCGGTTTCTGCCATTTAGGCCAGCAGACTGGGACCTGTTGGGATTTCAGGTGGAAGGGCAGTTTTATTTCGATAAGGCCATGCCGATGGGATGCTCCATAGCATGCGCAACTTTTGAAATGTTCAGTACATGGTTACAGTGGGCATTCCAGAAGCGGCACGAGTACCAGACAGTGGTGCACTACTTGGAGACTTTTCTGTTTATAGGGGAAGGGGAAAAAGAGACTGAAGCCATGTTGCAAGATTTCAAAGCACTATGCCAGGAATTGGGGGTCCTCCTAGCAGAGGACAAGATGGAGGATCCTAGTCGAATGATAGAGTTCCTAGGGCTGGAGTTGGACATGACATAGGAACTGTACCATTTACCAAGGAGTAAGGTGGAGAGACTAAGGGAATTATTGGTGAACATGAGGGGCTGCAGGGGGGTGCAGTTACAGCAGGTGCAACAGGTGTTAAGACATCTAAATTTTGCATGTAGGGCCATTGTTCCAGGTCACATGTTTATGTGGCGTCTGGTGTGGGCAACACAGGGGGGCAATACAGCCCCACCATTGGGTAGATTTGAATAAGGGGACCAGGGAGGATATGGCAATATGGGAGCATTTCCTACAGAAGTACAATGGGCAAGGCTTTTTGCAGGATGACTGGTTGTACAATACCGATCTGCTGCTGTACACAGACGCAACAGGTGGTTGGGCATGGGAGGTTATTTGCAAGGGAAGTGGATTGCAGCACCATGGCTGGACGAGTGGGTAAGAGCAGCAGGTGATGAAAGACATCACTTTCCTGGAACTCTTCCCCATATGGGTGATGATGCTGGTATGGGGAAGTCAGCTAAGGAACAAGAAAGTAACTTTCTGGAGTGATAATAAGGCAGTGGTGGAAGTGCTGAATAAAAAGAGAATGAAGCCAGATAGGGTCATGAGTGTTTTAAGCAGAATGGTATGTTTAGGCCTGACCCTGAACATGTCATTCAGAGCCAAGCAAATTGATGGTGTGGACAATGTGATTGCTGATTGCCTTTCCCGATTGCAGATGGACAAATTCCAGACCATCACACCCAGATCAGTTATCAGGGGGACCACCATCCCAATGCATGTATGGATGAATGGACTGGGGGAGCTGAAGCATTGTTTTGCAACTCCTGGGCCCCCAGAACCTGTAGAGCTTATGAAACCTCTTGGAGGGCATTTCAGACTTTTTAGGAACAGGGTGGGCAGGTAAGTGAGTTGTAATGGGGGAACAGGTAGTGCATTTCATTGAAGCAGGCTGGCATCAACACATGGCACCTGTGACCATGGGGGTGAATCTGGGGACTATAGGACACATTTGTGCCCTGAGGTGATGGGAGGATCTGACAAAAAGCAACCTGATCTGCAAAATGATGCAAGGGCGGATGCGGGGGAAGAATAGGAGGCAGGATATCAGAAAGCCAATATCAGAAACATTGATGGGATGATTGATGGGAATATTACCCAATGTCTGCAACTCCATGGTTGAAGCAGTGCTTTTTAAAGCCCTGTGTGCCGCCATGTATGGTGGGGCATTCAGAGTGAGCGAAATGGTAGGGCACGACAAGAAGGGAGAAGGAGGATTACAATGAGAGGATGTAGAGTGGACTGGGGAGGAAACTACCATTTTATTAAGGAGATCGAAGATGGACCAGCAGGGGCAAGGCAGTAGAGTATGGTTAAGGAGACATCCTAATGGAAGCATTTGTCTGGTAGGGTCTCTGCACGCGTATGTGGCAGAATGCCCGAAGGTGATAGGCATGGCGCTGTTCATACACAGGGATGGCAGATCGGTGTCTGGGTACCAGGTGTCAGCAGTGCTGCACAAAGGCCTCAGATTCCTGGGAGAACCAGGGGAGGGATACTCCTCCCACTCATTTAGGATCAGAGCAGCCTCTATCATGGCAACACAGGGCACCAGGCCTGAGGAGATTAAGGGGAAGGGCAGATGGACGTCAGATTGTTACAAGAAATATATACAGAAATTACCACAATAACAGTGTTTTCTTTCTCTCCCTTAGCAGGTACAAGAACATGGGGGGAAGGGGGGGAAGGGGGGAAGTTGGGGTAGGGAAACAGATGAGAGACTAATCAACTTTGCTTTGGATTATACAGGGAGGCCCTGGAAACTCGAGACATAGATCTGTTGGCATTCATTTATACACTGGGCAGAGAAATTGACTACCAGGAGACAAGGGGGAGAGCAGCTGTGTCTGGACAGCAACACCGTTTGGCTGGAATTGAAAGGTAGGAGGGGAATTAAGTGGGCACAACTGTTATCAGAGCTCAGGGGGCTCAGGAAGGAGAATAAGAGGACAGATTTACTGGTGATACACCTGGGAGGCAATTACCTGGGTACAAGGCCCTGGCTGGACATATTTTGCCAAATAAAACATGATGCTGAGAAAATAAATGAGTGGTGGCCAGAGGTCACAGTAGCATGGTCTGAGATTATGCACAGAAGGGTGTAGCAGCAGGTGGAGAGCCACAAGGGTATGGACAAGGCCAGGAAGCACTTGAATGCATGGTGGGCAGATTAATTGAGGGCATGTGGGGATAGTCATCTAACATGGTATTCTAGAATGGGTAGATGAATTTTATATGGGAGATGAGATACACCTCTCAGGTCTAGGGTTGGCATTATATAACACAGGGATAGGGAACACCATTGAAGGTTGGCTGTGCCAAAGGGGTGAAGTGAGCTAGGGAGAAGGCAGAAGGTCTGTAGAAAGCAGAAGGGGAAGAGAAGGGGGGCAGAATGAGGGGGGAGTTCACCATCCATTGCAAGCTGGAGGTGGACTAGTGGGAAAAGGGGGAGGACAGGAAAGAAAGGGAGGGAAAAGGGAAGACAATCAAAAGGCACAGCATTGAGAACCAAGAGGTAGGGGTACGGTCTGTACACTCTTACCCCTTGCAGCATAAGAGGAAGAAGCAGAGCCTCCCAGAATGTAAGTTTGGGGGGCAGAAGAAGAAGAAGAGAATGATAGAATGTGTCAATTGAAAATAAATAGAGATGTATATACTGTATATAAATATGATGGGAAGAGATGAGAGAATGGAAATGTGGAAAATGTGTCAGTTGATGACAATGTATTATGAACAATGATTTTGACAAATGCATAAATTTATTGCCAAACTGAGCAACCACACTTAAGTTGTCTGCGTCTTTATTTGGAGGGGTTCTGGGGACAAAGTGGGTTGCCCCTGTAAAAGGATAGACCCTATTGTCTCAAGGCCTTGGCAAATAAGTGTGGGAAGCTCAGTAGCAGGGGGGAGGGGCAGAGGGAGGTGGGACTTAGGAGTGCATCAGGCCTCACAGGTGGGAGGACCTGATGAGGTCATAAAAGGGGCAGAGAAAGGGGAGTGGTGGGAACAGTGAGGTGGCAGCAGAAGAGTGGCTTAGGGAGCCAGGAGGAGGGACAAAGGGGGACCCTTTAAGAGGCTGCACAGCACTGGGAGCACACCAAATTGCTCACAGAATTTTTCCCACCCACCCACCCTGAAAAAGGAGGGTAGGGCCCTGTGGCAGGTGGATCACAGGGAGCCACTGTTGTATGTGGAGCACAGTGGCAGGTTTAAAGTATGGGCTGATGAAGGTGAACAGCAGATAAAAAAGGGGGAGAAGGACAGGAAGAGGGAAAGGGAAGACCATCAAAAGGCACAGCATTGTGAACTAAGTGGCAGGGGTACAGTGTGTATGCTCGTAACCCTTGATAGCATAAGAGGAAGAGGCAGAGCCCCCCCCAGGATGTACGTCTGGGGGGGCAGAAGAAGAAGAGAAGAAGAAAATGATAGAATGTTTCAATTGAAAAGGAAATAGAGACGTATATACTGTATTTAAATGTGATGGGGAGAGACGAGAGAATGGAAATGTGGAAAATACGTAAGTTGATGACAATGTATTAGGAACAATGATTTTAACAAATTAGTAAATTTATTGCCAAACTGAGCAACCAAACTTAAGTTGTCTGTGTCTTTATTTGGAGGGGTTCTGGAGACAATGGAGTGTTAGGTGTGTGGTATGAAACCGTACTTAGTTTTGTTGTTTTGGTGCAATGTTTTTATAAGTAGTCTGGACTGTACTATCGTGTGTGTGTGAGAGGGTGAGTGCTTGTGTGTGTTGTGTAGTTGTGTGTGGTTTTGTAGATAGTTTTTTAAAAATTGTTCTGGTGGGTGGGAGTTGAAGGTTGGGGGAAATGTGTTTAAATTGGGGATTAGAACCTGTATTGGTTGGGTAATTTGATATTTTGGGGGTTATTTTATTTTGTGTTGTGGGTTCTAGCAGTGATAATATTTCTGGGACAGAAGCCCTTAAGGTGCAGCTACTCTGGGGATCACCTCTGTGACCTCTGTCCCTTTAAGCTTCCAATACTTCCAGTTGAGGCCTACCGGAGGTGTAATGCCTTGGGAATAGCTTGGGGGGGTCTACTGGTGGTGGCATCCGAGTGGATGCTGGGGTGTCTGTGATTTGGGTGGTGAGGCCAAGGAGATGCCCTGGGGTGAAATGGGAACTTGAGAGGGGGTTGGTAAGTTTAGTTCTTATACCTAAGGGCTCCATGATAGATTGCAGGCAGCTGGCTGGTCCAGCTGCCCCACCTCATCCAACTTGGGTTCTATTATGCAATTCCAGGTCAATGAGGAACAAGACTGCTATAATGGTGGACATGATATCCTCAGTTGACCTGGCTTGCATTACGAAGTCCTAGCTGGATGAAAATGCCACCTCCATTTCGGAGGCTGCCATAGCAGTACTCTGTGATACACTGCCTGAGGGAGGATTGCAGGGGCTGGGGTGGACATTTGTTTTAAATTTGTACTAAACCTCACAGTGCTACCTGTAGGTCATATGCGATCTTTAGAGTGTGTGGCCACCCGTGGGAGCATAGGTGTGGGTTTCAGGGTCCTTGTGCTCTATCATCCCCCTGGTTTAGATGGGGACTTTTAAGGGGAGATTGAAGAGCTCATCTCCAGCCTGGTGTTAGAGTCTCCCAGGTGGTTGATCAATGCCTATGTCGATGGTGGACTCTCGAATTTTGGGAATGATCTCCTTGAAAGCATGGAAGCAGTGGGTCTACAATAGAATGTAAAAACAGCTACACACCCGGGTGACCACATACTGGGTTTGGTCTTTTCTTTTGGACTTGATGTGAGCGACCTCAGAGTAGATCTGGTCAGATCATAGCACCATGAGGTTCATGCTTAGGGGCCCCTCCAGATGGTTCTGCCCCAGTGTAGCTGGTCTGGTACCAGCCGTTAAGAGGAGTTTCCTCCATGGGACTGTTGGTGGTGCTGGACCTATCGAGTGTTGGGGCATCTTGTGCGGTTGGGACAGAGGAAGCAGTTGTGGCCTATAATGGGGCTGTTGCTGTGGCCTTTGATTCCATTGCACCCATTCAAGTCTGCCCCTTATCTACTCACCAGAGACCTCCTTGGTATGATGAGGATCTTCAGGGTTTAAAGACTAAGGGGTGGAGGTTAGAGAGGTGGTGGAAGAGATCCAGCCTGCCTGATAATAAATTTGCCCTGAAGTCACACTATATCAACTACCATGGGGCAAACTGCTGTAAGAAGGCTGATTTTTTTTTGTCCAGGGAGATTGCTGTGGTGAGAAACAGACCAGCTCAGCTCGTACGCATGGTAGATGGGTTTTTACATCTTGCCTGTCTCCGTGTAGGGAGTGCAGGTTCTAGCACTAGGTGTGAGGAGCAGGCTCTGTTCTTCTCCGACAAAGTGTCTGCTATCAGGGATGCGATCTCTTCAAGTATCTCTTGAAAGGGATGCAGGGTCTGGCCTATTTCTCCCGAAACACTCCTCCTGTCTGGGATGAGTTTTAGCTTTTTGGGGTGTAGAAGGTGGTGGAGATAATCTTGAAGCTGTAGCCAACACAATGTGATCTGGACCCAGGTCCGACCCTACTTTTGGTTGGATGTCTGGACATGATTTGACCTGTGGTTGCTGAGGTTGTCTGGAGTTCCTTGAGGAGTGGTTTCTTCCTGTTGGCCTTGAAAGAGGTATTGGTTAGACCCCTTTTGAAGAAACCCTTTTTGGACCTGGATTGCCTCAGCAACTGCAGGCCGGTCTCGAACCTTCCATTTTAAGGGAAGGTTATTTAGAAGGTGATCGCCATTCAGCTCGAGAGACATCTTGCCTTTTCCTCCACCTATGAGTCTTTCTTGTCTGTGTTCTGTGTGGGGCATAATACTAAAACTGCCCTGGTGGGGGTGCTTAATGATCTCCTGATGGCAAGAAACAGGAAAGACTGTACCCTCTTGGTCCTCCTGAACATTTCTGCAGCATTTGACACCATGGACCATGAGGTGCTGCTTGACCATCTGCAGTTCTGGTGTGGCCTGTCCGGTAATGTCATCAATTGGTTCAGGTCATACCTAACAGACAAAGTGCAAAGGGTGATGATAGGGTTAGCCTCTTCTAACCCAAAGCGTCTGTGCTGTGGGGTTCTGCAGGGTTTGGTATTGTCGATCTTGTTGTTCATGGTGTACATGCTGCTACTGATGGACATTATCAGGTGGTACTGGCTAGGTTTTCACTGCTATGCAGATGATACCCAGCTGTACTTGTCCTGTGCACCCGATATCCAGGTGTTGGCTTCTGTATTCAACAGCTGCCTCGAGGAGATCCAGTCGCAGATAACTCACAACTGGCTTAAGATTAACCTAGACAAGACAGAGGTACTGGGTGTGGATCCAGGTCATTGGGTTGGGGTTACCACCCAGCCATGTGCTGGGGCTGTTCCTTTTGCCCCATCTAGACAGGTGAAGGATTTGGGCGTGATCCTGGATGATGGCTTGTTGCTCAGGTGTCGGCCGTGGCCAAGAGTGGATTTTACTATCTCAGGAATATCGCTCAAGTCCAAGCCCTGATCCTGCCTGAGGACCTGACCACACTGGTGCATGCTTTTGTTACTTTCAGTCTAGGCTATTGAAATGCCCTGTACCTAGAGTTATCTGAAGGTAACCTCCGCAGGCTGCAGCTGGTGCAGAATTTAGCATGTTACCCCAGTCCTCCACCGACTGCACTGGCTGCCTGTCAGGTGGAGGATTATCTTCAAGGTAGGGCTTTTGACCTACAAGAACCTGCGCTAAAGGGAACCTGTCTATCTGCAAGATCTCCTTATCCCCTACCATCTGCCCATGCTCTTTGTTTCTGCTGGGGAAGGCTTCCTTGGAGTTTCCAGGGTTAGACTGTGGCATTCTGGGGACAGGGCATTAAAAAGGGTCTAAAAACCTATTTGTTCCAGCAAGCTTTTGTTGATTGACGGATTAATTGTCTGTTTTAATGTGACAGATGACTTCTAAATCTGCTATCAGTGAATTACTATATATATTGTTGTATACTATTTTATATTATTGCTTGTTTTTACTGTACAACACTCAGGGCACCTGGAAATAGGTGCTTTTATAAATAAAATATCTGTCTGTCTGTCTGTCTGTCTGTCTGTCTATCTATCTATCTATCTATCTATCTATCTATCTATCTATCTATCTGTCTGTCTATCTATCTATCCATCCATCTCTCTCTCTCTCTCTCTCTCTCTCTCAATCCCACTCCTTATGAACCTCCACCATCCCACTGGCCCTCTCACTGCCTTGTCATACAACTTCACCACTTTGAGATCAATCTGATATGATTACTCTCACTTCCTTTCCTATTCAATGACTGTCAGTACCTCTTCACCTTTATTGTACTCTGCCTCAAAGTTTCTGTGACCTACAGTATGTGCATGATGTTGCATTTTCTTTTTTGAATTGAAACCAGCTGACATGCCCTTGACCACTTCTCTAGTTTTCTCAGGTCTCTGCACATTCTTTCCACACCTCTAGAGTGTCCATCCTATTGCAGATTTTGGTGCTGTCCACAAATAAGCAGACCTTCCAACTCATCTGCAATATTCCTTATGAAGACTTTAAAGAAGACTGGTCCCAATACTGAGCCCTGTGGCACTCTGCTGTTCACCTTCCCTTCACCTGCGTGAACTCCATTTACCACCACCCTGTGTCACCTATTCCTTAACCCATTTGTTAACCAGTTTATTATCTTTGGACCCACAAAAGTGGCCCAGTTTCCCAATGAGCCTCCTATGTGGAATGGTGTTGAAAGCCTTATTGCAATCTAGGTAGACCACATCCACTTCCCCACCATGATGTATTTCCCTGGTCACCCATCCAAATAAATCTGTCAAATTTGTCTGACATGAACCCCCCCTCCTCCCCCCATGCATTCCAATTGTAAAAACTCCTCTTCCCTTTCCCTCAAATCACACCTGGAAATGAGTTCTGGCTCAGTGTGCCTTTCCCAGTTACCAAATTTTAAATAAATAAATAAATGAATGCCAATAAACTGCCACATAGTCAGCATCAGCTTGTCATCTTGACATCATGTCCATGGCAATGACTATGGCAAAGGAAATACATAATACCACTAGTTCAAAAAACAAACCCACAGATTTTTAGAAATAATATTTTTTTTAAAAAGCTAAAAAAAAAAAAAAAATCTAGCACTTAAGGTCCTATCCTACTGCATCAATGAAATATGTAGAGTGGACCTTGTGGGATAATTTATCTAAACTCATATGTTTATGCCACTCTGGAGGTCCACACTGTGCATCAATTAGATATTCATATGCAATCTGTACAGTAGTTTTTTTGAAAATAAGTTTCCCTTTTTGTGATCATGAAATTGTATCCTCATTTATACAGGTCTCTTCGGAAATGGGAAAAACAGAATCGTGGAGATACCACAAGACTCATTTTTCATGCCAACCTGCTTCTCCTGACATATTACGTTGCATGGTCAGGACATAATATGCACATGACCCATTGTGATGGAAGGCTCCCCAGCCCATCAAATGGTGTCATCTGTGGGATAGAATACTGTGCCATACCTTACCGTGCTCAGAGCAGTAGTGTATGACAGCTATGGCCCTTATCATCATGCTGCCTAGCCTAATCCCTGAGCTTGCCCCAGACTTGAGTCACTGACAGGGGAACACAGCACGATACCGACTGGCTCAATGGCCAGCCCTGAACAGAGAAAGTTTCTTCATAATTTTATGTAATTCTTTCAACCCATACTAACATGTAATCAATAACCCTGGCAAAAATGTGTGCAGCACAATTATTCATTTAACAGGTCTGTTCTTTCTTCAGGTCTACACATCATTGCAGTCCACCTTTTCTGGCCATACTATTTTAAAGACAGGTTTATTCATTTTACCAATTATTCATTTCAGAGGGCTTGTCTGTACCTTAAAGGCGCACATACATCTGTACAAAGCAAGGTATTCAGTTAACAGGTCTATGATATTGTCAAATATTTGTTTAAGTTAGTCACGGTGTCATAACTTAAGACTGAAAATGTTATTCAGCTGTAGTAAAGTTTGAACACATATCACAGTACCTAATCTGCTGTGGTTGTGCCACTTTCTTAGGGAGTGGGAGCAGTGGTAGATAAATGACTGTTCATTTCTGTGACAGAATTCAGCCCTGTCATTAGTTCATGTATGATGTGATGTCACTGATAACATCAAATGCAGAGCACAGAGGGGTTTGGATATAAAAGGAATGGAAGTGAACCAGGTGCTATGGAAGCAATGTAAATATTAATTAAGAATCACCAAGAAGAGTGAATTCTCTGGTACTGCAGATATTCTGCAGTAGGTTGCAAGTTCTAAGCAAAATTCTGCAGCTGCTGAATTCTAGGGACCTTGACCACCAATGCTATATTGACTGGCCTATAATGACTAGACTCCACCCTGCTACCTCTTTTGTTAAACAGCACTACATCTGCCTCACTCCAGTCCCCTGGTACCACTCTTGTTTCCAGTGAGTTGTCAAAAAGGACTATCAGAGGTGCAGCTAGCTCTTCTCTGAGCTCCATCAGTACCCTCCAGTATACCCCGTCTAGCACCATAGAATTGTCCATATTCGGATTTGTGAGTCCCTTCTGGATTCTCTGTCCTCTGTAAAGAGACTTGTGTCTTCCTCTACATCTCCAGTTCCCTTTTTGCTTTTATGTGGCATATCTGCTTTCCCTTCATCTGTGAAGACTGAACAAAAGTAATTGTTCAAAATATCTGCTTTTTCCTGATCCTTCTCTGCAAAGTCTCCACCTTCCCTTCTAAGCATAACACTTTCTCCCCTATTCTTCCTCTTTTTAAGATACTCCACAATCGTTTCCATTAGAAGAGACTCAATTAACTTCCCCACCACTAATGCCAGACTGACAAGCCTATAATTGCCAGTCTCCTCCCCGCTACTACTTTGTGAAGCAGGACTACCTCTACCCTCCTTCAGTTCTCTGGTATCATTCCTGTTTCCAGTGAGGTGTTAAAAAGGACTATCAGGTGCAGCCAGTACTTCCCTGAGTTCCCCCAGTACCCTTCAGTGTAACACATTTGACCCCATAGATATGTCCACTTTCAGATTTGTGAGTCTCATCAGGACTTTCTCCTCTGTAAAGAGACTTGTGTCTACCTCCTCATCTCCAGTGCCCCTCTTGATTTTATGTGGACCATCCCTTTTCTCTTCCTCTGTGAAGACTGAACAAAAGTATTTGTTCAAGGTCTATATCTGTTTTGTTCCTGCTCTCCACTACACAGTTTCCACATTCTCTTCTTAACACCTTCCCTTTTTCATCTAACAATTCCTCCCCTAGTCTTCCTCTTCTCATTTAAGGTATCTACCTAACAAAATGTCAACATTTGTTACCCCTTATGCTATTCTTTCCTCAGTTTGCATCTCTGCACTCCTTAGCACTTTCTCTGCCTCTCTGCTTCTCCTGATAGAGCTCCCTATCCTCTTCTCTCTATGTCTTTATACCTCCTGAAGTTACACTTTTAGCATCCACCTTTTCTGCCACTTTTTGTGAAATCCATAGCAGTCATTTTTTCCTCTTGCTTTTGTTCTCTTGTTTATGCAGATGTACAGTGATCACTGGTCCCCATGTTGACTTCCAGCTTGACATCTGCAATACTGTCCCTGCTAGTGAGCACCAGGTTCAATATTGCCCCATCATGATTAAAATCCTTGACTAGTTGTTTGTGAAATGTTCCCTGCAGGGAATCAAGGATATCCTTGCTTCTAGCTGAAGCTGTGAGATTCCAGTCTACATCCAACAAATTGAAGTCCCCAACCAGCTGCACCTCTCCTTGTTTGCCACTGTGCCATGGCATTCACCAATGCCTTATCTAAATTCTCCCCCTGGATTGGATGTCTATAGATCATATCAGTTTGAATAGTTGCTTCATTTTCTATCTCCACTGTGACCCACTGTATCTCCAACTGGTCAATTCCCACCTAGATTCCCTCTGTCTCCATAGCTTTGATACCCTCCATTAAATACAGCACCTTCCTTCCTTCCTTCCTCCCTCCTCCCTCCCTCCCTTCCTTCCTTCCTTTCTTCCTTCCTTCCTGTATAGCCTGATATGGCCATGTTCCAGTCATAGTTTCCTTTGCACAACAACTCAGTAATGGCCATGATATCCAGGTATGTCTCTGACATAATGGCATCTAGGTCCATTAAGTTGTTTCCTAGACTTCCTGCCTTTTCACACATATCCTTCCATATGTTGTTACCGCTCTGCCTACCACTTTCCTTGTTTCCTTGTTCCCCTGCCTCCATTTCCTCTCTCTTATTAAAACTTGTGGTCCCATCCCATTTCATTTCAACCATATTGCATTTTTCTTTATTTTGCACCCTTTGGGATTTACCTCCCTCAAGTCACCCATTCTCTCTGGCTCATTTTGTGGGAGGTGGGAAGGGGTGCAGTTTATGTTTCCCTTATTTCTTCTGCTATCTCCTAAGCTATAACACTTTAAACTACCCCGAATACTTCAAGTCCCTTCCCAGATGGATGTAGGCCATCACCTTTTTATAGGCCCTTATGCTTCCAGGTGGGTCCCCAATTCCCAATGTATCTGAACCTCTCCTCTCTACATCACTCCTTCAACCACAAGTTGAAGCTCCTCGTGCAGAGATCCCTACCCTCGCCCATGCCATAGACAGGCAGCACTGCAACAAAAGCCATTAAGTTCACTACCTGCCTATAACACTCCCATAGCTTCCTTAAATCACTCTGAACAATCACTGCCCAGTCCCTTGCCAGGTTATTTGTCCCAAAGTGGACAATGACATCCAGCTCTCACTACTGCCCCTGCCCTACTGATCCTTAGTATCCATTTTATATCACTCCAAGCTGAGGAATGAGGTAGGCACCTGTCTCATTTCAATCATTTCCCATACCAGTAGAACCTCAGAGATGGTTACCAATGCTGATGTTGCCCTCCTTGCAACCGGAAGCCAACCTTAACATACTCCAGTTCTTGACAAGAGAAAACATTGGTCCTTAAGTAGGCAATGACCTCTGTAGCCTCTCCCATGTGCTGGCTAGAAATGCAATGAAGTTTTTATTCACAGGCGAAGTGAACACGAAGTGGTCCACTTTGAATTTGTGTAGCACTACACGAATTGTCCATTACAAACTTGAAATTCACCTTACTTCGCTTTGTCTGCTTCGAGTTCAATATGAGTTACAGTTTGATAAGGCGAAGTCATTAAAAATCAGGTTCACTGATCACATGACTGACAGTCTCTGCAGGTCACATGATTCAGGGAGGCAGATAAATAGGCAGAAAGTTAGTGTTCAAAATGCAAAGTGGGTACAGCTGCAGCATGCGACAGTCAGCATTTGCTTTATTTCAGGGTACTGCAGAAACTCCTGTACCACCAGATTTAAACAGTGGGCCATACAGGAAACCTGCACAAAGCCACCATTGCTGATGCATTTCAGAATGTTTGATCCATTATCATTAGAGACGAAGCCAGCTTTTAGGGAGACGGGGTGCAGCTACTCAGCAGTTTCTGTCAATAGCAAATCTAGCATGTTTTTGACTGTATGCAACCCTGCTATACTACACATTACAAGGGTGGCATGCTGTCTAATGCCACGAAGATTGCTACCACCACCACAGTCTGACTCATTACATTGCTTTCCCATCCTACCATCACTGACAATCCCAGGTAGCTGTGTCCAACGTGCAGTAATACACAGATAGGAACTACTCGCCATTTTGCCACTTCTCCACATATCCATGCTTAAGTGAATGTAAGGTGATGCATAATGTTGAAGGGCATGTCTTACAGACTCTGTTACCATCCTATATAACTCAGGGACAGCACAGGTGGAAAAGTATGTCCGGGACAGGACCTTCCATTTAGGACTTGTGCATGCCGCAAAGTGCCAGCAGCCCGCATTCTCCACAAAGGAAAATGTCAAACAGTTAATTGCCAGCATTTCCACTACAGCAGCATTGACCTCATGCTTATCTGCATGATTGGGTGGTTATTTAATGTTGCACACAAAAAGACTGTGCAATGTGGGCTGCTTTGTTTGTTGTTTTACACATGGCATGCCAAATGACTCTACTTTACTAATTGGCAATGATGGGGTACATTGGATGTGTGATGGTGGATGCACAGGTGACCAGCCAATACATGTGGTTATTTTCCTTGTTTTAAGCACAGTGGTTGATGTAGGAGAATTACTACATGGACCACAACTGTTACTCTGACCACTGCTTGGACATTCCAAATCATCAACCTCCTCATGCCTGTAGTAATCCTCTGGTGTTATTTCACTACTTTTGCCAACATGGCTACTTACACTGATAGAAGGGGATAACACGCTCACCAAGGTGGCTGAGGTGAACACCCAACTACAGCATTAGCTGCCTCTGGTGCCACATCCATTGTGCCTTGTGCCTCCTCTTCAGATGAGTATACTTGCCCCAGTGCCTAAATGGCTACCCTTTTTAACACTCTTCACTCACATTTGGCAAGACTGGCAGATTGCCACTCTTACATTGTTGCCATCTTGTACAATAAAAATCCAAAACTAGGAATTTGGATGTTCTACTCTTCACATTTCACTGCTGCTGCTGCATATGTAACTGCACTTTTGGTGGCAATGAAATGGGGGTATAATGCATGATTTCTGCTGTTGTGCACAATTGGACTTTGACTAAACATCACAATGTATGACTATTAATTCAGGGTCTTCATCGACAGACACAGCTACAGCAGAACTTTGAGGAAGGGGCGATTGACTACCAGACTGTTTACAAACAGCCACATTCACTTTCTTTTTTTTCCTGTTCCCAAATGAGGTCACTATCATCATCATCATAATCATTATCCACTAATTCACTTTGGAGGCTGTCCACCTGTGGAGATATTTCAAGTTCAACAACAGCCTCAATATTATCAGCCACACTTTTTTGTCAATGTCTGAATGTTCAGATGGCCTGTCCTCAACATCAGTGGAAACATGAGACTGTGAGTCATCATAATGATGATCAGAATCATGTTCAAGTACTGTAGGTAGTGGGACATCAACTGCACTCAAGTCTGCGGATTCAACAACATTTTTCAGGGTTGAACTTGTAACAATACTCATGTTGTTATCAACCACGCCCTCACTAACTTTACTAACAGCAGGGACAGCACCATCTCCAACCAGCACTGAAGTGACTGATTTTGCTGTGAAAAACATAGTCGGACAAATCCCTTTACTTGCACCAACTACTACCTTTCCCTTTTGCTGTGTAATACCACGGCTGTGATCACTCTTAACACTGCTACCATTAGTAGCCCCCAATGTACCTGACTGATCTTCACAATAACTTCTACTGCTAATAGTCTTCTTGGCAGCAGCACCACAGCTAGAAACAGCTTTGCCTGTCTCTTCATGGGTATTTTTTCAGATGACAGATGACACAGACAATTTACAACAACTTGATATTTCAGCATTTTTGGGTGGCTGGAAATCACAACACTAAATCCAGCTGTACAGGCACAACACAACACCAGTCCTTGAATCCTTAACCAAACTTCAAAAAGCCAACAGTCAAAAAACAATACATTGTTTTGATGGGGGGGGGGCGGTGCACAGTACCTAGCTACACAGAAGCAGGGAAATAAATTGCAGACTGGCTAAGAAATTCAGAGTACTGCTATTGCAGTGCTGCAGTGAAATGCATATCAATTGACAGCATGCACACAGATTAAAGGTCAGGCCTAAACACTTTAACTGTTCAGTACAGTACAACACAGACAGTCCTGTAAAAGACTGAAAAACTGCCCAGCCATCAGAGAATATTTATAAACAATTCAGTAATGTTATACTGTGTCTACCTGAACACAAAAATAATGAAACAATAGCCAACAACGGTTGGAAAAATTGCCTTTCTAGCTACTCACCCTTCTACACCACAGATCAGCTCCTCCCCTGAAGCACACTTCTACTGTGTCTCTCAGTAGTCAGCAAAGAGACTGAATCAACTAAATTAACATTCAATAGTCACAAAACATCAATAAATGCTCAATGATATAACCACATCAGGGTTTACTACAATTGATCTACTAAATTTTGTCAAAAAAGTCTGTGGCAAAAAGGTGTTGTTAAAGGTCTTTAGAGATTTTGAATCTCAGAGCTCTGAGATCAAACTGTCTCCAGCTTTCCACTACATACCCTACAGTGAACTGGGGCTGTGCAAGACAATATAGAGCCCATGTGACCTTACATCCCATGATTCACTGCAAAATTCACCTTAAAGAGCACAAAAACAAGGCAAAGTAACACAAAGTCAATAGAAAACATGGTGAGGTAACGCAAAGTCCATAGAGAACAATGGGAACTTCATGTTACTTTGAACTGTGTAGTTATTCACTTTGCAGAGCAGTAAGCGAAATTTGGGTTCTATGCAAAATACTACATGTAGCAAATTTTAGGTACTTTGCCCACCACTAGTGCCGGCCCATTCACCAGCTATGATTATGTCCTTATCTTCAGGGACACTTGTTTACCAGAATTTAAAAAGGACAAATTCTGTTTTGCACATTGTGAAAAATGATATTGTTACCGGTGTCTGCTAAGCCAAAATCCGGTTTTACCTGTGTTTGGTTTTGTGTACTTTATTTAACAATTTTTAACCTGCTAACATGCATTTTAGCAATTTTGACCTCCACTATTGCACATCCTTCCATCCTTGTACCAATTTAAATTTATTTTAGGTACAAGATGTGATGGCAATAGTAGCACTACATCCTCCATCCTTAAGGTGTGATGGAAGCAGCACTATGGCCCCCATCCCACAGGTGCAATGGCAACACCAACAGCACTATGGCCCCCATCCTGCTGGTGTGATGGCAGCAGCAACAGCACTATAGCCTCCTTCCTCAGGTGCAATGGAAGCAGCAGCTCTATGGCCCTTATCCTTTAGGTGTGATGGCAGGCAGTATAGCGCAGTGGTCTAACGCTCTGAGCTGAAAATCTGGTGACATCCAGCAGACCAGACCTGGGTTTGAATCCCACAGCTTCCACTTGCATACTGTGTGACCCTGAGCAGGTCACTTAACTTCCTTGTGCTCCAAGGTCGCACCTGGAAACAAGCTCTGGCTTAGTGTACCTTTCCTGGTTAAACAATTTCCGCTTCCCCCCCTTCCCCCTATGTTCACCATTCCCCCAGGTGTGATCATAGTATCAGCACTATGGCCCTCATCCCTCAGGTGTGATGGTAGTATCAGCACTATGGGCCCCATTCCTCAGATGGGATGTCAGCAGTACTAGACTCCGCATCCACCAGTGGTAATGGCAGAAGCACTATGGCCCCCATCCCTCAGATGTGATGGCAGGAGGAACAATGCAGTCCACATGCCTCAGGGGTGATGGCAGTAGTGCAGTAGTGACAGCACTATGATCCCCCTTCTTCAACACCCACACCCCACATGCACAAGTTACAAATTAATTGGTCTCTTTACTTGTTAGAACTCAGATGTGAATTAATCTGAACCACCACCACTAAGGTGGACCACCTTTATTTTTTCCTAGCTATCATTTAACTGCCTGAATTGGATTTCTGCCTGTGACACTGCTGACCAGGGTTCGGGAACAGACTTGGGTGTTGGAGGGTCAGCCGGGGGGGTGAAGGCTTGAGTGTCCAATGACCACTTGCCTTTTCCTGGGAAGGAGGGTGGGTTCACGGCTTAGCATTTGCTGGCCCTTGGTGGAGGTCAGAGGCATGGCAAAACATTGGACCTCACTGTGGGAGGGTGCTTGACGGACATCGGCTTGTGCCTTGACATCATGTGGCCTGTCACGCTCCTAAGAAAATGTGAAAACACCCACTGGCCAACCGGAGGACAGCTGCTGGTGCTTCCATAAGCCCAAAGCCCCAGACTCATGTGTCTGTTCTTACCCCTGCCATACCTGGGATACACAGGAAGCTCTTTGGGGTGATTCTCCTCCCCTTGTAGGCTCCCACAGGTAGGGTCCCACTCGATGAAGGGTTACTTTGTGTTACCTGGTAGCACAGCAATAAGGAGCAGTGGATGGTGTTCAGGACTCAGCAGTGGTGGTAGGGGGCCTTGGCAGGCCTGAATAAGTGGATGACCGGGGGTAGAAGGAGCAAAAAAAAAAAACCTGCCTGAATTTGTATGTTTGAAATAAAGTGTCTTCACCTAAAAAATCTGCAAATGTTTAGTGGAGGACCTTCAAATGGAAAATCATGCATCTCCCAGATAAGTGGATGTTTTTTTTTTTACTTGGTCTCCATGAAAAAGGTGTCTCTCAGTTTTCATGTCTGAGCTCAGATGTGAATTGATCATCACTCTGCCCACCAGCATCATATAGCCCTTGGGGTCTTACCTTCTGTGTGTCATTGAATGTGCTTTCAAAATCCACTGGCCAAGCATGAGTACACTTAAACACTTAACATTTGCTTTTTGTTGAAGCAGTCTATCAGAAAACTTTTTGTTGTCAGAGACTAAAACAGCAAGTGGGGGAAAAGGTACAAATGACCCCATTCACCTAAATGGGGTGCTAACTGTGAAGTCTTTTTGTAAGCAGTAAGGCAGTTTCTTCCTTGTGAATATACTTTCATTCAGACTACTTTTCATCCAAACAATTGAGGATTTTGGATGGCCTTGCTGATTATAAACTTGAATAAGCTAGTTGTTAACAGTGATCCTGCAATTAGCAAACTACAACCTAAATGCTCACATGCAAAGAATACAATAAAAACCTGACTAAAGTCTAAAAACAAGCTTATAAAACACATAAAATGTATCTGAACCTTTATCTTTACCTATACAAAATCACTGCAGCCTGAGTAGAACTCAGGTAAATTACATGGTACCCTGACTACTGTATGATATAGTAAACATATATTGATATTTTTTTTATATATTCTTTGAAAATCGGGTATGGCCCATTAGGCAGAACTGCCCATTTTCAGGGGTGACCCAGGAGCACTGTGGAGGTTAAGTGACTTTCTCAGAGTCACACAGTATGCAAGTGGAGGTTATGGGAATCAAACCCAAGTCTGCTGTATGTACCCAATTCAATCACTGTTTGTTACTCTAACCACTAGGCTATACTGCCATCCATAACAACACCCATATATAATGTTTTAATTTATGATTTTAGTAATAGTGCACAGTACCTACAGTGCAAATTATGAATATTAAACACTTTACAACATTTTACTAAAACGGAATTATTTGCCACTCCATCTGCTTATTTTTTCTTATACCAAAATGGGCGAATAGTTGACAAAGCACTGTAAATAGCTTTTGATCAGGCTTCATTATTCTACATCCAGAAACAAAATATGTTTATTCTGGATTTATTTAATATTGATTTTCTGTGGCTCACTAAATAGAATATATTTAGCACTGTATGAGGCAGATGTTTTTACATTTTGGAAGAGAGGCAACACATCTTATCCATTTAGGATTCCTGTTAGGAACATAAGTTTTTCTTCATACTGTATTTAAAACATATTCAGTCCAGAGTCCAGAGAAGGACAATCAAAATGGTGCAGGGACTGCATCAGAAAACATATGAGGACAGATTAATGGAGCTCAATATGTACTGTACACCCTAGAGCAAAGGAGGGAGAGAGGTGATATGATCAAAACATTCAAATATCTTAAGGGCATTAACAAGGTGAACAAGTCTAACATGTTTCAATATCAGAAAAATAGGACAAGAGGACACAGCATGAGATTAGAGAGAGGCCAATTAAGGGGCAATGTAAGGAAGTTCTTTTTCACAGAAAATGTGGTGGATGCACTGAACAGCCTAACTCAGTAAATGGTGGATATGAATACAGTGTAGGGCTTCAAACAGGCATGGGATAGGCATAAGGGAGCAATACAGATGAGTATGAATAGATAGGTCATTGACAGAATACAGGCCTATGGCACATTCATAAGGTAGAAAAAATGGACAGACTGGATGGGCCTTGCGGTCCTTATCTGCTGTCATCTCTATGTCTCTATGTTTCTATGTTTCAAGTGTCAGTGTATTCGTTTAGTAGTTTATGTTGACTAATATATGCTACAGAAAACAGTTAAGGATTTATTGTGAAGCACTCAGGGTCTATAGTAGAACTCCTGCAATTTCCCAGCAAGTTTTGCAAAAAGTCTCTGCAATTTCAGGTTACTTTTCCCACAATTTTCCAGTGGCTTTGCCCATGTGTGCTGATACTGGTATTTTTGTGTTTGCATCAATAAATGTAATATAAATAGTAAAAGACATGTAGGCACATACTAAATGAAAACTGTGGTTTCAGGAAGGAAAGCAGTCCTCAGCTGATGGAGAGGTTGGTGGAAAGCATGGGTGATTAAACTAAATGGCTGGTTACAACAAAGTATTGCAGGTGGTGTCCTTAGTGATTCTATATGCAGCAAAGCAGAAATAATGTGAAGTACAGCAGCATTCATTTTAAAATGCTGAAATCTGGGCCGGCCCACCAGTGTTGCGGTAGCACTACTGCTTCCAATGCCAGGGACCCAGGGACAGAAGCGAACTCAGGTTGCTGGAGGTCTGGCCAGGGTAGTATGATCGAGCACCTAGGGGGCTGCTCTCCTGCTCATGAGAGGGTGGGCTGCAGGTCCCACTGCTTTACTGCCACCTGGGTGACCACGAGTGGTGGTGTAATGGGGTTGCAGAGTGATCAGGAGGTGAGGATGCTAGTCAGGATCTGGAGCAGTGGCATGTCTCTATGTGCCTTACCTCCTTGGATCCCCTCGAGTGCTGTTGCCTCAGGGACAGAGACCAGAAAACCAGGACTAATCACTCTACATCAGCCATTGGCAGAAGGGACCCAGCTGCCCCAGACTTCATAACCAAGCTCCATGAGGAACCCACTGGGCTGCCTGACACATACTAAGGGACTGTGGAGGGGTGACATGGGTTCCCTCCCTTCCCACCTGGGGGGTACAACCCAGGCAGGATGGGGCAGGCCCACAGGAGTGTGTGAGCATTACCTGGAGTGAAGCTAGGGGATACCCAGCCTAGGGATCTCTGAAAAGTAGAGACAGATGCTGTCAGAAGGGGGCATAGAAAAAGAAAATAAAAAAAATTAAAAAGATGCTGAAATCTTAAGGATTCTGTGCAGTGACATGCAATTTCCATGAGGCACCTGTACAAGAATTCAAAATCCTCAAACCAAGCAGGATTCGATGATTTTTACTGGTGTTACCGGTAAAAATGGAAAACCAGGGTCTTTGCTTATCTGCTGTCACACCCAGAATAAATTTTACTATCCTCTCCCTTGTTCCCTCTAACCCTCTTCCCACAGCCTTCTTGGTCCCTTGGCAGTGGAGTCATTGACTACCAGTGTCATCTTACCATTTCTAGTGTGCCTAGTCCCCCCCATCTTACCAAGTGTTGTTTGTTGGCTACCCACAGAGACAAGTTGGTGTCTGGCCTCATGACCATCTGAGGAGTTTAGGGCACATCCTATTCAGTCAGTTGACCAAAGCAGTTCACCACTGATGGACCTCTGTGGCAATGGGGGAGTAATGGGCGCTCTCAATTCTCAGTCCAGCCTGCTGCATATGAAGAATATCACTTCCCATGCCACAATAAGATCTTTGTTGAGTTTTGCTAGTTTCCTTCATATAGGACTTGTGCTGAGCCTCCAGAGCAGAGATGGATAACCCACAGCTATTGCAGTTCACTGGGACTGGTTGTATAGCCTAGAGGTTAGAGTAACAAGCTGTTAATGAGCATGGTATATCCAGCAGACAGACATGAGTTTGATTCACACAACCTCCATTTTTATGTTTGCTCATGCATACACAGCCAACATATTGTGGTAGTAGCAGATTTGGAGGCGCCGTCACTGTTGAGCAAATGCAGGGCATGCATCAGTAGGTGCGTCCCTCATTCCCCAATAAGCCTACGTGCCAGCGCCACCCCATGCAGGTCCCACTGCCTTACCACCATCAGCAGGTGCTTTACCACCATCAGTAGGTGCGTCCCTCACTCCTGTAAGTGCTAAAACAGACCCCACACTATTCCCACCCTTTTAGCAAGCCTCATACCCAGTCTCCCAGACCCCAGCACCAGTGCTAAAAGACCTACACCCTACCAAACCCAATGTCACTCATCCAAACTCTGCAGGTTAGCCCTCCTGTGGCATGCCCTACTACTTCTTTTGTTATCTGGCAATATCCACCCCAACCCGGGACCACCCTGCACAATGGCCTCATCTAACAGACCAAGTGGGAGCCTACTGCTAGCTACTCTTAATATATGCGGCCTACCAAAAAAACACCCCCCCAAGGCTGGATTGCCCAGCATGCACCTGACATCCTAGCTCTATCTGAGACTTGGCTCTCTGAAAGAATACCCAATGATGTTGTCTCCCTCAGTAATTATTCCATCTTCTGGGCTGACAGGACCAGCAAGAGAGGCGGTGGCTATGCAATCTATGTTAAATCCTCTCTTCATGCCACTGAAGTACAAACCCCAATACCACAATATGGCTCCCAGACACTCACAGTCAAACTTAGTCTGGGTACTAAAACCCTCAACATCACTGTGGCCTATATCCCCCCGAGCAACCAAAAACTCGCATTTGATTCTATCCTCCACAGCATTTCCCACCTACCTAATACTAGTGAAGTTATCATAATGGGAGACTTTAATGTCAATTGGCTATCCCCTTCCTCATCCAGCTTCAAAGACACTGCCCTGGCATACGATCTTACCCAACTCATCACCTCTCCTACCAGAAGGGACAATAGATCTGGGACCTCCACCCTTTTAGACCTCATCTTCACCAACAGGCTATGGAACCTCTCCCATGCCACAGTGCTCCCTGACTCTATCAGTGACCACTTCCCAGTGACCTGCTGGTGGTCAGGTAAATAACCCCCTGCCCCCCCAAAATCACTTTGCAGAGGTGACTTAAAAGAAGAGGCTTAGAGAATCTCAAAACCCACCTATCTACCAACAATTGGCTCCTCATTTACACCATGCAGTCTGTAGATCTGGCACTCTCCCACTTCATAACCACTTTCAACACGGCCAGCAACATTTTTGCTCCCCTCTCCAAGCAAGTAGTGAAAACCAGAACCACACCCTGGATCACTCCCTCACTACTTAACCAGCTCCAACAAAGGGACAGCCTATGGCATAAGGCCCTTGACTCCCAACGCACCCAGGATAGACAGCTATACCGGGAGGCCCGCAACAAATGTACTTGGGCCTTACGGCAGGTGAAAGCTACTTACTACCAACAAACCCTAACCTCCTCCTGGGGAGATGGTAAAAAATTTTGGAACAATATAAAATAACTCAGTGGGAAATCCCTCTCCCCCACTCCCACCTAGCTCACAATAAATGAGGATATCACCCAGGATCCTTCCACTGTCGCCGAAGCCCTCAACTCCGCCTTCTTGGACCTCTCCCATATACTCCCTCCAAACTACTTCCACCTTGTCCCCGCCACCCTCCCCCCAACACCTCAAGTAACAACAATACGATACCCTTTCGGCTGAGAGTCATCTCCTGCCTCGAGGCAAAACACTACATTTCCAAAGCTATTGCCAATTTCTGGCACAGCAATGATTCCCTTGATCTTAAACTCATTCGGCTGACCCTGGATGTCACATTACCCAATCTCATTAAAATTCTCAGCCTCTCTTTATGCCTAGGTCAGTTCCCCTCAACCTGGAAGAGAGCCATAATCACACCTATTCTGAAGAGCAGCGACCCCACTAACACAAGCAACTATAGACCAATTTCGATACTTCCACCTCTCTCCAAGGCACTGGAAAAAATAGTTTCTGACCAGCTAACAGAACACCTAACTAAATACAACCTTCTCTGCTGGGAACAGCATGGTTTCTGGTCCAGCCACAGTACTGTCACAGCACTTACTGAGCTCATCTAGTTCATCCATGAGGCCCTCGACCAAGGCTCTATAGCAGGGACGATCTATGTGGATCTGACCAAGGCATTTGACATGGTCAGTCATGAGCTATTGCTTTGTGTCCTTCCACAACTAAATGTGGTCCCAGAGTCTACTGCCTGGTTCAAGGATTACCTCTCAGGCCGGTCACAAGAAGTCAGGATAAACACCACCATCTCCTCCTGCAAAACAGTTTGCTCTGGTGTCCCACAGGGGTCTATTCTCGGCCCTCTACTATTCACCCTCCTTTTAAACTCTCTCCCCAAGTCATGCAGCAGTCATCTACTACTCTACGCTGATGATGTGGTAGTGTTTTGGAAACACCCACAGCTGAGCGCCCTCCAACTAGCTCTACAGGGTTTCTTCAGGGAGCTAGAAATCTGGTTCACTGAACACTGCCTGATCATCAACTATCAAAAAACAAAGTCCATGATCTTTGTGCACCATCAAAGCCCGCACAGTCAGTCGACACTCCTAATCAAAAACATACAAGGTGCCCCACTTGAACATGTTACATGTTTTAAATACCTGGGAATCTCATTAGACACCTCCCTCTCCTACCATAATCACATACAACTTCTCTCCTCCGCTGTCATACTAGAGTGGGTATCCTCTACAGACTTAAATACTGCTTACCCACACAGGCCATGCATCTTGCAGTCTCCTCCTCAATCCTCTCCCTAGTAGACTATGGGATAGTGATATATGGCTCAGCGGAACCCACCACCCTACGTAGCATTAACACTGCTTTGAATAAAGTTTGCCCCCTAGTCACCGGCAGTGACAGATTAACTCATACCTGTGAGCTGTATGCTTTGGCTGGTTGGCTAAACTTCCAAGGAAGACTAAAGTACGACTCCTGCATCCTTTCAAAAAAGATACATCTCCAGCTGGCTCCCATCGGCCTTCTCTCTATAGTCAGTGCAGCCCCCCTCAGGCGTAATACTAGACTCGCAGCAAACTCCTCATTTCTGGTTCCCCATTGTAGAACATCTCTTGAGCAAAGATCCTTCTGCTACCGTTCCCCTCTCTGGCTCAACACTCTACCCCCCATTCTCTCAGCCCCATAGTCTCTCCCTATTCAAAACAGGCCTCAAAGCTCAACTCCTTGAGTCAGCAAAATGTGACTGTGGTTAACACTCTGCCCTCTTCTTGTGTTTTCAGATCCCCCAAATACCTGACACAGGGTATCTCTAAATCCCAAGAATCTGCATCTTGCACATCTCTGACAAGGGATATCCAGAATGCTGCCTACTACTGTCACTGGTTAACTAAGATAAAGCCTGGACTGCACTACCAGTATTGTTATGCGAATACTGCTTGTTTATTGTGCGTTTTCTGCTGTATTTGTTTACCCTCCACCCTCAGTAACCGACGTGGAGCCTTTGCAAAAAAGTCTGTGACTCAAAGAATTGTAATTCCGATTATATCCAATAAATAAATAAATAAAAAATAATGTGGCAAGCACATTTAAGGAAAGGTCTGCTGCAATGCGAGCAAAGCACATCATATGAAGTGGACCTCCCAATGCACTTTCCTTGGTGAGAAAAAACAAACAAACATGGCTGCACACTGCCTGCCATAATGCCGACTTCGGGGGTGCCCAATCCCCATCGGCATGCCCTGCCTCAATGTATGTGCCAACGGTGGAGCCCATTCCCTGTTGGCATAATGCACCCCTCCCATTTGTTATGTACCGATGGGGGTGCCCAATCCCCCTCGGCTCTTGCCCCCCCACTTTTTTTGTGTGCTGATGGGGCTTCCCAATCCCCCGTTGGCCACAGCATCCCCCCAAAACACTTAGGTGGCATACTGGGAGCCAACCCCAGTGTGCCAAATTCCCTGAAAAATAAAAACCATCCCACAATGTTTTTTTTTCTTTTAACCCTGTGAAAAAAGAAAACAGTCCCTTGCGGTCTCTTTGCCTCCCTCCCCCAACCTGCACTCACCCTCTGTGAACCCTGCCTCCCCGCACACCCACCCTCATCCATACTTACCTCCGGAGTCTGGCGCAACTATCTTTGGTGGACCGGGGAACATGTCTGCACTCTTCAAAGCTGACCACGAACTGAAGAAATGCTGCTAAGCTGTAAGATAGCATAAATAGCTTTTTTTTCCAACTTTGGTGCATATCTCTGGCATTTTTGGGAATTTTTGCACCAAATTTTCAACATGGGGCTATTGGGACCCCTCCTCATGAATTCAGTCACTGACATGGCATTATTCAGTCACAAAAGGTGATTTTGCTGTCCCTGTGTGGAATCACTTTTTGGGACCGAGTAACAAAACGGCAATGCCACAGTTCATGACGGGGGCTCTCAAAAAGCCTATGTTCTAAATTTGGTGAAGAAAATCCCAAAAATGGCTTCATGAATTTGTAATATTTTCACTCCAGATTTTCAAAATTGGCATTTTTCCACACCTTCTTATGAACAGTACAGCTGTCATTTTACATATCCTGGTCGAAATGTGTTTTTACACATCTAGCGTAAAACAGCATGGTCGCTGTCTGAAATCAGTTTTTGGGACAGTTTGAAGAAATGACGGTGACACTGTTCATGAGCAGAAGTCTTAAAATGCCTATGTTGAAAATTTGGTGCCGAAAGTCCATAAAATGACTGTTTTACAATCATGTGTTGAGCAGTTTCCATGCACCCTTGCAACTTCACAAATTTGCAATATTTATGCACCAGATTTTCAACACTGGCATTTTTTCACACCTCCTTATGAACAGTACAGCTTTAATTTTTCACATCCTGCCCAAAATGTGTTTCTGCACTTGTGGTGCACAATGGTGTGGTCGCTGTGGGAAATCAACTTTTGGAACAGATTAACAAAATCACAGCACCACTGTTCATGAGGGGTGGTCACAAAATGCCTATGTTAAAAATGTGACTAATAAACTCCCAAAAATAATTGAGTTACGGACGTGTATTGCGCACTTTCTATGCATGCTCATGAATTTACCAATTTTTCATATTTTCACTCCAGATTTTCAACGTTGCCATTTTTTTTACACCTTCTCATAAACAATGCAGTTGTCATTTTCCACAACTTGCCCAAGATGTGTTTTCATCCCTGTGTCGCCAAATGGCATAGCCACTGTGCAAAACCACCTTTCAGCTAACAAACTGATTGTGCCACTTTTCATGAGGTGGGCTCACAAAAAGCCCATGTTGAAAATTTGGAGTGGAAATACCAACACACACCTATGGTGTTAGGGTTTCCAACTGTAGTACCCCACACTGTAGAGACTGACAGGCATCAGGGGTGTGACTTGGGATCATCATCTGTAATGCTCACACCATTCCACCCCAACCCCCACCCTGCAGCCAGTGACAGGCATCATGGTGTGCCTTGCACTGTTCGGCCACAAAGTTCACCCCATTCTCCTATACTGCACCCACCTCAGCTTATTTCCTTATGGAATGGGGTAAGTATAATGCCCAAAGACCCCAAAGCACACCACGACACTTGTCAGTGTCTACAGGGTAGGGTGAGGTACAGTGGCATGAGCATTATTGCTGATGACCCAAAGGCATACCCCAATGCCTGTCAGTCTCTACAGGGTGGGGGTTGGCGTCACTTCAATACTTCACTGCCATTCCTATTATGCATCTATAACTCTGGTACTACCAATGCCAGTCAAACAACATTTCAGCATTGACAAATGCTTGTTATACTGTGTGACTCTAAGCAAGTCACTTAGCCTCCCCAGTGCTCCAGGGTCACTTTTGAAAACAGGCACTTCTGCCTAGTGGGCCTTACCTGGTTATCAAAGGAAATAAATAAAAATACAATAAACTCGCAATGCTTATCCCCATTATTCTTTGTACTGCAACTCTCACCCATTCCCACTCTACTGCCTAGAACCTCCCCTTCCCATTTGTCTTGCATTCTTCTTATGCCAGTCCTCCTGCATTGACTGTCCCCTCTCCCACAGCCTCACTGCTCTGCATGCAGGACTACATTTCCTGCTTAACAGGAACATCTGCTATTGACATCATCACACAATAACCCAACCCTACATAGGAGCTATGGGAATTTGAGCTTTTTTCCTTTAATCTGGCTAATAGGCTACCCTATCCTAGCTAGTGTTTTAGGCCTTTCAGGATTTTCGCCTTTTTTTCTGGTCTAGAACCAATATGCTGCCTGTCCTAGACATGAAGTAATGGCTGTTTGGGATGTTTCCCTTTTATCTGGATCATGAATCAGTATGATGCCCTACCATAGATTAAATGTTATACAGTAACTGTTTTGGATTTTCCCTAATACAAAAAAAAAAAAAAATTACTACCAAAAAAATAAATAAGAAAAAATGCAGTCTGTCTTTTCCTATGACAAACGTCAGGAATTTACATAATACTAAACTAGATGAATTGCAAATGCTTCTAAACAGGGACAATATCGATATAGAAGCTATAACTGAAACCTGATGGAGGGAAAACTCTTTATGGAACAACAACATACCAGGGTATACAACCTACTGTAAAAATAGAACAGGAGGAAGAGGTGGTGGAATAACATTTTTTATTAAAAATAATATTATATTTAAACCAGTTATAGACAGTAGTGAAAATTCTACTGCTGAAATAATTTGGATTGAAGTACAGCGTGAATATGTATATAAATGTTGATTGGGCTTTGCTACAGGCCTCCTGATTCAAACATGAATGAACATCAGATTATTTTGAATTCAATCAACAGTAAATCAAATTATAAAGAAGTTATATTGTTGGGTGATTTTAATCTTCCCGGCATACACTGAGGAGAAGGTGTAGGAACCAACTGTCAGGAAAATTCTTTTATTGATACATGTCTGTTTAATGGCTTGCATCAGTTAATTAATAAACCCTCAAGAAATAATAACATATTAGATTTACTTTTGACAGATATTCTGGGCAAAATTAATAACATTAAAATACAAATACCCTTCAGAAACAGTGATCATATGGTCATAACATTTAACCTAAATTCTCAAATTAAACAGGAACTGGGTAGAACAGTATTTAAAAATTACAATAGAGCTAATTTCCATGCTCTTAAACAGGAATTATATAAATGGAACTGGGACTATGGGTCCCCCTCTGCAACAGAGCTTTGGAATAGATTAAAAGGCAAATTATTAGAGTTGGAAGATATCTTTGTACCGAATAAGATAATCTATAATAAAAAGGATAGGATCCCCCCATGGGTTACAAATAAAATTCATAAAATGATTAAGAACAAAAAAGAGCATATAGAGCAATGAAAAAAAGATAATTCTGACTTTAATGTATGGAAATATAAAAAACCCAAAAGGAATGTAAAAACATAATTAAAGCAGAAAATAATAGATTTGAGCACAGATTAGCATACATAAAAGGTGGGGGAAAAGTTTTTATTCTTATGTCAATAATAAAAAAACATCACCAAGAAAAAATGGTCCTTTAACAGTTAATAATGTGAACCTAATAACATCTAATGAAATGGCAGTTGAATTTAATAAATATTTTGGTGCAGTTTTTCATACAAAAAACACTAATAAACCCCCCCCAATAAGTAATAATGTAGATGATTATTTTGAATTTTCCAAAGAAGAGATCTTTTCAAAATTAAATAAATTAAATGTAAATAAATCACCAGGGCCAGAAAAGTTGCACCCGAGACTACTAAAGGAAATAAGAGACTGGTTAGTGATTCCACTTGTTAAGATTTTTAATATGTCTCTCCAAAATCTGTCTATACCTGAAGACTGGAAAGAGGCAGTAATAACACCTATATATAAAAGGGTAAACATGAGGACATCGCTAACTATAGGCCTATTAGTCTAACCAGTGTTCTGGGGAAGGACTTTGAATCACTACTAAAAGAAAGATTAGAAATAGATTTAGAAAAAAAGGGCTTAACTGACCATAATCAACATGGATTAAAAAAAAATAGGTCCTGTTTGACTTGTAATCTAGTTTTTTATGACCATATTAGTAGGATGTTGGAAAAAAATAACCTAGTGGATGTAGTTTATTTAGATTTTTGCAAAGCTTTTGATAAAGTCGCTCATGACATATTGGTACATAAAATGAGAAAAAAAAAAAAAGAATACACCTTCTAATAATTAATTGGGTGAAGAGTGGCTACAAAATCGCACACAGAGGGTGTCTATTAAAGGACATTCCTCTGATCTCTGTTCTGTGACCAGTGGAGTGCCTCAGGGATTGGTATTGAGACCAATATTGTTCTCAATTTTTATTCCAGATTTAATAGAAAATATAAATAGCTTCATTATTAAATTTGCCGATGACACAAAATTAGCAGCACAGGTAAAAAATGATGAGGAGAGATGCATACTTAGTAATGACCTTCTAATATTAGAAGAGTGGGCAAAGAAAAAAATCACATGTCCTTTAATATCAATAAATGTGTTATTATGCATCTTGGAACAACTAATAATCACTATCAGTTTACACTAAATAATCAAATTCTCACATCAGTTAAACAGCATAACGATTTAGGCGTAATAATTACTAGTGACTTAGTTTTTCACAATCATTGCAATTTCATTATAAATAGGGCAAATAGAACACTGGGTTGTATAAAAAGGAGCTCTATTTCAAGGGACAGAGGCTGTATACTGCCCTTGTATAAGGCATATGTGAGTTCACACCTAGATTATTGTTCTCCTTTGTGAAACCCCTATCATAAAAGTGACATAAATAGATTGGAGGGTGTCCAGAGGAGGGCTACTAAGATGGTAATGAATATGTTTGACTAGGACTACCATTTAAGACTTGACAAATTAAATCTATAGATTAGAGCAGAGAAGAACTAGAGGAAAACTTCTCTTAATGTATAAATTATCAACTGATAGTCAATTAGTGGCTCAACTTGGAAAGCCTCTCAATATATGGGAACGTGACCTTAGAAGTCATAACCATCAATTATCGCTTACTTATCCATGAAATAACAAGAGGTGTTATTTCTATACACAAAAAATAATCCCAATATGGAACTTTCTGCCCAACACTATAGTGCAATCACATAGTCATACAGATTTTAAACACAAACTCAATCAGCATCTGTTGAACAAGGGATGATGTACCAGCCACTGCTGGAGATGCATAATTATGGGCTTCAGCCTTCTATATATCGTTCTTAGTATATAGTATATAGTACACAGCTAGGTACTATACCCATGTGCTGCCCTACCTTTGTTAGAGTGAAATACTTATCATTAGTTTATCCTAATGTTTCTCCAGTTCCCCACCCCTACAGTTAGTTTTTTCAGCTTTTGAAACTGCTGTTTCCACACTTGGCCTCTCCCTAGTACCGTGTTGTGGACTGGGTGGAATAGTTCTTACTTTAGCTCTTAAAGCAAGTTTAAACTTAATGCTTAGGAGCTACTGGTATTTTAATGCATGACATTTTTCATATCATAAGAGTGGCACTGAATTTTCTGCCAGCTGATGCACCAAAGTGATGATGCCCAAGTCTCTTTCTTCCATTGTGACTGCCAGCAACTCACCTCCCAGCCTATAGGTGGCTTCAGGGTTTCTCTTCCCTATGTGCATGATCTTGCACTTCTTTGCGTTAAACCCCAGTTGCCACTCTTCAGACCATTTTGCTAGTTTATCCAGATCTCTTCTCATTCTGCCCACACAATCTGGATCATCTACTCTGTTGCAGATCTTGGTGTCATCTGCAAACAGACAAACCTTATCCTCCAGTCCATCTGCAATGTCACTGATGCAGATATTGAAGAGGACTGGACCCAGGACTGATCCCTTAGGTACCCCACTTGTGACTTGCATCTCTTCTGACTGTATACCATTTACCACCACTCTCTGTTTTCTGCCCTTCAACCAGATTGCCAACCAGTTGACCAATGTCTGACCAACCCCAAGCCTACACAGCTTATTAATCAATCTTCTATGTGGAACAGTATCGAAAGCTTTGCTGAAGTCAAAGTAGGCAGCATCAACTGCACTCCCTTGGTCCACCACTCTAGTTACCCAGTCAAAGAAATCTAGGAGATTAGTTTGACAGGACCTTCCTTTTGTAAACCCATGCTGTCTTGGAACCTGTACTCCTATGTATTCCAGGTGTTGTACTATCTTTTCCTTAAGGAGCACCTCCATAATCTTGCCCACTACTGAGGTAAGACTGACTGGTCTGTAGTTCCCTGCCTCATCCCTACCTACCACCACTCTTGTGGAGCAGGATCACATGAGCCCCTCTCCAGTCTTCTGGGACCTCTCCTGTGCTCAGAGACTCACTAACTAGTTCTGATAATGACTTTGCTAGTTCTACCCTTAGCTACTTTAGCACCCTGGGATGTATGCTATCAGGTCCCATTGCTTTGTTCACCCTGAGCATAGTGAGCTCTTGTAGGACCCTTTCTTTTGTGAAGTTACTAGTGCACACCTCCCTCGCCCCTGTGTCCATGGTGCTGAGCTGTGGCCCTGCCCTACCTTTTCCTCAGTAAATACTGAGCAGAAATATCTATTTAGGATTGATACTTTTCCTTGGTCCTCCTACACACACTCCCCCTAACCCCCTTTGATCTTATCAATACCCCCTTTGGACTTTCTCCTTTCACTAATGTATCTATAGAAAGTCTTGTCCCCTTCTTTTACTGTCTGTGCTAGTGTTTCTTTGGTTTGGGCCTTTGCCTGTCTTACTGTCTTCCCTGCTTCCCTTATGGAACTTTGGTATGCCTACCTATCTTCATCCTGCTGCGTTCCCTTATATTTCCTGAAGGCCAACCTTTTGGCTCTGACCTTTTCTGCTACTGTTTTTGAGAATCAAAGTGGTTTCCTCCTTCTTTTGCTCTTGCTTTTCTCTCTATCACAATGGGATGTTGCTTAAAGTATTGCATCCTTAATACTTGCAAAATTTGCCTGTACCCCTTCACCCATATTTCTTCTTGCCAGGGCTAGCTTAACTCTGTTGGCCATCTTATCAAAGTCAGCTCCTCTGAAGTCTCATATTTTTGAATTGGAATGGGATGATTTAGTTCTAGTTTCCAAACTGAACCACATCATGTGATGGTCACTGGCCCCCAAGTGACCTTCTACCTGGAGATCTGTGATCAGCTCCCTGTTAATCAGTACTAGATCTAGGATAGCCCTGTCTCATGTGGGTTGTTGTACCAGTTGTTTGAGCCCCTCCCCCAACAGGGAATCCACCATGTGTCTAGTTCTGGTGGATATTCCTGCTGGTACTGACCAATCGGTATCTGGCATGTTGAAGTCTCCCATTATCAGAACCTCCCCTTTAGCTGTCATGTTTTGTATATCTTCTAACAGCAATGTGTCTATGTCTTCCCCCTAATCTGGAGGACTGTGTACAACCCCAGTCCATATGGCTGTCCCATTTCCGGTTTCCAGTGTGACCCACAGTTCTTCTGGCTACTTATGTGTATTCTGAATGGACTCTTCAGTTCTCTGTACCTGATGGTGTCTGCCTACTCTTCCTTTATCTTCTGCTCCTCCCAGTACCTCTAGTGTCCTTCTCTATTTCTCCCCATGCAGGCTTCTGGTTCAGTAGGGCCAGATATGTTGCATGCTGGTCTGTAAGAACATAAAATAGTGGACATTGGTGATACTGTGAATTATCAACACAAAAAAAAACATAAGCCATGTGTACAGAACATACACAATACTCACTCTAAATGAATCAATGAACTACTGTTCTCCACCCTGATCATTTAAATATAAGTTTCACCGGAGCTCTTTCCTTCTAAGACTGCTTGAAAGGCAGAGTAGAGAAACTTACCAGAGCAAGGGAGAAGGATTAAGACTTAGTTTGGCTAAGCAGATTTACTGTGTGGTGGTGTTTTTATTTTTTACTCACAGGGATTGCTACTGTTTGTTGCTAACATTTCATTGCTTTATTTTTTCTCTGATTCAAATTGTTGTTGCTGGTATACCTTCTTCTGCATTATTACAAGGTGTGCCTACAGGTGTGTGCTAACAATTACTGCTGTAATCTTCTGAGTCAAATTGTCTTTTGCAAGGTATATCTTCTGTTACTGCTTTATTTTCTCTGGAGCAAAGTGTTTCTTACAGGGTATATCTTCTGAAATTATTACAGGTGGTGCTTTACAGGTTTTACAGTTTTATCTAACATTAGGATAAGCTTTCAGGGTTACTGCATTTGTTGTTGACTGATTGTTTCTGCTCTTACCTCCTTGTTCTTTCGTCCGTGGTTCTTCTTTTTAGGCAGGGGAAGGGCCCAGCCACCCACCCCCATCCCCAACCACCCCACGCTACACTCCTTTTATAGGGTACCACAGTTGTGACATTTCCTGTGGCAGAGCAGGAAGGGCGGATCAGTGGGGCCTCCACAAGGTGATCTCATTTACAGGGCACTAGTAATTTAACTTGTTATAACAAGTTAAGCAAAGCACAATTAAACCATTACTTGCATTTTTTTTCCTTCTAATTACTCTGACTAGGTTACAAACCCAGCAACTTATTTGGAATGGATTTCATTAACTGCAGGTACTGTGGAACAATTTTCAGAAGGACAGTCTTACAAGATTTAGGACACTGTCCTACATGCTGAGCCTTTGGAGATCTTAGGTCTCAGCTCCAGGCAGCATGGGCAGAGATTGCACGCCTCAAATTTCATATTGAAGAGGAAATACATTATAAGAACCACCCGCCATTTCCCCAGCATCCAACAGAAAAACCTCGACCGCAGAGGGTAGTTGGTCCAGGAGGTTGGCAGGTGGTTAGGAGGAGCAAATCAGGTGCCCCATCACTCTCTACTCTCCAACACATTACCTCCAAAAACCATATAAACACTACAAACAGGTATCTGCCTCTATCTCTGAAATCAAATAAAGAGGCAGAAGACACTGCAGAGCAGGACACTGTGGCACAGGAGCTAGCACAACAATACTCACCCAAATCAGGAACCAAAACTAAACAAGCACAAAGGAAATCAAAAACTTTGATCATAGGAGACTCCATGATTCGGGAGTTGATACCCATCTCAGCCAGGGTGATGGTCAGATGTCTCCAGGTACATCAGCATGGAGAGACACTGACCGCATTGCTAAAATTGTTCACAAAGCAGGAGAAAACATTGATGTCCTAGTACACATAGGGACTAATGATCTCGCCAGCCGGTCAGTTGTGGAGACCAAGGAACACCTGACTAGGCTGGGTGACAAACTATCATCTATTTCGTCCGGCATCTCCTTCTCTGAGATCCTGCCAGTCTGGGAGAAGGGAGCAGATGGACGGAAGGTCAGAGAAGGGGAGATAGGGGAGCTAAACACGTGGCTCAAGGACTGGTGCCAGGAAAAAGGACACAGATTTGTAGGGAACTGGCAACAGTTCTGGGAGCGAAAGTTCTTCAAATTTGATGGACTGCATCTGACTAAAGAGGGAGTCAGTGCATTGGGGCAGAAGTTTGACGTCTTTGCAGAATATTTAAACTAGCAAATGGGGAGAGGGGTGCAGCATCCCATACGTCAAATGGGAAGAACACCCTTCCCCCCTCAGCTAGTGGTCAAACAGGAATTCAGCGTGTTTGCCATTCATTTGCATCACAGGTAAGAAAAAAGGTTTGTCTCCCATACGATGCACAGGGTAATGCCAAACTTCACCAACAACTAACACACCAAAATCTGGCCAATGGAAAATCATGTACACAAATGCTCACAGCCTGGGAAATAAGATCCCAGACCTGCAGGCAATTATGTCAGAGGCTAAACTGGACATAGTAGCAATTAGTGAGACGTGGTTTACCAGTAACCACACTTGGGAGACTTCAGTACCTGGCTATGTATTGTTCAGAAGAGACCGAGGTGCAAAAGGGGAGAGGTGGCCCTGTATGTTAATGAAAATATCAAAGCTACAGAAATTCAGAATACACATAAGGAGCCAGAAGAACTGTGGGTCACCCTGGAAACAGGAAATGGGACAGCCATAAGAACTGGGGTTGTCTACAGGCCCCAGACCAGAGGGAGGACATAGACACATTACTGTTAGAAGATATACAAAACATGACAGCTAAAGGGAGGTTCTGATAATGGGAGACTTCAACATGCCAGATACAGATTGGTCAATACCAGCAGGAACATCTGCCAGAACTAGACTCATAGTGGATTCCCTGCAGGGGGAGGGCCTCAAACAACTGGTACAGCAACCCGCAAGAGACAGGGCTATCCTAGATCTAGTACTGACTAACAAAGAAGGGATCACAGATCTCCAGGTAGAAGGTCACCTGGGGGCCAGTGACCATCACATGGTATGGTTCAATTTGGCTACTACATCTAAATCATCCCATTCCAAAGCAAAAATATGGGACTTCAGGGAGCTGACTTTGATAAGATGGCCAACAGAGTTAAGCTAGCCCTGGCAAAAGAAACACAGGTGAGGAGGTACAGGCAAAGTGGGCAAGCATTAAGGATACAATACTTGAAGCAACATCCCATTGTGTTAGACAGAAAAGGAAGTGCAAAGAAGAAGGAACCACTTTGGTTCTCAAATACAGTAGCAGAAAAGGTCAGAGCCAAAAGGCTGGCCTTCAGGAAATATATAAGGGAACACAGCGGGATGAAGATAGGGAGGCATACCAAACTGCCCTAAGGGAAGCAGGTAAGGCAGTAAGGCAGGCAAAGTCCCAAACTGAGGAAACACTAGCACGAACAGTAAAAGAAGGTGACAAGACTTTCTATAGATACATTAGTGAAAGGAGAAAGTCCAGAGGGGTATTGCTAAGCAATGGAGAAAAGGGAGAATGTGAGGAGGAGGACCCTGTAAAGGCATCTATCCTAAATAGATACTTTTGCTCAGTATTTACTGAAGAAGGTAGGGCAGGGCCCACAGCTCAGCATCATGGACACAGGGGAGGGAGGTGAGCACTACTCCTTCACAAAGAAAGGGTCCTACAAGAGCTTGCTAAGCTCAGGGTGGATAAGGCAATGGGACCTGATGGCATACATCCCAGGGTACTTAAGGAGCTAAAGGAGGAACTAGCAGAGCCATTAGCAGAATTGTTTAGTGAGTCTCTGAGCACAGGAGAGGTCCCAGAAGACTGGAGAAGGGCTCATGTGATCCCACTCCACAAGAGTGGTAGCAGGGAGGAGGCGGGGAACTACAGACCGGTCAGTCTTACCTCAGTAGTGGGCAAGATTATGGAGGCACTCCTTAAGGAAAGGATAGTGCAACACCTGGAATCCATAGGGGCACAGGATCCAAGACAGCATGGGTTTACAAAAGGAAGGTCCTGTCAAACTAATCTCATAGATTTCTTTGACTGGGTAACCAGAGTGGTGGACCAAGGGGGAGCAGTTGATGTCGCCTACCTTGACTTCAGCAAAGCTTTTGACACTGTTCCACATAGAAGATTGATAAATAAGCTAGGTAGGCTCAGGGTGGGTCAGAAGTTGGTCAACTGGGTGGCAAACTGGTTGACTGGCAGAAAACAGAGAGTGGTGGTAAATGGTATACAGTCAGAAGAGATGCAAGTCACAAGTGGGGTACCTCAGGGATCAGTCCTGGGGCCAGTCCTATTCAACATCTTCATTAGTGACCTCTGCAGATGGACTAGAGGGTAAGGCTTGTCTGTTTGCAGATGACACCAAGATCTGCAACAGAGTAGATGATCCAGATGGGGTGGGCAGAATGAGAAGAGATCTGGATAAACTAGCAGAATGGTCAGAAGAGTGGCAACTGGGATTTAATGCAAAGAAGTGCAAAATCATGCACATAGGGAAGAAAAACCCTGAAGCCACTTATAGGCTGGGAGGGGAGTTGCTAGCAGTCACAAAGGAAGAAAGAGACTTGGGCATCATCATCACTGATGACCTAAAATCATCCAAGCAGACCTCTAAAGCAGTAGGTAAGGCTAGGGGGTGTTAGGGTGTATTAGTAGGGGTATCACAAGTCGTAGAGGAGGTAATAATCCCTCTGTACAAGACATTGGTTAGGCCCCATCTGAGTACTGCGTGCAGTATTGGAGGCCACACCTTCACAAGGACATTAACCAAATTGAGGCAGTCCAGAGAGGGCAACCAAAATGGTGCAGGGACTGCATCAGAAGACATATGAGGACAGATTAATGGAGCTCAATATGTATACCCTTGACAAAGGAGGGAGAGAGTGATATGATCGAGACATTTAAACACCTTAAGGGCATAAACAAAGGTGAAAGAGTCTAACATGTTTAAATATAAGAAAAATAGCAGGACAAGAGGACACAGCATGAGATTAGAGGAGGCCGATTAAGGGGAATGTGAGGAAATTCTTTTCACAGAAAGGGTGGTAGATGCATGGAATGGCTTACCACAAGAAGTGGTGGCTATGAATACAGTGCAGGGCTTCAAACAGGCATGGGATAGGCATAAGGGAGCAATACAAATGACTATGAATAGATAGGTCACTGACAGAGCAAAGGCCGATGGCACATTTATAAGGTAGAAAAAGAAATGGGCAGACTGGATGGGCCTTGCGGTCCTTATCTGCCGTCAACTTCTATGTTTCTAAGTTCCCTTAGCCAGCAAGAACAGAAAATTGGCAACTGAAGAGATAATAGAATGCCCACTCTGACAGAAAAATTGCGTAAATTGATCATTTGCACAAGACCCAGTTAACCAAATGACAAAACAGGTTCATTCACCAGAACTTCTTGGACAGTGAAATAAATTAATTACCAGAAGCATAATGACTTTGGAGATGTCTCCACCCTATATGTGTGTCAGAAGTGAAAATATTCCACTACATGGAACGCTATCTAATGTGCCCCTGTTAATCAAGGCCCCTTCAATGGGGCTGCTTGTAGCAATGTACACACTTTACCAGGTGAATAAGGCTACATAAAGTGACACTTTACCTTCAAAGTGCTTCTCCACATAGCGCTTCACCTGGCAAAGGCTCTGTGAAGTGACACTTCACCAGTGAAGTGCCACTTCCCTGAATTATTATAGCTACAGTGGGCATAGCCCTGCAGCCATCTTGTGAGCACACTGGAGAAAAGGGAGTTCACAGACACCAAACAGACTTTTAAATAGTGGAACTTAATGGCAATTACTGCGTGTTCTTCACACTATTTAGTCCATCAGTAGAACATGGCACTGTCCACCATGCCCAAGATGGCTGCTGGAGTTTAGTGTGCATGTACAAGTCATTGCGTGTGTGCAGAAAACTCCAGTGGCCACCTTAAACATGGCAGAATGTGCCATGTTTCTCCATGAGCACATCTACAGCCCTGCTGGCTCTGGCCAGAGTTTGTTTTGCATTGTTAAAGAAAAATATTTCCCCATTCTCCACTCTCTTTTGGCATCCTATCTCACCCTCCACCAACCCAGCCCTGACCAGAATAAATCATAAACCCACCTTCCACACACCCACTGAACAGCACCCATCCCACCCACCTCCCCAGCCCATGCAAAATAATATTGAAAACAGTCTTTTCCTCACCTGTTCATCACCCCTCCTTACCGTGTGCACCCAACCCACCCTCCACAACACCATGCCACCCTACAAAATGATACTATTGATGTGAGATGACAGTGACCAGCAGAGATTCTCCTCTCACTGCTTCAGATGTCTGCTGTTTGAAAGAATGGGAGCACTTGATTGCAATATTCTGCTGTTTTTCATAATCAGACAGCAGCCTGCCAAGATAGTGAGAGGGGTATATTTTGGTCACCAAACCCTCTTGCAGATGGTGTTGCTGGCTGAGTGCCAACTTAATTTTAGGTATGCATAAAACAAAGTTTGAAACTTTTCCAACATTTTGGCAGTGTCAGTGGCTCAGCAGGTAGCATACTCACCTCTGAGGCTGGGAGATGAGAAGGCTGTGGGTTCTATCCACACACCAGGCACTTGGGTTAAATACCAATACTGACACTGTAGTGCAGCGTGGGGGGGGGGGTGCTGCACTCCTGAGGTGCTGTCTTTCAAATGAGATGTTAAACTGAGGTCCCATCTGCCTGTTCTGGTGATAGTTCAGGTGGATGTTAAAGATCCCATGGCACTTCTCAAAAAGAGTAGGAGTGTTTTTATTTCAAAATATATGAACATGCAAGTCAAAATAAACAATCATAATTCAAATAAGCCATACATTTCTTATATATCTATACAATATTTACAATAATACCAACAGTGTGTGCCTTAAAACAGCACTTTTTTCATATTTTTATATTAATTCTTAACTTTTCCCTATGACATATTGATCCATAAGATTTCTATCTTGTTACCTTTCAAATAGACAATCCTATTGACCTCCTTCACCTTCACCTAAAGGTGTTCATATTGTATCTAAAAGACACCACATTATTTGGTGGGGATGGTCTTTCATATAGTCTTGTCTCTTTATACAATATATGTTGTCTCGTAATGCTTGTAACATTTGTACTGTAGACCGTTCTATTTGCTGCAAGGTGAGTTTACACCCTGCATGCCATATTCAGTATCTGAAACATGTTGTCAGAATCCTGAGCATACCAGGATCATATTGTGGCCCTGTTTTGGGGAATATCACAAAGTATAATGCATTGGGTGTTGCCATCCAACTGGGTAGCCACACCCTTGTCTGAAAAGCTAATGTCCAGAATTTTAGAATAAATGGACGCTCAAAAATGAGGTGGTCCATAGTCTCTAGTTGTACTATGCACATCTGTCTAGGGCAGACGTGTTCAGATTTTTCTTTATGCTTTAAGTTATCCTTCACAGGGATTTTCCTATGTATACTCAACCAAGTATTATTCCACATCTGGGGCGGTATCCTCTTCTCTGTCAGTAATGCAGCTATGTACTTAATATCTTTTTGGGGTCTTGAAATGTGTGCAGGCTGTTGTAGGAAAAATGTGTTCTGAATATGGCTATAAAACTGTTTTCTTTCTTAAGTTATAATTGCTTCCTGTGTGACTTCCCAAATTTTAAGCTTGCTGATACTGTCTCTTAAATAAATTGGGTACTGGGTGATTTTACTTTGCTTTGAGATCACTCTATTTTGGACTCATGTCTGTAGCATTGGTGCTGTTTGATCTGCTACCCAAGGGCACCGTATCTGTATTTTTCCTGATAGTATGGGTCTAATGTTCACATACAAGAATATGCTGTGATTAAATGGGATGGGGTTTATGAGTTTTAGTCCTCCTTCTGCGATGTCTAGGTATAGTATTTCTTTCTTGATGGGGTTCAAACAGCTTCCCCATATACCTTGAAAAAAACAGCTGAGTAACCTAGTTCCCATGTCTTTTGGGGAGGATATATATATATATATATATATATATATATATATATATATATACACACACACACACACATATATAATGGTAGCTCAGTAGTGCTACCATAGTTAGGGTTGAGTAGCACTTATAAGGTTAAAGGGTGAAACTTTGCACCCTATTAACCTTGCCACCATTCAAGAGATTTGCATGAAAATTGGTGTGCACAGTTGGGCAGAGTAGATCTTGGGATCTGCCAACTTTTGTACTGGTTGGATATACAGCTCCAGAGTTATTAAGTGACATCCGAATGCGCAATTACTCTTTTTTGTGCATTCTTTGATCATGCCTATAGGTCGCACAGCTTGTGCGACTCGTCCAAAAACTTCAGGAAACATGCAGCCAGGATCCCCAATGTGCCTTTTGAAGATTTCGTGAAAAAATATTGAATGGTTCAAAAGTTATTCAAAAAACAATTTCCCATTATAAGTCAATGGGAAAAGTTAACAAAAAGTTCAACACTTTCGCAAATGCACTTTTTAGCACTGCAAATGGCCCTAGTAGTGTTGAAAATATGCCATGTTTTTTCAGTTGCTGATCAGAAAAATGCTTGGCATTTAAAATTGGGACTCTCTAGGAACACAATTCTTTTTGTGTTCACCTAGTCGGACCCTCAGGATGCTAGCCATGTCTTTATTTGGGGTTAAACACCCCAGAAATATGTTTTTCAAATTTCTGGAAAAAGTAGTGTCACAAAGTAGTGTCACACCTGTGACACTTTCACAGAATATTGTGAAAGCTTTCACAAATTGCAACACTACTTTTCCAGACTATGGCCAAAATGACAGGAGTTCTTTGCCACCCTGCTGCAAAAGAATGGTTTGGTCTTTTGAGTTGAAATTTGTAGGGAAGGCAGCCAACATCTCTCAGATGTGCCTTTTTGTGGCTTGGTGACAAAATATTGCATGGATGCCAAGTTACAGTATGCCGAATTTGAAATTTTTTCCCATAGACTAACATGGTGGCGTTTGCAGCACATTTTGGGGCTCGTATCTCGGAAACGGTGCAAGATATGGAATTTTCATTGTGAAAATGTGAAAACCTAGCCAGGAAACTCATGAATCATGTGAAATTTAAATTTTTTCTCTGCAGTGCACGGTTCCTGAGATATAAGCAATTTAGTATTCCAACAGCTCATTTTCTGCTCCGAGGCCCATTATTATGCATACAATCTTTGTACACACTGTGTTTCTGTATGCAGCTGTTGGGCAAATACAGGGTGTGCACTTCTGTTACTGTAACAGTTAGAATTTCCACTTGCATTTCTGTACCCATTTGCATTACTGTTCCAGTGTACGCCTCCGTGTGCGTTACCCTCTGCTTTCTCATTTGCGCTTGTGGTTGCATTTCTGTTACCATTTGCATTTCCACTACTGTTTCTGCTTGCATTTCGGTTTGTGTTTGCATTTCTCTTTCTGTTGGTGCCTTCGTTGCTGTTACTGTTACCATTTGCATTTCCAATTGCGTTACTGTGCCCGTGCGCATTATGGTTTGCGTTTCTGTATGTGCTTCCATTTGCTTTTGCGTTTCTGTTTCCTTTGGCATTATTGTTGCTGTTACCGTTACCATTTGCATTCACAACAGTGGTAACGTGACCATGCACGGTATGATTTGTGTTTCCATACATGCTTCCATTCCCATTTCCATTTCTGTTTCCTTTGACGTTATTGTTCATGTTAACTTTACCATTTGCTTTTACAATTACGGTACCGTGACCGTGCGCATTATGGTTTGCATTTCCGTATGCACTTGCATTCACATTTCAGTTTCTGTTCCCTTTGGCATTATTTATGCTGTTAACATTAACATTTGCATTTCCAATTTCCGTACCATGACCGTGAGCATCACAGTTTGCATTTCCTTACGTGGTTGTGTCTCCCTTTTGCGTCACTATTCGGTTTGGCATCACTTTGCACTTGCATTTCTGTTAAGGTTTGCTTTACCATTTATGTTTCTGTCACCATGTAAGCAACCATTAGTGCTTGTGTTTCCCTTGCGCTTACCGTTACTATGTCAGAAAACAACACGTGGTGGGAGCGGGGGCCACCACCACATTCCATTCACTACTTCTACTGCACGTTCTCAAAAAGAAGGGAAATAAGAAGAAAAAAACTCCATTTAATGCATCAGTTAGGGTTGTTCCACAGTGACAAAAGTGAGGAAATTCAGTGTTAGGATTGAAACCCCCCTTGCACCCACCACCACCCTGCCCCCCCAGCCAGCATCAGGATGTGGGTTGGGGTCATCAGTCCTAACTTTCACCCCATTCACCTATAGTTCACCACCTCAGCTTCTTTACACATGTGATGCAGTGAGAGTTAGGGTCAATGACCCCAACGCACACCCCGATGCTGGCTGGAGGTGGGTGCAAGGGGGGTTTCAACCTTAACATCAAATTTCTTCACTTTTGTTGCTGTGGAACAACCTAACTATTGCATTAAATTGAGTTTGTTTGCCTTTAAATATATATATATATATATATATATATATATATATATATATATGTAAATAATTTACATATAGAAACAATGGTAGTAGATAAGTATGCAACATGTGTAACTTTTTTTTTGGTCATTCACCATTGGTTCCTTCTGGCCATTCCGTCTAAGGCTAAGCTTTGTAAATATTCCCAATTATACCAGGCACTATCAGGTTATCCAAAAAAACATCCCTAATATCTTAGCACCAGTAGTAGTTATGGGTATATTAAGTATATGGGTGTCATACAGTATGTTCTTGCTGAACCTATACAGATGCATGTGCTCTTCTGTAAATTGATCTTTGATCCTGAAATCTTTGCAAAATTTGATAGAATCTGTGCTACTGGTGTGGCTGAAGAATGATCTGCCAGTACTGTATTATGCATAAATCATCCACATATCCTAATGTCTTGATTTTGCAGTCTTGCCTAGATACTGCTAAACCTTGTATCCCTGGCTGTATGTTAATACTTCTAATTAAGGGGTCTAGGGACAGAATATATAAAATGGGGCTGAGAGGGCATCCCTGTGTTACCCCTGTCTTGATGTTGTAAGCTTTCCCTATATGTCCCTTGATATATGGGGAAATGTTAGCATGTTTGTAATACATCTAGAGCCACTGTATATATTGCTGGGGGAGACCAAATTGTTCTAAATATAACTAGAGATACTGATGAGAGATCCTGTCAAAGGCCTTGGATTGGTCTATGTTTAACAAGAAACCAGTTAATTCTTCACTGTCCCCTTTTTCTAATAATTCTCTGATGAGAATCAGTATATCTGAAACTTTCCATCCGGGAAGAGAACATGCCTGTGTGTAATGGATTTAAGGTGAGATGGTGGAGGTCAACCTATTACTCAACATCTTTGTAAGAAATTTACAATCCGAGTTTAGTAGAGAAATTGGTCTCCAATTATCTAAACTTTCTTTGTCACCTTTTTTTGTGCATTAATAGCACTGGGCCATTATACATTTCTTGAGGGAGTTCCATATGCTGTAAAATATAGTTGTAAACTTTGGTCATTTCGGGTAACATAAATTTGATTAATTCTTTATAAAATGTAGGGGGTAGACCATCTGGTCCTGAGTCAGTCCCTGTTTTTAACTGTCTTATCAGAGCTGCTAACTCCTTCACTGTAACTGGGCTTACCAGTATAGCTTTAGCTTGTTCAGGTAATTGTGGTAAGTTACAGTTTTGGAGCCATCTAGTGCCTTCTTCTGGGATCTTATGTTCTGAACCGTACAATTCTGTCAAGTAATGTTCTATCTTTATCATATTTACATTCCCTGTGATAGTCAATTCTCCTCTCTTTAGCACTGATATCATTTTCTTATTAGCCTGCATCATGCAAGTCTTATAAGGGTTGGCCTGTACTTCTGTCCCTTTAGTCAAATACTTCTGTTCAAATTCTAAATACTTACTTCTGTCATATTGACTTGCTGCCATATCTTGTTTAACATATTTAATTTGTTCTGTCTAGTCCTGCCCTGTTTCAATTTGTAAGAAAATCAATTGGCTCTAAGTTGTCCTGTTTTTTTAAATATCTAATCAAATCTGTTTTGCTCTGTTAGCACCATGCTATTAGATTCTCATATAAAAATATAACTCATTTCCCAGCTTCAGTACCAGATTTGAAACCTTGTATCTCTGGTATGTCTAGTAGGGTAGAACTGAAATGCCAATACCCCTTTCCTAGTGTTATCTCTGGTGCATAAGAAATTATGCATTCTCGTAAGGAATGATCAAATGTGGGTACTGGATGTACTTTGGAAAATACTCTAGGAATGTATGGGGAGACTAACCAGTAGTCAATTCTTGTTTTTAAAGTACCTTTGAAATAAGCATATTGGGGGGCAGAATGCTGCAAATAAAATACATCAGTACATTTTCTCTAAGTGATGATTCTGTTTAGTAGTTCAGCATCGCAGAAAGTTTTATCTGTTCTAAGCCCCCCTATCCTGTATAAGTCTGCTACAATTGAAATCCACCCTCCCCATAACACTGCTGTTACTGTCAGCAGGTATGGTTGGATTAGTCTAAAAAGCTGTGTTCTGTTAGCTCTTTCCTGTGGGGCATATATTTCATTTCATTTTCTTTTTATTTTTTATTCTTGTAGGACTGATGAGCAAATTGCCTGTTTTCACAGGTGACAAGTTGAGGTTTACATAAATACAAAAAACTTTAAATATATACAAACAATAAATACTGTACAAATTGAGCAATCAAATACTTCACAACATAATACAATTCAAATCACACACTATAGCAAACACAGTGCTATTAATCTTGTAAATACAGCACAAGTCTTTTCTTAAAAACATTAACTGTTTTACTATACAATAGTTTCAGATGGAGTGAATTAAAACATTTAGGGGCCCTATAAGTAATAGATTTTTGATCAATGGCTTTACAACATCAATCAATCAATCAAAATCTTTATTTTGCCAAGTGAAACATCATTGAGACAAGCTCATTTACAAGATGGACCTGGGGCAAAACAATTGCCAACAGGGTTAAGACACCACAGGCTGAGTGAACATACATAACAATTACATAGTAATAATAACAACATAATAACATATAACCATCTCATGTGACAAGATACTTGCACCAGAACATACTAATAGGTTCAACAGGAGGTAGTGTCATTTAAATACAATTGCATGGATACAGATATATGGACTTAAGGTAATAAACTAAAGTTTATACAGTAAACATAATTGGAGGAGTCATAGTGAGCAGGACTGGCAGTTCCTCTAGTGTCAGAGTGCAAAGAAGTTTGAGATGTAAGAGTCCTTTGATAAGTACTGTTGTCATGGCCTGGCAAGTGGGGTGGGAAGGGAAGGGGGATATAGGGAGTGGAGAGGGAAGTTCAGCTGAGATAGGAGAGGGTTGGACATGATGGCCTAGGGAGGGAGGAAGGACTGTTCGAAGGGAGAACATGACAGATGCTACAGGCAATGGTTGGGGTTTAAGTCCAATATTTGAAGCACAGACATATCGTGATGTTGAGACCTTGATTTGGACAATAACAGAAGGGAGGACTCAAATGACGCCTCAGGCAATAGTTGAGGTTTAAGTCCAGAATTTAAAGCAGTAATAAATCGTGATGTTAAGACCTTGACTTGAAACAATGACAGACTTCAGAGAAGGTCCTCAGGAACAAAGATTTGAAAAGGGAGAACGTGACAGGGGTAGCGAGCCTTAAGGATTTCTGGATCTTATTCCAGAGTGTAGGAAGAATGAAGCTTATTGAAGCTCTACCAAGTGTGTTTTAACTTTAGGGATTGCCAGAGATAAGATGGTAAGACATCTGAGAGAATAGGCACTAGGGATGAAGGGAGTTAGGCAGCCTGTGAGGTACTGAGGTAATTTATTAGTGATTGCCTTATATGTCCATAGAATAGCATTCTTTTGCCTCCTGAAGCTAAGAGAGGTCCAGCCTGTGGAAGAATAGAGGATGCAGTGATGCGTGTCATAAAGGGCATCCAAAATCAACCTAAGGGCTCTGTGGTATAAGGTATCAAGCTTGGAGAGATTTGTGCTAGTACTATGGCACTAGAGGAAGTCTGCATAGTCTAGGAGAGGCAAGAAGGTAGCTTGGACTAGGAGTTTTCTAGCCTCCTGGGTTAGTTAGTGCTTGATCCTGAAGAAAATACCAGGCCTTTGATGCAGTTTCTTGGTGAGTTCATCAATGTGATCAATGAAGTACAATTTGTAGTCAATCCAGACCACCAGGTATTTGAATTTTTCCACAAACTCCAGGGCTTCTCCCAAAAGGGTGCTTATGTGAGGAACCTTATCTGGGGTTTTTTGAGATGAGGGTCCAGTGGAGAGAAAATCAGGGCCTTCGTCTTTCTGGCATTGAGCAGGAGTTTCAAGTTGAGTATATTTTTTGGAGGATGTCAAAATCATTCTGGAGTTCCATAATGTCTTGATCCAGAGTTGATCGGTCAATGTATAGCACTGTATCATCAGCAAAAGATGGATTCTAGATGACTTTAGGCCAGTGTCAGTTTGATTAATATAAATGGCAAAGAAAAGTGGACCAAGTAGGGATCCTTGGGCGACACCTCTAAGGAATATTTTTTTTGTGGCGATAGGTCTCCTTCAGCCTTGACATGCTGCTCTCTGTCCACAAGATAGTTTGCAAACCAACTTAGGGCCAGGTTGTCCACCCCAACTTTCTTCAGGGTCACCAGGAGTAAATCATGGTCCACCGTGTTGAATGCCATGCTAAGGTCAAGAAATGAGGTGCATATGTATTGTTTGTTATCAAGTGCAGGCTGCCAGTCATTTATAACCTTAGCAAGGGCAGTGGAAGTACTATGCATGGGATGGAAACTAGATTGAATCAGGTTTAGTAGATTAAAACTTTCCATATGAGATCTGAGCTGTTCATTTACTACCTTCTCCAATAGTTTTGACAAGGCCGGGAGCAAGGAGATTGTGCATAATGAGAGTTTATAAGAAAGTGTATCTTGTGATCTAGTTCAACAGCCATTAGTAACCCTGTTAAATAAACTGGAAACAGGAAGGTGGCCAAGAGTATTTTTGTACATGTAAATACTATATTTGTACTGAACTCTATTATCAAAGGGTAAGCAGTCATATATATTGATTAATCGAAAATTCTGCTTATCTAAGGTAAAGTCCATGAACATAGCTCAACCTGGATGGATATCCAGCACTCTGGTAATTTTAATTAATGGGTTACATATACAGATGCCTAACCCAATGCATGTGTCCTCTCCCACTGACCAATATGATGGTCCACATATCCACTTAGCACTGGCTATTTGCAGTTCTGTGGTGGTAAATTGTCTAGTACCCTGGAACACTACAACATCATAGTGATTCTGGTGAAAATACTGAAAGGTCGATTTTCTTCTCCTTTCTGATTTTAGGCTGTTAGTGTTCAAGGAAGCCAAGTGCAAGTCACATTTAATGTAGTACTACATTCGGTCAGCCAGTTTCTTTTTTCTTAAACTGTATCTAGTACCCATACGCCCTTTTTTCTTTACCTTCGCTTCTACCTCTGAGGTGTTTTCTTCTGGTTCTGTGACTCCCCCTTTACTGGATGAGTGATCAGACATCTCATCTGAGTCTTCTCCCATTTCTGTGTTTCCCCATTGTAGGGCCTCATATTTGGCGGTGGGGGGGGGTTGATCTCTATCCGGGAGGTTCCTGCTTCTGGGATCTGGTGGGGATGGGGGTGGTTCTGTTTGGGACTCCATCTCTCCCTGTCTGGGTGTCTCAGCAGAAGGGCCTCCTTCTGATCTAGAGAGTTCAGGTTTGGGAGGGGGTTGTCTCCTATTATCCATTGTGGGAGAGGTTGTCCTGCTGCAGGTTGTTTGCTTAGTAGCTTTGTTTATTTAAAAGTTATGTTCTGTAAAGTCACTGTTCCCATTATTATGGGAGGCCAAGGGACAGGAAAAGATAGAGTGGCCAGTTTCATCACACAGATGGCAGACTGGGGGAATTCTGCAGCCAGCACTGGTGTGTCCCATGCTGCCACAATGCAAACAATGTAATATGTCACAGTTATTGCTTAAGTGTCTAGCTGAACCACACTTATAGCATTGTAGTGGCTGTGCTTGGTAAAACAAGACCCCTTTGTCTTTCCCCAAATAGAAACAGTACTGTAGGTAAGGTGTTTGATATGAGTGTCATCCTGTCGCAGTTCGACCTTTACTTTCCACCCCCCATCCAAAAACCTTCCTCATCAATGATTGGTTCAGGTATATCTTGTACATCACATTTGTTCCCTTACCAATATAAAATATCTGAAATATTGACTCCTTCATTATGGAACAAAATGGTTATCAGCTTGAAGGTGGGTTTTGTTAGAGAGGTCACCTGGAAGGGGGCCCATAGGGGTGTGTTTTTAAGACCATTATATAACTGACAAACTCTATCTAACAAGGCAGTAAATCTAAAGCTTAAATCAAAGGTAGCTTCCACTGTAGCATGTAAAAGGGGATACGCATCCACAGGTGTAAATCCCATATCTTGCTTTAACAATGTCATGTCTACATAAAACCTATCTTGGGGTAACTCCAAGCCTCCAAAATATCGTAGTCTAACAGCATGACACCTTTTTGCCTGCTCTAAAGGTTTTTTAATGAGGCTGGCATACGTAACCTGAGTTTCAACAGTAGTCACATTTTCTGAGATAATCTGTACAGTATTTATGGCTCTTTCTGAGTTATTTTCAGTAGTTAAAGTTGGTGGCACCACTTCTGCAAGAACCTCATAGAATACCTCTGGAAGGTTCTCTAGTTTCGAAAAGGAGATAGCAACTGCCTGTGAGTTGTGTTCATCATGTTGCTGCTGCTTAGTAAGCTCTGCCAAGCTGTCTCTCAGTACATAGTGTGCAACTTCTGTGACTAAATCACCTTTATTCAGGGATTTAGCTGTCCCCTGCTGCTGTTTTTTAGAGGGATTTCCCTTCTGCCCAGTAAACTATTCCATTCCACTAGTAGCAGTCTTACTAGTCTCAGTCATAACCAAGTTACAGCAGTATTGTCTGTTAGTACAGCTGTAATTATACTGCTCAGAATCAAGTTAGCTCCTCAATCCCCTAAAATTGAGATGATTCCTTCCTGTGGCCTTGCTGGGCTACTAGTGCCAGAGCTATTGACAACCGGTGGCATTCCTGCAACACTTGATTCTGGAAGTGGGATGTCTGGGGCCGGTATTCAGGACCCGTTTGCCTGCTGTAACCAGCTGGCACCTTGCAAGGCTGTTTCTGGCATCCAGCCTGCTTCCATCATTGCAGGCATTTGTTCATCCTCTTTGGCTGGCCCGCTATGTGTTGGGGACTTAGCCATGCTAAAACCAAAAAATACAGGAGCTGGAAAAGAAGTACCTCGTGTTGGTTTGTGTGTCTTTTGCTCCTCAAGCTGTTTCTTTTAGCGTGAGTATTCTTTTTCCAGTTTAGCAATCTGGTCCAGCATTTCCTGTTTTTGCTGTGTCATTGAATAATCTAATTGTTGTTCAGCAATAGATACATCAAATTGTTCTTTGTTCTCTTCTGTCTCCACAGCCGAGACAGCCTCCATAATATTTGTGGATATTGCTGTTTCCAATGCTACTGAGGAATCATCCTCTGGGATGCTATGCTGGCCACCCACAGCAGGGTGCTTCCCAGCTGTTCCTTCCACCATCTGAGCTTCATCTGGCTCCTCCATGACTTGGTCAGTGGTTCCCCCTACTGGTCAGTAGGGGAATTTCCCTGATACCCTGGCCAATTTCCTCCCATTCACTAAAATAAATACCACCAACAGCTTAATCTGGTTCAAAGTCAGTTGGCATTCATCTGTATCCCCCTCCCCATGATTGTGCCTGAAAATAGGCAGAATTTGTCTAGTGCACTTACCCGGTCAACAAAAACTAAATAAAAATAAAAAAAGTTTGATGGCAAAGTAAAATTTTGCAACACTTTTAGCTCCACACTGTACTCTACAGCACAATATTTTGTTCTACAATTTATTTACCGACTATACCCAAACTGAGAAGCAACATCTCATTTTCAGTAGGGGCTTGCTTCTGCACATTTCTGCTGCTAGATAGACTGGGGAACTGTGAGGTTATGTTACTTCCCTAAGGTCACATAGTGCTTTAACCATAAAACCACACTGCCTCACAGCTGGCTCAGCAACACTCCTCCTTACAGTATTCATGCATTTACCAGCACAACTACATGGCAGATCAATCAGTCACAACACTTACCTCTAGTTGCATCACTGACACAACCTGTTGCATAATGAAGAACAATCAAAATCTGCACAACATATGACTCAGGAGGGCTATAGGCATGCAAGTTTATGCTTGGCAACTAAAAAATAAAGTTAACTCTAAAATAAAAAAGTACTTTAAAACCAGTGGTTGGTTGACACTGCCAGTAGCAATTACTGTGGTTCAAAAGCTGTAGTGAAATAAATGACAAAGAGCTGACAATAATACACACAAAGATACTAAAGACACTCAGCAACATGCACACATAAACACAGTAAACAAACCACCATGAGTGGGCGAGTGAGTGAACTTCTCAGTCTAATAATGAAAAATATAGCATGAATATTTTGATAAACCCAGTAGGCTGAATACATTAGGGAGGTTCAGATGCGGAAGCATGCTTGGGATTGCCATATTGTTAAGGCCGATTCAGGAACCCAACTAGAGGTCAAAGAGGAGGTTTAAACTTAAACACTGATTGGAGCCTGTTTCAAATGAAGAATTCAGTGAGTGCTAGGCAATGGGCAGCATATTCAAAGACTGCACAAACTAACTGATACAGAATGTGTACTCATGCTAATTTGTGTGAGATACAAAAGGAAGTATACTGGAAACCATGCATTATTGGGCTGAGCTGTGCAGAGAGGTTTCCAATATACATATAGTAAATGCTGTTAATTCTGTGTAAAACCAAGCCCTTATCCTATCCTGAGTTCAGTTCAGAAGTGTCACCACGTGTGCTAAACTACCCCACACTTGCCAGATTGTGCATAAATTGTACAGAAAATGCTTGTGAACCCATTCAAAATTAAGGGTGCTAAATGCCACTTCACCATATTGTTAGCTGCTCATGAATCCTTATTATCTTTGTCAAATTGTTCTGCTCACATGCTATTGGCTCTGAGCTGTGCTATCACTATCCATCCAGGCCCTGTGGGGTATGATACATCTCCCTTCACCCCTTTCCCTGACAACTACTTTCTGGAATCAAGTGGCACCACTCCATCTGCTGATCCCTTTTAAATTTATCCTTGATATATGGTGGAACTCACAACCCCTCCCCCACTGCAGTCCCCAGTCCCAAGACAGCAGTTGGCACATACCCTCCACTCACCTGCAAGGCCAGCTGCTGTTTGATGCCCAGAAGCACTGAATCATTTTACAAGAACATATATTGCTGTTGTACTTCCAAACACACAATGTTCTGAACTCTCCCAAGTAAGAAAATTTAGGTCAAGTCAAGATAATGTCTTCCAGACAATTAAATTATGTATTTGATCACATACTGTAGTCGCACATATTCACTTCAAGGCAATACATCAGATGCGGTTCTGAAAGGGCAATTTAAAAGGCAGAACATTTGTGTATAAAGTGCAAACAAAACAAAAAAGTCAAAAACTCCTCACTAAACCTTGCTAGCAGTTGCTCCGGGGCTTCGGCTCTGCAAAGTACCTTTGTCAGATGGTGCAGACTGCTTCTCTTATGATGCCTTTTAAGACACAGCTCACGCATATTCATGAGTTACATAACTGTAATTTATTGCAAGTTGTCTCATAATCAATTGTGTAAATATCTAATTTTTAAAATACAGTAGCTACAGTGCAAAAAAGCCCACCTCTAAGTTATATATTAATAATGTCCCCCAGAGCCAGTCTTTGCTGTATACTAGAGGTTTCATGTGCATTCTGCTCAAGAGGGAACAGTGAAGCAAAGCTGCTCCGGCTCAAGCAGAATGCAAGTGAACCACTCTTATCCAGCAAAGAGTGGCTCTGCAGGAAATATTATTGTTTTAAGAATTGAGCGTGATCATTAACATATATATTTTTTAAAACTGTCCTGGAATGTGCCTGTTTCCAAGACATTTGCATGTGAGATGATCCTCACAGAATAATAGTATCTCACGTGCAGATGGAAGGAGAACTCCGATTGGTCAGGACTGCTACTTCAATAGGCAATATATTACATATTCAGCAGTTCAGAATACATTCACAAACCACATGAAAACTTCCCACCATAACACATAAAAACATTAAATATTAGGTCCAAACATGAAAATGCAAGCATGCAGAGAAAAAGATAAAGTGTGAGTTCTCACTAAATCAGGTCCCCAGCGATCAGTCAAATTCCATATACTCCAGCAATGCTTGGAATTCATTCAAGATTTGCTTGTCAGTGTGTTCCATCCAGGAAATGTGAAAGGGAGTTAAAAAAAGACAGAATGTCTACATGTTGTACTAATGGGACATCTATGAAAGAATTCTCAGATATTTTCATAGTCATCTTGCAAGCACTATAGTGATATACTTGTACATCACTACAGTGCTGATGGGTGTCAGACAGCAGATGACCCTGGAGGTAAATGGAAGGTATTTGCTGGAGGCTGTCTAAGGACTGAGGTGAGGGTTGGAGGGATTTGTTATTGAAGGTTAAAGTGGATACCTTTAAGCGAGGATGGGATAGAATCATGGGCAAGGTTAGTACAGACAAAAACACAAAGGGGGGAAGGACCAGAAAAGAGGAGGAAGAGAGAGGTTTTGGTGGTGGTGGGACAGCGATAGTGATTTGACACTAAGAGCTGTACAGTCGGGCAGACTTGAAAGACCTGTGGGCCATTTTCTGCTACCAAGTACATATGTTTGTAAGGGTGGTACTAGATGCAAGGAATCAATGTTATGGGGACAGGGATAGACCAGAGCGCACCATGGGTTAATTTAAGAATGACTTTAATTGGAAGATGGCTGCCACAGGTACTGGGGATCAATGGAAAAGGGCGAGGGAAAGGGAGGGATGACCCAGATACCAGGAATCATTTTAATGGGAATCAGGAGAGGGTGGTGTGCCACAGAATGCTAGGCAGAATGATTAACAGGATTTGGTGAAGAAGGGAGTACCATGGAACACAAAGGTTCAGAACACAGGTAAGTGAGAGAGTTGCTGTTTCACTTGGTTACAACATGTTGCTCGGAAGCATTAATTACAGCAGCACAAGCAGTCTGTTAGTGCTTCCAAAAAGCTTAAAATTTAACAGTTGCTCTTTATGCAAGATTTCACCTCTCACTAGTATGCACTTCTGGGGGAGGGGGTGCTTATGCACTTCAAACTGTGGTTTACACTAGCTTTGTCTTTTAATACAGCATTTACTGTGTTTAGTACCTCTCAAACTAACAAAGCTCAGTTCATGCAGACTAGACCCTGTTCGTACTATACTAACTGTTTGAAAATGCAACCTCACGTATAACATACTACACTACAATACTGAAGATTATTGCATGGGTCATACCTGAAAGATTAGAAAAGTTTGATGTTTAAATTTATAGCAAGATCTCTTCCATGTTACATAGTCAATATACCTGCCTTATCAAGTAGCCACTGTATACTGTATATGAATGTAATGCTGGTGGTAAAGACTGACAAATTTCAGCATCCTATCAGCAGATACAGCAAATCCTGGGAGGGGTCAGTTGACCAAGGGCTTGGCCCAGTATACACATTTTTTATGTTTTAAACTTTCATATAACCTTAAATTCTGATGTTTTATCAGTTGTTGAGAAGAAAATTTTTATAACCAAGTACTGTCAGAAATTATTTCTGAAGAGGAACACAGTACTCCCTGTTTTCAATATAATCATGTGTCATAAAAGGCATCACACTACTATATAGTGCCTAATAGCACATACCAAACATTTTATAAAGGTAGTCAATTTAGTGTTGTTTTAGTAAAACATACTCAGATAAAGCATGAGTACAATTTTCTGTACAGTGCATTGAAGATTATAGTGAAGTTTCCTCATATACGTTACTACTGAAAATACAGTGAACTGAAAAAAACAACTTCATTATTTTTTTTAAGGGTGTGTGTGTGTGTGTGTGTGTGTATTTACTGCTCATGAAAGGTGCTGGAGTGACAGTACTAAAACCTGAAGTTCTCTGCTAATCCACATGACAGGTACAGCATGGGTGATGACAATGCAAGCTTCCCCACATTGTCCTGCCAGTGGGCCTCAACCCTGCCATGGAGGCACCACCATATAGATAAGATGGTAGCCCATTCAGTCCTTGTCCTCTCATGTGAGACTGTCAACAAGGGTGCCAAATTAATGTCAGTTGTGTTGGTGGCTTTGTGATGTGGACACATGCCCACTTGGAACTGGACTGAGACCACTGATTTCACTAAGATCACTGAGTTACCCTCAGGTGATAATGGCTGTCAGTCACTACTGACCTGTGCTGGATTTGAACCAGTGACCTACTGTAGAGGTGAAAAGCTCCTTTACCTGTTACCAATCGACTGAGCCATCCACTTCTCCTTTAAGTCTACTTCATTCTTTCATACACTTTGTTATAGGCCATACAGGAAATTCTCTGAAGCCTCAGGATAACACCATATATCAACATTGGTGTTATGGCACGGCAGGCAACAGTGAACTGTACCTATATCTAAATCAGAGATAAAAATGGAACAAGCTGCAGAAGTAAACTATTTGCAGCTGTTGGAGCCACAGCTGCTCAAATTGGGACAAACACACATATTACAGCCCTCCAGGAGAATTTGTGGAGAAATCCAACTTAAAGCCAAAAAAAAAATCATTTCAATTAAAGCCAAGTGTATCAGCAACCAGGTGTAGGGTGGTATAGCCTGGACCCCCCAATGTTTTGCAGACCCTCTGTGCTTCATCAGACATCTGTGCTTCACTTCGACATCGGTTTTTCTCCAGTGCTTTGCTCTATGTTTTTATTTCTATCTAAAAAAATGGCATGGCATTGGCAATTCATATTCTATTGCATAATTCTTGCAGGCAACACTAAATACTTGTGTGATGTTTATTTATGTTTTATTGGCAACTGTGACTGTTTTACAGTCCATATGCAAACAAGCATGTGGGTCAAACAAGTGCTTTAGATACAGAAGTATGTTTTTCACATGCAAGTTATAATAATCTGCCACATTACAGACTTCTCTACAGAGAAAATAATTGATCCTTTTCATTTTTATTTTGGAAACAAGGCAATACACAAGGAATTTCTGCACCACTAAAAATCAGGGACAAGCCAATGGGAAGTGCTGGAATTTCCCATTACATTTCAGAGGTGAAGAAACTTTCATATATGCTTTTGAGGATCAGGGGAAATGTAACTCAGCCAGATCACTCCCCCTCCCACCAAAAAAAGAAAATATGAACAATGCAAATGATTTATTTGTTTATTCATTGGTTGCAGCACATGTGAGTGCACTGTATAGACAGTGGCCTATTTTCAGGTAATGTATAACCTGGGCATGAAGAAGACAAGCATAGAAACATAGAATGTTACAGCAGAGAAGGGCTGCTTGCCCCAACCCCCCCCCCATATGCCCATAGTATCATTTTTTTCACTTTTATTTTTTGCAAACAAGAACGCAAGCTGTAGTACATAGTTTACAAAAAGTGAGAAGGGAGAGATAGGGGTACCTGTTTCTATTCCATCCAAAAGTGTGCCACAATTGTGTCTCAAAGACACATCATGGTAGTATTTGTGAAATGATGAGATGTGGCCTCTATCGTGACTTTGGTAATGTAACCTGTTCTGTAATTGATTGTTATTGAAAATTCTGATTATCACATTGTATTTGTATTTTAAGATTTTATTCATTGTTTACTGTGCAGTGCTCTGATACTTGGTGAAGAACGCTATATAAATAATGTTTATTATTTATTATTATTATCATTACAGTGTAGAAATGAATTAAGGTGCAACTGTGTGATGGTTTATGCTATGTATTCTGACAGTGTTTCTGAGATTCACTTAACTAAATAAAACACCAGAGAGAAGAGCAGTTTTTGGCACAAGCACAAAAAGGCAGAACCAGTTTTTTTAAATCAGTTGGTGTAGATTGTCATGCTCCAGGAACTGAACTGTGACACTGGACCACTATCTTCAAGTTAATAAGGACGTTAGTATGCATAGGCCCCCAGAAGTAGAGGAGGGTGCAGAGCTAGAACTGTCTTGATTGCCACCTCTGATGATAGGATAGATTAGAGTGATAAAAGTGTTTTTGAAGACCTTGGCAATCAGTCCAAAATATGCCAGTTACTAAAGGAAGGTGCAGTTTTTCAAGACATGGAAGGCATGATGGAAGATCCTAAATGCTTAACACTGGTGGTGTCACTAGGGGATTCTGTTGAAAAACTCTTCCCTTCCACTAGATAAATGATGGTAAACACTGGGAAGAAAAGCAATACCAAGTACAGAAAGAGCAGCATTTTACATTCTGTAAAATTGTATTGCAAAGCAAAGGGATTCATACTGGAAATTGATTAAAGATTTTGCAGGCTGATGTAGAATGGGGATATACTGGAAAATGAAATGTGCCTGAATCTGATTTGCTTTCATCCTCTGTAACTCAATTATTCTTGAATGGGGAGGACACCAGAAAAGAGCTGAAACTGATAAAAAATGTCACAGCAGATCTCAAAGAAGTGCTAGCACAAGCAAGATATAATACAACATGTAAGGTTTCTGCTTATGCTGCCATTCTGGTGTATTTTCTCCCTTTTTAGTTATATTATGGGGACTAATGAATATAATTTAGAGAAGCCATACATTTGGATGGCTAATATTAGCAAAATCAGAATTTAATCTTTCAAAAGTAGATTAATAGCTCTAACAGTTTTCAGTACCTCCTATTTTTTCTCCAAGAAGCCAAGACTGAGTTTATGGTAGAGGGAAAACAACAAAAGTCACACTAGAAAGATGAGTGCCAATGATAAGACTCAACCACAGAATAAAAAACTGGGCACTCATTGAGCCATAACAAGAAACTTGCAGTACAACAGATACCATGCAACAGATGCAGGTTTAATAAGTCAGGGTGTACATAACATCACTCAAAATTTTAAAATAAATGCTTTTCCAAGAGTGGAGGGTGCCACCTTTGGTACATATTTATATTATGCATTTGAAGGTGCAAATAGGTGCAACAGTGTAACAGTTCTCAAAAATCATAAACAGTACAACGGTATATTAAAAACTAATTCCAACAAATACACTGATGCATAAACGTTTAGATAAATTACCTAGTGCAAGTAGGTTCTTGTTTTTACAGAAGCTGATACAAAACAAGTTATTAATAAACACTGGTATTAGCACAGTAATGATAGCAGTATTGGAATTCAGGTAGGCAGGAAAGGATTTCCCTTATATCTGCAAAAGATAAAGAGATACTTTAGTCTCAAAAAGTGTACTCAACCCCTGACTAGTCATATTACAGAAATTGGGACATTTCCACATGGTCATTAATTCTGGGGAACATAGCGGCCTGCAATTTGTAAATCCAAACGTTTTACTGGTGTGACAGCTTGAGCTAGAACCCCCCAATCCAAGAGACACCTTCTCAATTCCCATGAATTTCACTGTGGAGCCCTGAACTATTAGATCCTAGAATATAATCAACCAGCACCTAATCTCTGTTACCATTGTTGATAGCCCTCATGTGGTCACCTATACATTCTCTGAGTCTGCATTTAGTATATCCAACATAAAAGCTACTGCATTGACTGATTGCCATGCAGATCACATGGATGCAACCACAATTAGTGAAGTTTCTTATGACCATAATCTCCTGAGTAGCCAGGTTTAAAAATGACTGCCCTTCTTTAAATACTGGTCAATATTTACATTGTCCACACTTATGATTACCTACGGGAGCCAGATATTTGCTTTCGGTGCTGGTTGCAAACTATGATAACTCTATCTCCCACATTCCTTACTCTCCAAAAACCATACACAACAGATGTGTGGTGCTTTCTGCCAGCTTAGGCTCTGTCATTGAGGCACAGGTCAGGAAGCATAGGAAAACCACAATCATTTTCAAAATTCATAAACTGTTTTATTTTTCTCAGTAACAGAAAAATAAAAATAAAAATTTGTTAAGTATAACTATTTACAAAGGCAGCACAGAGAAAACAGTCCTTCTTCTAAATGTTTCTTCTCAGTTTCAAATCTCAGTCTCTCTCTTGCAAAACATTGCTGCTCTTTTTATAACAAGTCTTTGCAGGGAGCTCTTTAAGGAAAGAGTGTTTTTTTTTTTATAGAATGTTCTTTTCAGCTTCTAGTGTTCTTGCATGTGTAGCAAAAAGAACATGATGACTCAGAACTGTCCTCTTATTGACAGCTCTGTAAAGTTTTCACATCAGCATCTCAGTTTAACCCCTTGAGTTCCAAATAGTATTTAGCAATCATTTCAACAGTATAACTATATACAGTTTTAAACAAAGGGATGCCAGTATCAGTGACATTTCCACATAAAGATTCACATACATTTTTATACCTGCAGATATGCAAGGGGGAAGAAAAGACAGAACAGCAAGGGAAGGCAGAAACATAGCGAGAGGCGGAGGATTGTGAAACTGTTGGAGTGATCAGTTCCTAGGTTTCACAAGAAAATTTGGCTGTGCAACCACAGCAGAGGCAGAAAAGGAGAGGACAGAACAGATCCATGCATTTAACTTCTTTCTGCATAGCAAATGGGGCAGGGCCTTATTCAACCCTGTCACAAGCTCCATTTGGAGAACAATCAATTTTTCTCCAAAATCTTTTTTACCACACCACATTGGGTACTAAATGTGATGACAAAGTTTAATGCTGGTGTTCCTATGTTGTTACCACATTTTCTTATAGTAGAAACCATGAGACTGGCACTATTGGTGTTATTTGTCCACTCTCTAGCTGTGGTTACCAGACTCTTACTATATCCCCTCATCAGAAAACAATTCTCTGTATCCCTGGCATTCTTGTCAAAGGTCACCTGTCAACTACAGTTCCTTCATTAGCATAGGAACTGACTAGTGGGTATATTGTTTTCTTTGTAGCAGGAGTGGCAGGAACTGTTCCACAGGAGATTATTACTGTCAGTACATTTCCAAAATAAATCAGTATCAACACCTTGATCCAGGTTTTTCTTAATAATGATATTCTAATATGGAATACTATTTCAATCATGATTGACCAGAAATGTGAGATTCTTGTTGCTGTCCTCAAGGAGATAGTCAAAGAAATTAAGCTTTTTCAGCAACCCCCAACACACTATGAAATTATCATCACCATACCTTCATCATAATACCACCTTTGGGAGAAGCACATTAGCAAAGTGATTGTAAGCAACGTTCTTTTCCAAGCAACCTGAAAAAAAGTTGCACCCATCACAGTACCACTAGTTTGGATGTAGAAGTTGCCAAAAAAGCTGAATCCATTGCTTTCAAACACAAACTTTGCAGAATCCAGCCCAAACTCAGTAGGCAGAGTTACCTATTCCTTCCATTATTTAAAAAATGGGTAAATTACTTGAGTCCACCATATTGGGAGATATTGGTATAGAGAGCCTCCACATTGACAGTCATCAAAATATGGTTCTCCTTGATTTGGTGGTCCCCTAACATCCCAGGTTATCTATTGTATCCCTAATATATGACCTCAAAGATTAGGCAAAAAGATCTGATGAGATGATCAATAATTTGGGAGATAAGCTCCATGAAAGAGCCAATTGATGAAATGATGGGTCTGCCTGGGGTGGTCTAGAGATCTGCCATCTTTAGGCAGGGTGTATAAGGTAGAGCTCATGGGATGGGATGCTGTTAGGAATTCATCAATGTCCATATTGGTCACATTCTTCTGACATGCTTGCATAAAATATGTGTCAATATTCTGCTTTAGGTGCAGTGTGGGATTACTGGACACAGAACAATAAACTCTGGGTCAGCCAACTGCCTACTGACTTCAGATGTTTAATCATCAGTGTCCTGGATCACCACTCTGCAACCCTTGTTGGCCTGTTTTGTCACATTCAGATTGCTCCCTAGTCTCCTAAAGGCCTGAATTTCCTCGAGTTCATGTTCACATAAGATGGCTTAAAAGAGTTAGCTGCCAAATATCTTAAACTGTTCTTACATGCCTTCAAAAAACGCTGGGACAGCAGTATTGCAAGGTGGAATACATGTTGATTTCTTTTTTAATGTTGAAATTGTTGTTGTTTGAGAATCATTACTGTACCCCTGTCTTTCCTGACCATCAAAGTATTCCTAAATGCTGCTTGCCACTATAGACTGATGATCGCACATGTTGTCCTTCACATAGAAACACTTAGGACTGAGAACACTTTCAAACATTTATAAGTCAATATAGGTGTTAAGGTAATTGATGTTAGTAGTGGGGATTATCTTAAGACCCCTCTTCAGTACATCATGCTCTGCTTGTGTTTAAAGATGACTCGAGAATTTAGTAACATTGAATGTCAGCTGCACTTCTAACATCTGACTCTCATCCCCTTGTTGAACTTCCTGCTCCCTGCCAATTGCTCTGCTCCTGCCTGCTGTATTGTCCCGCCTGTTGTTTCTTGGGGGGTCTTGCCTCTTCCTCCATCTCCCCCTTCTGGTGTGGTGCCTTGGCCCCAAGTCTATTGGAATTTCACCAGCCTGCTGCATCTGCATTGTAGTTGGTGGTTTGTGGGGGTGGGTCTATGCGGAGTTGATTCCTGATCTGCATCCTCTAAAAAAAATAAGACATAGAGCTATCGGAATCTCCCTCTATATCAAATGCTCCTTGATTCTGAAAACCTTAATTTTTGAACATTGACATGGGTGCTGTACTCTTTTAATTTTTAAGAAGAACACGCACATGTTGAGCTCTTCCTGCTCATAAAACAAAAATATGTTTGTATGCCCTCATTTCAATGTCATACTTTGTTATTGTATCTAGATTTGCCTTAAAATTGTTGAATTTGTGAGACTGAGCAAACTGCTGAAACACCTTTCCCTAAGCTTTCAATTCAATAGCAAGCCATTTCTGGACTTTTAAAAAAATCTACTATAATCATGAGTATATGTCTTAATAAGGAGTAAAGCAACTCCTCATTCCAGGGTTCAAAAAATGTCTCCTGTTACAGCAAAAAGTGGGGAACTTTAACGTGTGTAAAGCTCTTGGTACCCATCCAAAATGCAAGTACTTTTCTAGGGTAACCTGCTGACATACACCATGCTGTACTTCCAATGCTATACATGTTTAGCTTACAGATACTTTCCGTTTTGTAACAGGATGAGCTGCCACTGCTCTGCTTCCAGAAGTACCTTTGCCTGTGTCAGTTACTGTTGTTGGTGTACCTGTACCTCCACATTCACTAAAGCCTGGTTTTGTGAGTTGCTGCTCCACCAAGAGACATACTGGACACTGCCCATCACAAATCTCCAATTCTTGGTTGGGGGGACTCTGATAAAGGTAGACTGCCTGAACGTCTCTCTCTCTCTCTATGTGTAACTTGTGGGAACTGAGAAGGTGTCTGTAGACCTTAGGGGGGAGATTTGGAGCTCCAACTGTCAGACTGAGAGAACTTTTGGATTTACAAACTACAAGCCACTATGTTCCCTGGACTTAATGACCTTGCAAGGCTCTCCCCCTTTCTGTAATATGGCTAATCAGGAACTTAATACTGTACAATTTGTGTGGTTAAAGTATTTCTTTATCTTTGCCAGATAAAAAGGAAGTCCTTTCTGCCTACATGAATTCTGAAATTGAAACATCATCATTAACGAAAAACAGTATTTACTAATAACTTATTTTGCATCAGCTTTTGTAAAAAAAAAGAATTTACTTGTGTCAGCTAATTTATCTAAATATTTATGCATCAGTGTATTTATACAAATTGGTTTTTAACATGTGTTTGCACTGTTTGTCATTTTTGAGAACTCTTACACTTATTGTACCTATTTACACTCTTGATTTTATGTGAGTCTGCACCTTTAAGTGCATAGTGTACATGTGCACTCTGGCTGCTTCCACTCTTGAAAAAGCATTTATTGTGAAATGCTGAGTGATGCTATGTGCACCCCCAATTTAATAAACTTGCATCTGTTGTACAGTATATCTTGTGCTACATGTTTCTTATGATGCCTTGGTGAGTGCCAAGTTTCTTTTTCTATGGTAAAGGTTAAACATTCCCAGAATATTTGGACGGGAAGGATATAATTTTACTCTTTTGTGATGGAGTTCTATGATGAGGCTGGTATCCTGTGTCTGGGAACTAACTTTTATTTGTGAACCTTTTTCAGACATTTGTCCTGAAAGAGACATTTAGGCAGATTTGATTTATAACATGGGTTGCTTTCGGCTCATAGCTGTTTAAGCTCAACACACAAATGTAGCAGGATTGGATTTGTTTGCTTCTATCCAGTCATATTTACTCACTTTAAATATTCATCAATTAACTGGAGAGTAGATAATTTGTAAAGGTAATAAATAGACATACTGAATATAGCAATATGAGTCAGAAAACATTGGTGCTTTCATCTGTGGATACTGTAAGGGCACTATATAATGTTAGTGGGGAGTCTGATAATCTGCAAATTTATCATGAAGGGCTGATCCCATTTTGGGATGTATAGCAACCATTTCAGAATAATAAAATGACACCTGAAATTTCAATTCAAAATACAACTCAGACAAATTTCATTGATATAGGTGTATATAAATTTAAATGGAACAAGATCCAAATAAATCAGCAACTCCCATTAAATACTGGACCTCATATCTTCAGTTTACAGGTTCCATGAGCAAGTGAATGAGACAAACCAGTCCTTAACAAGGAGTGTCTTCTCTCTTTTTGAAAGCATTCCCAGAATAGGCAAAGGCAAGGCAACTTTATTTCTTGGACACCCAATCCCTGGGGCTCTAGGCACCTTACAAGCATATAAAACCCAAATTACAACTGGTACATAAGGGTATTTTTTGGGTGGAGAGATAAACAGGGGTCACAGGTTTGTGTTAGATTAACTGAAAATTATAAACTGCACACTGTGCAATATAATTGTGGTGGTAGCATCAACATTGGACAAGCTGGAAGTCCTAATTATAAACATGCCCAAATTTAAGGAATTACAAATTGAAAAGGCCACAAAAATAAATCAGTGTGAGGTCTCTTATGAAAACAAAGGAAATACTGAGTATCATACTTGAGTTATTACTATCCCTACCAAAAACTGGGAGAAAAAAGGCATAACTACAGACAAAACAGTATAATCCTTCTCAGGGATTGTTAAAAATATGTTCATGGAATATTGCAGATGTGTAATTGAAATTAATCAATGATAAATATGTTGAGTTTATTAATCTGTGCAATATTTTATTACAAAAGTCTTTGTTTCTGGAAAATTATCTAAAGTTGTATGTTTTCTTATGTTTATAATTCTGGTTTTAATCATTTACAGTTCCTGCTAAAAAGACATAAACAGAGCTAAGCCAAGTGGAGATTTTATCAGGGGGATAAAAAATGAGAAGTGGTTAAACAACTGCAGAGTATATATTATCATTGAATCCTCTAGGAATTTCTTTAGTGTATGCCTCAATGTAAATAGACATGTGTATGTGATCATAAATATCTAGGGGCCCTGATTCCAAGATGGGCTATGCCGGCATAAGGCGAGATAAGCCAAACCCCATGGTGTATCCCTTGACTTACACCATGCGTTATGCCCAGTGGTATTCCAAGTGGCAACTTGCACCATGGCAGATGTGGGCTGTGACATCCATGGTTTATGCCACCTGCTACGCTGCAGCCCACAATGCCTGGCGCAAGTGCGGGTTACAACAGCAACTTCACCAAATTCTAGGAGGGCGGCTGTCATAACCCACAGTTGCCATTCTAGAAGGGGAACTGGTGAAGCTAATCTCTCACAGCCCAGAGCTGGTCTAAGTGGCAGCCAATGGTGCTATCCATCAGCTGCCAACCCCATGGCACAGCAACACTGGTGCAGCTGTATTGGAGCTGTGTCTTCTCTCTTTTTAAAAGCATTCCCAGAATAGGCAAATGCAAGGCAACTTTATTTCTAAGGCACCCAATCCCTGGGGCTCTAGGCACCTTACAAGCATATAAAACACAAAATATAACTGGGACATAAGGGTATTATTTTGGTGGAGAGATAAACAGGGGTCACAGGTTTGTGTTAGATTAACAGGAAATTATAAACTGTGCACTGTGCAATATAATTTTGGTGGTAGCATCAACGTTGGAACAGCTGGAAGTCCTAATTATAGACATGTGAAAATTTAAGGAATTGCAAATTGAAAAGGCCACAGAAATAAATGAATGTGAGGTCTCTTATTAAAACAAAGAAAATACTGAGGATCATACTTGAGTTATTTCTATCCCTACCAAAAACTGGGAGAAAAAAGGCATAACTACAGTCAAAGCAGTATAATCCTTCTCGGGGATTGTTAAAAATATGTTCATGGAATATTGCTGATGTGTAATTGAAATTAATCAATGACGAATATGTTGAGTTTATTAATTTGTGCAATATTTTAATGCAAAAGTCTTTGTTTCTGGAAAATTATCTAAAGTTGTATGTTTTCTTATGTTTATAATTCTGGTTTTAATCATTTACAATTCCTGCTAAAAAGACATAAACAGAGCTAAGTCAAGTGGAGATATTATCAGGGGGATAAAAAAAGAGAAGTGGTTAAACAACTGCAAAATATAAATTATCATTGAATCCTCTAGGAATTTCTTTAGTGTATGCCTCAATGTAAATAGACATGTGTATGTGATCATAAATATCTAGGGGCACTGATTCCAAGACGGGCTATGCCAGCATAAGGTGAGATAAGCCAAACCCCATGGTGTATCCTGTGACTTACACCATGCGCTATGCCCAGTGGTATTCCAAGTGGCAACTTGCACCATGGCAGATGTGGGCTGCGACATCCGTGGTTTATGCCACCTGCTACGCTGCAGCCCACAATGCCTGGCGCAAGTGCTGGTTACAACAGCAACTACGCCAAATTCTAGGAGGGTGGCTGTCATAACCCACAGTTGCCATTCTAGAAGGGGAACTGGTGGAGCTAATCTCTCACAGCCCGGAGCTGGTCTAAGTGGCAGCCAATGGTGCTATCCATCAGCTGCCCACCCCATGGCACAGCAACACTGGTGCAGCTGTATTGGAGCTGTGTCTTCTCTCTTTTTAAAAGCATTCCCAGGATAGGCAAAGGCAAGGCAACTTTATTTCTAAGGCATCCAATCCCTGGGGCTCTAGGCACCTTACAAGCATATAAAACACAAAATATAACTGGGACATAAGGGTATTATTTTGGTGGAGAGATAAACAGGGGTCACAGGTTTGTGTTAGATTAACAGGAAATTATAAACTGCACACTGTGCAATATAATTTTGGTGGTAGCATCAACATTGGAACAGCTGGAAGTCCTAATTATAGACATGTCCAAATTTAAGGAATTACAAATTGAAAAGGCCACAGAAATAAATGAGTGTGAGGTCTCTTATTAAAACAAAGGAAATACTGAGGATCACATTTGAGTGATTACTATCCCTAACAAAAATTGGGAGAAAAAAAGGTGGAATATTGCAGATGTGCAATTGAAATTAATCAATGATAAATAAGTTGAGTTTATTAATTTGTGCAATTTTTTTATTACCAAAATCTTTGTTTCTGGAAAATAATCTAAAGTTGTATGTTTTCTTATGTTTGTAATTCTGGTTTTAATCATGTACAGTTCCTGCTAAAAATATATAAACAGAGCTAAGCCAAGTGGAGATTTTATCAAGGGGATAAAAAATGAGAAGTGGTTAAACAACTGCAAAGTATGAAGTATCTTTGAATCCTCTAGGAATTTCTTTAGTGTATGCCTCAATGTAAATAGACATGTGTATGTGATCATAAATATCCAGGGGCACTGATTCCAAGACGGGCTATGCCGGCATAAGGTGAGATAAGCCAAAACCCATGGTGTATCCTGTGACTTACACCATGCGTTATGCCCAGTGGTATTCCAAGTGGCAACTTGCACTATGGCAGATGTGGGCTGCGACATCCGTGGTTTATGCCACCTGCTACGCTGCAGCCCACAATGCCTGGCGAAAGTGCAGGTTTCAACAGCAACTTCATCCAACTCTAGGAGGGCGGCTGTCATAACCCACAGTTGCCATTCTAGAAGTGGAACTGGTGGAGCTAATCTCTCACAGCCCAGAGCTGGTCTAAGTGGCAGCCAATGGTGCTATTCATCAGCTGCCCACCCCATGGCACAGCAACACTGGTGCAGCTGTATTCCCCATGCCCCCACAGGCATACCCCAGCACACCACCCCCTCAAATGTCCGGGACCACCGCGGGTCTGTTTTAGTACACCCCAATGGAAACCTGTGCCTTCTGTCCTGCCCCCATACCCCTGAAGTGTGCCAAGGTGGTCAATGGCAGGGGTGCTTCAGGGGGCTGCCCATCACCAGCCATAATTTGTGACATATGGGTTCTATATGCAAGGCATGTGGCAGTAGCCTACACCTGGCATATCCAGCATGTTGCAAGTGCTGGGACCCTGCCACTCCTGGAATGTGGCATAGGGTCCCCGGTGGAGTGGCAAATGGTGTAACTTGCAACCGTGTGCAAGTTACACCACTCATCTTGGAATGGGCCCATATATTCCTCCATTGCCAACAAGATATTATTTTTTTGTTTGTTTTGTTTTAGTCTTTGGTAACCAAGTAAGGCCCACTAGGCACAAGTACCTGTTTTCAGGGGTAACCTGGTAGCACTGGGTGGTTAAGTGACTTGCTCAGAGTCACACAGTATGCAAGTGGAGGTTGTGAGAATGAAACTCAGGTCTAATCTGCTGGATGTATCAAGCTCATTCACAGCTTGTTCCTCTAACCTCTAGGCTATACTTGCAGCCCTTTATTATATACAGGATTGGACAGAACTGGAAAGTTCTTTCACAAGTTGATTTTGAGTTCTTATAAGACAAAATATTTACTGCAGGTGACTTTATTAATACAAGTGGGCTTATTATATCTGAAAATGAAAATGTTATAGAATATATTTTTTTTCTGTTAATATTTTATATTTTTTCATTTTTTCTCCCCAGTTCACTCCTGTGCATTCCTGATGTGACACATGCATGTGGAGGCTCATCTACACATGCCCTATGGGATGCCCCACCCTACTGGTTACTCTGGTACCATCTGCACCTATCATCGGACCTCCATCTGGAGATGGCCAGATTATGGGCTGCTGACCCCTCCTTCCTGGGAGAGGTGAGCAACTGCTCAATTCTGCTCCCCCCTGTGCTGGCACCCCAGTGACCCAAGGTCATTCCCTAACCTGAGTCACCAGTGTAGCACAAGGTATGGCATCCAGTGACACAGCCTTCAGCACCACTGGGTCAGCTATAGAGAAGATTTTGGAAGAAATTGGTATTGATAATATCCTTCCAGATAAATACATGAATGACAAGAAAATTTTAGTACAAGTATAACAAGTATTTGTCAATGCCGAATGTTGCTTGCTTGTATGTGCTGTTTAGGTATTTGGAAGTCATTGGAGTGCAAATATTGAAAATTCGTGAACTTACCAGCGTGCATAGGAAGTGCTCAATGCACGCCCATAAAACAGTCATTTTTAGGAATTTTTTCTAACCAAATTTTCAACATAGCCATTTTAAGACCTCTGCTCATGAACAGTGTCACTGTGATTTTCTTAATGTGTCCCATACATGGATTTCACACACCGACTGTGCCATTGTGCGCTACATGGGTGGAAACACGTTTTGGGCAAGATGTGAAAAATGACAGCTGTACTGCTCATAAGGAGGTGTGGTAAAATGGCAATGTTGGAAATCTGGAGTGAAAATATTGAAAATTCGCAAACATATGAGCGTGTGTAGGAACTGCGCAATGGACGCTCTTAAAACAGTCATTTTTAGTAATTTTTTCACCAAATTTTCAACATAGGTTTTTTGAGAGCCCACCTTATGAACACTGTCAGTGTCATTTCATTAATCAGCCCGGAAAGGTGATTTCACGCAGTGATGGCAAAATCACCCTTCGGGCCTGATTACTACCATGACAGTGCAAGAATTCATGAGCACGGGTCCTAAAACTCCATGTTGAAAAATTTGGGCCCAAAATTCTCAAAAATGCCTGAGATATGCAACAAAGTTGAAAAAAACGTATTTATTCCATTATACAGCTTACCGTCATTTCCTCAGTTTGCAGTCGGCTTTGAAGAGTGCAGACATGTTCACGGTCCACTGAAGATCATCGCACTGAGCTCCAGAGGTAAGTATGGGGTAAGGGGGGATGTGGGGAGGCAGGGTATGCAGTGGGTTGGTGTGGGTGGGGGCAGTGAGACTGCGAGGGTCCAGTTTTTTATTTATAGGGTTTTTGGTTTTTTTAATTAAGACGATGTGGGATGTTTGCCACACTGGGGTGGGCTCCCAGTGGGGCAGCTGGAAAGGCTGTTTGGGGGGCTGGAGCTGATGGGGGATTGGGCACCCCCGTTGGCTATAACAAGATGTGCCATGCTGAGGTGGGCTTCCAGCGTGGCGCCTGGAAAGGTTTTTGGGGGGCATGCAGCTGTGGAGCCAACAGGGGATTAGGCACCCCCACTGGCTATAACATTTTTTGCCACGTTGGGGTGGGTTCCCAGCGTGGTACCTGGACAGCTTTTGTTGGGGGGGGCGTGGAGCCGACGGGGGATTGGGCACCCCTATCGGCCATACAGTGTGTGCGTGGGGGAGAGCACATCAACACGCAATATGCATGCTTGCGTGTCTGTGTGTGCATGGGGGGAGAGCTCTGCTCACTGAAGTGGAGTGTTCCCTTTCAACTGTATGCCACTACATTTTGACTGCTGTCATAGACAGCTGCAGCAGTCACTGGAGAACTGCAGCCATGCCTACAAACACACTGACTGAATTGGAAGAGGGGGTGCCACACCTCCGAAAACTCGGATGATGGCACTATGTTTCTTGCACATGCATGCAAGCAACATAAAAATGAATGCCAACAATGCATTCACATCGAATGTCTGTACTTAATGGAAGGACAGACAGTGACATCCTGGGAGATATTACATACTGTATATGGGTAAAATAGAATTTTGATCTATTGAATTATTTTGGGCCAATATCAATTTTCTTTCATATCGTCAGAAACTGACTACTGTTGTTTAATCAGATCGTGATCATTTACCAATACATCTTGAAGTTAATTTTGAACTAAACTGCAAGGCTGGGTGAAAGAATGAGCATTTATTAGAAATATTAGAAATATTAGAAATCAGAAATCAGAAGGTAATGCAATTTAGGATAGTAGAAGAGATCTTTCTGGCAATTAGCCAGTTGACTGTGTGGATAGACGCACCAAGGTGCTAGTGTCAGTGAGCACTCTAACGAGGTATTTGTACCTGTGATAGATTTGTGAGGCAGGCACTGTGGTGCTTTGAATGAGAATTTGTGAACATTCAAGTGTTGACTATATTGCCTTTTTAAAGGTAGCCTATATGCATTGCTAAGACAACACAGGGAGGTAATTGGGGAGTAAGCGTTACCTGGCAATAGGCTGACATCACTGCAGAAGCACTGTATGTTGCCCAGCTCTAGTGAGCCTGAAATCCTTTTCTGCCAATTAGCCAGTTGACTGTGTGGATAGATGCACCGAGGTGCTGGTGTCAGTCAGCACTCTAATGAGGTATTTGTACCTGTGATGGTCTTTTGAGGCAGGCACTGTGGTGCTTTGAATGGGAATTTGTGAAAATTCAAGTGTTGATTAGACTGCCTTTTTAAAGGCATCCTATATGCATTGCTAAGACAACACAGGGAGGTAATTGGGGAGATAGCGTTACCTGGAAACAGGCCGACATCACTGCAGAAGTGCTATATCTTGCTCGGCTCTAGCAAGTGGAGCTGAGCATGGAGCGGAGGCGACGCGGGCAGAGGCCAGTGGCATCTGACGGCATCAGATGAGGATGGCAAGGAAATGGACAGTAAACTAGCTGTTTGGAATAAGTAACATAAATAAAAACAGGAATATACAAACAAGGAAAGAACAATGGATACTAATATAGTAAAACTGATGGATGGAACACTAGGATTGAGATGTTTGGAGTGTAAAATGATAAGCACAGATGTGGCAAATGAATTATTAGTATATACTTGTGAGCAATGTATTCAAATAAGAGAGTTATAATACAAGTTGGAGGAAGTGAAGTGGGATGTAATTGTATTTGGAGATAAGGCAGTAAAAAATTATAGAAAGATTATACAGGTAGATCAGGAATGTGAAGAATTGAATGAAGGGAAATCAAAGAAAAGAGGAAGAGAAAAAGAACAGGAAGGAGACTGGAGTTTAGTGGAAAAAGGCAAAAAAGAAAAAGAAAGCAGTGCGAAGAAGAGCTATGCAGTTACCAATAGAATGTTCTAATGCATTTGAAACATTGCTTGCATTGGACGATGAGGGAAGAGATAAAGGAAAAGATGGGACAGGAATTAATATAACAAATACATTGGAGAATGACAATTTGGATATTAGAAGCGGAGAGTTAGAAAGTTGTAAGCAGGGTGAGGTAAGGATGGAAATAAAAGATAGGAAATAGTTGTAGATGAACAAAAAGATGATGAAAAACAAATAAGACATAACATGGAGAATAATGAGGATAATGAGGGACAACAGGATGGAAATGAACAGAGTGGCTTAAAGAACAGAAATGTTGGTGTAGTTATTGGTCAGGAGGATTTGAGAGGACAAAATCACCTTGATATAATAAATGATCATAGTGAACTAATGAAACAGAATGAAACAGTAAAAAACATCTATATTTTGGGTGATTCAATTTTGAAATTTACTGATAGATATACATCAAAGGATAATAAAGAGATTATTACAACAAGCTATTTCTCAGGAGCAAAACTGAGGGATGTTAAGAATATGTTAACCGATATTGTTAAAGAAAAAGATGGATCTGCAGTGCTGATATTGCACTTAGGGGTAAATAATACCAGAACCCAAGAATTGGAAGAAATACAAAAGGAATTTGAGGATATTTGGAAAGAAGCAGAAAAATGGAAATGTAAAATATACTTCTCAGAGATTTTGCCAGTGGTAAAAGAAACCAACATAAGAAATAGTAAAATTAGAAAATCAATAATTGGCTATGACAGTAGACGCTATATAATGACATAGGTTGTATAAAACATTGGGAAGATTATATTGAAGGCTCTTCTTATTATTATAGAGATGGACTACATTTAAGCAAGGAATGCAGTAGAAAACTGGGAATGGACATTAAGAAAATAGTGGACAAAAATTTAAACTAAAGATTAAGGGGAGAAGGGAAGGTAGTAAACTAGAACTGGACAGAAATAAAAATAAAACATTGAGATCGGTACATAGAGTAAAAAAAATAAAAAATGGAATGAACATATGGTTTCTAAATGCTAGAAGTTTGAACATAGGTAAAAAGGCAGAGTTAGAAATTAAATTACTTACTGATAATGTGGATATGTGTATGGTGACAGAAGCATGGTGGGATGCCGAAGTTCAGTGGAAGAGGAATATTGAAGGATATAGGTTGTATTCTAGAGAAAGAAGGAATAAAAGGAGAGGGGTGGCAATATTTATATAAAAGAAGGTATAAATAATGGTTCATATAAAGATAGTGAAAATGAAAATTTGGAATCCTTATGGATCCAAGTGGTTGATGGTGTAGGAAAAAAGATTTTATTTGGATTATATTATAGGCCACCAAATAGTAAAAAAGAAATTGTTAGAACAATAAACAAGGAAATAATATAGATAGCTGTGGAAGGAGATGTTATTATAGCAGGAGATTTCAAATATTCCAGACATTTTTTGGGGAAATCAAAAAGGAAGAAATTCAAATAGTAGGAATTTTCTGTCAACATTGCAAGTGGTAGAATTAGAACAACTGATGAATAAACCTACTAGAGAAGAGGTTGTATTGTTAACTAATAGATCAGATCTTATTGGGGGCATTAAAATAAGGGAACAGTTAGGGAGTAGTGACCATGTTATCATAACATTCAATGTTAAACAGGAAGTAATAGGCGCTAAAGGTAAAACAGTGGTAAAAAATTATATTAAGGCAAATTTTGATAAAATCAATAAGGAATTGAGAATATGGAATTGGAAAAAGGCATTGATTAATAAATCAGTTAATCAAATGTGGGAGTTATTAAAACACAAATTACTATATTTAGAACGACTACATGTTCCAGAAAAAAGAGTGTATAATAAAAGAGGAAAAAAACATTATGGTGCACTAACAAGGTGTTAAAATCTTGTAATAAAAAGAAGAAAGCATTTAAAAATATGAAGAAATTAGGAACAGAGGAGGCCATAGTATGTTATAAAAAATATCTAAAAATAGTTAAACAGAATATAAAAAATGAGAGGAAAAAGATAGTCTAATTTGGCATATAGGAAAGATAATGGCAACAGTTTTTTTTCATATGTTAACTGACAAAAAAGAGATAAACGGGGACTGGGGCCATTAAATATAGGTGGGAGAGATGTCACTGATGTAAATGAAATGGCCAATAGACTTAATGATTTTTTAGGGACTGTTTTTGAAAAAGAAAATGATGTAGAAAATATTATAATAAGGAAAAATCATCAAAATATAAAAATAGAAACTACAAAAGAAGAAGCAGAAAGATTGGTAAAAAAAATTAAAATATATTAATCAGCAGGACCGGATTTATTACATCCCTGATATATTAAAGAGGTGTTACCATGGATATCAGAAATCTTGGCGTATATATTTAATAGATCATACGAGATGTGAAATTCCGGAAGACTGGAAAAAACCTTACGTGGTACCATTGTTTAAGAAAGGCAAAAGGGCAGAAGTAACAAATTATAGGCCAGTGAGTCTAACTGCTATACTAGAAAAAATTGCTGAGAGTATATTAATAAATAAAATAGAAAAAGGTCTTGAGATATTAGAATACAAGGATGAGAAGCAGCATGGGTTCAAAAAGAACAGAGCGTGCAGCACTAATCATTTGTGTCTCTATGAAAATATTAAAATTAACTTAAACAACAATGTACCCATAGATATAATATTTTTGGACTTTAAAAAAAACTTTCAACAAGGTACCACATGATAAATTGATAAAGAAATTAATAAATATGGGATTGGATAGTCGAATTATATTATGGATTAAAAATTGGCTGAGCAATAGAACACAGATTGTAAGATTAATAGGTGAAATGTCAAAATTGATCAAAGTGGAGAGTGGAGTACCACAGGGATCCATGTGGGGACCCATTCTGTTTTCTTTGTATATTAGTGACTTACATTATGGAATTACAAATCAAATAGTGAAATTTGCTGATGACATTAAGTTAGGAGGACAAGTAGAAACATTAGAACAACAGGAAGGACTAAACGGGGATTTAAAAAAAAGTGAAAGGTGGACAGAACGAAATAGGATGAAGTTTGACATGGAAAAATCAGTAGTAATGTATTTAGGGAAAAAAGAAAGAAAAATAGGTACCTATTAAATGATAAAGAAATTAAAGAAGTAGATGAAGAAAAAGATTGTGGGATAGTGACTGATAATAAATTAAATTGTATTAAACATTGAACAATGGCTATACAGAAAGCTAATAATATAGTGAGGAATATAAAAATAAGCTTTATTAAATAAATCTTTAGCATGTATGGTACCAGTATATATATGTCTTATGTTAGGCCATACTTGGATTATGGGTCACAATTGTGGAACCCATATAAGAAAATGGAAATAAAAAGAATAGAGGGAGTATAAAGAAGATATACAAAGATGATTGCAAATTTGGGGAGACAAGGGTACAATGAGAGATTAAGACAAATGGGTCTGTGAAGTTTAGAGAAAAGGAGAGAAACAGGAGATTTAATGATGTTATTCAAGATAATAAATGATAAAGAATTAAAAAATGAGTTGAACTTAGAGATACAAGAAAAGTCAGATGGATTAAAAAGATGTATAAGTCAGATTAAGTTGAGAACCATCAAAAAAATGATGTATATTAATCCATTATAAATAGAACTGGAAGATTATGGAATAAACTTCCAGCTGATATACCTGTAGTTAAAAGTCAAACATTGGCACAGTTTAAAAGAAAAATTGATTAGTTTATAATGTAAAGAAAAGTAAAGTGCTCCCACTGATGTGGGGGAACAGTTTATATGGACATTGAGTCTTCTACTGTTCCAATCACCTAGTATGAGAACCTAGTATGAGATCACAGAAGATTTTTTTACATGGATATTGAGGTGGTTAAAACTGCTAAATGAGAGAGTCTCGAAAGTGAAGAAGTTCCAGATATATTAATTCTTATTTAGAAATTTAGCATTATAATTAAAAAAAATATGAAGAAAAATAGAGTACCAAATAAAACCTGGTTTAACACAACATTTGTAAAGGAAAAACAAAAGCTCAATAAATTAAGAAAAAAAAACAGATGCATTATGAACTTTTAAACAATTGAAGCAACAAAGAAAACAATAACAAAAAAAAATGTCTTGTTCCAGGAAAACAAGCTTTTATTAATTCATTATGGAAAAAATAAATCAAGTTGTAAGAACTAGTGATGCCAAGGCCTTTTGGTGTTAGTTGCTGAAGGAAGACTTAACCAAGAAACTACTGTACCACTCTTGCAACAATTCACCCCCCTGCATTTTTTTTGAAACACATTTTTTTTTGATCAAAGTAATACTTATGTTTTCTGCCTTGGTGGAATCATAGAGAATGAACTTCTCTGTTATGATAACTGCAAGAAGTTATGGTTGCAACTGAAAATCAAGTTATTTAAATCGGCAGTATCTGTTAGTCATCAAAAAAATTGATCAGATAGATTTTTTTTAGCAAAAATGTATTTCTGATAACCAAAGATTCATGCTTAATATATATTTTTGTATTATCAGATGTTGCTAAGACTTTTTTATAGCTAATTTTGTAATTAGTGACCCACGTCATTAAATATGGCCACCATTCACCATTTTTAAAAATCTCTTCCCCTGGTGTTAATTGTTGAATATACATGCTAGATTCATGCTGTAGTTGTATTTGGATGGTTCTTCTGCATGTTTCTGATAGTAAACAACATAAAATATTACTTTTTTTTCATGGTGGGTGTGGTACGGGTGGGGCATGGGTGTAGCAACTTTTAAAACTTCAAGACCTCATATCTTGGTTCAGAAATGAAAGAAAACAAAATGAAAAATGTGTATATTGATATTCTTGCCAGTCAAACCCTATTACTTAGAAATGTGTATGGTTACTAACAGATACTGTTGCTTTAAATCCTGGCCCAGATAAGCTGCCTTCAGATATTTAGAAAGGATATTTAATTTGTTGGGTGACTGTTCTAGTACACTTATGCAATAAAATGTGGTGTTCTTGGTAAATTCCAGAATCTTGTAGAGGAACATTTGTTCCAATTTAAAAAAACAAAAACAAAGGTTCTTGCTTAGATCCTCTTATGCACCACCAAATCTCACTTATTGATTCTTCCCAGAAAATATTTTCTAAAAATTATCTTAGACAAACTTCAAGATTGGTTACAAAAACAGACGTTCTTACAGATGCACAGTTTGGTTTTCGAGCAGGTAGACCAACTATAGGTAGTTGTATGATACTTTATCTTTAATTTTAAAGGAGCCTTATGTATAATGTTTCTATACATTTCACAAGCTTCTGATATTGTGGATAGGAACATACTGTGTGCTGAAATTCAGAGAATAGTGGTACCTGCTCATCTACTTTCAATAATAATTCAACTTTACCAGGATTCTTGGGTAAAAGTACACTATTCCATAAAGGGTGACTTAAAAGACTATTTTCAGACAAACAGAGGTGGTAGACAAGGTTGTCTACTATAATCTACTTTATTTAATACATATGTTAACCTTATTCTTCAAGAAATGATTAAAGAAATTGTATGCATTCCAAAACTATTCAAGGAAAATTGTGGTTGTCTTGCATATGCTGATGATCTTGCACTGATGTCTGACTGAAGTATGGGCAAGCAGAGAAAAATTCAAATATTAGAAGAGGCCTATAATAATTAAAAGTTACAGTTTAACATATTTAAATCATAAGTAATGGTTGTTGGTAGACACAGAAAGGCTTCTTGGTTTATAAGTACAAGTAAACTGCAAAAGATTAAGCAGTATGACTACTTGTGGATTTGATTCATGGAAAATCTTAAATGGGCAGAACATCTTAGAATGCTCAGAGGGAAAACAGAAAACAGTAACTGAGGACCCAAACAGATTTAATTCTCAATATGGAGGCATGTCTGTGAAAGGCATGAACTAGGTTTTAAATGCAAAATTAAAAGCAGTATTAGTCTGGTATAGGACAAAACTTTGGGGTACAGCAGGTATTGACAATCTAGAAAAAAAAACAGGGAGTCAAGCATTCAAAATAATTCTTCAAGACCCAAACTATGCCCTCATTTTCTAGCAAGGGCAGCACTAGGCCAGCTGGCATCAAAACACTTATAAGAACCGTTACTAGTAAAAATCTCTCTCCCTTTCTCCCTCCCCATCTTTGTAGGTGGTGTCTACTGCTGCCCTAACCTTCCTGCCTCCTCCCTCAACTTCATCACAGATCTTCTATCTGCCATCTCCTCCCTTGCCACCCCTGGCGAACTCTTCATGTTAGGGGACTTCAACATAAATTGGCTGTCCAACACTTATTCAAAAATCTGTAACCATGTCTCTTCACTCAACTTAAAACAACTCATTTTTGACCCAATGTGTTTAAATCACAAATCAGGGAAACGTGCCATCCTCGACTGGGTGATCTCATCTCACCACCACCATGTCATAAAATCTGGTATCCTCCCTGCTCCACTCCGTGATCGTCATATGGTCTACTGTGTTCACAAAATTCATTGTCCCAAGTCCCTTCCAGTCATTTTCAACTACCATTCTTTTTGCTCCCTAGATCGATCCTTAATACAATATGACCTGTCCAACATCGACTGGACTCCAATTATGTATGTATCCTCTGTCAGCTTAGCCTTGTCCTTCTTTAGCACAAAGTTCCTGAAAGTATGGGACCAGCATGCACCTTTTAGAAACACAAGAGTGCGTGAGAATCAACTTCCCCTGGGTCACTGCAGAGCTCACAGTATGCCAACATACAAGAGACCAAGCTTGGGCCATGTATAAAACTTCTGGTACTCCCCGTTGATCTTTAACAGTATTGTTACCTCTGCATTGCCTGTACCAAGGCCATTAGTTTTACCAAGGCAGAGTACTTCCACTCTGCCTTCCAGGCAAACATCAGTAATCCATCCAAATTCTGGAAGATTATCCATACTCTGTTCTCTCCCCCCTACCCATTCCCCTTCTCCTGTCCTACAAATTGGCATCTGTACAATTGATGACCCTCCCCCCATGGCCGCAGAATTCAACAACTATTTCACTACCTGTGCTTCCTCCCTTCTTGCACCACTTCTTTCACCTACACCCGGTGTCTGTACTGCTCCCCCCATTGCCTCCTTCTCCTCCCCTCCCAAGTGCCCTTCTGTATCACTATTTTCTCTCAAGCCCATTCACCCAGATGACATTCTCCATTTATTACTTGTCCTGAAACCAGTGAATGGCAAAAGCCCTGACAGTCTAGTCCCCAAGCTACTTCACCTCTCTGCCTACTCTATAGCTTAGCCACTAACTATTCTTCTAAACCTATCCTTTCAGCACACTACAGTTCCTGATGCATGGACATCTGCCACCGTGATTCCTCTCCCTAAAGATGGGGACACCTCCAACCCCTACAACTTCCACCCTATCTCTCTCCTCCCCCTCTTGCTAAACTTCAGGAGCATCTGTCCCTGGAACAACTCTCCTCCTTTCTCAAATCTTCCTACTTTGTCACCCCTTTCCAGTCTGTGTTCCACAAAGACCACTCCACCACCACCTCCCTCCTACAGCTCACAGACACCATTCTCTCAGGCATGGATCAAGGTCCATCACTTCTGCTATCTTTGTCAACTTGGCCAAAGCCTTCAACACTGTCTCCCACTCCCTACTTCTCAGCAAGCTAACTGCGGCTGGCCTCTCTGATTCAGCCACCAGCTGGTTCTGGTCCTACCTAGTAGGCCGGTCTCAGTCTGTCTGAATAGGCAACTCCGTCTCCCCGCCCTTCCCAATCAACACAGGTGGCTCAGTGCTTGGTCCTATACTATTTTCAGTCTTCCTAAATTACCTCCCAAATGCCTGCACATCATCATGTATCCACATGTATGGAGATGACACTGTGCTGTTCTTCTCCGGGAACTCCCCCTCAGAGGTGGCTACCAGAATTCAGCTGGACCTTAACTATGTCCAGCACTGGTTTAATGCAAATCAACTCATTATGAATGTAAAACAAAAACACTTTATATGACCTTTGTGTCCAGATAAAAACTGGCCAGGCTCAATTCCTCCCCCAACTTCCATACCCCCTCTGGCTCAATACTCGATGATGAAGCCTCATTCAAGTAACTTGGCCTATGGCTAGACAAACATCTAGACTTCAGGGTACACATCAATGCCATCCACAAAAATTTACTCCCTAGACCTGATGCTCTGTACTGATGCTGCAGCTGCCTGCCACAGCAAGCCAGGAGAGATATCTTCAAAAAAAGATGATTCTCCCAGTCCTCAACTTTGGGGACATTGTCTACTGCTCCACCCCCAAAACCACCCTATTAAAAATGGACATTCTCTTCAATTCTTTCTGATGCTTCATACTTGGTTGCCCCCCTCGTACTCATCACTGTGATCTTTATTCCTCTATCTCCTTCCCTTCAATCCATGACAGACATCAATCACACATCACCAAATGAGTTGGGAAGTTCTGGCATGGTTCTTTGCTGCCCCATCTCTCCTCCCCCCTATTGACCAGCCCTCCTGCTATCTCCTCCATGCCTCCACACATAAAACACTTGCCCTTCCATCATGGTGCACCTCCTATGGCCGTGTCTCCTTCTCATCTAGATTCTGTGATATCTGGAATGCCCTCCCACTAGATATTTACTCTGTACATCCTGCCTCTCACTCTCACTCCTCCTCCACAGGCATACTGTTCACCACTGTAACTGCACCTAGTACCCTCCTTATCACTACCCCACCCCAACATGCCTTCTGAAAGGTAAGCCTTTCAGCTCAAGCTGTAGGCTACCACCTGGTGGCCCTCAACTCACTTCTCCCCCTCTGTCCTCCCTCACCTCCCATTTGCTGGGCCCTATCCCCTTGCAGGGTTCTCAGCATCTTGAAGGGGTCTAGTTCCTGACTTGCCTCTCTTTCTCCCCCTCTGCCCCCTTATCTCCCTTTCCTCCAGACTGCTAGGTCCAATTCCCTTGCAGAGTTCTCAGCATCCTGAAGAGATATAGCTCCTAGCATATGACTCTTCCTCCCTCCTTTCCTCCTTTCTTCCCTCCTTCTTCCCCTATACTATCCCCCTCTGTCCTGCTCCCCTTTTTATTCATCTTCTAATCCTACCAGGTCCCACCTTCTTGCAGGGTTCTCTGCATCCTGAAGGGGCTTAGTCCCTGGCTTGGCTCTCCTCCCCTTCCCCTCTTCTACCCTATTTCTCACCTCCATCTCCCCTACACTTGTGCTTCAACTGGCTACAACTGCCTTCTTTTACACCTACAGTAAACTAGCACTTAGTAACCCAGTGCTCAGCCTGCTATTTCTGTCACCTCAGGCTTACTCTATCATCTGCCTATACTTCCACTGGGTTGCCTGTTCTTGGCTTTATCTCTATGTATGTCCAATTCCACATATAGTTTTTGCTAACCCCAGTATGTCTTCTCCTATGTCAGCTACTCTAGTTTAGTTACTCTACCACACTTTTTGTGATATTATCTGTTGTCCTTTGATCAAAATGGACTGGATTTTGTCCACACTTCATGTTTTTTTAGTGGCAGTGTATATGTTTTTTGCCTACTCTGCACTTTATGTATCTAAATTGTATCTGAACTACACTGTGTTGTATTTTATACTGTAATTTTTTTGCCTGCTCTCCCTACTGTTTGTAACCCTTCCCCTGAGGACGCTTCTGGAAATGAGTTGTTCTCCATTCATGTTGTCTTTCTTGATGAAACCTTTTCAAATAACAAAAAATAAAATAATAAAAGAATCTCAAAATACTGGATGTTCAAAACAATGAATACTTCTAGTGACTATATATCTGTATTATGAATAAAGTGAAAATACGTTATTTAGACAACACATTTTTCACCAAAGTGGTTGACTAAGTGCAATAAGATTCTTTTCAGCTCATGTTATGGTTATTTAACCAATTTTTCATCAATTGAGCCCATGAGACTCTCTCTTAATAAATTGAAATTGTACCTGGATGATCAAACAAAACAATTAGATGTGGAACAAGTTAGGAAATAAAGGACACTGGAATGGATCTCTTTAAACAGACCATTTATAAATTGGAATTCTACATTACACTTCCTCTTTCACAAAACATAGAAAATTATTCATGCAATATTGATTTGAACTGTGTGAGTGTAATTCCCTTAAAGCAAGGTATTCAAAAGACACAAACCTAGCCATTGATTGTGATTCTGAAATGCTGGTGAAGGAATGATTGCGACTGTGGAATGACGATGAAGGAAAATCTTAAACTTGTGCTGTAAATATGTCCCATATATAATATTCAAAGAAATGTATTTCTCTTAGGTTTTCTATTAAACACACATGAATCTTAGGATAAACTGTTAAATATATTAATAATATATGATGCAGAAAAGATATTAGAAAGGTCATAGAGTTTTGGAGAACAATCAAGTATATCAAATATTAGATGGGCCTATGACAAGTTCTAGAGTATGCTGTTAGAAAAGTGTACTATGATCTCTGAGTCTGTACGTTTTACTTGGGATAGTGACATCTGAGATGATGGCCCTTTAGGGCTTATTTGCCATCTGTCCTGTCTTAAGTGAGATTGAGGACTAAAGGCTAAATTAAAGTAATAATGGTGTAGGTAGCCAAGTTATATATTGTAACATCCTATTTACATTTTTGCAAATTTGATAAACTTAGCTTGACCTGTTTCTGACATGCCCTCCTGCACCTAAATTTATGGTGCAATATTTGAATGGAATATATATTATTGACAGGTAATTGGAATTGTGTTTCTGTTTCTTATAATATGCCATATTTTTTAATCATGAAATAGTTGCATGGAATGTATAAAGATTATTTGCTGAAGAAATAAACTTGAACTTGAAACACCTTTGAGTATCATGTTTTTGGTACGTGATTTTAATTGTGCCATATCAAAAACAAGACATAGGGCCAAAAACATATAAAGCTTTTTATGATGCTGCCTTTCTAAGGAATATGATTTTAATGGCTAGGCTACATGGTGCCTACAATATATACTATGGGTTGGAGGGAGGGATAACATATTATAGATATATGAATTAAACAAGAATTGATTATTAGTTTATTTCAGGAATTGTTAGAATAATGAATGTTGAATTATTACAAATGGAATTTTGTGATCACACACACTTAAGGTGTACCATGAAACCAGAGGGTACTGTTTTTGTGGGAAGGATCAAAGGAAGTTAAATCCAGGATTGCTGATGCACCCAGGTGCCACTGAATTTTTTGATGCATAGTTCTTGGTACAATGTGTTTATATGAAGAGAGCATATGGTAGTAGGAAGATACAGTACAAAGCAGAATTTGAAAAAAAATGATCAGTCGTAGCGAGAATTTTGTTCCACTGTATCTCAATGCCATGAAGTGGAAGGGGTCATTGTTTAAGCAGGAAAGGCCCACTAAGCCAAAGCTTGTTTTCAGGTGTGATCTTGAAACACAAGGAAGTTAAGTGACTTGCTCAAGGTCACACAGTATGCAACTGGGAGCTGTGAGATTCAAACCTAGGTCTCAAGGTTTGCAGCTCAGAGCCCTAAGCCACAGAGTTATACTGCCATAAGTAATAGGATTCTAGACATTTACTGCATATTACTAAATGTCCCTCTGAATGGACTGAGAATATGAATATGAAGGAGCAAATAACTCCAATGAAAGAATAAAATTACTAGGAAGAGTCCAGTCTTTATTGAAGGAACTGTATGGGTCGCAAGGGAAACACTTATAAAAAACTAGTTTTGAATCTTATAAAGAATGAAAATGATAACAGTGTTAATGAATAAATAGGGCAGATGTGAAAGGACAGGAGAAATACTTGTGTGCCTATTTGAGCATTTCTTAGACTTGTTCAGAGTGGAGTCTTATTTATCAGATAATATTTGTTCTTTTCTGCAAAACCTGAAGTGCATGTATTACCATTAGAAGTTCAGACAAATATGATTGTCCACAGAATATCATGCAGGCAAGTGTTGATCTGTCTGCCCCATTCATTGATGCCTGGCAGTTGGATGAAACTGGCAGGGGATGGGGAAAAGGGTAAGGGTTAGGTAAGAAGAATAGGGCTGAACAGTGGTAGGTGAAGATAAGTTGGTAGAGGTGGAGCAAAGAGGCTGTAAAATGGGTGAGGACACTGAAGACCAGCCTCTTTGTTCCTTTCTTTAGGATGAAATTCCTTGTCAGAGTGGTAGCAGTGAGCATAGCATGAATTGGTGAGCTTCAGCATAGTTGACTCAAGTGTTTTCTGCTGTTATGAGATTAATACAGCTTAATAACAGAAATGACCGAGGAACAGCGATATCAGGTGGGCTGCATTAAAATATAAACAAACAAAAAAAAGTTGAAGCATCCATTAGGGAATTGTCTCCTATAATGCTTGTGGGAATAGGTTCATAGGCATATGAATGGTAGTAGCAGTGGAGGCTGATGGTAGTCCATTTGCCATAGATACTACCATAGGTGGAAGCATGATGGAAAGAGGACCCTCACAAGGTTGGGAATTGAGGCCAATTCCCACATGGTACAATTGCAGACAGTCTGTAAGCAGGAGGGTAAGTACCACTCCAGAGTGGGACAGCAGCCACTTGGTGGGGCACAACTTGAGGAAGCTGAAAGGTGTTTTGTGGGGTTTTATTACTCAGTAATGGAACCTAACAGTACACCCAAGCAGGCATTTTGGCCAGCTTGAGGCTCACTGCATCAAGCAATTAGCAGGCTGGATGGTAAATATGGCAAGAAGTTAAAATAAAAGGTGCAGGGAGGTGCTAGACAGCTGCAGGTTAACTGGGAGCACTCCCATCTGCAGGGTCATGAATGGCCACTGGACATATTCCATTAAGTGGCACTTCCACCTGCAGAGGCATGACTTGCTGCTGGCATGATTATGGTTACAAGTGACTGCTGGACATGTGCCAGTGAGTAGCACTCTCACCCACTAAGGCAGTAGTAGCTGCTGAGCTTGATGGGATCCCAATTGACGGGGAGACCTCAAGTTGGAAGGATCAGGAATGCATTGGGGGCAAGTATTTTTTTTATAAATAAAAAAATCTATCAATGCTAAATACAAATGAGGAGAAACAGAACATGGGCCAGGCACCATCGGTCCACTGACCAGATCTGAAAGCAGTGCATATGCGGCGTACAGCAGGTGCATGAGGTGTTGTGCCATGGGGGGGGACAATGGGTCCCAGGAGCTCTGCTCACAGAGAAAAGGGGCACTGATCCATGGGCATGGTAACAGGAGTAATAAGAGGAAGTGGCAGCCACATGTCAAAGATCATGTTGTTAATAGAATACTGCCTTTCAGGCATGCAGTTGCTGGACAGCAGTTGGATGACCCATTCATGCCAAGCAGTGGCCATATTGGTAACAGCAACCACACTGTGCACTGGCAGGTTACCTCTGAGGAAGAATCTGGACAGGGTTCGAAGCACTGGGGTACCATGGTTGCCAGCTGGTACATTTTGTATTTATGACCCACAGCAAATATTTTCACTTGAGTTTGCACTACCTGACTTTAGATATTCATTTTTTGTGGAAAGCATTTATTCTATACTAGCAGTCTCTTCAAGATTCAGTTTGTGTAAGCTGCTCCTCTCTATGTTTGCTGCACTTGACTGTTTGAAGGTCATTGAAATAAGTGACAGCAGCCAGAGGAGTGTCACTGTTAGGCCAGTGGGAAAAAGGAGCATGTCAAAAGATACTAGGCACTTCTGCTTGAATGAAGGGAGACAGCACAAGTTGTGCCACAGGTCACTATTTTGAGTTTGTTCTCCTGAACTTGGAGAGATTGCACCGGCATGGTAGCAGGTCACCATTTCAAGCTCAACAGCAGCAATCCAGCACCAACCCAGTGTATGCATTTAGAGCAGCTCACATCTTGGTCACAGTGGCCACCTTACACCCAAATGTTATGAAGGGCCTTGGATGCTGGCAAGCAAACAAGGATACCTGCAAGTAGCAGGAGAGAGGGCTGCTGGTATAGTGGATGCTTCCATGCAAAACAGCATGAAGCATGCAAGCACAACTGAGTAAAAGGTCACCTTGGCTTCAGCTCTGCAGTAGCCAGGTCATGCGGACACTATGGCCGATGGACAGATAGAGAGGGAGGGGCTATAATTCAGCAGGGACCTCCACCAGCTAGCTGAGTGGGAGGGGGTGAAACTGAAAAGGGAGAGAAGAGATATATGCATATATATATATATATATATATATATATATATATACAATGAGGGTGGGAGCTGCACAATGATAATAAAACAGGTTATTTCCACTGCAGTGAGATATCTGAAGTTGACATCACTGGAGTTAAAATATCTCCCATTTATACATATCCCTCTGATGTAAGCTTCACCACCATAATCACTCCAATGAACATCCTTTAAAAACCTTGCTCCCTAAATGAGCACAAGCCCAAATCAGTCAAGAAATTTAAATAGCAAGGTACACTCACCTGCAAACCATCAACATAAAAAAAGACCATTCCCCCCATGAAACGTAGTCTCTGCTTTCCAACCTAGGGAACAAAAAGGAACATTAAAATGCAATAACGGTAAGAAAAACTTAAAACAAAACTAACCATGGCTGAATCAAAAACTCCACAGCAAATGAACAAACTGACGCTACATCAGCATACAAAACCTGCAAACATGGAGCAAGAAATAATGGATCTCTGCACTCAGTTTGAAAAAGATGAACAGCCGCAACTGGATCCAAATATGACTGATGAAACATTTTCAATCCCTGAAACACAACAAAGCAACATGGCTCCAAAAAACAAATATTTTCTAGACCCTGAATACATTCAAAAATACATTGTCAGCTCCAAAAATGACAACACAAAACGGAACACTACAGCAGACATGAACCACTTCCAAAAGTTCCTACTGGAAGACTTAGAACTAAAAACACCCATAAAACAAATTAAGCCTGAAGAACTGGACAGTTTACTTTGCCACTACTTCATGACATCAGTAAAAAAGGACAGCTCTGAATTCGAACCTTTAACCCTGAGATCCAGATTTCAGAGCTTTGAACGACATCTCTGTGAACATGGTTACAAAGAACCACTATCAACATCCTTAACATTTGAACGCACCAGCAAGTTCTCATTTCCAAACAAAAACACCTCAAACAAATGGGTTTAGGAAACAGACCTAAAACAGCAGATGACATAACTGATACAATGATTGACAAACTCTACGAATTAGATTGCCTAGGACCCAGCAACCCAAAGTCTCTAATTAACTCCATGTGGGTAATTGTAAACATGTATTTTGGCATCAGGGGCAATACAGAGGCTAAAAACCTAACATGAGGAGACATCTCTCTTAAAATGGACACTGACAACACAAGATACCTTGAACTGTCCAGAGAGAGACAAATGAAAACATGGTGTGGGTCTAATCCTAAAGATATCAGACCCATTAAGCCCAGAGCCTACCAATCAATAGACGCCAAATGATGTCCAGTGGACAATTACCTAATTTATAAATCAAAACAACCACAAAAATGTCAGCACCCAGAAGCACTATTTTTTCTGGCAATTACCTACCCAATTAAAGAACAATCCACAACCTGGTACAAAAATCAAGCGCTGGGCATAAATACTATAGCCAAAATAACAAAAACCATGATAGAGCAAACTGGACTTTACAGTGATAGACGTCTAACTAAGCATTCAATTCGAAAACATCTCATACAAAATTAGCAGATTCAATGTGCGCCAACTGACATAATGCAAATATCCGCCACAAAAAATTGAATCCATCAACTCATACTCCAAAATGAATGAAAAAACAAAAGAAATATCCCAAATCCTAACAAATGACACAGACTGCAAACCAAATACTTGAAGGCATCAGCTGCTGAATCCTCCACAACTTCCGACCAACTGCATATCTCGACTCCATGCCAGCTTGCTTTCAAAAGCGCCATAATTAATGCCTCTGCGTCACATTCAACATCATTCAAGGTAATAACATCACAGTCCCACACCCAAACCACATTTCTACTGAAATAAACACTAACCATCTCTTTCATTATTTGCAGGTCACCAATATCAGCAACTTCCGAGAAAAAACAGCATCCCATATATACGAGCTCCGACTCCATCTAGCAGCCCGCAGTAACAAGTAGCCACACCGCAACACAGAACCTTCCCCAGCCACAGCACTCAGAACCAATCCAAAACGGCATTTTACATAGAAATTGAACTGTTCCACATTAAACTTCTATACTCCATAAATAATCTGGAACAGCAATAAAGCTTACTGTTAACTAAGAAATAAATATTTTCTGTTACACGGCATTGGAGACTGTAACCAAACCGTATCATACTTGTGTTATAAATGAATTCGGTGAAAACAACCGAATGTAATAAAAATAAAAATATTATGTACACCAAGCACCAAATGTACCACTAACAAAAAATAAATATACACATCCCTCAAATACTACTACCTTACCAACAACCAGTACATACCTCTTCAACTCCCACCACTTTATTCTATAACACCTACAATGTGAGCTCCCACCCCCCATTGTATAAGCCACACAAGTGATGTGCAGCTCATGTGATATGCATAAATATACTCACTCCTGCATTGTGAGCTATGGATACTCTCACTGATGCCTTGGTACCGTGAGTATCCATAGCTCACTCTGCAGGAGTAGGTATATTTATGCATATCACACTCCAACTCATCATGTATCCCATATAAATATATACTGAGTATATATATATATATATATATATATATATATGTAGGCGCGAAGGCGAGTCGCACCCCTATAGTTATGGTTGAGTAGGCACTTCAATGTTAAACTCAAACTTTTGCACTTTAATAACATTGCAACTGTTTGACAGATTTGCCCAACATTTGTTATGCACTGTCCTGTGAGGCAGATCTCTTGATGTGGCAAGTTACATTCCAGTCGGTTGTGCATCTTCTGAGTTGCTGACAGGTGAAAAAATATGTTTTTGCTCTTTGTCTTTGCTGGGATTTTTCTTTGAACTTGCCTACTGCCCAGATGTTTTTTTTTTGGTTTGACATTTTCAGGTAAGAAAGGGACTACCTCACAGATGTGCCTTTTGCTAGTCTTGTGAAAAATGATAAGCTGTTTTAAGTTGCTGCAATTTAAAAATTTGAAAAATAAGTTTTGAGCATGGTCAGTAAGCACTAAAATATAGCTGTATGAAAGAAAGAAGAATCCTGCATTGTATGAGAAATTCGTCTTTCATATGGCTGCCATCTTGTTTTCAGTTTGCCTGAAATTTTCAAATTTGAAAACTACCCAAATTAATGACCTGGGAGGAACCAACACATGCCACTTGCTTATTGGGACCCATTAGGTGAATGTTGCACTTTACTGCTCCAAAATGCCTTAAAATGGGATTTTATGTCATCTACCAATTCTACCTTCATATCCATGTAATACAAAGTAGGATCTTACTTCATATGATGAGATATGAAGTAAGATCCTACTTCGTGAGCTGAAAATAGTAATTTTGATTAAAAAATACATTTCTATGCTGACATCAGGGTGCCCAATCCCTGTGTTGGCACTAGATGACCCCTGACAGTGTGGGACACTGCGAGCCCACTCCCAGTGTCCACAACAGAAATCTGTCCATATCAGACAACAGGGTGCCCAAACCCAGCATCGGCAGTCGCCCCCCAAAGCAGGACACTGCAGAGCCTACTCCCAGTATCTGCGGGTGTTTCATACCCCCTCCACCACCAGCAGTACTGTCATCGTGGGACACTGGGGAGCCCACCCCCAGTGTCCCAACATTTTTATTAAAATTAAACCTGAAAAAAAGAACAGACCCCTGACATCTTTTTATTTTTAAAAAAATAATGTAAAAAAGAAAATGGTCCCTCGTCATCTCCCCATCCCCCTCATCCTGACCCTCCCACTGAGCAACCCATCACTCCACACCCCCCTTGCCCAATACTTACTATCAGAGGTCAGCATCTGTCATCTTCTGTGGACCAGGGCACATCTGCACTCTTCAAAGTCAAACGTCAAACTGAAGAATTGAGGTAAGTGCTGTATAATGGCTGCCTATGGCATTTTGAACATCTGTTGATATCTTGGACATTTTTCAATATTTTTGCACCAAATTTTCAACATAGGGTTTTTGAGACCCCGCCTCATGAACACTGGCACTGACATTTCAATCCTCAGTCCTGGAAGGTGATTTCACAGTTGCTAAACATAATCACTTTTCAGGACCCATTAACAATATGAAAGTGCCAGCGTTCATGAGGTGGGGTCACAAATGCCCGTGTTGAAAAGTTGGTGAAAAAATTCCCATAAAATGGCTATGTTACGAGCATGCATTGTGCAGTTTCTATGCAGGTGCTTTGGAAATTTACAATATTTTGACTCCAAATTTTCAACATTGCCATTTTTGCACACCTCCTCATGAACAGTATAGCTGTCATTTTTCACATCCTGCCTGAAATGTGTTTTCACTACTGTGACACAGAATGTCACGTATGCCATGCAAAATCACCTTTCAAGGCTAAGTAATGAAATGACAATGCCACTGTTCATGATGTGAGGTCACCAAAAGGCCATGGTGAAAATGTGGTGCAGAAATTCCTCAAAATGTCAGAGTTACATGCGTCCTTTGAATTAATTATGCGCACGGGCATAACTTTGGTACTTTTCCATATTTTGCTGCCAAATGTTCAACAGAGCCATTTTTTTACACCAACTCATGAACAGTACAACTGTCATTTCCCACACCCTGCCCAATATGTGTTTTTGCACCTGTGGCATGTAATGGCATTTCACAATTACTCTGTACATGAGGTGGGGTCATATGATGGCTATGCTGACAATGTTGACACTATTGTTTGACAGATGGGCATGAGCTGACCAAGGCTCCTGCTCTTACACATACATCTGTACATCTCGGTGCTTCCACAACTACATAATCTCTGGCAGGATTGGGTACAGGGTCTGAACACCCTAACACCCCTCCACAGACCAACAGGTGATGGGGTGTGCCTTGGGGTTGTTGGCCCTAACTGTCACCCCATTCCATGTGGAAGAAAGCTGACATGGTACAGTATAAGAGAATGGGGTGAGAGTTAGGCCCAAAGACACCAAGACACACCCCATCACCTGTTGGTCTGTGGAGGTTTGGGTAGGGTGGTGTTAGGGTGTCAGCCCTAATGCCTTATTTCCCTACTTTTGTCAGTTCAACCCTAACTGATGAACCAACAAGGGTTTTTGCAATGACCTTCCCTACTGTTTGAGAAAGTGTAATCTTACCCTTATATGGTTTGGCCCTGCACTCCCATTGTATCAGTTTTAGGGCCCTATTCTCCCATCTCTCTCTATAATTTCACAGACATTGTAATGAGCTGTCATCTCCCTAGGGCCCTGCACTCCCAATATGGCATAATGGATGGCCCAGTAGTCCAGTTACTGCACATTGGTATCTATACGTGGGAGTGCAGAGCCCCTCTTGGCCCTGCTCCCACCTACCTATAATTGTAGAGATGCAGTGCAGCCCTAGACATATTCCAAGAAAGCATTGTGCTGTAAATGATGCAATATCTCAGTACCCATAACAACTTTGATAAAAATTCCACTGCAGTTGTAATCACGGACTGGTAACTTGCAAGCATGCGTAGTACACCTAAATGTGTACTAAGCCGAGCTTAGAAAAAATCTATATCTTGAACTGTTTTTGAGATACAATGTTGGCACTGAAAGGTGCTGCTTTCACCACAAAGTTATCATATGGAAATTTATTAACTTTGGAATGCCATGACTATGGAACTGATGTAAATTTTGCACCAAACCATCATAAGTCACATCTCTGGACACTCCTTTCTACCCTGCAAATGTCAAGCCAAAGACCTAACTATTTCTTTGCAGTGAAGTGGCAAAAACAGCAACTTTAAAATTCCCTGTTTGGGAGCTGTCAAAATCATTCTTCATGAGCCAATCCCTGTTTGTGAGGTGTCAAAATCCCTGTTCATGAGCCGATCCCTCTTTGTGAGATAAGGCCATCTGGTCGTCCCTTCACGAACAAGGATTTTGACAGATCATGAACAGGATTAGCTTCTGACAGGATTTTGACACCCTCACAAACAAGTATTTTGACAGCTCATGAACAAGTTTTTAGGGCCATCTGGTTTGTCCCTCACAAACAGGGATTTTGACTGCTCATGAACAAGTTTCTCATGAGCAAGAAGTTTGACAGCTCACGAACAGGAATTTTGATTGCTCATGAACAGTGATTCCTTTTTAGAATCCCTGTTCATGAGCTATCAAAATCCCTGTTCATGAGCCAAATCCCTGCTCATGAGCTATCAAAATCCCTGTTCATGAGCAGAATCCCTGCTCATGAGGTGTCAGAAGCCCTGTTCATGAAGTGATCCCTGCTTGTGAGATTGGGCCATCTGGTCATTCCCATACAAATAATGATTTTGACAGCTCATGAACAGGGATCGCCCCCTGAACAAGAATTTTGACACCTCATGAACAGGGATCAGAAGCGAGCCATGAACAAGGATTTTCAAATGTAAAAACAGCCATTTTTTGACTAAAGTAAATGGAACCAAAGCCATGGGTTTGTAGAGGGTGACACCCTGAGCAAAACCCATGTGTCAATGTGTACAGAAGACACCCTTGGGGCAAGCTACAAGGTTTTGTTTTTGAAGAAAATTGAAAACAATATGGCAGCTCACAAACAGGAATTTTTTTCATACAAAAAGGGATTTAAAGAATTCCTGTTTGTGAGCTGTCAAAAATCTCTGTTTGTGAGCCCAAATCTTTGTTCAAAGCTGTGCCATTATCCAAAAGATTGAACTGAGCATGCTGACAATCTGAAATTTCAAAATTAAATAACTTTATAAGAGATTTATTTTTTTCACCAATCCAATGCTGGCTTGTTCTTTGGGTCAAGCTTTTTCTACTCTGTATATGTCAGGCCAAACTAAACTATTCCAAATGGTGTGACCACAAGGTGATGAGGAAAAATCAGCAAAAATTGGCAAAAAAAGCAACTTTTACACTTTTTCACTATGCGATAAGCAAAATTCACACATCCAACTGAAATAACACTTGGCACATCAAGAGATTGCCCCCACAGCACAGCAAGTACCAAATGTTGTGCAAATCCATTAAATGGTTGCTAAGTTATTAAAGTGCAAAATGTAGGCTTTAACATTAAACTGTCTACTCAGCCCTAACTATAACCTAGAATTATATACAGTAAATTATAAAATGTGATTTGTTTTTTTACTGTATTATTGACTTGATTAAAAAGTACAGAGGTTGCATAAGAAGTGATATTCACTTAAGTTGCTTACACAGTATAGCCCCTTGGAGACATTGAGCTTCTGTGTACAGGGGCAGGTAGTCTGTGTTTGCATATTTCAGCATGGCAAGTGAATATCACAGAGAGTGGAGAGCAAGATTCCAGAAAAAGGAAAACTGGTTGAGAAAAGGGGGTGAAGGAGTTCAAGAAGCAGCTGGAAGCCCTATTCCAGGTGAGAGGCAAGGCATGGTTGAAGGCCTGTTTCAAGAACTCGAGGGGTGAGTTCACAAAGCCAGAAGGAGAGAGGCAATTGGAGCTTCTGACTCACCGAATCCAACTAGTTGAGCCAATGGGACAGGGGACAGAACCCTGGCAAGCAATACCAAAGTGCAAGGTAGGCAGTGGGCACCAATACCATGGCAGCTGGTGGTCTAGAAGCCAGTTGCCAAGAAGTTAGCACAGAACAAGAGGCAGCAGGAGATACCACTATCACCAGCCATCATGGAGCAAGGTAGGCCAAACTTTGGGAATGGAGTCCCAATCAGATGAGGCTTTATTAATTTGCAGCTTTAGTGTAGTAACCTAGAGGACAGCCAATGCTGAAGAGGTCTAAGCAAGTTGGGGTGGGGCAACCCTTGGCTGGTCCAGCAGATAAGATGGGGGACTGGGACCAGTTAATGCCAACCCAGAGTCTCCAGCATTGCCACAGACTCTCATGGGACCCATTTGGGTCCCTGTGCTCTCTCCTAAACAGTTGGTAGTATTGTCAAACAAACTGGTCCCAGTGTGTCAAATGGGAGCTGACAGGGTGTTGGCAGGTGATGCCACACCCAAAATTGGAGGCTTGGCCTTGCCAGGTGTGATTTCCATTCAGCCACCCATTGCCCAGACAGGAGGATTGGGGACAGCACTGTGAGGACAGAAGCCTTCAGCATTAGAGCAGAAGCTAGACCAGCTGCTGGTATACCCGGAATGTCAAGCGGGGGCGGGTGGACCCAGGAGATGGGGTTGGTTCCCACCCACCTCACACCACTAATTTCCAGGCTGGCCACACCCCAGCCAGCAGTAATTGGGGTCCAGGTAGTGGTTTCTCCTTAGGCAGCAGGCTTTGTAATTCTGGGACAGCCAGTCAGATCACACTTGATGGAAAAAATGTAGTTGCCGATCTTGAGTGGAGACTATGTAGTTCTGTTTACACTTTTGCACCAGTCCATACAACCAGAGGAAGAGAAAGATAAGAAGGAGAAGAACAAAGGTGGGGGGAATAAGAAGGTGGTCAAGGTTCACCTCACAAGGGAGAACTGGCTGGTGGCATTTGCAGTCATTGCATGGACAAAACAACAAGCAGCCCCATTATAGGCAAATGGGCTATGGATTTATGACAGCGGGACAATGGCCATGCATACAAGTAAACCTGGGTATGGGTAGCTGGAATATAATGAAGAGTTTTGTCCACAGAAGCAAGCATACCGGTCAAGGCACTAGCTTGTGCTTGACAGGACCCTATGGTGGGCTATTGAGCAAGGGGAGGTCCGCACATGGACATTGCTTTCCAGACAGGAGGCCTTTCTCTAAGGGAGACATGTAGGGTTTTACCTTGTCTGGATGGTGGTGATGGGTATTGTACAATTACATCTAAGGAGTGCATTAGGTGGCGTGGTGCACGTTCAAGCATGACTGCATGTCATGTTACCAGGTGCATCCTTTCACACAGTGTAAACCAGGTGGGACTATCCCCAGCCATTTTGAAGTGGTATGAGTAAGGCACACAGAATTAGGCCATGACTGATCCAGTACCTGATTTGAAATCTGCTCATTCTCTGGCAGGGGTTTCACAGTAGGTTCTAGAATGCAATACAAGAGATCTTGAAGGAGATCAGACTCCAAGAGCCTATAGTTCATCATGGAATGACCAGGCATGGTATGGGAAAGGAGGTGGCAACAGGGCACATCAGCAGGCTGTTTTAGCCCTGACCTTACCATGCTTGCAAGTGTTCCCAAAGGGCTGTTCCCAAAGAAGTTACCATGTGAGTTCAGGATGATAAACTACCTGTCTTACTCAGAAGAGGATTCTGTCAATGATTACATTAACCATGCTTCATGGTGGTGTCATACAGTACACTCTATTTGACAAAGCTGTAAAGGTGATGAGGACAGCCAGAAAAGGGGCCTTGCAGGTGACAGCAGACATAGAACCAGCATATTTATTTTATTGCTAGTTCATAAATGTGACAGGGAAATACTGGGAATGGAATTAGTGAGAAAGTACTATGTGGACAGATGCATGCCCATGGGGTGCACAGTGTTGTGTGATGTTTGAGCGATTCAGCACATTTTTGCATTGAGAAGTAACAATCAGGGCAGAATGGAAGGAGATGGTCCACTACTTGAATAATCTCTTATTTGTAGGGAAGACCCACCCCGGGAAATGTTGGTATCTCCTCAGCGGGTTTCAGGAGGAGTCGCATACTTTAACACGCCTTTGGTGAGGGCCAAGATGAAGGGCCCTACACCATTCTGTCCTACTTGGCATTGAGGTTGACACACAGGCCACTGTCTTCTAATTGCCATCAGACCAGGTACAGGCCCTGTAGGAATTCTTGACTAGAGTGGCAGGTGCATATAAGATAATATTTTTGGAGTTGCAGCAATTTCTGGATCAGCTTAAATTTGCATGCAAGGTAATTCATATGAGGAGTACCATTTTGTGATGAATGACAAGGTAGGGAATGGATGTCGTAAACCTCATCACAAGCTCTGGGTGACGTAGGGCATGATAGAGGATCTGGAAGTATAGCTAGCCTTTTTGAATTGTTATAATGGTGTTTAGATTAGGCCAATGGTCACTGCCAGCCAAGGATTAGAGCTCTGCATGGATGCATCTGAGGGCTTTGACTTTGATGCGTATATCCAAGAAGCTTGAAACAGTGTCTGCCAAGCTGGTGGGAAGCAGGTTTGACACAAAAGTCACCATTTTAAAATGTTTCCAATAGTGGTAGCCCTATGGGTGTGATGCAACCAGTACTGGGACAGTAAGGTCATTTTGGACTGATTACATGGTAGTGGCCAAAACATAAAAAAAGGGCTAACATCAGCCTCATCATGCATTAGTCATATGCTGACTCATGGTAATGGATGCAAAGATTCTTTTTAATGTTTTTCAAAGTCCAGCAAACAAAGCAATGGGGATCAAAAGCCCAGCATCTTACAATATTTTGCATCAATTAACATGAGCTAGCATATGACAATAATGTGTGGAGAGGTAGATGTTAGCCAATTTTTTTGTTTTACCTGATAACGTGAGTTTACTGAGAGCACACGCCATTCTATGAGTGGTCCTTGATTGTTTTTGCCCAGTAGCCTGGTTTTCCAAGGTCACCAGGTTGGAGGACAACATGCACACATTTTGGCTTTGCAATTTGTTGGAAGGATGGGCACAAGGAACACCAAAGAGGGCTGATGCAAACATCTAGTTGGCCCTATCCTGTTGGAGCAGGTTTGGGGACAATTGGAGTGTGTGTGTGTGTGTGTGTGTGTGTGTGTGTGTCTCCATAAGAAGTATTGCTGTTTAGAAGGGCAATTTTTGATGGCCTTCTATGAGGCATTCTGAGTGCCAGAGTTGGTGCAGCCAAAAAAGGCAGCTATGACGGAGGTAGTCATGGCTTTTGAAGATGTGGCTTTGATAATTGAGGGGATGTTCCTACAGATCCTTTTTTTGCAATATGATGTTATCATTTTCAGAATAAACAAATATCAATATTACAATGCAGAACCATAAGAATACATACATACTATACAATACAGTTGACCAACAACATTGTACAATTAAAAGTACTACACCACTTCCAAAAGAATTGGGTTATACTTAATAAGAACAGGAAAGTAGGAATGGAATTAAAACTTTCTCAAGTTCAGAAAAGGGGTCCATAATGCAGTAAAGAAGTTTGATTTTACAATAATATTATAGCTATCACCTTCACGATTACCAGTTGTTCTCATCCAATCAAACTATTCCCTTAAGGTGGGAGAACTGTGAGATGTTCAGTATTTAAGCACTAGTCATTTTACAGTTAAAGCAGCTGAAACAATCCAGAGTTGTTAGGGTCTTTCCAAATGATGAAATGTTGATAAATAACCTAAAATAAAATTGCTAGAGATGAATGGATGGGAGCAACCCACTGTGTGCTGACAAATAGCATAGATACATTTTCAAACCCATTTGATCTTAGAACAGAACAAGAAGAGATTACTTAGATCAGCATAAAGCATGTTACATTTCCAACAATGATTTAATAAATTATATCCAATATTTTAAAAGAAACAGGAGAATAATAGCAATAATGTAATATTTTCTACTGTGCTAACTTCTCCTGAACTCCTTTGCAACTGTAATAAGTGCAATCCCAAAGTTGAATTTAATCTCTTTATGAATCTGAATTTCAAGTTTGGCTTCCCATTTATGTTTTGTTGATTCTGCAAGTGAGAGCTTAGTTAGAAAAATATATTTGGATATAAAACAAGCCTATGTCTAAGTACAGCAGCTTTCAAAAGCTGACTCTAATCTTGATTTTCCTCCAGGTTCAAGTTAATTTTAATTTGCTTCATTTTGAGTGCTTCTCTAATTTGTAAGACATTTCAAACATGGAATCTGTGTACTTTGAAATTCTTCTTAAGGTCTGCAATAGAGAGCAAGCTATCGGTTGCTTTATACAGTGCATCTGCCACTGGTAATATCCAGTTTTTTTTCCTTACAAAATCAGAAATCTATTTGCCTTGATATTTAAAGTTTGGATTGTTCTATAATGGGAGAAATTGTAGGAGAAGACATTTTGCATTTAAGAGTTTAGAATGTTCTTGCATATCCAGAAGGAATGCAGGATACTGCAATGATTTATAAGGGTTGATGGAAGGGAGATATACAAAAAGTATAAAATATTAAAAGTCTGTGAAAGACCATTTTGCAGTTGATACCATATAGGCTTATTCAGAGCCTTAGGGTTGAAGACCTAATTCTTAATTTACTTCATTGTTAAATCCCAGTGAAACCCTAACCACCAAGACAAAGCAAATTCACCGAGACATCTGAATGCTCTGAGATTTTGTATGTTTAGCCTCAGAGGCTTATTAGTCCACAACAATTTAGATACAAGATGTTCTATTTTCTTAAAATGTTTAACATGTATATGAGGACAGTAAATATTTTAGGGCCATCATTAGTTTGACTGAGTTTATTTTCCCTCAAAAGGGCAAGTTTAGTTTGTCCGATTTGTCTAATGAATTATTGATTTCTTTGTGAGTTAATACTTTTTATTGGTTTTCAAATATTGACAGTAACAAACAAGATGTGTGGAACAGATACAATGATTTTGTTTACAGGCCACATAGGGTAGTACACAAACCATCCATGTCAACAATTCGGTTCCATATTCCAACAGCTAATTACAGGTATCACAGCATCAGTTTTGGAATTAATTCCTGTTTAAAGTGTAACATTTAAAGAGTAGTTGTAAAACATACGATATGTGAAGACACTCCATTTTGAGTTGATACTCTAAACAGAAAGGGGTGGGCAAAATAGGGTAACATCCAAGAGTTTACCATTCAGCCACCACCATTAGTGAGGTAGCTCTTTGGATGGTCCCTGCTGCTACAGTATGTATTGCACATCATATAGAAAGAAGAGGACCAGGAGGGAACTGGAATGTCATCACAATGCTCACAGTAAATCCTTGTGTGGACCTGTCTGCCTTATAGAAGACAGGAGTTAACATAGTTGATATAGGGCCTAGACCAGATCCTATAGCCACAGAGTATTCTGGGAGTAGTGTGTCATCCTTGAGGAAATGGTTAGGGATTCCAAGAAAGCAAGTCATTCGACCACCATAGGTATGTTCTTGGATCACCAGCTGTGAATTATCAGGCATTTTACTGCAATGCTGGCTGTGAGGAGCTACTGTCACTGTGGGCCAGCAAGGTTGGGTCCATCCTCAGGGAGTCCCATTATGATCAGTGTCAGAGATGGTGGGATGGGGATATCAGAACTGATGAGCATTTCAGCAGGACTTGGGCCCAGAAGCCTTGGAGCATTGCACAGATGCACAAATGTGTAGTATATTCATCCTGGGGGAACCACACCACCAACCATTATGATGAGATAGAAGACCCAGGGTTTTCAGCTGAGCAGAGGTGCAATACCATTGGTGAACTATCTTGTTTTGAAGCAGTAGACTTTTAGGACCTAGGCATGCCTTATAGGTGAGTTTCCAGCATTGGGGCCAGGAGGTGTCAGTGACTGCAATCTGGAGAGAAGACTGCCATTCCTGCCTGGCTTTAGAAGATGGAACCTGAGGTTGCATCACAGATAGTTTTGTATATGGACCCTGCCAGCCCAGTTCTGAACTTACACCAGGCTGCAGTCAGTAAGCTTTTAACTGTCTTTAAGACCTTTTGCATCTTGTGGAACAGGCACACTTCCTTTTCAGCTCCTGGGATATCACACTTCTAACCTGAAGGTATTTCCAAAATCAGACCTTAGAAGGTTATAACAAAGGAGCAGATTCATAAATGAGTCTACTTGTGATTGGTCAGGAGATAAAATATGGGCTAGCAGTATGGCCTAGAGGTTAGAGTAATGAGATGTGAATAAACTTGATACATCCAGCAGACCTGTGTAGGATTGCCACAACCTCAGCTTGCATACTGTGTGACCCTGAGCAAGTCATTTAACCTCACCAGTGCTTCTGGGTTGACCCTGAAAACAAATTTCTGCCTAGTGGGCCTTACCCGGTTACCAAAAAAAAGGATCATTTATTGTGTTGATGTGTTTGTCCTCACATCCCTGCCAATAAAATAATTAGTTACCAATGCATAAGAAGGTTCCATAGCCATGTCCACTTTCCCAGCCACAGCAGAGACTAGTGAGCTTCCCCACCATGGCCCAGGCTTAGTGTGAGACCATTATTCTGAGCCAGTGTTGTTACACCTTGGGAAGTAGGTGTCCAATATATACAGTGGATGATTTGTTCTCTAGTAGATCTGTTTCTATGAATCTCCATGCAGGTGAGAACCTGTTGAAGGGTTGGAGCATACGGCAGGTGTGAGCCATTTGAAATGCATATGAGTAGATCAGAAAGTGTGGAAGACCCAAGCCCCAATTGGGCCACTGGGCCCACAGTTTAGCTCTGCAGAATCACAGTTGGGAGCTCTCCAATAAGAAATTACCCTAAATTTTGTTACATTTGTGAAATCATTTTGGGGGAACATGATGGAGAGTTGTGCAGGATGTGAAACACCTAAGGAGTTGATATAATTTTAATGGCTGAAAACTTTCCTGCCATAGATCAGCTCAGCTGTATTAATGGTTGATTTCAGAAAGTAAGGGGTTTCGATTAGCCTCAGTAATCCTATCCAGTGAATTAAAAGTATACACATCTAAGTAAAGAAGACCTTTTTTCACCCAGGAAAATCATAAGACTGGTGAGCCTATTTCCTCAAAGGGGAACTCCTTCAACATTATTCCTTCAGATTTTTCCCAGTTTATTTTAATGCCTGATGAAGTACCAACATCATGTAGAATGGATTTTAAATGTCCTATAGTAAACTGCAGTTGACTCAAACTTAATAATAAATCATCCACATAGGACAAGATTTTATTTTACTAACAGCCAGCCATAAGTCCATGAATACCTGGAAAGGGCATCATTTTTTGATCAGGGGTTCAGTAGATAATATGAATACTAGAGGGGACAAGAGGCAACCCTGTTTAGTACTGCTATACAGGTTAATGGGGTCAGATATTGTACCATTTCTAATTATTGCTGCTCAAGGCCTATTGTAAAGAATTGAAATCCACTTACAGAGACAAGGCCTAACTTACATTTCCTTAATTTTGTTTGGAGGAAACCTCACTATAAAGAATTAAAAATTTCTAAAGCTCATGCAATATATGGAGTAGAAGATTTTGGATCTGCCCCTATGCTAGATAACAGTCTCCTTAAACTGTCAGATGTGTTATGACCATTTAGAAAATCACCATATGAGGTACAATGAGTCTGTGAATTACTGTGATTCTTGCCAAAACTTTATAATCAATGTTTAACTTGGAAATTGTCCTGAAGCTTATACACACTAATGGGTCTTTATTTTTCTTGTGAAGAAGGCAGTACAGGGCATCATACAGGGGATGTGGTAGGAATGGTTTGTTGAATAATTCTTTGTATACTAAGGAAGATACATTTTTAAAATTCACTTGGAAGGCCATCTAGACCAGGAGATTTCCCTGATGGCAACTGAAATAATGCATCAGGGATTTTTTGAAATGTCATTGGGTTTTCCAGTGAACATTTGCCCTCTGCTGAGAGTTCAGGTAGTTTAACAGAGGTAAGAAAATTATCTAATAGTTTTTCATCTAAGGAGCAAAGACTAGAGGTGTGCAGAAATAGACTCCCGTGGTGGAATTTCTGTGAAAGGTGTAGTTTCACTTCCACGAAAGTGCAGAAATCAAATTAACAACTTTCACAGAAATTCTGATGTAGAATGGCAGAAAAAAATGATAAATTATGGAGTATTGCATTAACCTGCAGAGAAAAGAGTCCGCATAACTGATCACTGAACTGTGGAATAATTACATGTACTGAGGAATAATTCATTAAACTGCGAGAAAAAAATTCCTCAGAACTGTTATTCCACAGTTCATGTGCATTATTCTGCAAATTCAGCAAAACATTCTGTGGAACAGGGAGAAAATCCACCAAACACTTTCAGAAGATTCTAATCTCACCAAAGGCAGAAGTTCGGAAAATTCCATGAAATTTCCAAATTTCAGTGAAAGTTCAGGGAAAGCTGAATCTGCAACTTTTGCCCACCTCTAGCCTTGACTACTGTGTAACTGAGCATAAATTTCTCTAAAGCAAGAATTTCTGATAAAGCATATGTTTAATAACAGTGAAGCTCTATTATGGGAATTAAGATTGAACAGCAGACTAATACTTACAGTTCCTGCAAATCCTGAAGAATAAAATCTGTAGAGTGGCATTTGATTTGCTGATGCAACCTGAGGCCACCCTTGGGGACAACTTAGAATGTCAGGTCAGAACTGCAGAAGTAAATAGCCCAGAGGCCTAGAGGAGGTGAATGCTTCTAACACAGATACAAAACCCCACATACAGTATTCCAGTTCTGATATGTTCTTCTCAGAACCATGAAGGAGTTGGGGTTCAACTTGGTCGTGTTCAATATCCCTTCTTTTAATACTTGGGCAGCATTTGAGGAGCATGTGTGTTTTCATTTGCTTTAATAATTATTTGTTAACTAGCATGCAGAAAATGCCAGAAAAAGCAGGAGTGGATTTGTGCACACTCTTTTATTCATTAGGCAGCCAGAAGGGCCAGGCAGACACAGGGAGGTGAAAATCTCATTCTCCACCCTTGACAGTGGCAGGTACATTGGATGGAGCACTAGGAGAGCAGGTGGCATGATATCTATCTGTGGGTCATGGCTGAAACCCATTGGTGGGGCCATTCAGGAGTGTTTATTGTCCATTTGGGGGGGTAATGACTTGGGGCTGGTAAAGTTACTGGGTCTGCTTTGTCAGATGAAAGATGACCAGTAGATCTCATGGAATGCCTTGCTAACGGTAGCATTGACATGGCTGCACACTGTACAATGACAGAAGTGGCATCATCTAAGGAATCCCACAACAATGGACAATGCCCACAAGATAATTAACATGCCAATGCACAGCCTTATGGTCTTGATAGGTGGCATGGTACAACTCCACAATGAGACAGTTACCAGTTTGCCACAGCTGTATGCTAGCAACAGGATGCATAATCTGTCTAACTTAGAAAATGATAGGTTTTTAGCAGAGCTACAGAGTGAGTTGGATAATTGTTGCATGGATTGCTTTGGGGGAATGATCTGTAGTCATCCTGTGGTTGCCCAGTAGTCTTGTAAGTAGTGTACAAAAGGGGTAATGGGTAACCCACTACTGACACAGATGGGTTCCTCTGCAAGCAGGCAGGAAGCAAGACCCCAACAATAGGGAGCTCTACAGGATGGTCAGGTGATAATTTATTTGGGTTCTGGCCTGTGTGGATAGCACCCCCTGATGTGGAGGGGCACATATCACACATCACTTGTCTCAGGAGCCACTCCTTATGCCTCAGAGGCTGTAGTCCCTCTGGAGGAAATGCCCCTTTTAAAATAGCAGGTCTGCAAGGATGGTGCTCTGTGGGGTAGTCAGATGAACCAGTTCATGCTTCTGACCCTCCTCAAAAGGCTTGCTGGCACTACCTAGCTGTGCACATCATGCTATTTGTATGTTGGTTTACAGATAAACACATGGCTGTGGCCATTTTCTCCAGAGCACTGTGTATGACTCTTCTGTTCAGGTAAAGGGGGTAGGGACCTAGTAAGTCAATAGACAATCTGCAAAGTGTGCCCCTTAAAGCATGTGATAATTTGTCTGTATGTCCTTCACCCAATGCCTGGTTGAAGGAGGTTAGGAAAGGACTGGAAGGTGATGGTAAAAAGAGGAGGGGAGGGGTTAGGATAGGAGAATAAGGCTGCCCCAGGGCAGAGGAATCTCAGTTGGGAGAGGAGGAGCAAAGAAGCTATAATATGGGCAAGGAGACTGAAGACAAGCCTTTTTGTTCTGTTCCTCCAGATGAAATTCCCATCTATCCACCTACTTAAAAACAGGATCAGAAAGGCTAACAGTCTTAGATTGGGATCCTTTTAGCCCAGTCATGTGGATGGTCTTATGGATTGATTTGACTTGATTTAAAATTTCACAATTTCAAATGGCCACAGGGACCTGCTAACATACATCACACAAAAATGTATTACACAGGATAATACATTTTTAAAGAAAAAAATCATACATATTTATTTAAAATAAAAACTGTGCAAATTTTTAGTGATTTTCATATGAAACTAACCTTTAGGGCAATATGCAAAATGTCATTTCAGCACTTATGGGTCATGGAGGAATTTAACTGTTTTTTCCCCCAAAAGGTTTTCCTGTTTCTTTTCCCTCCTTAAACAAGATAGTGGTGGGGAGGTAATATAGGTACATCATAGTCCTTTAAGTGTAACACATGGTAGACCGTCAAGTAGTGTACAAAGACGGTAACAGGGGAAATCTACATCTGACTCAGATGGATTCATCTCAAGGGTGGCAGGAGGTGAGGCTCTTATAATAGGGAGCCCTTTAGGCTGTTCAGAGGATAGCCTCTGTGGATTTTGGCCTGCATGTGTAGCACTCTCTTATGGAGGAGGGGCACACATCACACAGCTCAGGAGCCAACCTTTATGCCTCAGAGGTTATAGTCCCTCCAGAGGACATGCCCTTTCAAATGGTGAGTCCACCTGGATGGTTCTCTGTGTGGTAGGTGCACAGACTGGTTGATAGTTTTGACCATCCTAAAAAAAACTTGCTGACACTACTGAGCTGCCCATGTCATGCTACTTGTAGTATATTGGTTTGTAATATATGGATTTGCCAAATAATACCATCGAAAATTATTTAAAAATATCCTCGTAAACCATCTCGGAGAACTCTGCAGACTCAATAATACCACACTTCACTGGCAATAATACTATCGTTGCAAGAAACGATAGTATTATCACCAAAATGCCACAGCGCATGTGCAACTCTGCCCAGCAAGAAATCAGGTTGCCATGGAGCCACGTCCCTTCCTGCCCATCCAAAGTCACACCGTGCATTCTAATTCATCATTGTTCTTCTGTGGGCGGGCACACTCATTTTGAAAACATGGCGGCTCGTTACTCTCGCTTAGCGAGCCAAATGCGTCTGCTTCGTTTCTTCGTTTTTTTTTTTCTATAAATGGATTATCTGGTTGATCCTGCATTACCCGAAGGATCATAAACGAAAAGGTAGGACTTCACGAAATTCAAACAGACACTGACAGACTGGCGGTTACGAGTGGGGATGTGGGCAAGTGACTCTGTCTCCAGTGCGACGGTCAGCTGACTGCAAGCATGTCTTCAGTACTGCAACTGGCTAAAGAAAGGCAAATCCATATATTACAAAAAATAACAAATAGGCGAGTGTCTATGACTCGGGAATTATACCATCTCGAGGTTCTGGGGTCAAGGGAACCTCTTGAGCTTCGCTCTCGAGGTTCTCTTGACCCCAGAACCTCTCAATGGTATAATTCCCTTGTAATAGACACTCGCCTATCTATTATTCTATTTATAAGTAAACACATGGCTGGGTTATTTTCTCCAAGGCACTGTGTACATCTCTTCAGCTCAGGTAAAGCTGCTAAGGGACCTACTAAGACAACTGATCCTCTTGTGGGGAAAAAAGTCATTTAGATATAAGAAACTGGAGACCAAGGTGGTATGTTTTTTGAAATGTGATTATAAAATCTTGATGGAGATTTTGTGTTTTAGACTTCTGGGAGTGGCAAGACCTCTTGTTGTTCAGTCTCAGACCTGTTACATTGAAAACAGGTCAATCCAAGACAATTTATAATATGTCAGAGAAATTATGGAATGTGTAATAGAGATGATTTAGAAGTTTATTTCCTTACCAATGACTAAGAAAAAGGTTTGATAAAGTCCAGAATGCTTTCATATTTTATGTTTTCAGATGATAAAGTATCCTAAAGATACAAAACTACAACAAGTAGGCCATATGTTAGTAGACTGGTAGGGGATAAATTCCCAGTAAAGTTTGTGGTATAGCAAGATGGCCCATTAAGCCCCTTTTATATGTCTTGGACCCTTTGCACATTAAGGTTAATGGGGAAGGGGAGTTACAGTCTATCCTTTAAATTATTGCATCTACAGGGGGCATATGTTTTCTTTTTAAAGGATGAGACATTAAGGGCTTGATATTCAGAAAGGTGTAAAAGAGAGCACAAATGTTTGTGCTGCGCTTTGCAATTATCCAGGGATCTGAGGATACTATATGCAGTTGGATAGCACAACGTCACTATCCATCTGAATATAGGGCCATGTCGGTGCAGTGCTAAGTCAAGTAGCAGTGTCTGGACATGGCTTCTGAAATGGGCCTCAAGAGTGGATAGTGTCTCAGAGCTATCTGCAATTTTCAAAGAGATCAATGCAAATGAGCCCATTGGGCATGCAAGGCGCTAAGGGCCACTTGTATGCCCATTATGGGCCAATTTGCATGGGTAGCAGAGGCAAGTTAGCATGATTCTGCCCCCTTTTTCCCAACTCCAAGATGTGTAGATATCCCTGATGCCTAATGGCCCCCCGCACTGATCACTGGCCTGTAATAGTAGCCCATAGTAAAATTAAACCCCTTCTTGTGGTCCCTCCTCCCTCCAATTGCCAGCCCATAGGAAAACTTGCAATCCTACCTGGCATGTCCTATAAATAAGACATGCAGTCCCTTCCTGGACACATGAGTGATGGCCAAGGAGGCATGAGGTGGGCTGCGCTGGTCACCCATATGTATACCCACAGCACCAAGGATTGTGGTAAGGTGATTGGGGGTAGGGGTTTTTGGTGCCATGGTAGGGAAAGCTGCTAGATGCCATGTATTATAGAATTGTGACCAGAGGTATCATGGATCCAATACCCAGGGATGAGAGAATCACTGGGCATGAGGGAAGGTTGTACATTTTCCTATGGGTTGGTGATCAGAGTGGAGGGACTACCAGCACCAGGGAGGGTTTTAGTTTTACTATGGACTGGTGATCAGAGGCAGGGGGAACCACTAGCACAAGGGAGTTTTTTTTTTACTAGGGACTGGGGGTGGGCCATGGACCAGAGGGGGTGGGTGTGCTCCTCTAGCAGCCAACCAGCTAGTTGGCTGTATTACCTCTGGCAACCACTAGAATTATGAGGAATAAAATTGGGGTTTTATGGGCAGTATTAGTGCTGTGAAAAAGGACCATGCTTAAACCATGTTGCACAGTGTAAATCTGCTGAATATGGGCTTGCACTGAAATTCTGTCCCTGCCCCATTTCAACCCCCCCATCTATTGTTGTTTGCACAGACACTAACCATTTGCTGGTGAAGCAGACCCGTTTGAATATTGGGCTACAGCACAGTACCCAGTTTGTATGGCAAACACCAATTAGCGACCTCGCAAACTTTTGAATATTGGGCCCCAAGTCATGAAAGTTTGACAGTTCCAAATAATTTCTCTAAAGTGTCAGGGTCCTATAAAAATATAGCAAAATGTATTGGGACAGAGTTACAATGCCATCAAATCTTGTGGAACCACATTTTCTGGTAGCTAAGATCATATTTACCACAGAGTCAGTTAAGATCCTTGGCATCAAATTCAGAATGGATGATTTAGGTCATTTGAATTGGCTGGAGAAGTTACTTACAGTATGTGAGAATAAAGGGGAAGGTTGGAAGAACTGGTTATTATCAATGAGTAACATAGTTCATGGGTTCTAGGTCAAAAGCAGTACATTCATACCCCATTAACTAATATAACAAACTCCATGGTGGGCAACAAGGGGGGGTCAACTACCTGGATGGCGTGGTTCTTTCTCGAGCTGCAATCCAGGCATTGTATGCGGTATTGTCTGTGTGGTTTTGTACCATGCTATTTTGTTGGTGGTGCTGGCTACCAAGTTCATGCAACTTATATATTCTTAATCCCATTTTTCTTACACATATGTATGCCCCACCCCTGCACCCTTGCTTCTGTAGAGATTAAATTATATAATGTATTTTTGTGGGTAATGGAGAATAGGTTAATCCAGTTACAAAATACCTGGAGAAATAGAAAGGGGTGATGGACATGGTAAACCCATTTGCTTTTTACCAAAGCATTTTTAGAGCTGTGGGTGGAGCCTACAGCTGTTTTGAGAGAGCTTTTTATCTCTGAAAATGGATGATCTCACAACCTCTTCCATTGGATTTTTGGAAGTATCCTAGTGAAAGCTCAATGGAGCTGAAAGCTCTCTGCCACGATCGGCATACGGAATAACAGATGCACTATTTCAGCTGTTACTTCCGCATTTCAATGTGTGCACTGCGCATGAGCTGAGTCGTGTGCAGGCACAGTGCTGCAGTGCCACCGTGTTGTGTGTGGCACCATGCCATTCTCTGTTTTGTGCCCCCCTCCTGATGTCATGGCCATCTTATGTTGCACACTGGGAGCACACCCCAGTGTGCGGAATTTGTGCTCTTTCTGTAAATTAGAAAATGGTCCCTCATTGAGTTTTATTTTTCCTGCCAGTGTCCCCTGCCCATGTCAAGTGCACGACATCAGGTTACCCAATCCGCATGTCAGCATTCCTGTAGCACACTCGGAGCCCACCCCAATGTGCTAAAATGTTTTTTTTTTGTCCTTTTGCTGTAAAATTGAAAATGGTCCTTCGTTGTCAGTTTGTTTCCCTGTGCAACTAAAAATGGTCCTTTGTCATCACTGCGGTCTCCCTCCCACTCTGCACCAACCTCCCCACACACCCCTTACCCCATACTTACCTATGAAGGTCAGCACTGTCATCTTCTCTAGACCAGGACATGTCTGCACTCTTGAAAGCCCAACCGTGAACTGAAGAATTAAAGATAAGCATGCTGTACAGCCATTCAATGGGGTTTTCAACTTATGCTGATATCTCAGCTATTTTTAGGAATTTTTGCCCCAGATTTTCAACATGGAGTTCTTGGGATCTGACCTTGTGAAAACTGTCACTGTCATTTTGTTACTCGGTCCTGAAAGGTGATTTCACGGTCACTGCATGGAATCACCTTTTAGGACTGATTAACAAAATGACAGTGCCACTGTTCATGAGGTGGGGTCACAAAATTCCCATGTTGTAAATCTGGTGAAAAAATTCCAGAAAATGACTTTGCTATGAGAGTGCATTGTGCAGTTTCTAGGACACTCCTAACATCGCAATTTTTTTTATATTTCACTCTACATTTTTAACATTGCAATTTTGGCACACCTCCTTCACAACAATACAGCTGTCATTTTCCACAACCTGCCCAAAATGTGTTTTTGCACCTGTGGCACAGAATAGTGTGTTTGCTCTGTGCAATCACCTTTTGGGAAAATTAAACAAAATGACACAGGCACCGTTCATGAGGAGGGGGCCAAAAAAGCCCAGTTTGAAAATTTGTTAAAACAATTCCAACAAATGCCTGTGTTATGAGAGTGCACTGTGCAGTTTCTATGCACAATCCTAATGTTGCTAATTTGTAATATTTTCACTTCACATTTTTTACAGCCATTTTTGTACACCTCCTTCACAACTGTATAGCTGTCATTTTCCACAACCTGCCCAAACCATGTTTTCGCACCTGTGGCACAGAATAGCACGTTTGGTATTCGCAATCACCTTTCAGGACAATTGAACAAAATGAAACTGGCACTGTTCATGAGGAGGGGACCAAAAAAGGGCATGTTGAAAATTTGGTGCGGCACCTCTAACATATGGCCAAGTGATAGCTGAATAATTTCTGTGCACATGTGTAACTTTCGTCACTTGGTAGCACTTCACAGCCCTATCTGCTCCAGCCAGAACTTGTTAAATATGATACTGGTTCTGAAATAATTCACCACATTTTGTGCTACGTGGGTGTACCAAACCATCAGTCATTTATTACCTTGATGGAAACAGTGACAAATGGTTAAATGGGCAATAGTTTGTGTAGGGTCCGTTCTGGTTTATATGTACCAAACATTTGCTTTACTTGCATTTGCTTTACTTCAGAAATGGGGGCATCAATGTACTGTAGGTTTACTAAGCCAAGAGATTTGGAAACTTGTATTGAAACATGTGTTAAACATACTGCAGCTTTTGGTGAGGAATGAACTTTTAAGGTTTGCTTCAAGAAACTATAGAATACAATTCTTAAAATGTTATATAGTTGAATTACTGCAAAAAATATTTGATATGTTGCAGATAATCTGACATGGAAAAATATGAGTGAAGGAGAACTTAAAGCATAAAAGTTTGAAAGAACAATATTACCACAGAGAATCTTGTATGAGATATATTGACCATAAAACATATATTTATGGATTATTGATATGCACATCAATTCTGTAAGTACTCTATATGGCCCTGAACTGGGGCATGCCTAGTTTGTGGAAGGTGACATAATACATGAGGAACTGATTTATGGAGCTCTGATTCAAGAGCTACATGGCTGCCATTACACTACTGATAACAACTTAGATAATTCTAGACATGAATTAACAATCGAGGAATCTAAATTTGCCGATTAATTTGCAGAGTGAAGTTTCCCAACTCCACTCATCTCTATGTAGGATGACACATCAGCAGTGGAGCCTTGCTCTACTACTGCACTCTAGTGACAGTAGTGATAATTAGACCAAGTTCCTGGTGTGTTACTAGAGCTTGTAACCATCCGATCTTCCAACTATAGAGCCAAGCATGTAACATGCTGAGCCACAAGCTCACAATTAATTATAACATGGATTGCTGAATAGGTGAGAAATATAGTAACTATTAAATACAGGAGTCATGTAAGGCGTTTATTAAGTAAGGATTCCAGCTGAATCATTGTAAATCCTGTAATTAATAAACAGAAGGAGAGCTTTACAAATACAGTAGAATCATCTGAAGTGCTGTTTAGACTTCACACTTGGCGAACTGCTGTATCACCCATCCTCAGATAAGGAGCCAGGACATGGCAGTGGAAATGGCCTTAGTGGAATTGGGTCTCTATGCTGAACAGAAGCTGGAAGTAGCTGTTATATACATAGTTTGTTTTTTACTGGTACAGTCGCATCAATATAGATAATTTCGAGTGCAAGCTTCTATGCTAAAGCTAAATTCTTTAATTTTAATAATTTTGAAACCACTTTACAGATTTGCACAAAATTTGTCATGCATAATCTTTAGGGGCAGGTCTCTTGATGTGGCAAATTTCGTGTGAGTCTGTTTTGCCATTTCAAACATTCCAAAATGTACGTGTTTTTGCTATTTGTTTTGTACAGCTGTATCTCAGAAATGGCTTTATGTAGTGGTCTAAAATTGCAGGGCAGAAAGCCTTTGCTTAAAGTTGTGCATAGTGAAGGTTTGGTGAAAAAATATTAATTTGTTCAAAAGTTATTCATTTACAATTTTTCCATTATTTCCTATGGGAAAAGCTAGATGTTCTGCATGAAAATACTTTTGTTTTCACAGGAGGCACTCCATTTTTGTATGTAAGATCACATACAGCCTAGTTTGTTTTCACAGAGCTCTCTTGCTTTTGCAGAAGCTACTGTCGTTTTGCATGTAGGCTCACATAGACAGTACTGTATTTTCATAGAGCTCTGTTGTGTCTGCCATCTTGTTTTCCCATTAGTGAGAGTCCAAAAATAAAGAAATCATGTAAAAATGAATGTAATATAAAAAAAAAACAGAATTTAGTTAAACATGACCCATTTAGCTACATTCTGATTGTTTTTTATTAAATTGTGCCCAAAAATGCCTTTTGTAGGCCCACAAAATCCTGGGTGACGAGGTTAGTAAGAGAACCACTTCTGCCACATTCTCTGTGTGAGAACAGTGGGATTTTCTTGACTCAGGTATCTGCAGCTGGAACTTGTGCTGCAGGTTTGTCTGTAGCCCACCATTTTGCCTGGTGTCTAGTTGCACCCTGATCCACCGATCATTGTCCTCTATCCCTGGTGTCTAATGGCACCCCTCCTCTTTATCTTAATAGGGTTTTTAGTGGCACCCCCACCCTCCCATTGTCATAATTATATTTATTAATATAATCAGACACCAAAATGTCCACTCCCAGTGTCAGATGCCCTTCCCCCACAGTCCCTTGACTTATTGTTTGCTGGCATCAGCGGGCCCAATCCCCTTGTCAGCAACGGCAGCCCCTCAGCAGTGTGGAACACTGGGGAGCCCACTCCCAGTGTACCCAAATATTTAAATAGTTTTTTCTGTAAAGAGGAAAACCATCCCTCGATGAAATTTCAGGACCGATTAATAAAATGACAATACTAGTGTTCCTGAGGTGGGATTCCAAACAGCACATATGGAAAATTTGTTGAAAAAATTCCCTAAAATGGCCAAGTTACATCCATTGATTGAAATTATTCTATGACAATGCTTAACTTTGGTGATTTTTAATATTTTAACTCCAAATTTTCAACATGGCCATTTTTTCACACCACCTTATGAACAGTACAGCTGTCCTTTTTCATATCCTGCCTGAAATGTGCTTTCACACCTGTGGTGAAGAATTGAGTTTTGGAATGGATTTACAAAATTTTCACCTAAAGTGTTTGTGTAGTGGGGTCATATGAAGACTATGATAAATATTTGGGGTCAAAATATGAACAAATGCCAAAGATATTTCCATTTGTTCTAATTTTGCTACGCCTGTTCATAATTTTGGAAATGTTAAATATTTTTACCCCAGATTTTCAACATGGCCTTCTTATTACCTGACCTCATGTATGCCACAGCTGTCATTTTTCAAATCCTGTCCAAAATGTATTTTCACATCAGTGGCATGAAATGGCATTGCAATTGCACAGAATTTACATTTTGGCGTGGATTCTAAAATTTTCTGTACTGGAGTACATGAGTAGGGAAAGTAAGATGGCTATGCAGACAATTTGGTCACTTATTTATTTATCATCTTGGAGTTACACCTTTTTTTTTTAGTCTTTGGTAACCGAGTAAGGCCCACTAGGCACAAGTGTCTGTTTTCAGGGGTGACCTGGGAAAACTGGGTGGTTAAGTGACTTGCTCAGAGTCACACAGTATGCAAGTGGAGGTTGTGAGAATCAAACCAAGGTCTGATCTGCTTAATGTACCAAGCTCATTCACAGCTCGTTACTCAAACCTCTAGGCTATACTGCCTGCCACCTTTGAGCTAGGAGCTCATTTACAAAGGTTCCACATCATGGTTAGGTACAACAAATATAAGTGAGTACAGACTTTTAAGTATAGACATTGGTAGATACAGACATTAGATACATACATAGGTAAGTACAGTGAGTAAAAAATTGTAGATACAAATAGAATAATAGATAGGTTACTGTGAATTACAAGGCTGTAATTTCATAGAGAGGTTCTGAGGAAATAGATAACCTCGAGAGTGAAGCTCTAGAGGTTTCTATGGCCCCAGAACCGCGAGATGAAATTTCAGCCGAGTAATTTACAGTAACCTATTTTTTATTTTTTGTAATATATGGATGCAGGAAGGTGGCGAGTTCTTACTTGTAGGCTGGGTGACGGCTTGAATGCTGCCTCAGGAAGTTGATTAGAGGTCATCAGGAAGAGTTTGTAAGAATAACAGTTTCTAAGCATAACATCTAACAGTTCGTTGTAAAACGTGGAACATATAACGGTAAACATTTAAAAAAAAAATAAAAAGCCAATGATTGCGGCAGAGGAAGGAGTAAATGAACGGAGTAAAGTTTGTGGTTGTGGTTTTCACTCAGACTGCGAGTGTGAGTACATCGCATAACTTCTCTTTTTGGGCTGAGGAGACTTGTTATTTCATTTTTTGCTGTGAGACTATATCGCCAAATAGTTGCATGCATTGGTTTCCCACGGATCCGTTGTTTAAATTATTGCAGCTGTGTGGTGAAGAAGATGGCTTGTGGTGGGCGCGAGGTTGAAGGGCGTGCTTGCGCTGTAGTGCTTCAGTGATAATACTATCGTTCGTTGGAACGATAGTATTATTGGCAGTGAAGTGTAGTATTATTGGGAGTGCAGTGTTCTGTGCTATGTATTACAATAATTTTTTTACATCATTTTCAGTAGTATTATTTTGAAGATCCATATATTACAGTACAATAAATACAAATTATAATGTACTTAATGAAATTGTAACTTAATTTGATGAACTGGGAGTGCATCAGATAAAAAGCAATTAGGAGGAGGAGCAGAGATGGGAAAGAGGAATAGAGCAGACAAGGGCTGTCTGTTATGTAGTTATATGGAGGAGAAAGGAGTGACAGGATTGTGAAATAAAGGGGAGGGGAGGGGTGGGGACAAAAAGAAATACTGTAAGTTAGTACTATGAGAGTGGTAAGGAATGGGCAGTAGTGGAGGATAAGGGGACAAGAGAAGGCATGTGTTGGGGTGAGTGGGTGTGTGAGGAGGGAGGTTGGGGATAGAGGAGAGATAAGGGGCATGACAATAGGGGGTAGCAAGGGTGCTGGTGTAGATAGGCATGTGAGGGAGAGGGAGAGGGGAGTCAGGATCTGCAATCACAGGTGCTGAGTGCTGTCAGGTGTTAGTGAAGACATTTCTTAAAGGTTCTGAGCTGTGGCACATTTACTACATCCAAGGGGAGTTCACTAAGCCATCGGGGTCCTTACAGGCAAAGGAATGCTGGGTCAGGGCAGTGTGGTGGAAGGGGATCTGTAGGGCATTTCTTGTTTTACCTTTAATCTGGTGCAAGTTAGATGCGGGTTTAAGAAGGATTTGGATGGCTGGCGGTGTTAGGCCATGCAGTTTTCTTCCCCTGAAGAGGCAGGCCTGGTACTTAATCATCTCCTGGAGATTAAGCCACTTGGTCTGGGCATATAGGTCACAAGTATGGGTGAGCCTGGGTGCACCTAGGACCAGCCAACATGATTTTGTTAGGGCTGTTCTCACCCTTTTTACAGATCTATCCATGGCAGCGCAATACACAATTAATTCATAGTAGCTTACAGAGATTATACAGCTATTGTCTGCCAGAGACAGGGCTTTGGAAGTCATATTGTGCCCGTAAAGCAGTCTGATGCTGGTGTTGGCTGTCCTAAAACTGTGATCTATGTGATTGACATAGGAGAAGGAGCTATCAGGTGTAATGCCTAAATAATTGAAGGTGCAGACCTGATCAAGTGGTTCCTGTTTGTTGTTTTGGAGGAAATATGATGAAAGACTGAAACTTGTTATCCCAACACTTTAGATACTGAGTATGCAGTCCTGAAATCCATAACACCGTCAACATCAGATGCCTGACAGAACAATGTCAGGAAACACAGTAGCAGACAGTAACATTACTCATATAAATGTAATGCAGGGTGCTTCACCCCCTCCACACAAACCCAATGAGGAGGATTTCACCCTTCACACCTTATAGAACAAACTCCGAGAGGGAGCAGACACCAGAGTAAAAAAAAAAAAGTTATGCAGGGGAGGGATTTTGTTGCAGCAACATATGTGGTAGCCCAGAACAGAACCCATGTCTACCAAATCATGCTGGCTGAACAGCTAGTGATTTAGCCCTCCACACCATGGGAGCAGCTTGTCCAGCTACCTCATCCTACAGTTACTTGTAGCGCCCCACTAGGGGTAGGGTAGCAGTCCATAACAACTGCTACCTTACCTCTATCGGCATCTGCTTCCTCCCTGTAGAGTGTGTAGGTTTTGGGGAAAGTTGCATTGGGATGCCACGGCTGTTGGGCAGCAGTGGCCAGGCTGGTGAGTGTCGGGAATTTGAGCCATGGGATTTTAAATAGGTACTGTTTAGGATAGTCAGCTAGTTAGCTTTATATTTACTTTGGGGGTTAGCAAACAGCATTGCTTTAGTTTTTTTGTAGTTCAAGAAGTTTGTTTTGAGTAAACCATTCCTCTATTAAGGAGAAATTATTTTGGAGACTGGATTCTAGCAGGTGTGGATATGGACTAGTGGAGCAGATGGCCTCTTTACCTGCGTAGAGCAAGATATTATCAGGGCAGGCTTAAGGGAGGGAGTTAAGGAAGAGGCTGAATAGGAGTAGTCCCAACATAGAGCCATATGGGACACCAGTAATCACCCACCTACTGTCTGAGCGAGTCCCATTGATTTCTACTTGTGTTCTGTGTCCAAGGTAGCTGTTTAAACATCCAACAGTGTCTGGAGATAGTTCAGAGGCAAGAAGTTTGTTGAGTAGTATATGGTTATTGATTGTGTTGAATGCTTTAGTGAGATCCATGTATATTGACCCCACTATCTGGCTGTTGTCAAGAGCTGCATGGATGAAGTCAGGGTATTTCAGTAATGTTGTGGTGGTATTGTGGTCCTTTCAGAAGCCATGTTGTTGGGGGCACTGAATGTCATATTTGTTACGGTAGTCCACAAGTTGGTCAGAGATTATGTGTTCAAGAGCTTTAAAGAGAGGGGGTAGGATAGAGATAGGCCTGTAGTTGGCATGAAGGGCCTAATCTCCACTTGTGTGACCCAGTGTAACCATGGCAGATTTACACTTTTTGGGGAATTGCCCAAATCTAAGGAATAGATTTAGTATTTTAGTGAGTGATTGTATTATTTCATCAAGGGAGAGGGCTATCAGCGTAAGGTCGAGGGAGTTATTACTGTGCCTGGATTTGCCAAGTGTGAGTTGGAAATATTTTTTGGCTTCTGAGTGGGAGATTTGCTTGAAACCAAATTGAGGGGCTCCAGTGTGAGGTAAATTATGGTCACCTGGGGTATCTACTGAGTTTTTCTTATTGGTATTTAAGAATTCCAGGGGGAAGATGTGACTGAGGTCAGAGAAGGTGATGCTGAAGGTGTCCTCCATTGTTTTTGGGTCGAGTCATTTCCCCATTTACTAGGAGCATGGGGGGATGACTTGTTGTCCTGTCCTGTGAGGTCTTTTATGTTGCTCAAAAATTCATGCCATCCCCCCATGTGTTGCTTAGGCTGCCTTTAAAGTGCTTTGCTTTAGCTAATCTAATCTCACAGGGGCACTGGGCCCAATGTGTGCCTACAATAAAAGAGTCGGCATGGTGCACACAGAAAAAAACACTGTTTTCTTAAGCCCCATACCCCCTCCCCAAAGTGGAGGGCTCTGCCCCTCCCCCACACACCCACATCTCTAGGATTCTCACTCTGAGGGGGAACAGATCCCAGGGAAAGTTAAAATTCATGGCACCATGGAATACTGTTTCCACGGCCCCATGTAAAAAAAAAAAAACACTAAGTCTTGATGTAGTAGAATCTTTCAGAGACCAGGATTAGAACCCTGGTCTCCATTGTCACTAGCTGAGCTGCTCCATGCCACAGCATTCCATGCCATGGGAGCAGCTTACCAGCCTCCTGTTCCTTTTTGCACTTGTCCTTGTATAGGACCATGGACAGTGACCAGGGGAGTGCTTACAGCAAGCACTGTAAATCCCCACTCGTTGTCTGTGTGAGCACTTACCAGACTAGTGCTGTATAGTATGGAGCTATTCTGGTAGCACTCAATTGATGGGGCACCCTCATGGGTACAGGCATGTCTTGCTGCCCTATACCCTTGATGTCAGCTAATTTGCTAGTGGCTTTATCTTTGTGCCAGAGATGGTCCTTTGTTCCTATGACATCCAGTAGAGTTTGGGTGATCCAGGTGTTGTTAACACCCTTTATTTTACATTTTCTTACTGGTGCATAGTCATATAATGTATTAAGGTGATTATAAAGTGATCTAGGGTTTGGTCAACATCTTGCAGGGCATAGAGGTGGGGGGGCAATCAAGTTGACTAAGATGGGATTTAAATGAGTTTAGTTACCCTCTTTTAAGGACATGACTTGTGGCTATGTTAGAGAGACGATTTTGTTTTTTTTTGGTCCAGAGGCTGGTAACTAGGGAGTGGTAACTTAATGAGTCAGTGAGAATTGAGGTGTCTGAGATTCTCTCTGGGCAGTTGGCAAGCACCCAGTCAAACAGGGTCATTGTACCTTTCAGGTAATTGATCCTAGTCAGGGTATCAACTGTTTGGGAAATACCTAAGCTAGATATGGTATCCTTGAAGGGGGCCACCTCATCAGATATCCAATTGATATTAAAGTACACTAGTATTACAAGTTTCCAGTTATGGTGCAGGTCTTTTAGATATTCGATTAGTTTATTGAAACCATGTATTTGTTCTCTAGGGGGTATGTATATCTATATTACGGTAAGGGATTTCTTGTGGTTGTCAAGTAATAACCTAATGGTTAGGACCTGAATCTCCTTTCCAGAGTCAGTTTGGGGGAGTGCATGGCCACAGAGGGTGTCCATGATTTAAATGAGACAGTCCCTGCCTTTTTTGCCAGTTCTATCTAAATTGAAGAGGGTGCACCCACTGAGTGATAGGGCCAGGTCTGGGATTTTAGGGGTGAGCCATGTTTCCACAATAGAGATCAAACCAGATTATGCTAGCAGACCCATACTTGGAGCAGGTCTACCTTTTGAAGCAGACTGCATATATTTATGGAGGCCAATTTTAATGCCCCGTTGTTGTTCACCCTGACTTGTGTTAGCTCGGTAGGGCTCGGATTTGGGATGTATGTTGCCAGAGAGTAATAGAAGCATCAGGGTGCAGCACAGCAGATAACTTTTAATTGATTTGAGCTTCAGAGTGTGTGTACGCCTGTTTTTTTTCCTGTCCATATGGGGTGTCAGTGTTAGAATGAGGAGGTATGGATTGAGTATTGGTAGTAAAGGGGTACTAAGGATTGCTTAGACAGGGGGGTTAGAGGACCTGAAATTATTTCTAGGGGCACTGCAATCTGTTGTTGACTCATGGGTATAGGTAGGCATTACTAGTCCAGTGAGTAGGTGGGTGATGTTTATCTGTGTTTGTGCCTATTAACAGGGAAGTCATGAAAAGTAGAATTATGACAAGTCTGCTGCTAGTGAGAGACATTTTTTATGTTTGCTGATAATGTAAGCTACAGCTTTGTGTGTTCCCACAAGGTAGGGTGGGTAACTATCAGTGAATAGCTGTATTTCATGACAGGGCTGAGTTTATAGAAAGCTGGAAGTGGCAGGGTGACACTATGGGGGGCAGGTTGGTGGAGGAATATGTTTATGTGATCTCTAGTGGCAGGAAGAGGTAACTTGAGCAGGAGTGGATGCGACTGAACAGTGTAAATAAACTAGGTGATGATATAGCAAGAGAAAGGGGGGAGGCCATAGGAGATGTTAATGAAACTTCTGCCTGAATACTTGTTGGTAGTATAGCCTAGTGGATAGGGCACCAGTCTAAGGGAGAGACAGGGAGCTGTAGACCACTAGGTGGCAACATAGCAAGAGCAAGAGGGGGAGGCCGTAGAAGATATTAATGAAATCTCTGCCGGAATACTTGGTGGTATAGCCTAGTAGATATGGCACTAAGCTAGGGGAGAGACAGGGGGCTGTAGACCAGGGTTTGAATTCCACACCTCTAAGTGTAACCACGAGCCTGGGTCAGGTGGTTGGGACCTGGGGGGGGTTGGTAATATATACTGTAAATCAATTTAAGAAGAAGAAGTAATTCAAGTAGGAAAGAGGGAGGGGGACCAAGGAAGGATCCACTTAAACTTTTGGAAAGGGGTGCAAAAGTGGGATGATTTATTTCTGGCCATACCTTTAAGGATAGCACCACTCCTGGGTGGGAGTGTGGTTGGGGTGGGTTGGGTGTGCAGGGACAATGCAGTGCCATGTGAAGCATGGTGCTGCAGCCTGGAGTTGGAGCAGGAGCTGAGGCAGCTGAAACATGTGGAATGTTGTCCTATGAATCGAAGTGCAGGCCCAGCAGCTTCTGTGCTTCCACGGCTACATACATACATATAGGGATGTATGGAGGCATGGGAGTGCAGGGCCCAGAAGGCCCTACGCTCCCACAGAAAAATAGGGACATGATCATACTATCTCAAAAAGTAAGAAATTCATTTGCAAAAAAAATACATGAGTTACATCATCATGGTTGTTAATATAGTGACAGTGACAAAACAGGGAAATGTAGGAGAGACAAATAATGTTTCCAACCCTAACACCTCACCCCACTGACTGATGTTTGCAACCCTAACACCCCAAGCCAACCTGCAGATACTGACATGCATCAAGGGTGTTCCTTGGGGTCATCCACCCTAACACTCACCCAATTCTCCTATATTGTACCCATGTCAACTTATTTATTTAAGGAATGGAGTGAGGGCCAATGACCCCAAGGCACACCCCCAGTGCCTGTCAGTGTCTGTAGGGTGAGGGTTGAGAGTTAGAGTTGGAAACCTACTACCACATTTCCCTGCTTTTGTCACTTTACTAACAACCCTAAATGATGCATTATCAAGTTTTTTTGCAATATATATATACTAGCTATATATATATGGCACTAACTTTGTTTTTTTCTGTTTTAGATATTTCCTGAAGATGACCTAAGGTCAAAACGTAGATTTTAACTCCATTTTCTATTTTCAGCGTGCTATATATATATATATATATATATACATACACACATACTGTAGTATGCTGTAGATAGATAAAATGGATTTGCCTGAAATTTGGTATGCACTGTCCTGTGGGGATAGATCTCTTCGTGCACCCAGTTTTGTATCAGTCGGATTGGCAGATTTTGTTCTGTAAAAAATGCTAAAACTTTCCTTTTTGGCTATTTTTTCCTCATCTAGCTGTGGCCAAACCGTTTGGATTTTTGGTCTGAAATTTTCAGGGTAGAAAGAGCGTGGCCCAAAGCACAATGCAGTATTAGTTAGGTGAAAAAATATTAACCTGTTCCAAAGGTATTAAATTTAGAAATTTTGGGTTCTGAATATAGAAACATATAAACACAGAAGTTGACTGCAGATAAGGACCTCAAAGCCCATCCAGTCTGCCCATTTTTTTCTTCCTTATGAATGTTCCATACGTCTTTACTCTGTCAATGGCATATCTATTCAAATGCATCTGTATTGCTCCCTTATGCCTATCCCATGCCTGTTTGAAGCCCTATACAGTATTAAATATCCACCACTTCCTGAGGTAGGCCATTTCATGCATCCATTACCCTGTATGTGAAAAATAACTTCCTCACATTACCGCTTAATCGGCCTCCCTCTAATCTCATGCTGTGTTCTCTTGTCCTGCTATTTTTCTTATATTGAAACATGTTAGACTCTTTCACTTTGCCCTTAAGGTATTTGAATGTTTCAAGTCATATCACCTATCTCCCTCCTTTGCTCTAGGGTATACAGATTGAGCTCCGTTAATCTGTCCTCATATGTTTTCTGATGCATTCCTTGCACCATTTTGGTTGCCCTTCTCTGGACTGCCTCCATTTTGTTAATGTCCTTGTGAAGGTGCAGCCTCCAGTACTGCATGCAGTACTCCAGATGGGGCCTAAACAGTGTCTTGTAAAGAGGGATTATTACCTCCCTCTTAAAACTTGTGATACCCCTATTAATATACTCCCAAATCCCCCTAGCTTTACCTACTGCTTTAGTGGTCTGCTTGGATGATTTCCGGTCATCTGAGATGATGATGATTCCCAAGTCTCTTTCTTTCCTTGTGATTGCCAGCAACTCCTCTCCCAACGTACAGGTGGCTTCAGGGTTTCTCTTCCCTATGTGCATGATCTTGCACTTCTTTGTAATAAAACCAAGTTGCCACTCTTCTGACCATTTTGCCAGTTTATCCAGATCTCTTCTCTGAGTATGTTCAGTTCAGTCTTTTCGATAGCTGCATGGAATGAAAAAGTATGCTGACAGCTCACAGAAGGGATCCTTAGAATACTTTTTCAGGACAAAAAAAATACGTTTTTGTCAGCCGCCATCCATTTTTATTTAGCCCAAACAAACTGTCATAACTCTGCCCAGGGATGTCTTCTGCAGGCATCCATGTATGTATCTTGTTCATCAGGATGTTCTTTTCTTGCCATGTCCCATTACTTTAATTTTAAGTGGCCTCAGAATGCTTATTTTTATTTTTTTAAATCCTTTTTAGTGACTCGTTTCTGATACTTTTTTGTCATGACAAAAAAGGATTTCGACAGCACATGAAAAAAGTTTTTATCTGACAAAAGAGGATTAGAAGGGGGTCATCTGGTCAGAGAATCCTAATCCTCTTTCAAGATGATGACAAAGAATTTTGACATCTCACAAAAAAGAAATTGTCTGATGAAAAGGGATTTTGACAGCTCAAGAAAAAGGATTTAAAATATCATCTTTTTCTTGGGCTGTCAAAATCCTTTTCTGAGACATTTCTTTTGTTGAATGACAAAATCCTTTGCCGTCATCACAAAAAGAGGATTAAGACAGGAGCCATCTGGTCAGAGAACCTTACCATTTCATAATGATGACAAAGTTTTGTCATCTCACAATAGGAATAGATCTCACAAAAAGGATTTTTGACAGCTCACAAAAGATTCTTTTAAAATTCTTTTAAGTAGCTGTCAAAACATTTAGGCTCCCACCCCTAAAGATGTTATAGTACAGGGTCTGTGTGCCACTGTAATGGTGCCTGCATTCTGACCCTGTGCTCCCACTTGTAAAAATGTAGCACAGGGTTTATGGGCCACTGTGCTGATGCCTGAGATATTATGGGAGAGCAGGGTCCAAATGACCCTGAACTCCCACCCATAAAGACATTGTAGTGCAGTATCTGTGTACCACTGTGCTGGTTCCTGAGATACTTTGGGAGCACAGGGTGCTTCTTCCCCTAAACATATTATATTGCAGGGGCTATGTGGCTCTGCACTGCTGTCTGAGATACCATGGGTATGCAGGGTCTCAAGCACATATATGTTCTATGGAGGAATTGGAGTGCAGGGCCCAGAGGGCCCTGCGCTCCAACAAGCACATTAGGATATGATTACATTATCTCAAAAAGTAAGGAAATAAGTTGCGAACAACTTTGTTAATGCATTAGTTAGGGTTAAACTGACAAAAGTAGGGAATGTGGTATTAGGGTTTCCAGCCCTAACACCCTCCATCCCTGCATAGATGAAAAGGCATCAGGGGTAGCATTGAGTTTGTCTTTCCTTATGTTCATCCCAATTTCCTATGCTGCATGCGCCCAGCTTATTTTCAAATGGAATGGGGTGAGTGTTACGCAGATGACTCCAATGCCACCCCAATGCCTCTTCATCTGTGCAAGGTTGGGGGGTGGGGTGTTAGAATTGGAAAAACAAATGCCACATTTCCTTACTTTTGTCACTTTAACCCTAACGGATGAATTAAAGAAGTTTTGTGCAACATATATCTATATCTATATCTATATCTATATCTATATCTATATCTATATCTATATCTATATCTATATCTATATCTATATCTATATCCATACATATATATGTGTGTGTGTATATATATATATATATATATATTTATATATATATATATAGAGAGAGAGAGATATATGTATTATACAGGCACGGTAGTGCCTGTATATTAGGGTTGATGAGTGTTTAATGTTAAAGGGCAATTTTCGGACCTTAATAATGTTGGAATGGTTAAAGTGATTTATATGAAATTTGGCATTCCTAATCATGATGGGAAGCTAGTTTTATGTGTGAAATGCTGTCTCAATAGCTTTAGCCATCTCTGAGATACAGAGTGTTAATTAAAAATAAATAAGGTTTGGTGTTTTGGGCACTTTTTTTGTCCACCTGTATCTCGGAAATGGCTTTAGCTTCTGGGCCTATACATTCATGGAAGAAAGCCTTGGACACAGAGATGTGACTTTTGAAGGTTTGGTGAAAAAATATTAATCCATTCCAGTGTTATTAAATCTTGAATTTCTCATTATTTCCTATGGGAAAAAATAGATATAAAAGTGAAAGTGATTTTTGCACACTGTTATCCAGTTTTGCATAATTTGCACATTAACACCTTTGCAACCCTCCAATGAATTTGCAGGAAATTTGGCATGCATCAAACCTGCACACAGGTCTCTAGGTTTGACAAATTTGGTTTGAATCCCTTTTGTGCTTTCCGAGATACAGAGTGTTGAAAAAAACAGTTTTTTTTGATTTTGCTGTTTGGATGATGAGAGTGTTTAATGTTAAAGGGCAATTTGTGGACCTTAATAAATTTGTAATGGTTGAAGTGACCTCTATGAAATTTGGCATACATAATCACCCTGGGGTTTCCGAGATACACAGTGTTAAAAAAAAAAAAAACTGTTTTTTGATGGGTTTTTTTTTCTGTTCACCTGTATCTCTGAAACAGCTTTAGCTTCTCAGCAAAAATGTTCAGGGTTAAAAGCCTTGGCCACAAAGATGAGCCCTTTGAAGGTGTGGTGAAAAATACTTATCCATTCCAAAGTAATACAGAAACAGGTGTCATGGGTGTACCTTGGTGTTTTGAACCCTAATGCTAACTCCATTCAAAGACTAAGTAGGATAATATGGGTACAGAATAAGAGAAAAGGGTGAGCATAAGGGTTTTAAATGCCAAGGTACACCAGTCACACCTGTTTCTGAATGCAGGGTGGTGGTGAGGTCTTATGATTGGAAGCCAAGGGAATGAGTGGGGTATGAGGGTATGAGTGGGGTGTTGGGAAGCCTAAGTTTCCCACATGACTGTTCCTGCATGCACAGTGGGAGTGGTGCCTTATGCATGGGAACCCTAAGTTTGCATTCCCCTACTTTAACCGTTCAACCCTAATGGTGCATTAAACAAAGTTTTTGCAGTGTATATGTGTATGTGTATATATATGTGTATATATATATATATATATATATATATATATATATATATATATACACACACACCTAGTGTTCTGTCATTCATAGAGAGAGGAAAATAATGAATGTAAGGCAAACCAGACATTTTACACATAGAAACTATGCCTCAGGTGTTGATTTAACTTTCCTCTTGGTGAACTATGACACATTCTCCAGTCAGAAGCATGTACTTGTGCAGTGGGCATGGCCTAAAGGCATTATTAGGGATCTTCACTGATTTAAATTGCATTCATTCAGGTGGACCATACCATATCAGACCATAGCATGAAGGTTGTACCATAAGGGCATCTTACCTTGGGGCAGCAGCATGGGGTGGCAGGCAGCAGGGAATGCTGAACCCAAGGGGTGACACTGTTTAAACAGCTTAAATATAACATTTCATGTATGTTTCTAATACGTAATGTCTAAATGCTAATCAATATGGTAATGTCCTAGGACTGCAGAAGTCTCTGCCCAGGAAAATAACAGGTTTGAGGTAGGATCTTTTCAAACTATGTATACACAAGCTGCCCAGGGTTGGGTCAGTGGATGGACTGGGACACATTTATGTAGAGTTGTGTGGTATAACCATTGTGCTCTAGCTAATGTTGCGTATACAGAGATAGATATGCATTGCCCTATATGGGGTACATCCATACTACAGTAGGAGGCAGGAGGTTTTAAAAATTGTAAACGAGTGTTTCACCCAGAAAGATGGCATGTTCAGCCTGATTAACTATATAGCATTAAATCCTTTGCTGTGGGTGCATCTATTAAGTGCCTAAGGATTGTCAAGTTAGCAGGAAAATTAGCTACCTTGGGCCTACCTACATACAACTTTGAGAACATTCTAGTAATAACTATTCCAGGTTACACCAGCAGTAGGCAACAACAAAAAGATGCTGTTAGAATACTACAGGGAGAATGGGTGGAGTGTAAACGTTATTGGGTAGTCATGATTAGGAGGGTGCTTTGTGAATACAGCTGTTGTCTTAACTGTAGAAAACATTATGTCCTCATAAAGAACTGATATTTGTGACTTTAAAGCCAGTGCTGACTTGGCAGTAGCATCACTACATGAAACATTCCCCTATAAAATTCTATGGTCTAGAGCCAGCCCACTGGCACTCAGGGCTGAGGTGCTGGATGCCTTACCTCATGCTACACTGGCAACCTGGGTTTGGGACAGGTCTCGGGTTGTCGGGGTGAGTGGGTGGGTCAGAGTAGGATTGAGCAAGCTGAAAGGCTGCTCTACTCTCCTGTGGGTGGTGTCCATACCCCCCCCATAGTCCTACTGCCACCAGGTGGAGGTCCGGTGGCTAGTGTAGGCAGCAGGGGTGACATAAAGGGAGGGCACCTTGAGACATGGTGTACACATGCCTCCAAATACACATGTGCGCATCCAAGGGAGGGGTCCAGGATCGGAGAGAAAACTACAAAATAACAGAGAAATCTTTATGGAAAAAAACTCAATGGTCTAACAGTGAATGATGGACAGTAGTAAAGGTGGGGAAATCAGGGCATTGCAGAGAGTGAGGACAAGGATGGAGCCTGGAATACCCTTTAAGAACCAATTCTTGCTTCTGGAAGGCAGCTTTAGTATGTGCGCTGCATAGGATGGGATGGTGGTATACCCAAAAGGGAGGCACAATCACCAAAAGTGAGCTGGTACATAACAGAAGTCCCAAAGATGGCAGAAGGGATAGGAAAGTGATAGTAGTGAGGGAGTCAGTTGTGAACAGGAGGGTGGTGTGTTCCATAGACTCAGAATAGAGGATGGTTCACTCATGAACTGGACCTTGGTGACCAAACTCAGTTCTGAGGTGGTGGAAATCCTCAGAAAGAAGAGGGGAGAAGTTAGATGTACAGTAGTGCTGCATGGAGGCATGAATGACCTGCCCAGAGGGAGAACAGAAAAGGTTCAGGAAAGTTTCTGCACTCTAGGCAAAACTCTGATGGAAAGTACAAGTTTAGTAACTTTCTCTATGGTGCTACTGAGGTCAAATGAAGAGGAAAGTTATTACAGTATATCTGATAACCTGAAACAGTCTACCAACTGTAATAAGGTAGTGGGCATGGACAACAGAATGTTGGGATGTATAAGCTGGGGATGAGCTGTGGTAACATTGAGGTGATACTGACCTTGTAAAATTCTCTGATGAGGCCACTCAGAGTAACGTGTGCAGTTCTGGAATTCTTATCTAAAAATACGCCTTGGATAGGGTGGAGTAATTTCAGAGAAGGGTCATCAAGCTTGTTAGAAGCAACAAATTAGGTCATATGAGGAAGCCTAACAGACCTAGAAATGTACTTACTAGAAACCAAGAGGGAGAGGGGGACATGATAGAAGCATTTATGTTTCTCAAGAGGATATACAAAGTAAACTGCAGTCAACTGTTCACCTTCAATGAAAACATAAACACTAGCAGAAACATGAAGAAGCTAGTAGGGGAAAGGTTTAAACAGGATCTCAGAAGAACAGATTTCCCAATGATGTGGTCTGTGAAAAATCAGTAGTAGGGCTTAAGCATAGTTGGAATAGACATATTTGTATGTGTGTGTGTATGTATTTACAGCATGTATGAATTTATTTAGAAAATAACTATTGAGCAATGTTTATTTACAATTTTGTGGTACAATAAAATCTGGTCTTGTGAGGAGTTGGGTGGAGTGCAGGGACAAAAGTCGTAAGGGATGAGAGACCACTAGGATTCTCAGTCTCATAGTTTAGGCAGGGATTAGGACAGACTGGATAGAAAAACTGGCCTTCTGCTATTATTTTCTGTTTTCATGTTTTTAATGATGAATGGCATGTGATAAGATTAGGGCATGGCATGTTATGGGAAAATCTAAAATGCATTTTAGGGACATTATTCATAAATTGGTTTTGCCATTGGCACAAAATAAGTTAAATTATTGCCAGATTCTGTCCTTAACTGGCATGACATCCATTCTTATACTCCAGGATAATAACTTTAATCAGACTATCACCGTATCTATCAAATAGTGTGGATTCTGGCTAAAACAAATGCTTGCCAGTCTCATATTTCACAAACCTTTACCTTATCTGGCAAAATGCAGTTACATACTGTATTTGGTCATCTGTACTAATGTTTATTTTTTAATATATTACTTTTGATTTGTACAATGTAAGTATTGTTCCATGTGTATTTTTGTGAGGATTTATGATTATGCTCTGTTTTGATAAAATGATTATTAATGCGTTGCCAATGTTTTTGATTCTATTCAGAACATCTTAGAGCTAATTAAAACCATGTCTTGGATCAAGGTTGTGATAATAAGAATCAGAATTGTTGGTGATTTTTCAATTCCCTACTAACTACACACATTCAATTTGTGCAACCATAAAGCAAAATAAAATGTGTCTCATAGGGGCAGACTGTGCAGATTTAATTTGGTAGCATTACAATACTGCAAAACCTAGTCACAATAAACCAATAACCTTTAAAACAACAGTTTGAAGGCATTGCACAGTGCAGTAAGGAATATAATGCCATACTGGCAAGCAATGAAACCATGGCTCAGCATCAATCTCAAGCATAAACAACATAATTGCACATCTTTTGATAAATGGAATGCTTGTCTCCATAGCTTCATGTCCAACCAGCAATACAGCAAGAGTTTATTATGAAATCTTTTCATATTCTGCTTCTGACTGTTTCCATTCATTTATCTCTAATACTACTGCACCATGTAGAGTGGTTTACACAAATGAATATGACTGTGTACTAAATTATAATCTCAATGTGTTTTGCTTTGATTTACAGATTAAGCTATTTTCCCAGTAATTCAGGACAAGAAGAAAACAATTGTCCAGGTCAGATTAGTAAGCAGTACAGTTTACAACAATTGTCATAACATGTGTGCACACACACACACACACACACACACACACTCACTCACACTAGGGCAGTGTAAAAAAAAAATCTTCCTGTGGAATTTGCTCAAAAGTTAGACTTTCGCTTCCACAAAAGTTCCAAATCATTTTATCAACTTTCATGGAAATTATGATTTAGAACATCAGAATAAATGTATGGACTGCAGATTAATGTATTACAGTGCCGAACAAAATTCTGCAGAACTTATCGCTGTCAGAGGTCTGTTCTGCAGAATTTGTTTTGGCAGTTTTAAACTGTGGAATGAATGTATAAAATGTCAATTTGTATTGCCAAGCCTCATTTTTATATAAATAATGTTTGAGTTCCAATCTCTGGTGTTTAGTGGCACCCCACTCTTTGATTGCTGCCCCTTAATAATTTAAGGTTATAGGTCAAAAGAGTGACAAGAAAGTTAGCACAGCCAAAAAACACACAGAAAAAAACAGCAGGATGCAAAACAACGCTGAGGAAAAATGACGAGGGGTTAGACAGTGCTGCTACTTGAGTTTAGTGAATGTTGGGGAGTGGGCAGATAGAATAATGCTACTCAAAGGCTCACAGAATGTTAGGGCAGACATATTCTGTCATGAAACCCTGTGCCACACACAATTTGAGTGGGAGGCAGAAATTTGGGTGGGTGGTAAACTAAAGAAGCAAACTCTACAGGGCACACAACTCAGGTGGGGGAAAAGTGTGTTGGACAATGTTTATTTATTTATTTATATTTTTTCTTATTTTAGTCTTTGGTAACTGGGTAAGGCCCACTAGGCCCAAGTACCTGTTTTCAGGGTTGACCTGGGAGCACTGGGTGGTTAAGTGACTTGCTCAGAATCACACTTCATGCAAGTGGAGGTTGTGAGAATTAAACTTAGGTCTGGTCTGCTGGATGTATCAAACTCATTCCTACCTTGTTCCTCTAACCTCTAGGCTATACTGCCAGTGGGTCTTTGATCCCGTGACCTCCAAGTGGGGGTCTTCACCCACTCCCACATACCCTTACTATATAAGTAGATATATATATATATATAGGCAGGAATACAGTATTCGAGAGACTCATACCTACTGCACATTGACACCCTGTAACTTTTTGCTGAATTGTTAAAAGGTTCATATCACACCCCTAATTTGTAGTGCCACAGTAGGAGAGATATTAAACATAACATGACCCAGTTTGGTTCCACTGTGTTCTTTCAGTTTTATCACAAACATCTATTTACCCTTTGAAATAGGGCTCCATTTTGTGACATTGCTTCCAGTCCCAATATAAGTATTTAAATACAGCTCTTTATTCTGCCCTAGAAACCCAACTGTTGTTAATGTGTTATTTAATTACTTCATTTTAGCCTCCCCCATGAACTCCCTGTACAGAATAAAAGTTTTTGCCTTTTATTAAATTATTTTATACAGCTGCAATGTTTATAACATGTGGTTTCCATCTAGTACCTCATCCTAAGCAGACTGTGCCTTTAATTTGCATGGACTGTGGTCCAAAAGCATTACTGTATTTGGTGACCTTCTTTTAGTTAATGACATGCTGCCAAAACCTTGCAGTTTGTTATAGCTCATTTATTTAGAAAATTCCCTTTTCCCATGGCATGCTACTTTTGTGTCCTTTTGTGAATCACATTACTATTGGTTCCTCCACTGGCCCAGAATGTTCAGAACCAGAAATGTATGCTGACACCATCAGTCATCACCCCATGGCTCTTCAATGCCATGGATCTGGTGGTTCTGAATTCTTTTTACTGCAACCTACATTCTAGAAAAGACATGTTGTCCTACTGAAGTTTGGAGTTATGCACGTTTCAGGCACTACAGTAGGCTATTCTTTGTGCTCCTCAGCTGCTCTTTTGTACCCCAGTGTGTCAAACATCTTCAGATTGTAAAGGTACAAATTTGCTTTTTGGGAAACACAGAGACATGTAGTTGGACCTTATGTCATGGTCCCAAGATGCTGGACTCAGGGGTTGAAGGGTGGGGTAGGGGCAGAGAGAGTTGATTATAAAACATTTTAAAATTGAACAACTGCAGGTTTCCTAGATTAAATGGTTATACATGTATACTTATTCTATAGACCAAGTCCCTACATGGGGATCATTTTGTGTAGCCTGGTCTCTGCAGGGGGGCATTTTGTATGATCCTATTCTCTATCAGGGGCTCCTTTAATGTTATTGCTGCTAAATTGTTTTGTTCTGGGCAAAAAAAACTGCAATTTTGGGGAGTATATCAATTGGACATGGTTAGTGCTGGGGCTCATTTTGTATTAGGCATCAGAACACCAAACTACTGTTTGGAGAGTTCTGTAATAAGAAATAAAATACATGCAGTACTGGGGGAGTAAATGAATAGGACCTGGTCTCTGCAGGTGCTTAGTTTGTGTAGACCTGATCTCTTTAGGGGCTTATGTTGTGTGGGAGGCATCAGAACACCAGAACTACTTTTAAACTACTTGCTTATCTGCTAAACTTAAAAAGAAATCCTGGTTAATATCATATTTATTTTTTTCTGTGCAGTCCTCTATGGTCCTGTGGTTTTGGTGGGGGTGGGGGTTCTTATAATACAGTACATCATTTTTTTTCTGTCCTATATACAGTACAGTACCATTTAATTATACTAAACTGACATAAAACTGAAATAGGACATGTTATACAGTACACTTAAAATATTGCTCATGATTAAAGTCTGGTGGTGGTGTTAGGGTGGTCATGGGCTTAAAACATAAATGTGCTTACAAGGGCCTTGAATAGAAATGCAGTAGGAGCATAATTGCAAGAAGATTAAATGGAGTTTAAAGAGGCAAAAGGAAAAAAAGAAACAAAATAAAAATATTGTATACCATGATTCTGAGTTTCAGTGTGTGTTAATGTCTACTAGGGAATGTAAAATATGGGAAGTAAAAGTAATTGTTTGTTGTACCCTGTGGCCTAGGACGGCATATGTGGGAGTAAATGTGATGTAAAGAAATGTTCTCTTACAAGGAGAGATACACATGGTGCTGCCACCCAGTCACCCTCTAGTGCAGTAATTTTACATAATTTTCATTGTTTTGTATACAGTATGTTTAGGCTTGTTTAGCTGTTGCAGTGTATTTCAGTAATTATTTGGGCCATGTATTGCATGTAGACTTAACATGGCTTCAGTGGTAGTACAAGTGATGTAAAATACTGTTTTTTTTCCCCACTGGAGAGTTTTCTGGCAGTGGCTGCCAAAATCTGCTGTTTCTAGTAAGTTTGCATCACTTGTGTCTTTGTGCACACTTTTGGCTCCTTTTCCTGTTTCAGTAAATCTCAGTAATCATTAAGTGTGCCATGTACTGCATGTTAGGCTGAGTCTAGCATGGCACTCTAAACAATTACTGAGATTCACTGTAACAACAAAAAGAGCCTAAAAGGGCACAAACACCAAAAATTGATGTGAAATGACTGTAACTGATGGTAACCGGGTTGCAGTCACCACCAGCATCAACCCTGTTTCCCAGGTGCATTACTTTGCACTTCTTTGCACTGAATCTAAGCCGCCATACTTTTGATCATTCCTCCAACCATGCCAAGTCCCTTCTCATCCTTTCTAGCCTCCACTTGTGTATCAGTCCTGTTGCAGATCTTTGTGTCTTCTGCAAAGAGTTATACTGTTCCTTCCAGTCCACCTGCAATGTCACCTACAAAGGTATTAAAGAGGACCAGTCCCAGTACTGAACCCTGCAGTACCCTGCTAGTAACCCCACTTTTTTGGAGTGGACTGTTTATTATTACCATCTGTGTCCTATTGTACAGCCAATTGTTTGCCCTGTTTACCACCCTAGGACCTACTCCCAGGCTGGTTAACTTGTTTATTAATCTTTGTGTGGGACTGTGTCAAATGCACATCAGACAAAATTGTGCTGGCTTTCTTGCAAAGTGGGGTCCTCTTTATGCATGGCTTCTTTCTTTTTAACCATAATTTTGCCATTTTTATTGCTGGTTACTTTGTATGTGGTACTCTGTTCATCTTGTTTTTTCCTGACAGGTCCATTTTATTTATCACACGTATGTACAGAATTATGTGCAGCATCTCATTGTGGGGGTTTGGAGTTGATCTTGGTTCTCATCTCTTATGTTTGTTTTGAAAGGTTGGTCGAGCTCCTCACTGTAAATGGACTCCATGGTGCTCAATGCTGTATAATAAAATTGATTTGATTTGTAGGTTGCACAACTATTAAATTCTGTGCTCCAAGCTCTGATGAGCTCAACAATGAGATTTCCCCAATTCTTCTGTAGCTTCAATGACCTGGAGAGAAATTCTGGCAGAGTCCTTAGTCTTTTTTTCCTCTGCCCTCCGATGAGCTCAAAATGAATTTTGTTCAGCTGCTCCCTAGCTCTGAAGAGCTCCAAAGATGGAAAGGTTTTTTGTCTGAATTTGCTTGAATGCTCTGTTGAGCAGAGTAGGGCTGCAGGCTCAGTGAGAGGGGAGAAGGGGTCCCAGTTGCAGAACAAAGCCTCCTCCTACCCCTGTGTTCAGCCTCCCAATGGATAAGGACACTGTTATTTTAGGGAAGACCCAAAAGGATAATTGCTGTTTTTAAATTTTGGAGCCAAAAGAGCTGGCTCCTCACTGGCTACTTAGAGAACCTGTTGTTTGAAAACAGTGTCCTGTGGCTGTTGAAATTTCACATTTCTTCACTCCGTTACTCCTCTAGCTCCAGTGAGCTGATTGGTTTGTAGGTTGCACAACAATTAAATTCTGCGCTCCAAGCTCCAATGAGCTCAACAATAAGATTTCACGAGTCTCCTGTAGCTCTGATGAACTGAAGAGAAATTCTACCAGAGTCCTTAGTCTTTTTGTCTCTGAGCTCCGATGAGCTCAAAATGATTTTTTTAGCTGTTTCCAAACTCCAGTGAGCTCCAAAGATGGAAAGTCTTTTGTTTCAATTTGTTTGAATGTTCTTCTGAGCAGAGCAGGGCTGCAGGCTCAGTGAGTTGGGAGAAGGGGTCCTAGTTGCAGGACAAAGCCTCCTACCCCTGTATTCAGCCTCTTGATGGATAAAGACCCTCTTTTCTTTTAGGGCAGCCCCCTAAGGATAATTTCTGGATTAACATTTTGGCACTGAAATAACTGGCTCCTCATTGGCTACTCAGGGAACCTGTTATTTGAAAACACTGTCCTGCAATCATTGAATGTTCAAAGTTCTTCCTTCCTTCCTTCCTTTAGCTCCGGTGAGCTGGCAATCAGCTTGTCAGTGCACAACAATCAAATTGTATGTTCTGAGCTCCAATGAGCTTAACAATGAGATTTCCCTGATTCTCCAGTAGCTCTGATGAGCTGGAGAGAAATTCTGCCAGAGTCTGTAGACTTTCTTTTCTCCTGGAGAAAAGAATGACTAAGGAATGTGGTAGAATTTCTCTCCAGCTCATCGGAGCTATAGGAGAATTGGGAAAATCTCATTGTTGAGTGCATTAGAGCTTGGAAAAGTTATCTGTGTTTTAAAGAGCTCAAAATGATTTTTTTCAGCTGTTCCTGAGCTTTGATGAGCTCCAAAGAAGAAGAGTCTTTTGTTTGAATGCTCTGTTAACTCATTGCCTCCACAGGAGCTCTCTGAAGTTGCACCACTTGTCTCCTGTATACTGTTAACAGTAAATCCTGGACTTTTCTAAGCAAAATCAAGCTATAGTCAGCATGCCACAAACAAATTCTAATAGCTCAAGAACCGTAAGTGCTAGACATAAATTATGAGGGGCAAAGTTATTCAGCACAAAATTACCTTTCCAATGGTGGTATGCAAATAATAATATGTAATTTTGTTTTTTTTTCTATGCTGGTTGAAACAAAAAAAAAAAAAAAATGTTTTCACCAAAACAGGCAACATAAGCCATACACACCATACTATAAAAAAATGTGAATAACTCCTAAAGTATACATGATATACACAAAATATCATTGGCAAAGTTGTTCAGCACAAAATGGCATTTCCAACGGTGGTATGCAAATAATAATTTGTATTTTTTTATGCAGGTTGAAACAGCAAAAAAAATATATTTTTTTCACTAAAACATGCAACATAACCCATACACACCATACCATAAACAAATGCAAATAACGTCTAAAGTATACATGCTATACACTAAATATCAGTGACAAAGTTGTTCAGCATAAAATTATCTTTCCAATGGTGCTATGCAGTCAAATGTATATTATATTCTGTTACACTATGTATTAAAATATATAAGTGACTTCTCCAGACGTTGCAAGGACACACTGGGAGTCAGTAGCTGACTTCTGCAGATGTCCTCAGGACACACCAGTGTATTTTACTGATGACTATAGGCATCTGATAGGAGACAATGAGTTAAGTGGAGCAGGAATGCAGGCTCAGTGAAAGGAGGGGTGTCCCGATTGCAGGACAAAGCCTCCTCCTACCCCTGCATTCAGCATCCCAGTGGATATGGACCCTCTGTTCTTTTAGGGCAGACCCTTAAAGGTAATTGCTGGATTTAAATGTTGGTGCTGAAAGAACTGTCTCCTCATTGGCTACTCAGGGAACCTGTTGTTCAAAAACACTGCCAGTGGATGTTGGAAGTTCAAATGTGCTCCCTCTGTTTCTTCTTTACCTCTGGTGAGCTGGCAAAGAACCAGATTGAGTACTTTCATCACTGTGACATTTAGAAACAGAACATGGTTCTCTTTTAATTTTGTCACTATTTAATAAAAGGGCAAATTGCTGTCTGTTCTGTGAAAGCAGTCCAAAGTTGTTTGGGGCTAAGTTTATTGAAAACAGACATTTATAGTAACAAATCAGATTACACTATTTAGAATGAAGAAAAAGTGAAAATACATAAGACAAAAAATAAATGGATTATTAAACTTAAAAATGACATTGAATTCCATTTCTTATCTCCTTTAAAAACAGAACAGGTGCAGACTGTAATGTAGGAAATTTCAACATAGTCTCATATAATATATAGGTGTAGTGGATTAAGCAAATACAGAAAGACAGCTGATAACTGAGTAAGAACCGCACTTTGATTGTTCCTCATGAAGCCCTGTACAATGGGTAACAGCACAGCTTAAGGAATCTCAAATTTCTGTTTAAATGTGCAATGCAGTGTTGCTCAATTGCCACAATTAATATATTTGAAGTAATCATAGGCAAAAAAGCTTAGAGGAGAGATACTCTTTGAGGCAGGGATGTGAACACTTTTTAGAATCAACAGAACATCGTTCCTTCCATTGTGAAAATATATCAGCCCGATGGAAGAAACTTGCTCAAAGATGCATGGAATCATTATTTTCCCGAAAGCATTTTGACATTTTGGTTTATGGGGTATTATATGACAGATCTCCATTGTGATCTGATCAGAACACAGGAAAACTGTAATTCATACCCCACAAACTACAACAATCATATTTTAGACATGCCCACAGTAGGTTATCCACATTTTACATACTGTACACTTTCAGTAGGTTTTCCACCTTTCAGATACTCCCACAGTAGGTTATTCACATTTCAGACATGACCAGAGTAGTTTATCCATTTAGTCTACAGGACAAAAGACACATTCCACTTTAACTACCACAGAACTTTAAAAATCTTGGGTTCAAAATTCCTAGCCATAAGACAGTAATACCATTCAGTATATGAATGAATAAGTAGCTTCTGTGGTTGACTAAATGCCAAGGCCGATGACACACATCAGCCAGTTATTCCTTCATATTCTCTGGCAATCTGAATGTTATCACTTAATTAACAAAAGAATGGTGGAAATTTCATTTTACTATTGTGAGGGTCATCTATGTCTGTACAAAATGGATCATATGACAGGTATGGTGCCAATTTGTCTCACAGCAACAAGATGTTACTCTGACAGATTAAAAAAAATAATTCATGAATGTACTACAACTTATGAAACTGATGCTTAATACATACCTAGTCCTGAAATGAATAAATTGTGGAAATCTGTATACTGAATACCTCCCTGATACTGAACAGGATATATTTTATGTTTGCCTCTATTATGTAAACATTTATTGTGATTTGCTAATTTTTCTATATCCTTTACCTGCTACAATGCGTATTCCTCTGATTTCTTTTTTTTTTGTTGTTGTTGTTAATAATGGGAATGATGTAAATACTGCTTAATTCCTGTATGATTTTTCTGTTATATGTCTGTTTTATTTTTGTTTTACAGTAATGAAAAAATCATTTTCCTTGTGATGGAAGAAGTGGTAGAGCCTATGGGGAAACTATGAAATAATATGATCCCTCTACCAGATGGTGTACTGGTTGAATACTATAAGATGGGGAAAGAAATGTTGAGCCTTGATTTCACATAGATGTAAAATGACATTCTGGATTCTCAGTCTCCGCCTGATTCTAGAAGCATGTTGACTTTGGTCCTTCTGTTCAAGAAATGAGATGTTCAAGTTTAAAAAAATCAGGAGCTCAGAAACTTACCTCATGTTGACCATAGCGATTTAATGAAAATGTTGTGTTCTCAAGTAACTCTGAAAATTGAGACCTTGGTGTTTCAATTGAAACACGTGCTCTGCCAGAGAAGTCTACTGCAGATAACCTTATATCAATTCAGGAAGTCTTTGAACATAGTGCTATAGTATCAGTTGAGGGCCTTCTCCTCACATTAGATCAGGTGAGGGCTTTCAACCATGTGTCTCACCACTTTCTATTTTCTGTATTAAAATTCATTGGTGTTCTAGAGCAGTTCCTTATGTGGCTCAACTACTGCATATAAAGGCAAATATGTGGCCAATGTTAAATGTATATAGAGGGAAGATGATACAAATATGTAGAGGTATTTGTCAAGGGTGCCCATTATGTCCCATGCTTCATGTCATGTGCATTGATATCTTGTTACATAAAATACCAAGCACAGAAATTGTGAGCTGAGTTTACATTCTGGTGAATCCCCATAAAATATACAAGTGTATGTAGGTGATCTGTTGTTGTTTTTAGTAGCTATTGCCTCGACTACAAGCAATCTATTTGTTTCAGCACTTTGCTGAGATAGCAGGCACTAAATTAAATTTGAGAAAAGTGGTATCCCTCCATAAGGCCATCTTAAAAGCAGGTTATCATGTAAAAGCATGTGTAGGTTCCCTCAAGTTTAAAGTGATGTTACAATTCTAGGGGTGATCGTTGGTCAGGGGATATGGTGCTCCCAAATAAGGACATTAAAATAGTGGATAGTGAGCAGAAGACACATAGATGGAATCAGCTACCGTTATCAAAAAATAGAAGGATCATATTGGTAAGAACTCCACTGTTAACCAATTCCTTGTATTTATGTTTGATGTTCCCTCTACCTGTAACATTAGAAACTGGGATTTATAGTGTATTTTTTATTTCATCTGGGTAGTGGGTTAAATCCTGTTAAAAATAATATAACTAATCACCCTGTAGAGGGTGGGAGACTTGGGATGATTAACCTTGTAGTTGTCTTTAGAATCTCATTTTGGTTTACAAATTTGCAAATTATTTTTCAGGATAGTATTAAATTATGGGTGTCATGGGTGATGGAGTGGATGCAGGTCTTTGAAACTTTCTGGACGTTAAGATGCTCAAATATTCCAAAGCCAAATGCCTTGGGTAATATACCATATTCATGAAACAAACATATAAGAAATTGAACAGTTGGAAGGTACATCATGGTCATAAATCTTGGCCAGACATTTATTTAACACCTTCACAGCCCCATCAGTCTCGGGTGCAAATGACATGTACAGCTAGGTGTCATCTGCATAACAGTAGAAACCCAAGCTGTACCATCTAATGAACTCACCCAGGGGAAACATGTACACCACAAATAACACAGGCTACAGGTTGAGCCCTGGGGAACTCCACAAGGCAGGGGCTTTGGGAAGGATGATAAATTTCACATCACCACCCTAAGTGTCCTGCCTGTAAGAAAGGACTCAAGCCAATTGATGACAGTACAGTGAGTCCATAGAGCTGCCTTAGGTGATCCAGCGATACTATGTGGTCCACAGCATCAAAAGCTGAGGAGAGATCGAGGAGAATGAGAATTGACTGCTCCCCTCTGTCTCTCTCTCTGAAGATATCATTTTATACTCTGACTAATGCCATTTCAGTGCTATGTCTTAACCTAAATCCTAACTGTAAGGACTTGTAGATGTCAGGAATGCATACAAACAGAGGAGAGAAAGAAGTAAGTGCCTTGGCTGGGACTTGAACCCAGGCTGTTTGGTATACCATCATGGTTGCACTACCAGCTGCAGAACCAAGGCAACTGGAAACTAGGCCATTAAGGAGCATATTACGCTTCTTCAGTACATTACCTGGTGCTGCATGGATTATCACATTTTCAATCACAAGAGTGCAGTGTGTTATTTATAGAACACATATAAAAAGATGAAAGCAAGAAGAAAAAGCTTTAGCTGGAACTTGAACCCAGGCTACTCAGAATACCATTCTGGTTGTGCTACCAGCTGCACCACCAAGGCAACTGGAAACTGGACCATCCTGGAGTGCATTACTCATTCTCCAATGCACAACCTGGTACTGCACAGATAATTATATTTTCAATCACAAGAGCGTGGTGTGCATATTTATGAAACATGCAAACAGAGGAGAGAAATAAATAGATGCCTCATCTAGGACTTGAACACAAGCCACTCAGAATACCATTCTGGTTGCACTACCAAGGCAAACTAGAAACTGGGCCATTCCAGAGCACATTATTCTTCTCCAGTGCACAACCTAGTGCTGCACAGAAAATGACATTTTCAATCACAAGAGCGCAGTGTTCATATTTATAGTAAGTAAGTAACTACAGTTCATTTTTAAGCACCCCAACCCAGAGGATCAAAGAGCTGTACAGGTAGATAGGCAAACATACATCAGTGAATAAACATGAAAACAGAAAACAGATAATATATTAGGCAATTTAAAATCAGATTTAAAAAAGTAAAATATTGCAGCAGTTTACTAATTTAACTATGAAAGTCTAAAAATGCTTTTCTATAAAGATGCACCTTTAGGCCAAACTTAAAAAATTCCACCAATGGGGCCAACCTCAAGAGTCTTGGCAGTGAGAACCACAATACCAGGCCTGCCACCTCTAAGGAACGATCTCCAGAGGATTTGAGGTGGGTCCTGAGAACCACGAGGAGGTCCTTGGTAGGGGAGCAAAGCAAGTGCATGGGACAGGCAGGAGTCAGGAGATCATTCAGGTAGCCAGGGTCCAATCCATGTAGGGCCATATAGGTGAGCAAGCCCACGCTGAAGATGATTCTCCACCTAACCAGCATACAGTGCAGTTTATGATGGGACCTCAGAAAGCCAAGAGTGTTGCAATAGTTGAGCCGTGATGTCACAAAGGCATGTACCAATGAGAGCAGGTTGTCAGATGAAATCAAGGCTTTATTCAGGGCAACATTTCTCAAGTGGTAAAAATCACTCTTGATGATGGGTTGACACCTGAGCTTCAAGTGTCAACCCATCACCGAGAATTACACACAGATTTTTCATCTTGGTGTATGCCACCAAGGTAATGGGGCCAAGAAATAATCCTGTTCCCATCCCAACAGTGTCCACATACCATCGATGGCCAGACTCATTCACTAGCACATCAATCTTGACAGGATTGAGTCTAAGCCAGCAAGAGGACATCCAGTACTGGATCTCTGCCAGACATTTATTTAGCACCTTCACAGTGCCATCAGTCTCAGGTGCAAATGACATGCACAGCTAGGTGCCATCTGCATAACAGTAGAAACCCAGGCTGTACCATCTACTGATCTCACCTAGGGGAAGCATATACACTGCAAATAACACAGGTGAAACGATTGAGCCTTGGGGAACTCCACAAGACAGGAGCTTTGGGCAGGATGAGAAATTTCACATCACCATTCTCTGCATCCTTGCTGTAAGAAATGACTCAAACCAGTTGATGACAGTACAGGTGAGTCCACAGAGCTGCCTTCTGTGATCTAGTGACACTACATGGTCCACAGTGTCAAATGCCAAGGAGAGATCAAGTAGAACAAGAATTGACAGCTCCCCTCTGTCTCTCACCCTGAGGAAATCATCTTATACTCTAACACCATTTCTGTGCTATGTCCTGACCTAAATTGCAACTGGAAGGGCTCATAGATGTCATGTTCTACCAGGTGTGCCTCAAGCTGCAGATTCACCACTTTCTCAATAACCTTCCCTATGACTGGAAGGTTAGAGGTAGATCTATAATTGGCCAACATTCCTGAGTCAAGGGTTTTAGAATGCATATAGACAGAGGAGATAAAGAAGTAAGCGCTCTAGCTGGGACTTGAAACCATGCTGCTTTTCATTATTTTTTTTTTTATTTTAGTCTTTGGTAACCAGGTAAGGCCCACTAAACACAAGTGCCTGTTTTCACGGGCGATCTGGGAGCACTGGGTGGTTAAGTGACTTGCTCAGAGTCTCAGACTATACAAGTGGAGGTTGTGAGAATCAAACTCAGGTCTGGTCTGCTGGATGTACCAAGCTTGTTCACACCTTGTTCCTCTAAGCTCTAGACTATACCGTTCTAGTTGCACTGCCAGCTGCACAGCCAAGTCAACTGGAAAACTAGGCCATCCAGGAGCACATTACTCTGCTCCAGTGCACAACCTGGTGCTGCATGGATTTTTACATTTTCAATCACAAGAGTACAGTGTGTGTATTTATGGAACATATATAAAAAGATGGTATGTCCCTTAGGGTGACATCAACACAGCAAACTACAATCCTTTTGGCAAAACTGACACTTTTCCGACAGGTCACTGTGCCTAAGACAGGGGCACACTGTCTCCTGGTTCTGCATTCCTACCCCAAAGTAACTCTGACTGGAATTGAGAATCCTAAAGTCAGGGGGGTGGGGGCTGAGCCCCCCACATGGGAGGCTGGGGGGGCAAAGCCCCCCAGTAAAAAAAAAAAAAAAAGGACCAGGAGACAAACAGGAATCATGATGACCACAACTTACGATCGACATGATTCCTGTCAGCAAGATGCCGGTCGACAAAAGGGTTGTCAAACCATCATCATAGAGCCTAAAAAGATGAAAGAAACAAGCAAGTGCCTTAGGTTGGACTGGTGGTGGGTGAAGTGGCCAAAATTCTCTCTGTGAAGTGATTCAAGGAGTAATTCAGAATCTGCAAAGTAATCAGTAATGCGAAGCGGAGTACTTTGTGTCATAATGAGGAACGCAAAGTCCTTTAAAACCAATGACTTTGCATTATTCTGCCTTCCCCAAACCAGTTCTCCACCATTGATTTCAATGTACCTCACATCACTTCACCTTGTGATTGAGCTCCAAGGCAAATTCTGCAGTGATTCATGGGATTGCAGGCAACATGGGCTCTAGATTATTCTGCACAGCCTCAGTTCTGGGTAATGTATGTGTAATGGTAGCTGGAGACAGTTTGCTCTCAGAGCTCTTTGATTCAAAACCTCTAAAAGCTGTCACAAAAGCCTTTTTGAGTCATTTGTTTGCTCAAAATTTAGTACATTGATTGTAGGAAACCCTCCTTTGCTCATATCATCAAGTGTTAATTGTTTGGGTGTCTATTTTGAATGTTAATTTAGAACATTCAAGTCTGTGTACTGTGAAGAGTACTTTGTGGGATGGCCGTATCTGTGGTGTAGGTAGATTAACTGGGAGAAAAAGCCAGTCTTTCTGTTTTGATTATATTTTTCTTGTATAACTGTGTTAATGTACACACAGTAATATTTTCAGTAATTCTTGATATTTTTTTGCTGATTGCTGTGGTACAGCAGTGTATAATTTCAGTTTGTTTAAAATATTTGGTTATATTACTAAATGTTTTCAATTTGCTTGCATTACTTGTAGTGTGTTCACCTGCATGAATTTTTTGTACAGCTTTGTGGTATCTTTACTAGTAGTGGACTGTTACTGCCATGCACTATCACCCCCCAAACGGCAAAAATTATTCTTTTCCAGATTTGGATTTGTGACTTCTGAGTACTGGTTAGGTGTTGTGCCTTTGCGTCTACATCTCTTGAGTGTAAGAAATGAAAAAAAACATTGGCTCACCCAAAAATCTCACAAAAACAACAGAACACTGTTGTAAAAGATGAAAGCAGCAATTTTATTACTTCCAGCAGCACCCCTCACAAAAAGATTTATGTTTCATGTCGCACTTGACGCTTTATCAAGATAAATTAATTGTACAAAAAACATGCTTTATATAGTATTGCAGTCACAATTATCCAATTATTTGAAACCAATTAAAAAGCACGAGACACCCATGATAACATATAAAAAGCACACATACATTTATAACAGAGTTCTGTTGTTTTTGTGAGGTTTTTGGGTGAGCCAAGGGTTTTTTTTCATTTCTTACCTTACAGCTTTGTACCTTGGCTTCCCTTTTCTGCAGCCTTTGAGCCATGTTTTTAACTTGTATACACATGCTCTCTTAAGTGTGCAGTGCAACCTTAATCTGTCTATGCATTTGCAGTGCACCATTAATTCTGGGAGATTTTGTATTCCTTATTATGCACTCATTTCACTTTGTCAGCACTGGGGAATTTTCTGGACAAAAAACAGTAGCATTTTGGGGATGCACATTAATTCTAGTGACTGTGTGTGACCACTGCATGCATGACTGAGTGCACCATTAATTCTGGGAGACTTCGGATTTCTTATTATGCTCTCATTTCACTTCATCAGCACTGGGGAATTTTCTGGAGAAATGACAGTAGCATTTTGGGGATGCACATTAATTCTGGTGACTGTGTGTTTGTGAGGCTGCCAATATTGTTGTCACTTCATCTTAATTCACATTAAGGCAGAATGACAATGCAAAGTGATAATTACAAAGCGAAGTGAGCATTTCATATTGGCCACTCCACATAGCAGAAAGATACTAAGGTTCATACTAAGGTTCTTACTAATGTTGCTTACACAGCAAGAGAGCAATTGGCCCATAAGAGCTCCCATACTAATCAATTATAGTAGGACAACTGAGTATCATACAATAGAAAGATATCCAGTCTAGTTTTAAATTCTACATTATTTTTACTAAAGATTACATGAAGGGGAGGTTTATTCAATGGATTAATAGTTCTAAGAGTGAAGAAAAACTTTCTCTGTACGTAATTATGGGTTTTTCTTTTCAATTGAAGTGGGTGTCCCCTAGTATTATATTTATCACCCTTAAACTCTAGACCTAATTCAGTCATTAATTCAGGGTCCTGAATTATATCATATAGGAGCAGTATGTCCCCACGTAAATGACAGTTTCCAGGGAAAATAAATTAAGTCTGTTAAGTCTTTCTTGATAAGGTAGATAATACATGCCATGTATTCCTTTAGTATACTGTATCTCCTCTGTACTTTCTCCAATTGGTTAATTTGGGACTTTTATATGGACACCAAAGCTGTGATATATACTCCAGATGTGGTCTAACATCAGTTCTTAATAATGGCATCATTACCCTAGGATCTCTGGATGTACTATTACGTTTTATGGACCATATAATCTTATTACTACTACTGACTGCTTTATTGATATGATGTTCATAATCTAAATTATTAGAAATAATGATGCCCAAATCTTTCTCATCTTTGGTAATAGCCAGGTTCCGCCATGACTGGGTCAGCAGAAAAAGAGGTGGCATAGCTATGTACATTGCCTCCACCATCAAATTCACCACGGTTGCCCTATCCCTACCATTGGATTCCATTAATGCCTTAATGGTAAAACTCTCCATCCCCCACTCAATGCCAATCTACATAGCAGGCACATACTGCACTCCAGGCACCACCTCACCTTCCATACTGGACTATCTGGGCTACTTAAACTCCCTGGCAGCAGGTGGTGAGATTTACATATTAGGGGATTTTAACCAGAACTGGCTTGCTGAGTCCCTTTCCAAATTTCGTGACAAGGTAACAGCCCTAATCCTAACATAACTAATCACTGAACCTACTCAGGCAAACCACAAAGCACGGAACCATACACTGCTAGATTGGTCCCTCACATCTCAACCGCACAGGATTTTAGCCTCAGGACTCCATCCGGATGCCCTTAGTGACCACCACAGGATCTACACCTTATGCAAAATTCACAAACCCAAAGCTCCCCCTCCCAGAATCTTACTTTCGAGATCCTACAAATCCCTTGACCTCCCCTCAATATTAAATGAGTTGGGCAGCTATGACTGATCATGCATTAGTCATTTCACGTCAACAGATGAGGCACTGTTGTTCTTTAAGTCCAAGTTCATTGCCATCTGGGACAGCTACACCCCAGTCAGACGATCCAGAGTCTGAGGTGCTCATCTACCATGGATCTCTCATGATATCGTAGCCCACCTCCGAATCCGAGACAAGGCCTGGAAAACCTTTAAGACTTCTAAATCCCAGGCTGACCTCCAAACCTACAGAGCGCTTCACAATTCTAGTACCAAAATAATACACCAAGCAAAGGCCAACTATTTCACATGCGCATTCAATTCCTCCTCCCATCTCCTGTCCCGTTTCTGGAAGATGGTCAAATCACTTCTCTGCCCACTATCACAACTACCAACCCCATCCCTGCAGGTTGGTGGTCTCACCATCACTAACCCCTCAGCAGTTGCTGCCTTGTTTAATACTGTCTTCACTACCAGCCATGCTACTCCCAGGGCCACCCCACACCAGGCTCAGCATGCCCCCACTGACACCCCATCTTGTGGTGCTGCAGCTCAGCCTTTCTCCTTCCTGCAAGTCACCCCTGATGAGGCATACAATGCTCTGGTTGCCCTTAACCCTGACAAGGGCAAATGTCCCATGGGGTTGGACTCCAAAATGCTCCACCTGTTGGCCCCTGCCATAGCTCAACCCCTAGCCTCCCTTTCTAACTTATCATTCGTCCTAGCAGAAGTTCCCACTGAGTGGAAACATGCCATTGTAATCCCACTTCCAAAGTGTGGTGATGCCTCAAACCCAAGCAACTACCGGCCCATCTCCCTCCTACCGACCCTTGCCAAGATACAAGAATGCCTGGTTCTTTCTTGCCTATCCACCTATCTGGACTCCTCTTCCTTTTTTCCCCCCTACCAGTCTGGCTTTAGGAAATCCCACTCCACTACCACATCCCTTCTCAGGATTACTGACTCCATCCTCACAGGGATGGATGCTGGCCACATCACTGCTGCCATCTTTATTGAGCTGGCAAAGGCTTTCGATACGGTGACTCACTCTCTTCTCCTGACAAAACTTGCCAAGGCTGGCCTATCTGACTAGGTCACATCTTGGTTCCACTCCTACCTCACTGGCAGATCCCAAGCTGTCCATATCAGATCGTCCATGTCGGACCCCCTCCCAATTACGTCTGGAGTGCCTCAAGCATCAGTCCTAGGCCCCCTCCTATTCTCAGTCTTTCTAAATGATCTGCCATCCACCTGCACACACTCCACCATCCACATGTACGCAGACGACATGGTGCTATACGCATCCAGCCCCTTGCCCTCTGAAGTTGCATCCAGACTTCAGCACGACTTCATCTCAGTCCAGCACTGGCTCCGCTCAAATATCCTCCTCCTCAATGCTAACAAAACTGTCTCCATAACCTTTGGGATGAGGCAGAAAATTTCTAGGCTCCCTTCACCATTAGTTTTTCACACCCTGGAAGGGTCCCCTCTGGAGTCCTGCACCACCTTCAGATACCTCAGTGTCTGGCTTGACCAGCACCTCAACTTTTCCACACATATTGACTCCTTACTTAGGAAGCTGCACCCTAGGCTTGGTGCACTTTACTGGAATAGTGACAACATACCCCTTCCAGCCAGGAAGGACATTGTAAAAAAAAATGATCCTCCCAGTTCTCAACTATGGAGACGTGGTCTACGGCACCGGCCCTAAGACCCCATTAGCTAGGCTGGATCCTCTCTTCCACTCTTTTTGCTGTTTCACCCTGAACAGCCTCTACTCCACACACCACTGTGCCCTTTATCAAGCAATGAACCTCACCTCACTTGACTATCACAGGCTAACCCACTGCGCAGAAATTACGGCCAAGTATTGGACTCAGCAGCTCTCTTCCTACCTCTCTGACATCTTAACAAACCCTAGCACACAAACATACACACTCAGAAACTCAGACTCCAGGTCCCTAGCTGTCCCATACCTCCACAGGGCAATCAGGGTTCAGCTACCGCATTCCCTCGCTATGGAACTCCCTCCCAGCTAACATTCGTCGCTTCACCTCCCTTTCTCACCTAAACTCCATGCTCCAAGATCATTTCATCCCTACCTGTGCTTGTGTCTAGGCATCTACCAACTACTAGGCAACTCTCTGGGAACATCGGCACTTAGCAAATTTGTAATTCATCAGTGTCTAACTATTGTCCTCTCACCTTATACTGTCTCTCGTATGGCTCAAAACCTAATTTTGTTGTACATTTGCTGTATGTAACTGTGTTACCAACTGACACACTCAATCCTCTATGAACATGGTTTCAGAACCAAATGTTAGTGATCTTGCACAACGTATTCACTTGTCTATCCTGACTTCAAGTGTTATCTCATACCATACATACTGTGGTTACCAATTGTCTCTCTCAAGCTACTATTGACTTGTAATCAGATCCAAATGTTAGTATTTCTTCCACTTTGTATTTTCTTGTTTATACTGTGTAAAACTGTCTTCCTATGTTCTCCCCTCCCCCAGGACTCATCTGTAATCGAGCAGTACTCTGCTCAGTATGCCTTCCTGGTAAAATGCTTAAATAAATAAATATGTTCTCCTGAAACATAAGTCCTCTCAGGTTTTTTATGCCCAGATGTTTAACCTTACATTTATTGTTACTGAACTTCATACCTCATCTTACTACCCAGGCACTTCACTGGTGAAATTTAAATTCACAGCATCTCTAGCTGAGACTTGAAACCAGGCTGCTCAGAATTCTATTCTGGTTGCACTACCAGCTGCACTACCAAAGGCAACTGGAAAATGGGCCATCCTGGAACACATTACTTATTCTCCAATGCACAACCTGGTGCTGCAGAGATAATTATATTTTCAATCACATGAGTGTGGTATGCATATTTATGGAACACATACAAGCAGATGAGAGAAAGAAGTAAGTGACTCAGCCGGGACATGAATGCAGGCAACTCTGAATACCATTTTAGCAGTGCTAACAGCTGCACCACCAAGGCAACTGAAAACTGGCCTGCACCAGGTTGTACATTGTAGAAAGAGTAATGTGCTCCAGGATAGCCCAGTTTCCAGTTGCTTTGGTGTTGCAGCTGGTAATGCAACCCAAACGGTATTCTGAGCAGCCTGGGTTCAGGTCCCAGCTGAGACACTTACTTCTTTCTCTCATCTGTTCATATGTGTTCCATAAATATGTACACTGCACTCTTGAGACTGAAAATGTAATTATATGTGCAACACCACACTGTACACTGGAGAAAGAGTAATGTGCTCTGGGACATCCCAGTTTTATATATGTATACTGATTAGACCAATCATTAACTGAGTTCATTGGAATTCAGTTACTAAGGAACTGGGACAATACATTCCAATTCAACTTGATACCTTAATATTTTCCATTACTTGTTGTCGGTGGGGGGCGGGTCTAAGTTAACCTTTGTCATAACCTATTGTAGAAGAAATGGATTTACTAGATGGGAATCTGGTTTTGACCTACAAATATGGTTAAAAATCTATTTCTTCATTTAACCCTAATGGGGCCAATGTATTTAAAACTACTATCCATTTTGTTTTCATCTGTTGGAGGAGTTCTTTATGATTCCCTCCTCTCCAATGGTGGAACATGATTAATTTCAGAAAATCTTAAAAGGTTTACATTAGATGCAAGATACCTTTTGAAATGAAATCCTAAAGCATTTCTGTTATCTTTATTTAGAATTGCCCTTACATGATCTTGCATTCTTTTCTTAAGCGGCTGTGCCATTTTGCCTATATAATACTTTTTACAAAGGCAGCAAGCTGGATAAACTACAAAAGACAAATTACAAGTAATAAGATGGTTAACATCAATTTTAAATCCAACTTTGATGAATGTTCTTCCTTGAACAGTATGTCTGCATGAAATGCAATTTTACACGCAAAGAAACCAATTGGGGGGGTCAGTCAGTTTCGAAATACAGTGTGCACTGCTGGTTTTTGGCTCACCTAAAAATGACTAAAGGAAAGAATATCCTCTAAGTTACTTGCTTTTCCAAAAGTCATTCATGGAGAATTCTGAATGTGGGACTTCAGAACATTATCAGCTTGTAGGATTGGCCACAACCTGTGCACCAATACTCCGACTTCACCTGTTATTGGGTTAAATTCTGTCGAGAATGTAATTAACCTAGCTTGGTCCATGACTTCTACTTCATTGTTCTGTTGCCTATTTCTGAGACAAAGTAGGGTCTCTCTGTCTTTTGATCATACTTTTCCAGTGCTGCATATAAAACCTCATGGTTATTATCATAATTAAGGAAGCATTGAGTTAACTCTCTAGCCTGTATCTCAAAGGCTTCATCCTCTGTACAATTTATTTTGATTCTTAAGTACTTTTTTGGATGGCTACTCTTATAATGCAATAATGCATTTCCTGCTGTTGGCTTTCTGTAACTCAGTGACCGAATCCTGGGCTCTGGAAGGGCATGCAACATAAGATCCAGGAAATTGACACTTGTAAAATTACATTGATATACAAATTTTAAATTCATTCTATTTTGGTTAATATAATTCAAAAACTCTAGTTGTAGCTGCTCACTGCCCTTCCAGATGCACACGATGTCATCAATAAAGCACCCCCAATATTTATGTATTCATTTATTTTAATTTTTGTAACCAGGTAGGCCCAGTGAGAGCATCACAGTCCCGTTTTCAGGGGCATCCAGGAATTAATTACAGATAAAATGTTCCTTAGGTTTACACACTATACAGACAGACAATCCATGGGTTTGCACACTGTGGAGCAATCTGTATTACAGAGGATGGAAATATTGAAATTCTCACATAACAATGCCCATATTACTATTACTATTAACATTTTGACATGAAACAACACTCAACATATGTTAGTTCGATAGGAGACATTCAAGGTTACAAGCAGTACAGTTCGCAATCAGGACTTACAATATTTCAGCGGCAGCAAGTGTATTGTTTGAGCTTAGGTGAGCCTTAAGTCCCTTTTTGAACCCTCCAAGAGAATTACAAGCCTGGACATTTGCAGGAAGTGGGTCCCAGAGAGGAGGGCTGCTGGCTGAATACGACCTTATTCCATGTGCTGACCTAATATTAGGGACATTGAGGAGCTGATGACTTGAGGATCTGAGGGGCCTGCTATTATGCTTGGCAGATATCATTTTAGTCAGACTTGGGGGGCGGGGCATTGTCTAACCTGAGCTTGTATGCCAGGCACAAGGATGGGTATGAAAGTTTCCCTTCCAATGTTGGCCAGGACAGGGCTTGGAGCACTTGGCAATGATGCTCCTGAGGTTTATCCCCTATAGCAAACTGGTTCATCCTGTGATATATGGCACTCAGTTTTTGCATTTCCCCACCTTTTAACATAAGTAGGCACTGGTGCCCCATACAGCAGGGTTGGTAGTAAGGTGCCAGTTGCAAATCTTAGCTGGGAGTCTTGAGTAAGGAGAGAGCTGAGGTGGTATAATAGACCAAATTTCTGATTCACAGTCTGTGTCAGTTGTTCAGTATGTGACTTGAAAGGGCAGTTCTGGTCTAGGGTAATGCCTAGGTACTTTACTGTTTTAATTACCTCAACCTTTGTGCCATTTGAGAGAAAGGGAGTCAGGATTGAAGCTCTATCAGGTCCCAGACTTGGAGGGCCAAACAGTATAGCCTTGTTTTTTTTTTTCTTATTCAGCATAAGTTTGTTGCTGATTAACCAGCCATTGAGGAGTTGCAGGTCATTTGTCAAAGAATTGTTTAAGGAGTCAATGTCCTTGGAAGTCCAGTATAGCACTGCATCATCTGCATATAAGATAATGTTCACTTTACCACAGTGATTTAGCATGTCGTTTATGAATATAGAGAACAATAACAGCCCCAAGATGGACCTCTGGGAACCCCATCAAGAATTGGGCAATTGTCAGATTGGGTGCCCTGCCATCTGACAAATTGGGACCATCCCTGAAGGTAGTTGGTAAACCACTGAACTGCCAGACAGTCTTGCCTATGAGCTTGAGTTTCAATAGGAGCAGCTGATGGTCCACCAGGTTGAAGGCCTTGGTGAGGTCAATGAAAACTGAACTGATGAGATGGCCTTAACCAAGAGCTGAGAAGATATGATCAGTGAAGCAGACAAGGACAGTGTCAGTGCCATGGCTTTTTCCAAAATCATGTTGTCTAGGAGTTAATATGCTATTCCTCTCAATATAGTCCATTATTTGGTTATATATGGCCCTTTCTAATAATTTGCTTAAGACGGAGATGATCGATGTGGGATGATAGTTTTCAACATGTTCACATGATCCACCTTTGTGGATCAGCATAACTAAGACCACTTTCCATAGTGTAAGGACTTTGCCATCTAGAAGAGATCCATTGAGCAACCATGAGACTGAGGTGGCTATGGCTAGGTCTGCAGTCTTGAGCAACCTTTGTTCTAGCTTGTCATACCCAGCTGACCCATGGGGTTTTATATTCCTAAGCAATTTTAGGACCTCATCTCTTGATAGCAGCTTAAGATGGAAGTTTGGGGGGTAGTGTTAGTGTTTGGTACAGTGGGGAGGAGTGCCCCTGTGGTGGGGGGTCTTGAACTTATATAGGTCAGTGAAATATAGGTTAATTGCACTAGCAGCATCCACTGGGTTTTCAATGTGGGTGTCATTGGCTATTATAGCACAGTCACCATTGGTGAGACTACCCTTGATGTGGGCTTTGATTTGTGACAAGAATGTTCTTGGGTTGGAGAGATTTCTTTCCTGGAGATTTCTGATGTATTGTCTTTTGGCAGTTTTTAGCTTTCTTTTGCACCTATTTTGTAGCTCCCTGTAGTTCTGCCAGGCCTTGGGTAGATTTGTGGATTTCAAGTTCCCCCACACCCTGTCTCTTTTTTGCATGAGTTTTTTCAGATCCCGGGATAACCACCTAGCATCTTGACCTTTTACCCTGAGCTTTTTCAGTGGGGCATGCTTATTTGCTGCTGATAGGAAGTTATTTGTAAAGAAGTCTAGGGCTACATCCAGGTTATGGGCTTGTCTGAAGTAATTCCAATTTACCTTGATTAATGTATCTAAGATGGATGCAGAATCAAAGCTTGAGAAGTTCCAGGTCCAGAAAATTCTGAGTGGAGGGGTTTGAAAAGTATTTTTCCATATTGCAAAAATGGGTGAGTGGTAGCTTAGGGCATCTGCAAATGTACCTGCCAGTTTAATGCTATATTGTATAGAGGCTAGAACCCAACCTAGTGTGGAATGATTTCCTGATTTAGTATTCAGACTGGTGTGTTTGTGGATTAACTGCATTAGACCAGCTTCTAATGTTCCATGTATTTACTGTGCAAAATGTACTTCTCTTCCTAATACCCCATATAAATATTGGTGCATGTGGCATATCGGAGGGCTACTGTGGCCACTGTGGCTGTTCCACATGTTTGGATGTATAACTATTTATTAAATGTAAAAAAAAGTCTATGTAAAATGAACTCCAGAGCTGGCAAATTGAAATCACTTTTTCCCTCTAATCAGGTGTTTTTTCTCACATAGTACACCACAGCATCAATTACTTGATTGTAGGGTATACCTGTATACAGACTGCAAAAGTCAATTGTAATCCATGAGAAACTGTCTTGTCAGATGAAATTATCAAATTTAGATAGAACATGCATATTATCCCTGAGATAAACAGACAGGTCAAAAACTAAAGGCTGCAAGTAGAAATCAACGACCTTAAATAGGTTATATGAAATAAAGTTAATGCCCAAAAAAATGGTTCATAAAGGAGGATCTGTAGAATTCTTGTGTAATTTGGGGGAGCGCATTAAGGGTGGGCATAACTGGATATTCAGTTTTAATGAAATCCGCTTCTTTGACAGTCTCCAACCCCCTGTGCTCTACCTTATCCACAAAATCATACAGGTCCAGTAATATACTACTTGTTGGATCCTTGGGCAATTTTTTTTTATATTCCCCTTCGTGATTAACCATGTTTGAAATGTTGTTGACATACCAGTTTTCAGACATCAGTATCAAGTTTCCTCCCTTATCAGAAGGTTTAATAACTACTCCCAATAATGTTTTAAGTTATGTTAGTGCTATTGTTTCAGCTGCTGTTAAATTATACATTTTTTAACTATATTTAAATGTTGGTTAAAAATCTTCTCAGTTCCTTCTAGAAGAAGTTTTTCAAAGGTCACTATTGTTGCATTAAATCCAATGGATGGACAAAACTTCGACATGGGGCTGAAATTGGTTTTCATTGAGGTGTCAGTACATTCTATCTGCTGAATCAAAATACTCAAATCTAAATCCTGCATTAGCTCTGTACCATTATTGATCAGTTATTCAGTGTCAATTAAATAATTTATACTCTCCACATTTACCATGTCATTCATCATCTCATTTTCAGTTAATTAATTAATAACTCTCTCCTTGTTTGATTTATCTTTATTGAAAAAAATTGTAAGATTTAAATTTCTAATAAGCTTAAAAACATCAATCTTTATTTTGAACAAATCCAGTTTAGGTACTGGAACAAAATTAAGTCTTTTTTCAAGAACTGATATCTGTGTAGGAGTAAAGTTTAAGTTAGTTAAGTTCACAACTGATACGTTCTCCCCCTCAAATTCCTCAGGGTGCCTTGACCAATGCCCCCCTTGACCTCTTCTGGTTCTTTATTTCCATACACTCTTTTTGATGGATGTTTGTTTTCGTCTTGGATAAAAAAGGCTTGTTAGGCTTGTTGGTTACAATTGGCAAATTAACAGCTTTATTGTCTTCAGCAGTATCCTAAAAGTGGACTAACTTTGATCTATTACAGTTTCCATTACTTGCTCATTACTTGCTCCTCTGCTCAGTGGCCTCCCTCTATTGTTAGTGACACTGCTCTGTCCCAGGTGAAAACTCTGCTTCTTTCACAGTCACCTTTATTTCTTAGCAGCTAAGTTTTTTGCACTGGAATAATTCCTTTTCCACCGTATTTGTTTTATTTATGTATGACTTTATTTAGTCTTTCAGAATCTGGGTGATCTCTATGTTCTTTTAATTTGTTCTGAGCAGAATCAGTTTCTTTGTTTAGTCTTTCAAGATGTTTTTTATCTCCCTTAATAAACAGCATCATGAGTTTATCTGTGCATTCAGCTAGTATATTCTACCAATCATCTTTGAAATCAGGTTCATATCCACACCACAAGTGGGAAATTTATCAATTCGCAACCCCCTTTGGGTATGACCCAGTTCTAGATAATGCTCTAGTGAAATTTGCTTAAAAAATGGTAAGTTCCTGGGTTCTGAGTTTCTCAAGAACTTTGAACTGTTCAAAACACTCTGTGTCTTGGTAAACTATGGGGTCTCCAACTTTCTCAAATAGAACATTTCTCATACTTTCTCTTTTAAGATGAATTGTCTCAGTGTACTCAAAACAGGCATCAGCTATCTCAGTCTCTTGAGGTGTATTCCCCAGCACAGCCAGGGTTTGGTTCACTCTTGATGCCATGATAATGAACTTAATTCTTCTCTGAGACTACAAGAAATGACTTCTAGATGTCTGTTCACACACCACAATTCAAAATATGGCTCTGGCATCCACATTCAACCACTGCTACATCAAAACACTCCTGTGTTCCCATCACTCCCACTCAGTGGATAGTAGTTTTAAATATATTGGCACCATTAGGGCTAAATGAAAAAATACAGTTTGAGCCATATTTATACGTCAAAATCAGATTCCCATCTGGTTAATCAGTTTCTCCTACAATAGGTTATGCTAAAGGTTAACTTAACCCCCCTACAAAAAGTACTGGAAAATATGAATGTATCAAGTTAAATAGGAGTGTATTGACCCAGTTCCTTAGTAACTGCATTCTAGTGAACTCAGTTAATGATTGGTCTAATCAGTATATACATATATCTTTTCAAACACTCAACTGTTTTTTAAATATTTTAATAAATGTTTTTTTCTATTTTTTAAATTAAGTACAGCACATTCATGCATGTTGGGTACAGTGATTTACTTATAAATCAATTTTACTTATAAGGTTCATATGTATGTGATAGTATGAAAGGTTTTTATATTTGATTGATATTCAGGTTCTGTTTTCTTAAAAGTTGTAATCAATTAATTAATGATTTGTACATGTGATCTATTGAGAGCTGTAGAAATTCTTTATCTTCAGCTGTAACTGACAGACTCCCTGAGGAAGACCCGAATGGTTGAAAAGCCAGGGTCAGTTACCTTTATCCTTCATGTCTCAATAAACCAAAGCCCCATGACAGCCAAGGGACATCTGGTGCTTGGTGTGCTGGGAGGAGCTACTGGGACCAGTGCTGACATCAGGGTGTGGGGCCAACAGCTCTTTAAACACAGAGCCAAGGGTGGAGCTCTATCCAGTGCAATAGCTACCATGCTAGCAATAACAGCTGCTGAAAGCTTCCATCTCTAAACAGTTTGTGTGCCTGACTGTTCTGCTACTGGGGGATTTCAACATGCCGGAAGTGGAAATGACCACACAGGCAAATGCTTCAGCCAGAAGCAAAGCCATCCTAGATTCCCTACAGGAGGCAGGTCTCAGGCAGCTAGTGCTTGATCCCAGTGGGACAAGGTGATTCTGGACATGGTATTGACCAATGGGGACAGAGTCACAGAAGTTTAGGCAAAAGGACAGCTAGGGTCCAGCGACCACCACATAATGGGGTTTAGCATGAAGGCAGGGACTCAATCAAGTTAATTCAATTCAATTCAATACAGGTTTATTTATAAAGTGTTATTCACTCTGATAAAAGTGCTAAAACAATAAAAACACAATAAATATCTTTCTAAAAACATTCAGTTAATCCAGCCATCTTACAGTATAATCAGTAGTCTAGAAAAGTCAAGTCCAACAGGTGTGTGTTTTTAGAGCAGTTTTAATGCTCTTCACAGTCAGGCACATCCAAGAAGGTTGAGAGTTCCACAGGGTAGGGGCCACAAAAGCAAAAGCCCAGGCCACAGATGTCTTCAACCTAACCCTGGGAACCTCTAGCAATCCCTCATCAGTGGAGTGCAGTGGTCAGCAGGGGTTGTAGGGACGTAAGAGCTCTTGCAGGTAACTCAGTCCCTGTCCATGTAGGACCTTAAAGGTCAACAAGCTGACCTTAAAGGTGATCTGCTACTGAACTTGCAGCCAGTGCAGACCATGGAGTACAGGCATGACATGGCTCAACCGAGGCAGCCCCATTAAACAGCCTGGCTGCCACGTTCTGCACCAGATGTAAGTGGTGGATATCAACCCCAGATAACACTAGGTACAGGGAATTACAGTAGTCAAGGTGGGAGATCATGAAAGTGTGGACCAGAGTAGGCACTTTGCCAGGTGGAACAAGGTGCTTAATCCGGGTGATATTCCTCAAATGGTAAAAAAAGGACCTGACAATGGATGACACCTGAGAATGGAGCTTCAGCCCATCATCAAGAATAATGCACAGATTCTGCACCTGTTCAGAGGTCAACAGCTGGCCACCACCAAGCCAAAGCCCAGAGGCTAAGCCAGCCACCAACCCCTCTACCTGATAACCCAAATTCACCACTAGAACCTCGGTCTTTTTCCAGATTCAACCTCAACCTGTTGCCACTCATCAAGTCCCGGATAATGGCTAGGCAGTTCTTAAACACTGATACTGCACTATCCTGCTCAGGTGCAAAGGGACAGGTTGAGTTTGGCATCATCTGCATAGCAATGAAAACCCAACCCATACCATCATACAATGTCTACCAACGGCAGCATGTACATTGCAAACAACATGGGTGACAGCACAGAGCCCTGCAAAACCCCACACAGCAGAGAGAATGAGTCAGAGGAATAAATCCCAGATACCACCCTCTGAGATCTGCCAATAAGAAAAGAATGGAACCAACTGAGGTGTACCAGACATGCCACAGATCATCCACAGGTGCTCCAGCAGCACCACATGGTCCACAGTGTCTACTGCTGCAGAGAGATCAAGAATAACCAAGATAAAATGGCTCTACCAATCCCTCACTATCAGGAGATTATTGAGCACCCACCAAGGGCAGTCTTCATGCTACTGTATGCCTCTTCCAAAATCCTGACTGAAGAGGATCAGAGAGATCATGGATGGTAAGATGACTCTCCAGCTGCAGAGCCACTGCCTTCTTAATAACCTTCCCACAAAGGGGAGATTAGAGACTGGCCTGCAGTTGGTAGGACAATCCAGATGAAGAGATAATTTCTTAAGGAGGGGGGTCACCACTGCCTCTTTCAGGGAGTGAGGAAACTCACCTGTCTCAAATGAACACCAAATAATCTCACACAAAGGTGAAGATACTAGATTTCAGGAGGGCAGACTTCACTGAAATGGATAGATGTATCAGAGTAGCTCTAGAGAAGGGGGAAGTAAGAGACGGGGTTGAGAAGCAGTGGGGGCAACTAAAAGGTGCCAAAGTGGAAGTGATGAACCAATGCATCAGTTTGGGATCCAAAGGGAAGAGAAGGTAGAAGCCACTTTGGTTCTTGAAAGAAGCGGCAGACAAAGTAAGGGCTAAAAGGGTGAGTTTCAAGAAGTAAAAGGGAACCCAAAGGGAGGAAGACAGGAAGGTGTACCTTGAGTATCTAAGGGAAGTGGGGAATGCAGTTAGGAGGGCAAAGGCATGGACAGAGGAGGGATTAGCACAGACACTGCAGAAAGAGGGCAAGACATTCTATAGGTATATCAATGAAAGAAGAAAAATTGGGGGGGATTGTGAGGCTCAAAGTGGATGAAGGTAAGTATAAGTAGGGAGACCTAGACAAGGTGGAAATACTGAATAAATACTTCTGTTCAGTATTCACTGAAGGGGGTGGGTCAGGGACCACAACTGGGCAATAGATGCAAAGGAAGGGGGAGAGGTAGACACTAGTCCATTCACAGTGGAGAGTCCTGAAAGAGCTCACAAAACTGAAGGTGGACAAAGCTATGGTGCCAACTGTCATACACACAAGGATATTAGGGGAGCTACAGAGTGAACTTGCAGCACCTCTGGCAGCCATGTTCACCATGTAACTCAACACAGGAATGATTCCAGAGGACTAGAAGAGGGCGCATGTTGTCCTTCTGCACAAAAGTGGTAGTAGGGAGGGGCGGGGAACTACAGTCCAGTTAGCCTCAACTCAGTGGTGGGAAAGATCATGGAGGTACTGCTGAAAGAAAAAATAGTGGTGTACATGGAATCCAGTGATGCCCAGGATCCAAGACAACATGGATTCACAACAGGAAGGTCATGTCAAATGAATCTTATAGATTATTTTTATTGGGTGATGAAGGAATTAAATCAGGGGTGGTCCATGGATGTCACCTACCTCAATTTCAAAAAAGCCTCCAATGCCGCCCCATAGAAGGCTGGTTAACAGGGTGGGTAGTCTGGGCATGGGGCACAAGGTAGCAAACTGGGTTAGAAACTGGCTAATGGACAGGAGGCAGTGGGTGATGGTAAATAGTATCCAATCTGGGGAGGGGGGCTGACCAGTGAGGTTCCTAAGGGGTCAGTCTTTGGATAAGTCCTGTTCCATGTCTTCATTAGTGACATTGCAGAAGGGCTGAAAGGAAATGTCTGCCTGTTTGCAGATGACACCAAGATCTGCAACAGGGTGGATACTCCAGAAGGGGTGGAGAAAATAAGGAGGGACCTGGGAAAGCTTGAAAAATGGTCTGAGGTGTGGCAACTGAGGTTCAATGCAAAGAAGTGCAAAATAATGCACCTAAGGAGAGGTAACCATGAGGAGAACTGCAGGATGTGGGGGTGTTGACAATCACCAAGGAAGAAAGGTACCATTGGAGTTATCATTTCTGATGACCTAAAGGTGTCAAAGCAGAGCACAAAGGCTGCAGGAATGGCCAGTGGCATGCTGGGGTACATAGGCAGAGGTATCACTAGCACAAGGTGGGAGGTGGTGATGCCATTGTATAAAACACTATTGAGGCCTCATCTAGAGTACTGTGTGCAATTCTGGAGGCCACACCTTCACAAGGACATTGACTGGGTGGAGGCGGTCCAGAGAATGGAGACCAAGATGGTACAGGGCTTGCGCCACAAAAAATAGGAGGAGAGATTAAAGGATCACAATATTTATTCACTGGAGGAAAGGAGGGAGCAGGGGTACATGGTAGAAACATTCAAGTTCCTCAAGGGCATAAACAAAGTGCAGGGGGAGACATCTTCCAATGTAGAAAGAATACAAGAATGAGGAGGCATGATATGAAATTGGAGAGGGGCAGGTTAAGAGGAAATGAGAACGTTTTTCTTCACAGAAAGGGTGGTTGACTCATGGAACAGTCTCCCACAAGCAGTGGTGGGACTGAGCACAGTGGGAGAATTTAAACATGCCTGGGACAGGCACAGGGGAATGTTGAGGTGAGATGGAGTGATGAACACCCACTGACCAGATTGGGTCAGAGGACACAAACAAGTACAGTACAGGCCTTGCTGGCAGACTGGATGGGCCTATCAGTCCTTATCTGCTAACAGTTTCTATGTTTCTAAGTCATTTGATAACCTGCCTGGCAAACCCACCATAAGTGGTATTGCAGCTCTAACAGAACCCTTTTTTCAAATGATTGATTATTGCAATAGATCATATGTATCTACACCTAACTCCTATGTCAAAGATACAACATCTATTCTGCAGACCCTACTTGAGGTGGATTTTCAAGAGTATCTTCTTCTGGTGGCCTTTGACATAGATGCTTCATACACCAACATCCTCCATGATTGGGTGTTGTATGCCAACACCCATTTTTTGAACCAGAGAGACCCCACCCACGGAGTTTTATTGCAAATATCTGATTTTTTTCTCAAGAGTAATATCTTTTCTTTCTTAAACATTAACTACCTCCAGGTGAAGGGGACAGCAATGGGGGATACATTTGCCCCAGTCTGGCCAATCTTTATGTTGGGATGTGGGAAATAGAAATCATCTATGACATTACTAATAACCTATATTTTGACAGCTTGGGCCACTGGAAGTGATGCACTGATGCTGTGATAGCTGTGTGGTGTACTAAGGCAACAGAATTTCAAGAGTTTGTCACTTACATAAAACTCTACAACCCCCATCTCAAATTCACATTTAATTTGGACCCAGAAAAGGTTAATTTATTGGATCATGAAACATCAAGGGGGTGAAAAGGGTCCAATGAACACTAATATTTATCACAAACCTACTGACAGGAATACATTACTCCTGTCTTCTAGCTGGCAAACGTGAGAACCTTAAGACAAGATTTCTAGAAAGAGGCTATTCATACTGTAATCTGCAAAATGTGGAAAGGTTTTCCAGTTGTCAGAATAGGTATGACCTGTTTTACAGAGCTTCACCACTGCCAACAACCAAAACAGAACTAATTTTATTACAATTTTTTCTTCCCATTCCAGCACATGAAAATATTGTCTGAAAACATTGGTCAGTCTTGAGAGAGATAGGGCCTTGGAACAATATGTGAGTAATCCCACATGTGTGGCATGCCACAGGGTAAGCACTTTGTGGGACAAATTGGTTCACAGTAGACAGCAGATGGAGGGAGGGAATAGTACTTGGTTACCCACCTGTAGTCAAGGGTGCTAGCATGCAAGCAGTGCACCTATTGTGAAGTAATTTCACAGGGTAAAGATTTTTTTAGTCCAGAAACTGGGAAATCATGGTTATAAAGGCTCTGATTACCTGTGATACCACCAGGGTGATTTACCTCACAATGTGTAACTGTGGCACCTACTATATAGTCAAAACAGTCAGGAAGGTATATATATGAAGTAGGCAAACACTGCAGTACCACACAGAACAAAAATTTAATTTATGCCTCAGTATCACATTTTCATAGTGCCAGGGGTGACCTCAACCATAGATTCTTGTTCAAAAGTATTAAAAAAGTGTACTCCAACCCAAGGGGACCTCGGGACTTTGACCAGAACATCTTACAAAGGGAGACCTTTTGAATCTGCACTTTCAGAACAAATGAATGGCTAGAGGTAAATTTTGGATTTGACCTGGCACCTTTCTTGAAACACTGAGATAAAAGGAATAATGCATGACAGGGTGGGTGTTATGCTGGGATAACATCCCACCTCGGGTGATTGGGCCTGAGGCCGCAGGTTGAGGGTGTCCAACACCTGAGAAGGGATGTTATCTCAGTATAAGACCCACGCTGGAGTGCATTATTCCTATTATACAATGGCTTGTTTACGTTAGAAAACAGATGAAAAAAATTAAATAGATTTGGTTTGCTGGCCAAGGCACCTAGCTTCACCTGAGCTCTTTCCTTCTAAGACTGCTTGAAAGGCAGAGTAGAGAAACTTACCAGAGCAAGGGCGAAGGATTAAGACTTAGTTTGGCTAAGCAGATTTACTGTGTGGTGGTGTTTTTATTTTTTACTCACAGGGATTGCTACTGTTTGTTGCTAACATTTCATTGCTTTATTTTTCTCTGATTCAAATTGTTGTTGCTGGTATACCTTCTTCTGCATTATTATAAGGTGTGCCTACAGGTGTAAGCAACAGATTACTGCTGTAATCTTCTGATTCAAATTGTCTTTGCAAGGTATATCTTCTGTTACTGCTTTATTTTCTCTGGAGCAAAGTGTTTCTTACAGGGTATATCTTCTCTGAAATTACTGTATTACAGGTGGTGCTTACATTTTGTGACTTTTTATCATTGGGCTAAGCAAAATTACTGTTTGACATCATGCTTTATTTTATTCTTGTTTGTTGAAAAGGTTTGTTGTCTCAGAGGTGTTTCAGTCTCCTTCTCACATTGAAGGAGCTAATTGCTTTTCCTCCACAGCTCTTCCAAAGGATTAGGTGTGTATGTGGGGGTGGAGCTGGCAAACTGTCAGTAATTTCCAACAGAAAGAAGGGTTAAAAGTCAGGTTAGTTTATATCTTGGAGGTAGAAGACTTGGTTTGCTGGCCAAGGCACCTAGCTTCACCTGAGCTCTTTCCTTCTAAGACTGCTTGAAAGGCAGAGTAGAGAAACTTACCAGAGCAAGGAAGAAGGATTAAGACTTAGTTTGGCTAAGCAGATTTACTGTGTGGTGGTGTTTTTATTTTTTACTCACAGGGATTGCTACTGTTTGTTGCTAACATTTCATTGTTTTATTTTTTTCTGATTCAAATTGTTGTTGCTGGTATACCTCTTCTGCATTATTACAAGGTGTGCTTCTACAGGTGTGTGCTAACAGATTACTGCTGTAAACTTGATTCAAATTGTCTTTTGCAAGGTATATCTTCTGTTACTGCTTTATTTTCTCTGGAGCAAAGTGTTTCTACAGGGTATATCTTCTCTGAAATTACTGTATTACAGGTGGAGCTTACATTTTGTGACTTTTTTATCATTGGGCTAGCAAAATTACTGTTTGACACTGTGTTTTATTTTATTCTTGTTTGTTGAAAAGGTTTGTTGTCTCAGAGGTGTTTCAGTCTCCTTCTCACATTGAAGGAGCTAATTGCTTTTCCTCCCACAGCTCTTCCAAAGGATTAGATGTGTATGTGGGGTGGAGCTGGCAAACTGTCAGTAATTCCAACTGAAAGAAGGGTTAAAAAGTCAGGTTAGTTTATATCTTGGAGGTAGAAGACTTGGTTTGCTGGCCAAGGCACTAGCTTCACCTGAGCTCTTCCTTCTAAGACTGCTTGAAAGGCAGAGTAGAGAAACTTACCAGAGCAAGGGAGAAGGATTAAGACTTAGTCTGGCTAAGCAGATTTACTGTGGGTGGTGTTTTATTTTTTACTCACAGGGATTGCTACTGTTTGTTGCTAACATTTCATTGCTTTATTTTTCTCTGATTCAAATTGTTGTTGTTGGTATACCTTCTTCTGCATTATTACAAGGTGTGCCTACAGGTGTGCTAACAGATTACTGCTGTAATCTTCTGATTCAAAGTGTCTTTGCAAGGTATATCTTCTGTTACTGCTTTATTTTTCTCTGAGCAAAATGTTTCTTACAGGGTATATCTTCTCTGAAATTATTACAGGTGGTGCTTTACAGGTTTTACAGTTTTATCTAACATTAGGATAAGCTTTCAGGTTACTGCATTTGTTGTTGACTGATTGTTTCTGCCTTACCTCTTTGTTCTTTCGTCCGTGGTTCTTCTTTTAGGCAGGAGAAGGCCCAGCCACTCCCAACCACCCCACGCACACTCCTTTTATAGGGTACCACAGTTGTGACATTTCCTGTGGCAGAGCAGGAAGGGGCGGATCAGTGGGGCCTCCACAAGTGATCTCTATTACAGGGCACTAGTAATTTAACTTGTTATAACAAGTTAAACAAAGCACAATTAAACCATTACTTGCATTTTTTCCTTTTTTTTCCTTCTAATTACTCTGACTAGGTTACAAACCCAGCAACTTATTTGGAATGGATTTCATTAACTGCAGGTACTGTGGAACAATTTTCAGAAGGACAGTCTTACAGGATTTAGGACACTGTCCTACATGCTGGGCCTTTGGAGATCTTAGGTCTCAGCTCCGGGCAGCATGGGCAGAGATTGCACGCCTCAAATTTCATAATGAAGAGGAAATACATTATAAGAACCACCCGCCATTTCCCCAGCATCCAACAGAAAAACCTCGACCAGAGAGGGTAGTTGGTCCAGGAGGTTGGCAGGTGGTTAGAGGAGCAAATCAGGTGCCCCATCACTCTCTGCTCTCCAACACATTACCTCCAAAACCATATAAACACTACAAACAGGCATCTGCCTCTATCTCTGAAATCAAATAAAGAGGCAGAAGACACTGCAGAGCAGGACACTGCGGCACAGGAGCTAGCACAACAATACTCACCCAAATCAGGAACCAAAACTAAACAAGCACAAAGAAACAAAAACTTCTGATCATAGGAGACTCCATGATTCGAGGAGTTGATACCCATCTCCAGCAGGGTGATGGTCAGATGTCTCCCAGGTACATCAGCATGAGAGACACTGACCGCGATTGCTAAAATTGTTCACAAAGCAGGAGAAAACATTGATGTCCTAGTACACATAGGGACTAATGATCTCGCCAGCCGGGTCAGTTGTGGAGACCAAGGAACACCTGACTAAGCTGGGTGACAAACTATTATCTATTTCATCCGGCATCTCCTTCTCTGAGATCCTGCCAGTCTGGGAGAAGGGAGCAGATGGACGGAAGGTCAGAGAAGGGAGATAGGGAGGTAAACACGTGGCTCAAGGACTGGTGCCAGGAAAAGGACACAGATTTGTAGGAACTGGCAACAGTTCTGGGAGCGAAAGTTCTTTAAATTTGATGGACTGCATCTGACTAAAGAGGAGTCAGTGCATTGGGGCAGAAGTTTGACGTCTTTGCAGAATATTTAAACTAGCAAATGGGGAGAGGGGCAGCACCCCATACGTCGAATGGGAAGAACACCCTCCCCTCAGCTAGTGGTCAAACAGGAATTCAGCGTGTTTGCTGTCTCATTTGCATCACCAGGTAAGAAAAAGGTTTGTCTCCATACGATGCACAGGGGTAATGCCAAACTTCACCCAACAACTAACACACCAAAATCTGGCCAATGGAAAATCATGTACACAGATGCTCACAGCCTGGGAAATAAGATCCCAGACCTGCAAGGCAATAATGTCAGAGGCTAAACTGGACATAGTAGCAATTAGTGAGACGTGGTTTACCAGTAACCACACTTGGGAGACTTCAGTACCTGGCTATGTATTGTTCAGAAGAGACCGAGTGCAAAAAGGGGAGGAGGGCCCTGTATGTTAATGAAAATATCAAAGCTACAGAAATTCAGAATACACATAAGGAGCCAGAAGAACTGTGGGTCACCCTGGAAACAGGAAATGGGACAGCCATAAGAACTGGGGTGTCTACAGGCCCCAGACCAGAGGGAGGACATAGACACATTACTGTTAGAAGATATACAAAACATGACAGCTAAAGGGGAGTTCTGATAATGGGAGACTTCAACATGCCAGATACAGATTGGTCAATACCAGCAGGAACATCTGCCAGAACTAGACTCATAGTGGATTCCCTGCAGGGGGGGCCTCAAACAACTGGTACAGCAACCCACAAGAGACAGGGCTATCCTAGATCTAGTACTGACTAACAAAGAAGGGATCACAGATCTCCAGGTAGAAGGTCACCTGAGGGCCAGTGACCATCACATGGTATGGTTCAATTTGGCTACTCATCTAAATCATCCCATTCCAAGGCAAAATATGGGACTTCAGAGGAGCTGACTTTGATAAGATGGCCAACAGAGTTAAGCTAGCCCTGGCAAAACAAACACAGGTGAGGAGGTACAGGCAAAGTGGGCAAGCATTAAGGATCAATACTTGAAGCAACATCCCATTGTGTTAGACAGAAAAGGAAGTGCAAAGAAGAAGGAAACCACTTTGGTTCTCAAAAACAGTAGCAGAAAAGGTCAGAGCCAAAAGGCTGGCCTTCAGGAAATATAAGGGAACACAGCGGGATGAAGATAGGGAGGCATACCAAACTGCCCTAAGGGAAGCAGGAAGGCAGTAAGGCAGCAAAGTCCCAAACTGAGGAAACACTAGCACGAACAGTAAAAGAAGGTGACAAGACTTTCTATAGATACATTAGTGAAAGGAGAAAGTCCAGAGGGGTATTGCTAAGCTTAATGGAGAAAAGGGAGCATGTGAGGAGGAGGACCCTGTAAACACATCTATCCTAAATAGATACTTTTGCTCAGTATTTACTGAAGAGAAGGTAGGGCAGGCCCACAGCTCAGCATCATGGACACAGGGGAGGGAGGTGAGCCTACTCCCTTCACAAAGAAAGGGTCCTAAAGCAGCTTGCTAAGCTTCAGGGTGGATAAGGCAATGGGACCTGATAGCATACATCCCAGGGTACTTAAGGAGCTAAAGGAGGAACTAGCAGAGCCATTAGCAGAATTGTTTAGTGAGTCTCTGAACACAGGAGAGGTCCCAGAAGACTGGAGAAGGACTCATGTGATCCCGCTCCACAAGAGTGGTAGCAGGGAGGAGGCAGGGAACTACAGACCAGTCAGTCTTACCTCAGTAGTGGGCAAGATTATGGAGGCACTCCTTAAGGAAAGGATAGTGCAACACCTGGAATCCATAGGGCACAGGATCCAAGACAGCATGGGTTTACAAAGGAAGGTCCTGTCAAACTAATCTCATAGATTTCTTTGACTGGGTAACCAGAGTGGTGGACCAAGGGGAGCAGTTGATGTTGCCTACCTTGACTTCAGCAAAGCTTTTGACACTGTTCCACATAGAAGATTGATAAATAAGCTAGGTAGGCTCGGGGTGGGTCAGAAGTTGGTCAACTGGGTGGCAAACTGGTTGACTGGCAGAAAACAGAGAGTGGTGGTAAATGGAATACTGTCAGAAGAGATGCAAGTCACAAGTGGGGTACCTCAGGGATCAGTCCTGGGGCCAGTCCTATTCAACATCTCCTTTAGTGACCTCGCAGATGGACTAGAGGGTAAGGCTTGTCTGTTTGCAGATGACACCAAGATCTGCAACAGAGTAGATGATCCAGATGGGGTGGGCAGAATGAGAAGAGATCTGGATAAACTAGCAAAATGGTCAGAAGAGTGGCAACTGGGATTTAATGCAAAGAAGTGCAAAATCATGCACATAGGGAAGAGAAACCCTGAAGCCACTTATAGCCTGGGAGGAAGTTGCTAGCAGTCACAAAGGAAGAAAGAGACTTGGGCATCATCATCACTGATGACCTAAAATCATCAAGCAGACCTCTAAAGCAGTAGGTAAGGCTAGGGGTGTTAGGGTGTATTAGTAGGGGTATCACAAGTCGTAAGAGGGAGGTAATAATCCCTCTGTACAAGACATTGGTTAGGCCCCATCTGGAGTACTGCGTGCAGTATTGGAGACCACACCTTCACAAGGACATTAACCAAATTGAGGCAGTCCAGAGAAGGGCAACCAAAATGGTGCAGGGACTGCATCAGAAGACATATGAGGACAGATTAATGGAGCTCAATATGTATACCCTTGAGCAAAGGAGGGAGAGAGGTGATATGATCGAGACATTTAAACACCTTAAGGGCATAAACAAGGTGAAAGAGTCTAACATGTTTAAATATAAGAAAAATAGCAGGACAAGAGGACACAGCATGAGATTAGAGGGAGGCCGATTAAGGGGAATGTGAGGAAATTCTTTTCACAGAAAGGGTGGTAGATGCATGGAATGGCTTACCACAAGAAGTGGTGGCTATGAATACAGTGCAGGGCTTCAAACAGGCATGGGATAGGCATAAGTGAGCAATACAAATGACTATGAATAGATAGGTCACTGACAGAGCAAAGGCCGATGGCACATTTATAATGTAAAAAAAGAAATGGGCAGACTGGATGGGCCTTGCGGTCCTTATCTGCCGTCAACTTCTATGTTTCTATGTTTCTATGTTTATTTTTCAATGTGGAGGTATACTGAGGGAAAAAGTAGTTCCATTTTGTCCAGTAAGTGGTGCTGCTGATAAATGAATTCCTGTGTCTGTGCAAGTGCCCCCCATCCCCAATATACACAATTTGCTGATCTTGCTAAGGATTCTGGTTACTGCAGTCTTGCTGCCTACATTGGGACAGGTAAATTGCCTTTGAGGTTTTGTTTTTTTGGGGAGTCACTGAAAAGGTAGGAGACTGTGTGGCCAAAGTGGAGGGCGTTCTTGTGTTTAATGCAGGGTGGGCTGCCTGGAAGACAGCATTGATGTTGGAATCAGTTAGGTTAGCAGCAGCAGTTTCACCTCCCCAAAACAAATGTTATTCTTGTTGCCGTCAGTGATTTCCAAGGTTTTATAAAGCCAGCTGCTTAATGTGTTCCTTGTGAGTGAATGGCTGCTTTTTTTGTCACAAGTCGAGTGGTGTCAGTGAAATGTGCGACTGGCAGTTACGGTGTCCATGGTTCACTGCAGCTGCTGGGTTTGGGAAGAAAAGGTGCTGTAAAGGTTTAATTTATTGCGTTACTTTTGTGTGCTGAGGAAGAGGAGAGTGTGATTACAAGACGTCTTCGATATACTTATAGTGGGTACGGTTATGGCGCAGCACCAATTCTGAGTGGGAAGTGCTGACTTTGAGCAAAGCAGCCACTGCTGAAGCAAATCGTAGTGCAGCAAGCAAATCGTAGTGCAGCTGTGGAGTGATGTTTTCTTTTAAAACATTTAATGTGCTTGCTACTGTTCTGGGACTAGAGCCAGGATCTTATGCTGGGATCACATCCCGGTTCCAGTCCCATTCTGACCAATCAGGGACCAGCATTCTTTCTTGCCATTGTATAATGCAGACTTGTTGAATGTATTATTTACTACCACTCACTCTGTATCTTTTCATCCCTCTGTTTCTATTTGTAGCTCTCTTTTAGATAAGCCTGCCAGACCATTGTTGGAGAGGTTACTGAGTACCCAGAGGGAGATGGCCAATTGAAATGGATACTTGTGCAACCTCTTTAAACTTGATTTCTCAATTATGCAAGCTGTTAGTAATGTAAATGAGAAACTAGCACTAGTGACACTAATGATAGTGAGCATAGCCTTCTTGAACTGTAGCATATAACAGCACTTTATAGTTATAGGAATGCTGTGTGCTCCTTTTTAATGTTTTGTATGATATACGTTTCAATAATTTCTTCTTCATTAATGTTGTTATACACCTTGCAACTATTCTCAAAGGTGACATAGTGCTCAGTAGTGTACTAAAAATATTTGTTTTGAAGACATTCAAAACAAAAAAATCTGGACCATAATGCACTGTCTTAGTGCCAGTAACATAAAGGACGATAGTGGGAGGAGTTAAAGAACATCATGAGAAAGATGTAACTGGACACCAGAAAGCTCTGCAGGATGGTGGATAGAGAGGTTATGGATGATACAGGGGAATTTCCACAGAGAGAATGGTGAAGGAGGGTAGAACAGTGGATAATAGAGGGACAGATAATTAAAGGTGCAGGTAAAGTTTAAAAAGTCCCTTTTACTGGTCATTGGGCTTTTCAGCTATTATTCCCTTAGCAGAGGCATATTACTGTTGATGAGGCATGTCAATGTTGAAAGCAAGTTCTGTCAGTAAAGTGCCCTTATTGACATTATTAGTCCTACCCTCATACCATCTTCACTGCAGGAAGGTTTTAAAAATACCATTTATGATGTCAATAGGCTCCTTAAATGTCTAATTCCAAAAAGCCCTCTTGTTGAATCTAGTTCTGAGGTGAAAAATAAAATTCAGTTAGGAATGGATCAGTTGCTACACTGAAAATACTTTACTTGTTCTTACTTTATTTCCCCCTTTGAAATATGTCCTGTATTCTAGTCAAAAGCAATACTCAAGTACAAAAAGTTGGTCTTATGTTATCTGATCAGCCTGTATTCATTCTTACTCAGTCATCAGTTATTATTAAAAATAATAATGATGTCTTACTGTGAAAAGCATTATAGGGCTATCATTCAGAAAAACACCAGTTTTTTTTTTTCTTGGGAGTTTGCTACCTGGAGGGATCAATGGTCTCCTCTCTTCTGGACTGTGGATAAGTTGTTTCATTCCGGTATTTAAGTACTGAGTAACTTATGTATGAATTTATTTATTTTAAATGTTGTATTATTTTTTAATTGTTTCTTGGGGATTTGTTTAATGTCTTTACCAATGTTTTTTTAGTTTGTTTCTTGATAATGTAATGGCACATACATCTCTTGGGAAGGATGCCCCATAAAAATAAAGACTGCTAATATTTATAGGTAGGTGTGGGAGTAACAGTGACAAGTTCTTTTTTATCTAGAGTTTTCTCCTTCCCCCAAGGAATAGAATTTGATGAGCGATAGGTTCCATGGTGTACTACTTAAGTGTACACTGTGTGCCATTCAGATGGCACCTTTTTTCTTTATCTTTTCTATTTTCCCTCTCTCCAACCATTACATGTTACTGCTAGCCTACTGGTGGCCTCAGTAGCTGCAGCAGAGGGTTTTAGGGGAAGCAAAATCCTTTGTCCATTACTAGAGTCACTGTGGCACTGGGAGAAGTCTTCATTCCTTCTCTGAGGTGGCACACACTGCCATAAACTGCATTACCTTGAAGCCCAGCCATCTGCCCCATGTGTACTAAGTCTGCTTCCAAACCCAGCTCACATGCACTAATGGCTGGGCACAGTGGGTGGCCCTACAATAACACTACTGAATCGGCCCAGTGGCACTGAGGGTTGAGGCACTGGACACCACACCACACTCCACGCCGGTGACCTGGGTTCAGGAACGAGCCTGGGTCATCAGGGGTTGGCAGGGGAGGGAAGAGATTGAGCATCTGGTAGACTGCTCTCTCTTCCTGGGGAGGGCTCAGGGGAGCATCCACTCATGGAGCAACCACTGGCGGTGGCCGGAGGGGCACCAGCATAGTGGCACTGTGTATGCTGGGGGCAGAGCTGTAGCACTACATTGCCATGATGGCTGGGTTCCACAGGGGGCAGAAACACAAGCCAGAAAAACCCTTCCATGCTCATGGAGATGAAGGGGGTTCTAGTGACACAGCCCTGCAATCAGAGAACTCCATGGCTGAGCCATGACCCAGGTAAGACCTCTCTAATTCCAGAAAGGCCATTGCAGGAGGACAGGCCCACCCTAGGGGGTGATCTAGGGGGGCTAGGTCTGCCTGGGTGGTTGGGGCAGTCTCTCCGGTCAATGGCAGGGTTCAGTCCGGGAGTAGAGGCTGGCATGAAGAGTACACCCGGGAAGGATGCCCGGGTGTAGTGGAGACTAAATAGAGTTGACAAAAAAAAAACACTACTGAGAAAATGAGCTCAGTGTTGAAAAAGTAACGTTGCTTTGTTGGGTTAACGGCACAGTGTTTCTATGTCTTCTTCTAGGTTTACTCATCTAGTTTTAGACTTTACTTGAACCTCAAGGGAAAAGCTAGCTTTATGATATTGCATTTTTCTGCCAGCAGCTTAAAGCACATTCATTGCATAAATATTTTGTTTCATGGCCTACCCAAAATATAGCTTTTATGTTTAATATAAAATCAAAATTTCTTTGCCAAAAAATAAATATTTCTAGCCACACTTGATATAATCTTTTAAAACTGGTTATAGTCATATCAGTGCATTATTTATACTGTATACTGACTTCGTAGCACTACTTTGTGTTTTTAAAAAAGATGAAGAAATCTTTTAAATTACATTGTCACACGAATCAGAAAACAGTAGCACCACAGTAACCCAAACCATATTTTAAAGGTAATACTCTTACATGAATGAGTCAAGTAAAAAAAAAAAAACAATAATCCATTGTTTGATTTAAAGTGTTATATTAAAGATGTGTTTTAGAAATTCCTTGAGGTATTAACTAGATCAAAACTAACTTAAACACATCTGCTCTATATTACTGGCGCAGTACTTCTGCAATAGATAACCTTTCCTCTTTACAAATATATGTTTTTCTTTTTGGATGACATTAAGCTCCACATTCTGAAAGAGGGATATATTACCAAGATCTGCTGACAGTTAACAAGTCTGTGATTTATTAGAAAAGAAATATTATTTGAATAATAGACCCTTGCTTTTGCTACAAAATTGAATTTACTATAGTTTAATATATAGCAGTGAGGCAGGGTATGAAAGAAAAAAAAATGTATACCACTGATGTTTTGCCAGTTTTCAGTTTATAAGTTTTTGTATGTCTAATAAAGCTGCCTACATTTAATCATCTGTCTCTAAATGTATCAGTATTCTGTAATAATACGTAAACACAAAATGTTCTTAACCAACAATAACTTGATATCTTAAAGCATATTTTTATTATGCTTCTCATAATAATCTAATAGATGGTATATGGATGGGATCTTGTTTCCATAGAAAACACCAAGATCTCATATTTTTTTTTCTAATCCAGCCAGAACAGAGCTTGTTCTGTGTGGCAAAACATCTTCCTGAAGCAGGAGACTAAAACAAGTTTAATCATGGCTTTAATCAAACATAAATGAGCTCTCCTGAACCTGAATTACAGTACACAATTATGAAAGCCTCAGCAACCTTCTGTTTCCCTATATGTATTCCTTGAGTTCTTCAGCTCTGCAAAATAAAACTCCCAAAGGCTCTTTCTACTATACTAGCAATGAGAGTGGCAGGAATCATAATTCATACCCATGCTGCTGTACTACTTCATTTGTCTTTGGGTGCCATAGGACACTATACTTCAATTTATAGCATACTTCTTGTTTTGTGTTCAAAGATCTTGACATTTGCAATTGGAAACTACAAATGTCACACCGTTAACCAAACACCGATCATCAGTGTAATGTAATCAGCATGACACTTGCCTTGCTGCCAGCAATGCTCAACCACAAACTTCCCTGCACTTGAAATCTGCTGTACTAAAACAGGATTTAAGTGCCGCTAGGTTTTTAGTTGATCAAAAACTGCAGAGGGAAAAATCTGCCCCACTCAACAAAAACAGGGAAACACTGGATCTCATTTCAGTCTTGCAAGTTATAGTACATATGCCAAATGTTGATATCCATGTCATTGTTGTCCCATTAACAAAGCAGTTTAGCTGACCTAATGGCATACAGATCTGAGGCGCTATGCACCTTACCTCTTCTATGCCTGCAGGCCACATTCAGGAATGATCACAGGGCATCAGGGGCTGGCTACGGAAGAAGAGGACTGAGCATCCAATGGACTGCTGGGGAGGGGAGGGATGATGTCTCACTCCTTGGCTGCCATCTTGTGGAGCTTGGATGGCAGTGCCAGAGTTGAGTGCCCTAGAAGGAAAGCATACTGGGGAAAAGAATAATAATTAAAAAAATGTGTTGTCAACATTTCTGTAGTGTTGAGGACAGTTTCTATCAAGTTACTTAACATTATAATTCATGTCATTGGTGCTATGTGAAAATGATTGTAGCTGACAGCTATTTGAACACATGTTATTCAAAACAATAATACAAAACAATTTTTTTTTTAGTATTTCATGGACTTCTTTCTGAAAACCCTTTGTTTTACCTGTGGTGTGGTATTCTCCTTCTGCCCTCTCTGCTCAGAGGTGTGCTTCTCTTCAATTGCGTTACGCTTTTCTCTTCCTGTCATGTCTGCCTACATTTGGTGTCCCATACATTTTGAGGTTCTGAATCTGGTATTCATATTCAATACAACATACATTACAGTGATTCAGATCACTGCCGCTCAGTCAGGTGTACATTTCTTAAACTCGACAAAGCCCCCATTATATACAGTTCTACAACTTTAAGACAGCTATCAGTTTGAGCTGATTGGCTAACACTGTTTCTGACGTCATACCTGTAGTTACATCATGCATCCTAGATCCTCAACATCTGATTTGTCTGTTCCTTAAACCCCAGCTTCTGATTTATCACAGTTCCTGGTCATGTCTACTGTACTTGTCCCTCTACTATACAAATACTGTGCATATTTGTGGCATTTACCCACATCTTTTGGAGGAGATTTGCACACTGTGAAACTATCACTTTTACACTACTACAATGACAAAGAAGCTGGATGCGAAACATAGCAATGCTGTCAATGAAATGTGCAAAAATTGGCCTCCAGTGCTGGTTATACAGAACTACTTTGCAGGAGTTGGCATCATGATTTCTCTTTCTGCCCTCTACAAAACACATTTGACCACATTAAAAAAACACATTCACTAGCTGGGCATTTTGAGCAAGCCACAGTATAGAACAAGGCAATGAAATGTTCCAGGGCTGCCTCTGTGGCCTTGAGCAAGCCACAGTACAGCACAATGTACTGAAATGTTTCAGGGTTGACTCTGATGCCTGGAACAAGACATCTTATACTACAAGGCAGTGAAATATTCTGAGGCTGCCTCTGTGGCCTTGAGCAAGCCACAGTACACTACAAGGCAGTGAAATGTCGTGTGCCTCCCTCTGTGGCCTTGATAAGCCACAGTACACTACAAGGCAATGAAATGTTCCAGGGCTGCCTCTGTGGCCTTGAGCAAGCCACAGTACAGTACAAGGTACTGAAATGTTTCAGGGCTGACTCTGATGCCTTGAGCAAGACACCTTGTACTACAAGGCAGTGAAATATTCTGAGGCTGCCTCTGTGGCCTTGAGCAAGCCACAGTACACTACAAGACAGTGAAATGTTCCAGGGCTGCCTTTGTTGCCTTTAGCAAGCTGATGTATGAATTCTTTTTAAACTTTCATGATTTAAATTATAGGAAGCTTTTGGAACATCAAGGTGACATTAACTAATGTGTATTACTGTAATTTTGCAATGAGGATTCCCAAATATTGGATCAGCAAACTATAGAAGATGAAAGCAGTGCAGCAGAGATCTATCAGAAACTAGCAGAATATGGGTACTCAGCATCCAAATCATCACTAAGACAAATGTGATGCCAAACAGATGGAGTTATGGTAGAACATGGTAAGTACGGTGCTGTGACCACTGCATGTGCATATGTAACCAACATTTCTGTCCAGTGCAAGCCAAAAAATCAAGTTAAAGCCTGTCCATTTCAGTAAGCTATTCAACTTTTGCTAATGTACTGATTGACTGTTTAAGAATCCATGTGCTGTACTGTATGTACTGCAGGTAAGGTACTGTACAGTAAATCAAAAGGGCAAGATACCGATACTTCCCCCAACAGTGTATGCCATCTCATTCATGAAGCCAACAATCATAAATAGTTGAAACAGGATAAGGCATGGACTGAAGAAAATGAACAGTTTGAGGACATTCTTTTTACTGGTGAGACCACCATAGCAATACAGTCTTTTTGCCCCATTGCTTTCCAAAAAAAAAGGATTTATTGTACTGAAATCACAACCCAAACACCCCCTGAAAATACATGTCAGGAGTGCCATCTCGTATCATGGACCAGGGCTGATATTACTATTCAGTTGCATCATGAAGAGCAATTTCTTCAGACAACAGATAGTGTCAGGTACACTGGTGCTCTTTATGGAGTGATTATTTGCTGATGGGCATTAGCTTTCCCAACGTTTGAGACAGGGCAATTTGCAATTATGGTTTATCAGATATACAGCACAACATTCTATGTGTTTACTTATATGTACATTCTTTCTGTTGTGCAGATAATGACCCAAAGCATGTAGCATCTGAGGTGTACATAAAGAACGGGGGAGAGAACTGGATCAGGACTCCACCGGAATTACCAAACCTGAACCCAATAGAGATGGTGCGGCATCAGATGAAGCACTACATTAGGAGGTGGATTAAGGCAAGGAACCGTGTTCAGTTAATATGTGACATACAGCTCATTTTGAGGAGAGTGCTGACAGTTGAAGACTATAACAAATATATTGATCACATGGAAAAAGTAATGTCAGTCATTGTTTGTGTCAGTGATTGCACCACTGTAATGTAGAAATAAAGATGATAAGATTGGACTTTGTTTTTCCAGCAGCAAGTGTTTAATTTTTATTTTTGAATCATTGAATCACACATCTTGCTATATCAGAATGTAACACTTGCTCTAACCCAACACCAGGCCTCACAGCATCTCAGGTTTACTAATCGCAGCTGTGGGGATGGGTGTAAAAGAGTCTAAGGAACCACTGAATAGGTAGTGTTGTGTTGCAGTGTCACATTCTAACAACTAGCAGAGCAGCATCCAGAGGTGTCAATTCAAGTTTGCTAATCCTAACTGTGGAGGTGGGGAAAACAAAGGTTTTAGGAATCATTCTGAAGAGGATTGCAGACTGAAAGAAAAAGTTTAGCCATAAATATGTACAAGTCCCTAGAATTATCAGAATCAAAGTATAGACAGTACAGTCAATGCATAACCAATTATTGTATTATACAATGCATAAAAGTAACTACAAGCACATCAAAATATAATTAACAATATAGTTAGTGGTTGGTTTATTTTAAGTCAACACCTGGAGCCAGATTCACAAAGAACTGTGGTTGTGCAAAGTTTGCGTTGCACCATGGAATATGATTGTGCATTCACAAAGGGTTAGTGCAGGTGCTAAAAAAATAAGGAATAGAGTGCTAAGCAAGGAGTGCAATAGCACTGTATTGTGCACTGCAAAATCCTGTGTGAGACTGTGAATATAACTACACAGTGCAATGGCACAATGCTGCAGGTCAGTGGAGTACAAGAGTGGGCAACAGCAAGGGGTGCTGCCACACAGTTGGCCGTGCTGCCTGCTACCACATATCCACCCAAGTGGGGCATGTCCAGGAGGCCCAACTCAAAACTAGTACAGGAAAAGGTAGCACACACCACACCATGTGGGCACTACAGTGTTGTGTCACAGCTGCTGGTAGCCATGCAGCTGCCAAAAAGGGGCAAGTTGGACTGTGTACTGTTTGTTGCAGACCTCTGAAGAAGTTCAGCCTATACCTAGTGAAACATAAGTTTTTTTGCCTTAGGAGCTATGCTGTGAGCTGTGTGAACTACTGTCCCTTCATGCTTTGTCTCTACGTGCAGCTTTTGCTGTTCATGTTGCCATGCTACTATGCTGTTTTTTGATTGCTGCCAAATTGTCTTGCCATTTACCATGCACACATATATTGTACCTTGTATTGTATTTTAAAGCTGTAAATTATGTTTTTGTAATGAAATAAATCATTCTTTTTGCATAGTTTGGCTAACAGCATTATTTCTCTAGATTGTAGAGCTGTTATAAGAATACATGCAATTCAGAATGGGTGCTTCAAGTTTTTGTTTTTTTCAGTAGATTATCATGAGAGCACCATTCTTTTTTTTCCAGTTCACAGTTTATTGAGTTTTATACATACAAAGGACTAATCACCATGAAGTAGTACAAAACATCCGAAATACAGAGGATACAGATTTGGTGAGTCCTTCCCCCCACCATGCACCCCCCCCCGAGTCTAGCACAGTGTAACTAAACAGATATCACTGGAGTTTCTGGTCAGACAGAAAAAATTAGACCGATTGTAGGGAGTAAACAGCTTGCAAAGGGAATCAAATTTTATTAAATCTAGCTGTGGCATTCCAGAGACTAGCTATAGATCTCTGTTCTGAGATTAGTTAAAAGTTCTCTCAGCCATTCAGTATAGGAAATCTCTTCATTATCCTGCCAGTGTTTCAGCACCAATTCTTTGACTGACAAAGATATTAAGGCCATATGGAACTTGCGTGGAATCACCGGAATCTCTGAGAAATCACCCAGGAGACAAATTTTGGCTGAAAACAAATTGTCAAAGCCTAAAAGGGGATCTGCTCTTTGCTTAATAAGTATCCATAGGGGGGATATTGTGGGACAGGTCCAAAAAATATGAAGCAAGTTTCCTTCAACCTGTGCACATCTGTTACAAATAGGGAAAGACACTAAACCAAATCTAGCCAGTTTTTGTGGTGTATAATAAAGGCTGTGCAATATACAGAATTGCATGAGATGGAGTCTGTCTGGTGTAATGAATTTGTGACACCCTTGCCATAAAACAGGCCAGTTTATCGGTGTCTCAGGGAAAAGGGGGGCCCAGTAGGTCGAGGGACCAAAGTGGTCTGGGTAAATCCAATCAAAAGGAGTATTAAACATCTTAGATACTGCATGTGGGAGTCCTGCTAACAGGACCAGACCTGTGCTAAAAGGTGGGTTTGCAGTCGCTAAGGGAAATATTCCAATGGTTTTTGTCAACATGTGACATATTTGGAAAATTTTAAAAATGCAATAGTTTGGGATATTAAACTTAACTAAAATCTCTGGAGAAGATAACCATGACCCTGTTCTACAATTTAATAGGTGAGAAAGGATACAGTCAGTGAACTGCGCAACCAGGGGGTGGAGAGGACTTTACCACCAATTTTAAGTTTGGGATTCCCCATTAATGGTTGTGTCAGATCTGAACAATGATCATACTTCAGAAAAGCACAGAGCTGGGAATGTACTTTGACAGAAAGGGCAACTGGAGTACAGTGAAATTGCACTGGAAGATGTTTAGCCTTGGTAAATAACAGTGCGGATCGGGAAAGGCCATGGGATCGAATCAAATCAGATTCAATTTTGAGCCAAAGTTGTGTATAAGAAGATGGTGTTCCAAAATATTCTGTCCTGAGCCATCTAAGATATTTGCTGGCTTGACAAGCCCAATAATAAAGGCCTATCTGTGGAAGACGGAGGCCGCTCTTTGCTTTAGGCACTGCTAGTTTATAGAAGGCCAGATGGGTTTTTTACCATTCCAAATGAAGTCCACAATAAGACTGTGCACTCTCTTGAACCAAGAGAGAGGAAGCCATAAATTTAAAAGGTTGAGTGGATAAAGGAGACAGGGAAAAACATTCATTTTGATCAAGTTAATTCTGCCCCATAGAGAAAGTGGGATAAGGGCCCATCTTTTTAGATCCTGGGTAAGTGTGATTAATAGACAGTCCAAATTTATCTTCTGGAGGAGAGCAGGACTTCTCAAAAGTATGATGCCCAGATATCTCAGGGAATCTTTTTCCAAAGGACAGCCCAAGGACTTGAATATCTTGCTTCATTAACTTACAGTTAAGGGGAAATACAACTGTTTTGTCTACATTTAATTTATAATTTGAAAGGGTACTTTATTCTCTTATGATCTCTAACATAGAAGGGAGAGATGAGGTAGGATGGGAAAGCTGAAGTAGTAAATTATTCTCATAAGCAGAGACTTTGATTTCGTAACCTTGTACAGTGATGCCTTGAATCAATGGACAGTTAACCAGCTGCCTTATCAGAGGTTCAAATATAAATTGAAAAGAATGGAGGATAAGGGACATCCCTGTCTTGTACCTGATCTCAGCGGGAAAAGGTCAGAGACCACTCCATTACTTTTCACTCTGGCCGATGGTAATTTATAGAGTGCACGGATCCAGTTTTGAAATGTTGAGGGAAAGTCAAAAGCCTTTAAAGTATGAAACAGAAAATTCCAATCATCTTTGTCGAATGCCTTCACGGCGTCCAGGGAGACCAAGGCGGCAGGGTATTGAGCATCCCTGGACGCCGAGAAGACATGGGCCAGAGTCCATAAGTGATCTACCAAGGATCTACCTTTCATGAATCCCACCTCTTCCGGTCCTATTAAATTGGGGATTACAGTATTAATGCAGTCAGCTAGTAATTTGGACAGGAGTTTAATATCCTGGTTAAGAAGAGAAATGGGTCTATAGCTGGATGTTAATTCGGGGGTTTACTTGGTTTTGGCAAAAGAATAATTAAGGCTTCAAAGAGGTTATTATCTATATTGGAACCCAAGAGAATATGCCGGTATAAGGGGACAAGCAAGAGCACTATTTGTGCTGCATAGACCTTATAGAAATTATATGAAAAACCAACAGGTCCCAGAGTTTTTTCTGAGGGGAGGTGTTTAATGATTCTGAAAAGTTCATCATGAGTAATAGGAGCACTTAATGCAAGCTATTGAGTTTTGGAAAGGCAAGGCAAATGACAGTCTAGAAGATATTCATCTAATTTATCTAGGGGAGGCGGATTTGTCATGGGACTATATAGTTGTTGGTAATACGAGTGAAATTCAGCCATAATCTCTGATGGGGTGGTTTTCAAGGTCCCGTCAGTAGATGAGTGGATAGCAGCGATGAATCTGGTTGATTCTTGTTGCTTAATTCTTAATACCAGGAGACATCCAGCTTTTTCCCCTTGGTCAGTGTAAGCAGTGTTGGTTTTTATAATCATATATTCGGCTTTTTCTCTCAAGAGGCTGAAATAAGCATCTTTCAGTTTAATGAGCTCTTGCTTGGTTTGTTCCAAGGCAGAAGGGGACATTTTAGTTTCAATAGTTCTAATTCAAGAAATAAGATTTAACATCTGGTTCACACTCACCTTCTTCTGCCTAGAAGCCAAACCAATTAGTAAACCCTTTAAATATGCCTTTAAGGCACACCATTCAATGTCTGGCTTATCTGTGGTATTATGATTGATATTCACAAACTGTGCAATATGATCTGCAATAACCTGTACCATTCCCAGATCTTTTAAGAGCTGGTTGTTGATTTTCCATCTTCCCCCTGAATTGGGAAGGGATAAAAATGAGAGTTGGCATGTAACCAAGGAATGATCAGATAGGAGACCTGGGAGAATGAAAGATTTTAATACCCTGGGGAATAAGTAATGGGAAATCAAAATGTAATCTAATCTTGAGGAAGCCCCATGAACTGGGGAAGTGAATGTATAATTTCTGTCTGAGGGGTGAAGGATATGCCAAACATCATGTAAGCCCGATTGATCTATCCATTCCCTCAGCACTCATTGAGCTGATGAAACACCTCTAAATGTATTCCTCGTACAATCTACATTCGGGTCGAAAGTTAAACTTAGATCCCCACTCAATACAATAGGGATGGATAAATAGGGAATCATGGTATTAACCAGTTGCACAAAAAATCCCGGAGAATCAACATTTGGATCGTAAATACTACCTAATAGAACACTGGATGTATGTAGCTTTCCCTGAACAAATATAAATCTAGCATGAGGGTCACAGACAACATTCACTGGTTGGAATGAGACAGATCGTGATATTAAAATCAGAACCCCACAGCTTTGAGAGTTCCCCTCTGCTGCAAAAACTTGACCCACCTGTTGCCTTTTTAGTTTGGGGGCTTCTGAGATTAATAAATGGGATTCCTGTACAAATGCAATATCTACTCTCAGTAAATGCAAATGCTTCAGTATCTGGTATTGTTTCAATTTACTACGGGCACCCCTGACATTCCAAGTGGCAAATATTAAGTCCCTGTACATAGTCACTGGTGAATTGCGGGTAAACATACCTTGGTAAAAGACAGCAGATTCCTACCAAAAAGAATAAAACATAGAAATAAATCCAACCTTGCAAGACTCCCTTCTGCCACTACCCTAACCCTCATCCCCCTTCCCTTAATAACAGCCAACCCTTCTGCCATCCATGGACCATTGTACAAACAAGTAAATTCCATTATGTCTGAGTATTACCCAGCCTCCATACCTTCCTACTGTTATGTCACGTATCCGTATATTTTCATTACTCTCCTCCAGCCATCCGACATTAACCCAGTAATAAAACAGGTAAAACTCTTGACCCTGTACAAACAAAAGGGTACAAGACCATCTAAACACTTAACTTATCTAGAAGATTGGACTTGCAAACTGCTTTGCATTAACAGAAGAGCAAAACAGACCTGACAAAGTTATTAAGTCCATCTTGTCGAAATTATGCCCATCCACAGCACCATAGCTGTAAAACTAATAATACTGGCCAGCTGGACCACTTTGAAATAAAAGAAATGCAGGGAATGAGGCCAGCAAGGTCTAGAGAATTATGTAGACCGTAATAGGATTATGCTTATAAAGAAATAGTAACACTACCCACAGACTAGTGGGTAAGCCCTGCCATAAATGAATCATATTATTATAAAATTTCAATTGTCCAAGTGCAATATTCGTTCCTTTGGAACAGCCCTAAAATGAAATTTGTGCACAATGTATTGACAGGCATTTAAATTAAAAATAATGCAAGTAACACTTCTACCATTAGAGTCCTGCCAAAAGCGGCTTGGTTAGGCAACTCCCTTCAAAGCAAGTAAAATAAGGTACTTATCACTCGGATGCATCCAACAGCTAGGACAGTCTTAAAAGATATGCCACCAGTTTATGAGGAAAATTGTGTGAGGATTACCCTCTAGCGACGTTAGACTAGTCAGTACATTTTAACAAGATGAGCTGCACGCTGATGCGCACCATCGCAGCGGATGAGCTGGAACTGGGTAAAAATCAGTAAGGGCAGAGTGCAACGAAAGGAAAGATCTCTGAGGGAAAGCGCTTTTTCCACCTTTCCCATGTGGCTCCTGTTCTGCCGGTGAGACTCTGCTGAGACGGCTCTTGATCTGCCGATGAAACAATACAGCAAAGGTGCATATCCTGCAAAAATCAATGGGGATTTACATAGAGGACAATCCAGCTGGTTGGAGCTTCAGGCTCAGGAAACAGACTCTGAATCAGAGACATGATGTCCAAGAAAGACAAAGTTAAAAGATCTCTAGGCCCTCACCTGTTAACAGCTTCCTTTCTTCTCTTTTTTTTCTGTATTTTCATCTGTTTACACCCCCACTCATTTTTCCTAATTACCCCTTTCTTAAGCCAGCCATTCTTTTGCTAACCTGGGAAGTTTCGATCCCCAACCACCAGTCATTGGTCACGAAATAGATCAGGAAGGGTGACCTTAAGCCTGGTCAGTGCAGCCTCCGGATCTTCGTAGGATAGCCAGGTGCCAGCCACTTGCACTTGTAGTTTGGCTGGATAGATCATTTTAAATTTAATCCCGGCTGCAATGATTTTTGATATGGTTGGGTGAAAGGCTGCTCGTCTCTGTTGCACAGTGGCCAGGAGGTCCTGCGCAATTCGTATTTTGCAGTCTTCCCATTTTACCTCTTGCAGTTCTTTAATTCTTTAACTTTGGAAAGAAGATGCTGTCTTAAAGGAAGTTTAAGAAATGGCAGATGAGAGGAACAGGAAGGGATCCCAGTGGGGGTTTTGGGCGAAGCACCCAGTGAGCCCTCTCAATGACATACTTGGCTCCAAAGGGAGAGGGGCTAGTTATTCTTTTGACCAGTTTCTGAATAAAGACGGTGGTATTTTGTCCCTCCACTCCTTCTGGGATGCCAATGAAAACAACATTGTTTCTATGGCTGTGACCCTCGAGATCCTCTAGTTTGGATTCAAATTGGGTTATTTTCTGACGCATGGACACCAGCTCTGGGTCTATTTTATCTGCATGTTTTTCTGAAGAACAAATTCTGGCAGTGTTGTCAGAAGCCTTCTGAGAGACATCTTCTATTGCTTGTGTAAGCGATCTAAGCTCAGAGGAAATGTTTCTCATTTCATCACGGAAGGGATTAAATTCTTCCAGGAACCTGCTTAGAGTTAAGGGTTCCTGATCCATGATGTCAGTTGCTGGTGGTGACTTTTCTACCACACTCAAGGCCCGTGGTTTCTTCAGGGCCTTTTTATGTGTGACCAGGGGAGTGTGTTTTTGTGGAGCCTTCCTCATATACACCTCCAATATATCAGCAGCCTGTTTCAAAGGTATTCTGAGAATGCAAAGTTTAAAACAGAGCAGTACATTAAAGTTTACAGCAGTTTGCCTGAGTATTAAACACAGAAATAAAATATTAGGTGGCTAGAGCGCTGTGGCAGAGCAGCTATCCAGCTTTCAGCATCACATTGTCTCCATGAGAGCACCATTCTATATGGATGGTTCCCTGGAGCGCCTTTCTTCTGTTGGTTTGTTTGTTGCAGTGAAGAAACTGCAAGGATGAGGCTGGTGTTATGCAAGGGAACACCCAGGAGGTCAGTCTCATGGGTACAACTGGCAACCTGACATGGTGGATGCACAGTCACACAAAGCTGTCTGTCCACAGGGGGACAAAGGTGGTCTGTTGAGATGCACTGGCTTTTGCACCAGCTGCCAGGTCCTGTACTAGTGAATGGTGGAACAAGAGACATCCACAAGGGTAGCACAGTAAGAGGAACTAAAGCATAAATGACTCAGGATAAGTCAAATGTTAGAAAAAGTTTACTGAAAGTATTCAAAACAACCAAAATGGTAACATGGAAAACAACTACAAAGTCCAAACAGGTAACAAAGGGGAAGGGTTAGGTAAACAATGGAACATGTCAACATATAAGGGAGGGCAGTGTCAACTATTTACAGATGTGAAACAGGATAGTGGATGGTAAGGTTGTACAACTGTGGGGCATGGGGAGAACAAGGCATCACTGGGGGACCCTAGGGTGCCTGTGATGGGAGTGAGGATGGTGGAAGCCATTGGAGAATGGGGCTCAGTGTGGCAGTCATAGTGTCTTGGTTCCAGTGGATCACCTGGACCAACCACAGCAATTCAGGCATACTGTCTGCCAGCACCCAGAGGTGCCAGACTTGCCACCACAACACAATTTTAATGTGGGCTAGCCATCTCTGATGCTCCTCTGCCAGCCTCTCTTGCTGGTGACATAGGTAAAGACAAGGGAAGAAATCAGTATCGAACCATGGCCTGTGTGCAGACATGCAAGGAAACAAATCCCATCCCCCCAAACCTATAACATTGTGATGTGCTGATGGGACCCTGTGTGTGTATGCTGGCCACAGTCAGTGGCACTGAGCCCTGAGTTAATGAGGACATGTTCTGTGTTTGACATGCATGACAGGATGTACAGGACAAATGCTGCATTAGGGATGGTATCCAAGTTAACTTGTTTCCAGGCAGCAAACTCTGACCTGCAGAACATGAGGTAGAGGCACATGGGTGAGTGCCCACCATGCTACATCTGCAGTAAGTGTGCCTCTCAAGCTAGGCTGGCATAGGCACAGTACATCAAAAATGGCAGCTGTAATGGCAGCCAGATAGCAAACAATTGATGGCTGACTAGAATAGCCCTAACAGAGTACAGGAACCCCAAGAGTGAAGGGCACAGGGGTGCAGGCCACCCCCAGCATTGCCCAGGGGAGGCCACTGGAAGGCATTGGGCACTGTATATACAGCAGGACACATGGACATGTTTCCAAGATGCAGCACATGTCAGTAGATGCAGCATACCTCACAAGGTGTGACTGGCAGGTGGTAATGCATGTATTGCAGGTGCTGTGTGAAGGATGGCATGAGAAAGTGTAGTGGTGTGTAGCTGACTTGCAGCAGGAGTGACAATGTGATGCTGTGCGTGACCATAGTGCGCAACATGGCAGGGACATGCATATCACCCCACAGAGCCATGAGAAACAGGCAGATACAACCCATTTTAAAATGGCAGTGCATGGGCATTCATGATGCCCTAAGGGGTCCTTAACTGTGCTATTGTTGCAATGTGTACACACAAGCCAACCACAGCAGCACCTAGGTCTTGCCATCCCACACATGACATGGCAGGTGTGGATGTCACATAGATGATGCCCACCTATATCCATACAAACAGCAGTCAGCCCAGTGGATAATATAAGTCATGAACAGCACAGTAAAAAAAGCACAGTATACAGACAAGCCAACAGAAAAAACAAACACATACAGACATGTTAGCAGGGCACATAAGCTAGGCAAGGTGCAACACAGCAACAAGGGATGGATAGCCACAGGAGTTATGTGGCCACTGCTAAGTAGTCAAGGGCTGATGAAGATTCCCACCATTGGACTGCGATGGAAGCAGGATTAGTGGCACAGTGACACACACATGGTGGGGATGACATCACAATGGGTGATGTGCAGCAGGTATACACAAGCCCATGGGTATATGCAACAACCTACAGAAAACAGCTGCATACACAGCATCCCCTGGCACAGACAAAAAGCATGACACACGTGATGGTGCTAGTCCACAGCATTCTAAGGGTGGCGCAGCATTGGGGCCACTGCACAGTAGTGGTGCCACAAGGGCTGATCCTGAGGGTCATGATCATACTGATAGCGCATTGTGCACATGCAGGGTAAGGTATAGATGGGGTCTGAGTGTTCACACGCACAGCTGCACAGCTGTCAAAAACCATTGTGCACAGGTCACCTAATGACCAACAGACCATGACTGGGCTGATGGCAACCACCAAGGGCAGAGGCTGCTGGCAGGGTGTGAGTGTGGCCCACATGTTCATATACATCACAGGAACATTGCCCAAGCAGCACTCCCATAAGGCAGGGCAGGGACATTGGCAGCAGCCCTGGGGGGGATGTTTGCCACATGTTCCCACCCTAACTGCCACTGCAGTGCTGCATTCCAGCAAAGGCTGGGACACATCCAATGTGTGTGCATGCAATATGCAGACACAGTAGAGGAGAACTCCTGGATATGGTGGATAACAGACAGTGCAAGGGTGCCATGGATGATAGAATACAATGTGTTTGATAGTGGTCTACTCATGTGCTTGGCTTCGCCTCTCAGCTCTACCCACACTAACATCCCTCTTGGCGCTAGCTCCCCTATGTGTGGGCCCTGTTGGCCCCTTGCTGCCTGAAACATAGAACATAGAAACATAGACTTTGATGGCAGATAAGGACCGCTTGGCCCATCTAGTCTGCCCATTTCCCTACCTACAGGATAGGCCACAGATCCTAGTTAACCAACAGCCTATTTCTTCCTACCCCGCGCAAGAATTACCTTATGTCTGTCCCATGCATTCTTGAATTCTCCCACAGTTTTAGACCCCACAACCTCCTCAGGAAGGCTGTTCCATGCATCCACTACCCTCTTTGTGAAAAAATACTTCCTCACATTGCCCCTGAATGGCCTGGCCTCTGGATCCTTGGTCTGCAACAGAAATATGAAATACACTGTTAGTGGCATACAGCATTGTAAATGTAACCCACTGTACCCCCATGAATATGGCAACAAGGATGATGTTAGATATCCACCCATGATCTGGATGGAGAACCCAGCCATCACAAGAACAACAGTGTGACACAATTGTCCACACACTGCACAGGCAGAGACATGCTCTCCCCCCCCATCCAACAAAACTGCTGATTAGGCTAGGGATGTCAACGTGTGTACGATGGCAGCAAAGGGTGGGCCTACAGTGTATGTGTCATCCTACAACTCATACAGACCAGGGGTTTGAGCCCGTATAATACATTGGCACTGTTCCACAGGCCTTTAATGATGCAGCTTGGTGACAGCTCACAAAGTGGGACATGGGGTTGTACCTATGTCCAGCTACAAGGGGACCACTGCAAAGGACAAGCAAAGGTCAGTGTGGCAACATGCATGTGAGGGCTGCTGTAGACACCTGTCAGTGATGGACAACCCAGAACCACTGCACATGTGGCAGTCCTCCAGAGTAACATGGTAGTGATTGGCCTAATGCAATATGTGTGCAGCCAATGCCTAGACCATCCTCCAAATGGCATGCACTGGTTGTCATGGTTGTGCTGAGTGACTCAGTGGCAACTGAGGCAGGCAGCCTGGTGCTATGAGGAGACCAATAGCCAAACATGGGATGTAGAACATGTCTCAGCCTGTGCATACCCACAGCATGGACACCATGGCATTGGTGTGCATACAGGAGTCAGATATGCAGGTCCACCTGTACACCGCCCAGCAATACCAGATGGGCAATCTGTGAGGCTCTGGGCACTGCATCCAGGCCCCCCTCCCATGACGGGCCGTCGATAACACGTGTTAAACATATGAGGAATGCATGCATGGCTATGAGCTGTCAGCAAGTACTGCAGTACGTACATGTATCAGTCAGGCATGTCCACATGATGTATGTGCACACAGTCACTGATACCTGAGACATGCCACACTTTGTATTAATGTCCTATCTCCAGATTTAAAAATAAATTTTATCAGTCCTTGTGCAAAGTCCTATCTTATTGTGTGTTCATCTATGATCTCATTATATACTAAAAGTAACATTTCTGACATTTCTTCTTGAAAGGTTAAACAAAACTCTAAAGATAGTCCATCCTGTCCTGGGGAGACATTCTTCCTCATCCCTTTGATAAATAAAACCAGTTCTTCACTTGTAAATTGGGTGTCCAGATGCTTTAAATCATTTTATTTATTTTAGGACTATATTGTTTTATGTAACAGAGCATATTAGCCTCATCAGTGGTGGGTGAATTATTAAAAGAATCTAGATAGTCATGCACAATACGTTTCAAGTCCAATAGAGAAGTTTTTACCGTCCCATCAGTATCCTTCAAAGCTGTGATACTGGAATTCTCCATTCTAGTTTTACAGGCTGCACAGGGTCTCCTATGGGGGTTTTTGTAATCCCATACTGTAATGCAGTTGTAAGTGTAGCTGCTCTGTCACATTGATAAGCTTTCATTTGGTTTTTAACGTGTAATTTGAGAACTATAATCTTGTGTAGTAGGATTGATCAATGAATATAAGTACTGTAGATCTTGGTGTAAAAATAAATAGTTTAAGAATTGTTTTATTTTGTTGTTGCTGTCCATAGTTTATGAAACATTTTTGTATTTCTATTTTTGTATCCTCCCACCACTCTCCAACAGTATTATATAAACAGAATACTGTACTACAAGCCCTTATGAGTCCTCTAATACGATTCTGGACTGCTTAGTCTTGTAGTAATTAAATATTCAGTTTCCAGCCACCATCTGGTGTATGTAAGCCTCATGAAATTGTACCTTCAGAAGTAGCATGGAATGATCTGAGAATTCCATAGGAATCACTTCAAAGTCTACAAGTTGTATGTTTGGGGAGAGAAACCAGTAGTCTATTCTGTTTGCCAGTCGTCCCTTTTACATATGTTTTTTCTAATTTATGGGGTGCAATAATTTGGCTACATTTTTCATGCCAGCTACTTTTAGACAGTTCTGTAATGCATAGATGTCACAAAACACTTTTTTACTAGTTAGTACTAGTTAGGGGCCCTTCTGGAATGTCCAGGGGGCAAATAAAATCTCCTCCTATGAAAACTTGCCTGGTAGTCATTAAAAAAGGCTTTAGTGTTTTAAATAAATCTACCTTTCCGCTTTACTTTGGGGACCATAAACTGCAGTGAATCTGCAAGCCTTTCCTTCTAGCAGGGCATCTAAAATAAATAAATGACCAGGTATGACATCCATTAGTTTCTGTAAAGTAAAATGGACCCCTTTAAAGAGGATCCCCACCCCATCAGCTCTATCTAGGCCAAAAGACCACCAGGACGGGCCTCATATACATTGGTTTACCATGAAAAAAGTATTCAACCAGGTTTCTCACAATAAAATCACATTAACGGCTTGTTGCTGGGGAAAAGTAAAAGTTGTTTTTTTCTTTTACCCCCAATAAGGATGCTACAAACATTAACATTAGCAAAGGTTAAGAGACCCCTAGGCATTCATGTTTAGGAAAAAAGACGTCAGTCCTGACTTATAGGGGCATGTGTGATTTTGTGTTTCTTATCCCCTATGTGTTTCTTCTCTTTGTTCTTCTTTCTTCCTTCTCTTTGTTCAATTGGGGGGGAGGATTTTAATAAAAAGTCAGATTCTGAACCTTCAGTTTCAGATCCCCCCAATCCTTTTAGACAGGTGTACTGGCCCAGTCTTTTGATTTACAATGCAGAAGATGGTATCTCTGCAGATTCCTTTGTAGGTAGACCTTGCTTTTCAGAATTTGCTTGTTACCCCCAAGAAAATTGGTAGATGGCCCCTTGGGGGGCCTATTTCTGATTTTGGACATTGTGGATCCTCCGAGACCCATAGCTTGGCATAGGAATGCCAGATTTACAATTCCAAGGTGTCATTTTCTACATTTATTGCTATGCCAAGTTGGATGGAACAACTTTGAAAATCCAAATGGCTGCCAAATCCAATATGACCACCATATCGCTAGTAAATACTTGATTCGCTAATAATTTCTAAATCCCTATCTTCCAAGATACTGATTATCAATGATTCATAAGCATCTATATATTGAACATTTATTCATGAACATTTATGACATCTATACATTGCTTTGAGGCTCCCTGTTAGACACAGGACCAAATGCACACATTAATACTGCATAAAACAATTGAATTCACAAGGTAATTTACTGATAAAGTAGTTTGAAGTACGAACAGTAATGCTTAAAATCTAAATGTTATATGTGCTGATTTGTTGTTTAGAATTAAGTCATTTTATCAATGATTTGACCCAACACTATGAATATTTGGGGTCAACAGTACATCTTGGTTGTAATGTCCAGTATTAAAGTCATCATATTGGAGTCCACTCTGGATCTGAACTTTCACATTCACTCCCGAAGCTTGAAGATTTGTCTGCAGAAGTTTGTTCATTGGTTGCCAATGTGTTGTTTTCAGTGTCCTCATCTCCTGTACAGTCAGTTATTGGTGCTGTTGGTCAAAGGTTTTTGTTTAGTCTTCTCTGTGTGTGCCTTTGAGGTGTTGACTCACCTTCGTCATCTGCCTCATCTCAGTCATCTGCACATTGTCGACCGGCTAACCTCCCTCCCATTCTTCTATGACATAGGATGTCAGGTAACTGAAACTCAGTGAACCACACAGGTTTCAGCATTTTATCCTCTCATTTCCATCCTGACAAACAAGGGTCAACTTTTGGGGTTTCCGGCTCTGTACTTTTGGGGTTTCCGGCTCTGTGCAGTGGTGCCAATAGTAGGCTACCAGATTTGCTCTCTTAATGTGCTGACATAGGCTCACTGGGTCTGGAAAATCATTTATGTAGTCTTCACTTTCAGGTTATTGTACTGCCTTACTCATGTGTCTACCAGATCATCTCCTCCTGTACCATTGTACATGCAGTGTTGAATGAAGTTCTTGACGTTTTGTTCAGCATTTTGTGAAACATATGTGCTTTCTCCAAGCCCTGAAAGGAGATTTATTTTTTCTTTGACCCTGTGCAAACATTTAAAGACTAATTTCTTTGATACCTTGTAGAAGTAAATCTCTGCATAACATCCAGAGACAGCGTGGTATGCTGGCAAATTGAGACTTGCAGCATGTCCAATGTGATCGTATATAGATACTATGTTTACATACATGTCTGGGTCAATTTAGATCATCCATGGTGAATCTGGAAGGGTCTTTGTGAAAGTGTTAACCATCAAGACGAAGATGTGTGTATCTTTGGCTTGGACAACAACTGGGCCTTTCACAAGAGCACAATGCAGCACTATCCTTGTATCTGCCTCCTCATGGTTGCAGGAAAACAGGAATTCTTCTGAATCTGGGTATATAGTATACATGGTTCTGCCATTGCTGATAATATGCAGGTATCATAAGTTTCTTCTGACATCCTCTTGTCTAACATACTCACTGAAGCGCTGTATGAGATTTGTTTTCTTGTCATTGTTGTGAAGGTACTGCTGATACACCTTTCCCTGTGGTATCTATTGCAAATCTGATACCATGTGAATTCACATTCCTCCTGTTCCTACTACTCGCTCAGCTTGTTCTTGCTGTTTCACTGAGAACTCCTGATCATCCTTATAATTATCCAAAATGACAATAACTTCCACTGGGTTTGCTGTAGATGGTGGTGTGAATGTGACAAGAAGTGCTTTACAAAGGCTGTCCCATGTACGCTGCACAGGAACTGCTCTGACCATTGCCATGGTGTTGTATATGTACAATGAGCATAGCGGAAGAGGGGAAGAACTTCAAGCTTCTGCTTCATTGTTGAGATAATTTCTTAAGACATGTTTGGTATTAGGTTTGTAGAGGATTCCATCTGGAGTTGCTATTGCAAGAGGATATGTTGTGAGCAGATGGGAAAATCATATTCCTTGACAGAGCACTTTGCAACTATGCTACTGAGAGCCTGACGGTCTTTTCTGAAGACTGATTCTGCTTTGGGTTTCTTTTTCTTCTTGTCCATTCCTGTGGAAATTCCACTGCATTTAATGGGCTCAAAGAAACCAACTTTCCTTGATATGAGGTGGTCATTTATAAACTCACTCAGCATAACTTCTCCTGTAGCCCTTGACTTCAAAAGGCCCTCTACTATTGCTGGCGGTATTTCAATGCCCATTATGATGAGTCATGCTACACCCTGACATGGATCTCAATATGCGTGAAGTTTCTTCACTAGCTCTTTCACTTGACCATCATGTTTCTTCATGGCACCATAAGTCAACTCACTGTGTGTGGCCGATGTTTTCAGAAACATCTTCTCCTTCAGCAACAAACAAAATTTAGTGATCTTGTGGGAATTCAAAATGAAGTCTCCTGCGGCTTCCTCAGATGTACTGCAACACCTCTTATGGTTCCACCCCTCACCTTGACCTCCTGTTGATTGAGACCTCAGTCACTTGGTTGCCAGGTATAGTGGAGAAAGCCTCACCGGACAGACTAGCCCTAATACCATATTCCTGCAGTTTATTGTATGCGTTCTCATTGATGGCTTTCAGATTGATGAGATCTACATGATGCCACATTAAATACCAGAGTAGTTTTGATGGTTGAATGCAAACAGTAAAGGAAGAATATCTCATTGAGCCTGCAGATGCAAGTTCAGATTCTTGTCTCTGTATGCAGTGACCTGGGCAAGAAGAGAGCTGGTGTCACCAATGTAGCCTGTCACCCACTGTCCCATGGTGCCAGAGACTTCCAGCTTTCGTGACTGCACTTCAGGGAAAGATTCATCCAAGAGGACAAGATTCAGGGATTCTGTCGATAAAGATGTTCTCATGTTGATGAGCTTTTCTTGTAGTCCGTCGGTTAGTGAGCCATGAATCTTGGATCCCATGAATAGTAGGAGAGCCTTGAGGGAATGTTTATGTAACCTGATCTATCTAGAATAGTGGTGTCCTTCCACAGCCTGGTCAACAGATCCATCCGCTATTATCTCCACCTGAACCCACCAGTCACAAAGTCCCATAGCACCTTACCACTTGTGGAGGATCTTCTGCCTCGCCATCAGTTCATGAAATCCTCCCATCAAATTAACCACTTTTGTATAGAGATGCAGCGAATTTAAATTCAGCCGGCAAAGTGGGCACTTCATGTTGCCACTCCGCTATGTGGAGAGGGCAATGCAAAGTGCTCACTTCACTTTGTCATTAACACTTCGCATTAAGGTGGAATGGCACTGCAAAGTAAGGTGAAGTCATTGTTTTTAATGAACTTCATGTTCCTCATTATGATTCTAAGTGATCCACTTGGTGTTTCAGATTTGGCAGCCCCCCCCCACACATCATATGTCTTATAGTACTGTAAGTCACATGCTGTTTAGCTAGGCAGGAAGTAAGTGAGTCATACAAGCAGACACTTTTACTTTCTCCTGTGCAGACAGAGAGAGAGAGAGAGGAGTGTGTTTTGTGACTGCTGATACTTTGAGATCAGAGCGAGGAGGAGATTTAAACTTTGATTTAGACCCAACACCTTTTTTAAAAGCTAAATTTTTTTGTCTTTTCTGTACTCTTTTTTACTTAATTTGTTTTTTCTGTAAATTTTATTTTTCTTACCTTTATAAGTAGTTAGTTGTTTGTCTGTGTCTGTGTGACTGTGTGTGTGTTCTATGACAGTGTGAGTAGTGATTGCTCAGACTGAGGGAGCTCAGTAGGAGAGATGGACCAGGGTGAGGGAATGTCTGGGGCGGGGGCAGCTCTGGGAGATTGTGGAAGTGGTAAGCATCATACCATGCACATGCATGGGGGGTATGGGTGCCCATTCCTGTTGGACCACTCAAAACTTGTGATTGCCCTTCCCCAGAAACAAGACCAGCACCACCTCCTGTCCTGACTCTGAAGCAGTTGAACCACCACCACCACCAAGTCTAGCACCATGTCCACTGGAGCAGGATGTGCCTGTTGTCCCAGGCCCAAGTGTGGATCCCATCCCTGTTCAGCACTGTGACCAGTCGGCTGCCAGTTCATCTGGCCCTTAACTGCCTGTGCCTGGTCCTCCCCGCACCTTCATTATTTCACAGTTTTTTACTGTTTCGGGGGGACAGCAGTGTGGTCAAGTGCTGCCTATGTGAGGTGGAGGTACACCGTGGCATCCGGGGGACTCACCTGGGGACTGGGGTCCAGCACACCCATATGCTCAATCACCACCAGTTGGAGTGGCAGGCTGCCACAGAATGGACCATACCTGCACCTGCTGGCCATTCTGTGGCAGATGATGCAGCAGTGCATGGTGGCATCCCTAAAAAGAGGAGGGCCACAGCAGCAGCACCTGCTGCTCCACCGGCACCCCTGCACCACCACCACCAGCAGGTCAGCCTGTAGAATGTGTGGACCCCAGAGAACTGAATGTAACACAGGCTAACTTGGCAGTTCTCTGGAGTGCTATCAAGGAGAACAATGAAAGGGTGAGTGCTGTGAAGCAGCTGCTGGATCGCATAAAGGGACATCAGTTGCAAATTTTGTCCATGCTGGAACTGCTGCTGGATCACCATTGGATCCCAAATTAGTTTTTTTTTTCTCACACCACGTGCCCCCCCACACCTTGCTTGCTGTGTTATAAAATGTATTCCTCCACCATCCCTGACCCTTGTATGTAATTATGCCCTTTTTTGTTGTCTTCCGTATGTGTGACACTTTGTATTCTGAGCAGTGCAAGTATACTATGCTAATCTGCATGTGTGCAGTCAGTCTTCTTTACAGTCTGTGTATGTATTGCAGACACTGTCCAAATCCCTGACTTAAAAACACTTATTAATGAGTACAATGGTGTGATAGTGAAGCCTGGAGAGATATCACAAAACAGGCTTAAAATACATCCAAGTAACTAGTAAAAAAATTAATGTTGTGATTCGGGCCGTAATCATAAATCATGATTTGTGACTGTGATGATGAAGAAACATGAATGCCTGTGGCTGTACTTCCCCAGACCCCGATGAGGAGTGGCACAAAACTCCCCAACTTAAAAACACTCATTAATGATTACAATGGTGGGGTGGTGAAGCATAGAGAGATATTACAAAACAGGCTTACAATACATCCAAGTAACTATTAAAAAAAATTAATGTTGTGATTCATGATGTGATCATAAATCATGATTTGTGACTGCATTTGTGACTGTGATGATGAAGAAACGTGAATGCCTATGGCTGTACTTCAATGGGCCCAGATGAGGTGTGGCATAAAACTCCCCGACTTAAAAACACTCATTAATGAGTACAATGGTGGGGTGGTGAAGCATGGAGAGATACTACAAAACACGCGTACAATACATCCAAGTAACTATTAAAAAAAATTAATGTTGTGATTCATGACGTGATTGTAAATCATGATTTGTGACTGCATTTGTGACCATGATGATGAAGAACGTGATTTGTATCACAAGTGACTCGTGATGAAGGTGCTGAATTAAAAACGCATATTAATGAGTACAATGTTCATGCAGAATTGTGCACCACACCTGTCCAGTACTCTGAAGGGAAGCCAAAGAAACCACTGTGACTTAAGTTAGAGATGGAGACTGGGCCCTAAAGAGATTCAAATGCACAGACAGATTAAGACTGTGCTGCACACCGAACAGATGCAGATGCAAAGGCACAGCACCTAACCAGTGCTCACCATCAGAAATTCAAATCTGGAAAAGAATTCCTTTGCCAGTTGGGGCGGGCCATGGGAGGAGGGCAGTATACTGCACTGCTGCAGTAACAGTCACTAGTACTAGTACCAGTAAAGATACCACAAAGAAGTACAAAAATTACACAGCTGCAGTGGATAGCAGGTTCACATTGCTGAAATTATGTGGCACAATAAAAGGTGTCTGATTTGATGACACGCATCACACACAAACTCACACACACACTAAGTAATTCGTAGCAAATTGAAAACTTCAGTAATATAACCATATATTTTAATCAAACTTAAATTATGCACTGCTGCACCACAACAATCAGCAAAAAAATGGCAAGAATTATTGAAAATATTACTGTGTGTACATTAACACAGTTATACAAGAAAAATATCACCAAAACAGAGAGCACTGTCTTTTTCTCCAAGTTAATCTACCTACACCACAGATACGCCCCTCCCCCAAAGCACACTTCCACTGTCTCTCAGTACACAGGCTGAATATTGTACATTAACATTCAAAATTAACACATAAACAATAAACGCTTGATGATATGAGCACAGGAGGGTTTTCTATAATAGATGAACTAAAGTTTCAGCAAAACAAATGACCCAAAAAGGCTTTTTTAACAGTGTTTAGAAGGTTTTAACCACAGAGAGCTCTCAGAGGAGATTGTCTCCTACAGCTTCATACACACACTACTTCAAGCTGAGGCTGTGCAGAGCAATCTAGAGCCCATGTGACCTGAAATCCCATGAATCACTGCAAAATTTGCCTTTGGAGCTTAAAAACAAGGTGAAGTGAGGTGGAGTACATTGTTTTCAATGTACTTCACCTTAAGAATTGGTGGAGTAGTGGTTTGGGAAGGTGGAGTAACATGAAGTCATTCTTTTCAATGGACTTTTCGTTACCCATTATAATGCGAAGTACTACACTTCATGTTGCGGAGCACTCCACAAATTCACCTTCACTCCACGAATCACTTTGCAGAGTGAATTGGGGCCACTTTGCCCACCACTACTTTTGTATATTTTTCTTTTTTCCACATTATTTGTGCAATCTTGTAGAAAACTGCATATTCGCTATGGTTGAAGACGTGGTCAATTTGTAGGTCATCCATTAGATCCAAGAGAAAGTCAAGGTAATATTTGCAAACTGCATCATCTGGTTTACATGGTATAATGGCCAGGAAATCAGTTTTGGATTTGAAGGTAGTGGTCAATGTTGCTTTTTTATTGAAAACTGTCCATGATCCTAGGAATGGAAGAGATTCATCTTCTCTGGAAGATTCTATGCTTGCTGCCAGAGCCCAAATACAATCTTTGCTCAAACTAAGATCAAGCTAGGTCCTTCTTTCATCCTCATCATAGGATGGGACAATCAGTGGGTTTTTTCTTTTTCCTGTTTTATAATCCTCATAGTCAATAGGTTCTGAGCTCCCAAAGGTTTCCTGGACTTCTCTTGTTGAGCTGCTTGGAATGTTCTGTTCTTGTATTGGCAAATCACAGATGACAGCAAGATGTGAAATTTGGATTATGTAAATGGTTGAGTTAGTGTCATGTGTTGTTGAGACTCCTGTTAATGTCTGTTGCTTACCATCTGAGTTATCAATTGTGAAATGAGTTGGCTGTCCAGGCGGAATTGTGTGCAGTGCTTTTTTTTCTCAGATTTACTATTATGGGTCAATTTCTTGTTTAGTCTTCTGACGTCTGTGTAAGAAATACCAGACCCTGAACGATGTAGAAGATTGACTGCTTGTTTACTTCCGGTGAGACGATGAATGACCATGGACAGAACTATCGACTTTGGAGAATGTTGTCCGGTAATGAGGTGTTGCCAGTCACTAGCAATGGACCATATCTTGGTAGCTTGAATTTCTGTTGGGATGGTCACATAACCTAGATCATTAATCTTCTTAGAAGTGCTAATAGAAAGAGCTATCACATTGAAGACTTCCAGAATGGGTTCATAATTATCAAGCTCAGAAAGCAAGTCTTTGTATGCCATAGGAAACTGTGGTGACTCAATTTGTCTATCTTTTAATTTCCAATTGATCATCTTTGCAAATGCCTTGGTGATGTCACTATCTCTGAGCCCAGCTCCTCTCAAGGTTGCCAAAAAATAATCAAGTGGGTTTAGCTTTGTTGAGTGAAGAATGGGAGGATTCTCACGTATCCCCTTCCCCAAAGTAAAACCTATCTCATCTCTGAATTCATTGCTAATAAGATTCTTTAGCTGAAATGTGTGATTCATTCTAGCATCTTGTTTGAATACATGGAACTCGTAGAGGTCATGAAGATCCTCCAGTAACTCTGGAGTAAATAGCAACATTTCTGCTCAACATCGTTCCTTCTCACGATTTGAAGAAATACCTTTTCAGCACTCTTTGTGTGAATGCTTTCCAGTCCATCTGGTGCTTGTCTCTCTTGTTTGCCAATGTAGACGAAAGTGTTAAAAAAATGTTGATGGTATTTGACATCCCCAGCAAAGACGTCAACATTGGTGGTAGTGACCTTCAAATGTTTGGCTGCACCAGACAAAAGAGCATCATTGGAATTTTTATTACATTACATGCTTTTGTTCAATGTAATCTTTCCATCTTCAAGTTCAAATCTTTGGAGTTTCTCTTACCTATTTCCTGATTTTTTTCCTTTTCTTATCCCAGATGAAGCCTGTCTCATCCTTCTTAAATTCCAATGATTTCCTTTTACATCGAGTTACATGGACCACATCACTGCTATTGGATGTCTGTGTGTCGGGTATGCCAGAGAATTCAGCTTCAGAAGATGGATCCGAAGAAAGTTATTTTGTTGGTGTTTAATTTCCTTTCACTGTGACTGACCATTTCTCATCAAAAGCCTTGACGGTATTCAGCCCATTCTCTCTCCTAATATTTGTTGCAGTTCCTTATCTTTAATTTGGTTCTCACAAAGAACACAGGTAGTAAATCGGATGGATTGACCAATCCATTTATACAGCTAGAGGACTATCTATGTTTCTGAAACAGAAACAGAAACTAAAATTAAAAATTAGAAACTAGAAATACAAACTAAACAGGCATTCAATGTACATGAACATGCCACTCAATCCTGTCAAAGTGGCAAATTCTCACAGAGTGGACGCAATTATGGGTCAATGGCACAAACAAGCAGATTGATGCGTTATGCATCATTTATTTATATTTATGTTCTATTATATTAATTTAATATGTGTTTATATTAAATCTAATAATAATAAACTCCCCATTCATGAATCATTGATAATCAATATGTTAGCAGCTAGGGATTTGGAAATTATTAGTGATATGGTGGCCATATTGTATTTTCGAGGCCATTTTGATTTTTCTAAGTTGTTGCATCCAACTTGGCATGGCAATGAATGTAGAAAATGACACAGTGGAATTGTAAATCGGTCATTCCTAGGCCGAGCTATGGGGCATAGAGGGTCCACAACATCCAAAATCAGAAATAGCCCCTCCAAGGGGCTATCCACCAATTTTTGCAGGAGTAACAAGCAAATTGTGAAAGGTGAGGTCTGTCTACACAGGAATCTGCAGAGATACCAACCTCTGCATCATAAATCGAAAGATTATGCCTGTCTATTTTATTTGGAAAGAACCTCATATTTGTTACTAAGAACAGTATCAGGAATAGTAGAAGTCTGCAATCTTGCACTCCTTCTTCTCACAGAAGTAGTCCAGGATTGCTGGGGTGTGGGTGGTATTTCTTGATCTTCAGAGACTGCACATACTGTCGATTCCTTTCTGACTTCTGCTTGCTGTGTTGGGGGGTTGGGAGAAGTCTTTTGATCGGTGTGTACTTGTTGGGGAACTGGTTTATCTTGTTGTGGTTCTTCCCTTGTTTGTTCTTGACTATGTTCAGCAGATGTGGACATCTCAGAGCTTTCTTTTGCCATATTATCACCACTCATATTCCCAGTCCCTTTCCCTGTGGGTTCCTCATTAGAGGCCTCAGGGTGTCCTTCAGCCTTTCTTTGTGCTCGTCTTATTATTATGTCTTGGTTTACTTTGTCTGTCCTGTTATGAGTTGCCCATGGGCATTTGTGGAACACATGGCCCCTAGTGTCATATAGATTCCATCGTACCAAATTTCTGCACTCCATGGTAATGTGGTTGTATTCACTACATAGAATACATCTGAGCTTATTCACATGAGCTGGCAAGATGAGTCCTTTCACCACATTTATGGCAGGCCTTAGGCTGGCCTGAATAAAAACAAATTCCACAATCTCTATCAATAAAAAAACTATTAGGCAGATGAATAATGCCTGCTTCATTTTGCCTTAGTTTTATTTTAAAGTGCCATCCACCTGTCCAGAATGATTCTGGATCATTAATCAGTTCAGGAGTGCTAAGAACATCACAGCACTTTTGAAGCCAGTGACGAATATCTCCTATGCTTATGCTTTCTGTTCTGAACATTATATTTCCTTTTTTTATTACTGGTTTGGTCAGAGAGATGACCATGGATTGCGTTCACAAGGGGGGAAAACTTTTTTTGATTATATAAAGTCCAAAATGTGTCGAGTCCATGAGCAGTGTGAAAACTGATATCACATTTTTCTTCTCCTTATATGTATATCAGGGCATGAACTTCAGCAGGGACAAAGTGCAAGAATTCTTTAAGAAGTATTTTTCCCACATATTCCCTATCCGTGAAGAGCTCCAACCCTCCCCCATATATTATTCGCACAGCATGACTGTGTGGTATAGTGGGTGATTTATCGAATAAGTCAGAAAATTGGGTCAAGCATGGAGGGGGTTGAGTGTTATTTTTATTAATGGTCTTGTGGGTTGCATTGCCTGATTCATCCCTTGATTCATCTCTGTGTTCTGCTCCCTGTCCTGTACCAGCCGAAGTCCCTTCTCCCTCCGAAACATTATCTGACTCTGTAGTTATATTTCTTCTGCACTACTAAGCCCTTCCATCTTCAGTCTCACAATTTAAAGGCTGGTGTTCTGAAATACCTGCTTCTGTTTCTGTTGCTTGCTGCTCTGACTTTTCCTCTGTAGTACCCTGTGTAGTTTTCGATTTGTCCTGTAATTTCTATGTCCAACATTTTACTTTGATCTTCATTGTTTGCTGACTCTATGTTACTGTCCTGATTTTTATTAATGGGAATAATGTCTTTCTCCATTTGTTCACCCTGAACGTATCTGGTTCCACATTAAATTCACCCTTAGTTCTAGAATCCCTCTGGCAATCTCCCCCCCCCCCCCGTTGGACTCCAGCTCCAGCTCCATCTCGGAGTTGTGCTTTCGGGGGCTCAATTTGTTCATTAGTACGTCCAAAAATCGGGTCGGAGACCCACTTACCCAAAGCATCATGCTGCCATCCAGCATTTTGCAGGGCCTGCTTCAGTGTCCATTCCTCCTCGGACAATTACTGAGTACAAATAGAAAAGGCTTCTTTTAGTCTCTCTTTAGGTGTTTGGCATTTATCTGTAGATCCACCCACTTTAGTCAGTAATGGGGCAGCTTGTCCCGCTATCAATATCTTGTTCTTCCATTTCTTTTTCCTGACCTCTTTGGAAGCTCTCCGCATCTGGCATCTGGGTTGCACAATGTGCCTTGTATCTGTATTCGGCACCTGTATATTTGCATCTACATCATCTGGCAACATGACCGCATCTTGGAAATCCTCAGCTGCGGTGTCCATCTCTGATTCACTGTTTTCAAAATCAGCTGCATCTACCGCATTGTCCATCTCTTGCAAATACATTGTACAGGTTAGTCCATCTTTACAGATAACTTCTTTTGCCACATTGTGAATATTCACAACGATGTTCTCCTGGCCTGTCTCAGTTGGAAGGGAGAACTGCTCCCCAGTCTGCCGCACCTCCTCCTACTCTGTTTCACCTGGAACCTCCATCTTGGAAATGGGCCAACAGCACCATCTAACCAAGAGTAGGGGGAAGTTTATTGAACATAAAAATCAGTATACATCCAAAAATACAACAGAAAAAACAACATCAATTAGGCAATGTAGATTATAACAGAAAGGAAGGAAAAAGAATATATAATACTACATAGTTAATCTGGGTATAGATCTACTTCTCTTTCATGTAATAGGAACATTTGAATCAGTTACCGAAGGAAAGCCTTTCCATAATTTTAAAAGTTCTGCAGTGGACAATTTTTGACAGTCAGAAACTTTTAGCAGATCTTTTCTGATTTTCTGAGATAGTTCTATATAAGTACTTTCCTTTTGTTGTTAGGGAATACAGACACCTAGCCATCCATATGTTCTGTTTAATTACAGTAAAAACTAGATGTGAGGTGCTTAGATTCCATTTCCTTCAAGGGGGAGTAACAACCCCATAAATCAGATTGGTATAGGTAATGGTAGCATATAAAGTTTCCTGCCATTGTTGTGTCAAGTAGGCCCAAAACCTTTTTATAAATGAACAATCAAAAAACAAATGTTCTATAGTTTCAGTTGTGTTAATACATTGAAGCCTTCCACAAATTCTATCCTGAAGCTGCTTGTGTTTATGATTGTTCTTTACATTAATTTTCTCATGGCAGGACAACCAATGAAAGTCCCACATGTGAGCTGATATTCTTGAAGACTGTAAAAGTATCTGGAGGGATGCTAGATGGGGACATGGGCATTTTGCAAAAGGTTCTGGAACATTACATAACGTTTCCATGAGATTCTTATATAAGGTTTTATGCTAAGAGGAGGAAATAAGTTGTTGTGGTGTAATGTGCCATTGTTTTACCCTGAGGAAAATCTCCTTTAGACAGGAAGAGGTTGTAGCACAGGCTCTGAGTGATCTAAGTGTGTTTGTTTCCCACTGATGAAACCAGGCTTTACAATTCTCATAAAACCAGTGTTCCCAACCCCTCTGTGTATTAATTAGGAAGGGTTTCAAACTAGACATAAGAAAAATACTGTTAAAAAATAAAATAGGATTTACCATGTCCAAACCCCCTTTTTCAACTGGGAGGTATGGTATGTTTCTTTTAATAGGGTTGAGGTGACTGCCCCAGACTACTTGAAAGAATAAACTCAGAACTGTCTTTTCCAGTTGTTTTGGCACTGGAAACACATAACTTAAGTATAAGAAAACAGGGACTAAAAAAGTTTTAATCGAAACCACCCTTTTCTTTTTACCTATTGTACCTCTGTTCCATTGGGCTACTTCATTTCTCCCAATTGCCAGTTTCTCTTCCCAATTCATTTTCCCTGCATCTAGGGGGCCAAATGTTGTGCCTAGAATCAGAACAAGGCCATCTGAGAGATGAATGGGACCAATACTAATTCTTGGAGTGGAAGAGTTTCCTAGGGCAAATCCAATACACTTGTCTAGATTCAGTGTGGCACCTTGCAAAGAGCTAAAGGTGCCACAGAGTGATATGGATTCTAGTACAGAATGCTGATCTGCTACCATGAGGCACAGGTCATCTGCATATGTTAGAGCTTTTGGAGATGTTAGTATAGGAGAGCTATTTTTTGACCTAATAGTTTGTAATATGTTTATGTAATAAAGGGCCTATAAAAAATACGTACAAAAGTGGGCTCATAGGGCACCTCTGCCGAACCCCTCTGTGAATTGGTATCATAGGGCCTACCCAGCCATTTACTATTGGAACAACTGTGGCTGTTCTATAATGTGATTTAATCCAGACCAATGCTGTAGGAGGTAACCCGTAGTGTTGCAACACAGCCCATAAAAAGTCATGGCTAATAGAATAAAATGCCTTCCTTTGGTAAAGACAGACAATGAATCCTGGACAAATGGTGCAATAACTCTGTGTTATTACTTTTCGGATAAATATTAAATGATCTTGGATTTTCCTGTGTGGGATAGAACAATTCTGTTCAGGCGAAATGACTAATTCTGCCAATAGGAGTAAACACTTAGTCAATATTTTAGTTGAAAGTTTACAGTCTATATTAAGCATACAAACTGGTCTCCAATTGTTCAAGTCAGTTTTTTCACCTTTTTTGTGTAAAAATATTAGTGTTCCTTTATTGAAACAAAGCGATTTATTCCCCAATTGTAGCATAGTATTAAAAACTGTAGCAATTTCTGGGCCTAGATGTTCACCTAGAATTTTATATAGCTCATTGGTTAGGCCATCAGGTCCGGGTGTGGTATTATTTTTTAGCTGTTGTATGCTCTCTGCAACTTCTTCTGGAGAGATGGGTTGACTAATCTCCCTAAGGATATGGGGGGATGTTTGGTATCAGAATATCATGAAAGTAGCTTGAAAACTCTCTATTGTCCATTACAATGGGAGAAAAGAGAGTTATAATATATTTAGTGACTAACCTTAAAATTTCCTCTTGAGAGGTTTGTTGTATGCCAGATTGGTCAGTTAAACCGGACATAGTTTTTTTCCCCACACAACAAGAGTTATTTTCAAAGGGGCAAACCACCTGTGTGGTACCCTGAGTACAAATGTTTTGCTGATGGTAAAGTTGCACCGCTTTCTGTTTAAGGAAAGCTAGCATGTCTTTCTGAATGAGCGCTAAGATCTTGACCTGCAGTACTGGCTATAGTACATACATTTTATAAGTGGTTCCTTTGCTGCATGTAGGTTAAATATAAGGTATTACTTTTATTCTTACAGTATATTTTTAGAAAACGAATTAATTCTGACTTAGTGTCTTCCCACCAAGTGATAGGAGTATCATAACAAATCAAATCTGATTTCTAAGCTAATAAAAACTTAACTAGTCTATTATGAAAGGCAGGATCTGAAAGAAGAGCAGTGTTAAGTTTCCAAAGTCCAGGACCCTTAGAAAAGGAGGGGATACTGCCCAAGGAAATAGACACTATCGTGTGGTCAGAAAATTCTACAACAGAGACCTGGGCCAATGTAATGGACAAAGTCTGAGATGTAAATATAAAGTCAATCCTGGTGATCAGAGATCCTTTCTGAAAGGTGGGAGTATGTTGTTTTGTACATTCAAAATATGAATCATGCAGATGTGCAGTGTGAAGCATAGTCTATAAAGCTTGTGAATCACATAAGATTTTTCGTGTCTTAGCCTGTACACTTTTGTCATGTAAACTAAGACCACAGTTAAAATCCCCTGCGAAAATGATTTCCTTTGACGTATGCAAATAAGGTTATATATAGGATAGAAGCTCTATCCTAGTGGATTTTGTTTGTGGGGCATATCAATTAATGAAGCGAAATGGTATATTTTGTATTAAGGCATCCAAAATGAGAACTATATATAGGAGAAGCTCTATCCTAGTGGATTTTGTTTGTGGAGCATATTGATTATTGAAGCAAAATCGTATATTTTGTATTAAGGCATCCAAAATAAGAACTCTACCTGGAACCAAGTCAAAAAGTTTTAATAACTTAAATTCTGGAAATTTTACTAATATGCCTACTCCAGAGCAAGTATCTTGTCCAATTGACCAGAAGGAAGGGCCTAGAAGCCAGTCCCTCTGGGCTTGTCTGATGTCATGAGAAGTGTGGAACCTGGTATCTTGTGAAAATATTAGTACTTGAGATAAAGATGCAAGGAAGGAGAAAACCATGTATCTTTTCTCTGTTCTTTTGATACTATTAACATTAATAGTATGGCAACAGAAAGTATCTAACAACATGGTGTATTAGAAAAGGAGGTTTATTTCCCATAAGGATAGTCAAACCATCATTTTTTCCTGCCACTAGTAGTTGTCCCTTTTATTTTGGACTTTGCTTTTTTTTTTTGTGATGCCCTTCCTCTTTTTCATATTTCTGTGTCAGTGGTTCCCTCAGAGTGTGAGGAAGTAATAGAGGAAGAGTCTGAATCATCCCCCGAGTCTGCTGAGGTTTCCTGGAGGATCTCATATTAGTTAGAGAGGATGACAAGAGAAGTCTTCATTGCTTTGGAGGGGGGGGATAGTTTTCAGCTTTGTCCTGGCTGAGTGCCTACAAACTAGTTGCACTGGTTGTTTAGGAGGAGGCATATTTGATGTATCTTTGGGTCATACTATAGGTTCTTCAGAAGCAGGGACTAAAGGTGATGAAGGAGGGATAGCAGGGGTTGCCTCTGCAGGAGGAGGGCTCAAAAGGTGTTGAAGTTAAGGTGGCAGAGGTTGAAGGAACTGGAGGGGCGTCTTCTCAGGCCCTGGTCTATTCCAAAGTTTTGCTTTTTGTGCTTGTGTGATAATGAAGTGTTGGTCAACACCTTCATCATGATGTTCTTGATTATGTGCTGCCTACGTGCAATTCTGGAAAGTATAGCCTACCTCATCACAAAGGTTACATTTGCATTCATTGCGACAATCTGAACTTAAATGCCCAAGTTCCCCACAAAGGTTATACTTTACAGTATCACATGCACTGCTTAAATGACAGGAATCTCTGCATCTGTAGCAGGCGCAGACTGGCCAGAGTAGAATAACACTCCCCTATCTTGCCCAAGAAAAAAGGAATTAGGTAGATGAACTACCCTAGATTCAGCAGACTTTAACAATACTTTTACTTTCCACCCCCTCGTCCAAATGTTCTCAGAGTCCAATATTGCTTCTGAGTCCCCCAAAATTGAACATCACAATTTCAACCGGTACATCACATCAGCAATGTCAACTCCTTCATTCCAAAACAGAATAGTAATTGTTTTATAAGCTGGCTTTGTCAAAGGTATGGCCAAAAAGAAGTCCATAGGGCAGTCCATTTCAGAGAATGGTACTTTGTCCAAAAATGTTCTAGGCCCCAGGAGGTTTTAAAGATAATATCAAAGTTTGTTTCCCCTGAAATATGTATCAGGGCATAGATCTCACGTGAGAAGAATTTCATATAGTCTTTTAAAAGATTCTGTGCCACAAACAGCTGGTCTGAGGGTTCAGGCATGCCTCCTACATAGGATAAGTGTACCGCATTATAATGTTTTGCAGGCAAAACAGGTAAACGGAACAGAGAAGAAAAGGTTTTTTTCTGTCCTTCAGGCTTCTTGTTTAATGGGGCTGCAGTCTGTGTATTTGTCTTAGTGTACACTCCCCTCTGAGATGCTTTAGTAGCGTTTATCCCCCTCGCAGCGACATTTCACCAGCAAGGTCCCCCACAGTGACTACAGCACCTAGCCGCGGTGGGAGACCCGCTGGAACCCGGCGCTGCCTGTCGGGGGTCCTGCAACCCCCACAATCAGCTCTGACTGGAGTTGAGAATCTTTAAGTGGGGGGGATGCTGGGGCACAGAATTCAAAACCAAACCAACAGCTGACTGCAGAATGCGGTTGATCTGCCGGTGTCGCTGACAGGGCATTTGACAGAATTTCTGTTGGACTCCTGTTGTGGATCCCTTCAGTAGTAGGCCTCAACTGCAGGACAGGGTGCTGTGTTAAGGCCAGCTCATTTGGTAAGGACAAAGGTTTACTTGGGGTATTAACCATACAGTCAGGTGAGCACGGTGTAGTTTTAGAGGATAATTCAGGGAAATCTGTAATCACAGGCATTGATTAGTGTTTGGTTGTCTCTCCCATCCTGCGCCTTGCAACGCGGTGTCAACAGATCAAGACTGGTTGTGTGTTGTTTCATTGTCAGGAGGTAAAGTCTCTGGATTAGGCACACTAGCAGGAACAGGCTGTTTATCGTAAGTAGTCACCATTAGTTGGATTTGCTCTGAGGTATGGACGGTCGTTTTCTTGTTGGATCCTTCAGCAGATAGCAACTCTTTAAGAGAACTAGTGCGAGTGCACAGCTGAGTGCTTCTGACAGCGTCAGCCATGCTGTCACTCTGTAGATGCCAAATTTTCTGCTGCAAAGACATTTTCCTGAACAAGAATCTCCACTCCTCGGTCTCTAACTCACGCTGTAACTGCAGGGCTTCTGCAGTATCTCCAACTGGACTAGGGGAAGCAAGCTCATTTTCTTCTGAAGAACTGCAGCCTTCACTTAAATCCATTGATTCCACAGGGTTCTGAGTTTCGTTCTCCATTATGTGTTCAAGTTCAAGTTCAAATTCAAGTTTATTGCAGGAAAACTTCATTGAGCAAGCTCATTCACAAGGAGGTCCTGTGACATAAACACTTAAAGTACAAACACAGATAGGTAATAACAGTATATACATGAAATGCACGTTACATGATACAGGCTGGATATACATACAAGGGTACCACATAGGGTGACCGCAGGTGGTAAACATTGCTATGAGACAGGGAAGTGACTTACAGGTTGCATACTGATAAATGAAACATGATGACTGGTGTGTGCAATACATATATTTTGGCAGCTAGAACAAACAACAGACTACAACTGATATGGGGGAGGAGTGATTTGATAGAGTAGCAGTGGAGCGTAAGCATAGATAAAGCCAGGAATAGAAGGGGAAGGGAAAGCAGTTAATATGACAAATCAATTATACCTTACCAGTGGATAAATATGGCACACATGGGGAAGGAAGAGACTTAATGACAGTTACAGGTGTCTTTTATTTTGGCTGAACTTAGCGATTTGTAGAAGTTTATTGAAACTGTGCTAGTTAGTTTCAGTACAGTTTGCAATTGGTTCCAAATGGAGGGAAGGGCATATGCAATAGCATCGCTTACAAAGGAAGTCCGCGTCCTTGGTATGCCAAGCATAATAAAGTCAGATTTTCTTAACGAGTATGCACTATGTGAGATACTAATAAGGGAAGAGAGACAGCTTGGCAATTTCTGCAGGAGCAGTTTAAGAGTCCATAGCCCAGCATGGAGCAGGCGTCTAGTAGTAAAGGATGTCCAACCAACAGCTGCATATAAGTCACAGTGGTGTGAACGGTAAGGGGAGTTGGTAATGAACTGTAACACATGGTGATAAAGGATGTCCAGTTTACTTAGATTTGCAAGAGTGGTGGAGGAATAGATTACATCGCCATAGTCGAGTAGGGGAAGAAAAGTAGCCTGTACAAGCTTGTTTCGAGTTTCAAGGGGGAAAAGGGGCCTATTTCTGTAGAAGAAACCTAACCCTGCTTTTAACCTTCTAGAGACATCTTCGATGTGGTCATTGAAAGATAATTTATTGTCGATCCAGATACCCAGATATTTAAATTTGGTTACAACTTCCAGAGGCTCGTTTAGCCTGGTGACAATGAAGTCTTGGGCAAGGGTATTGGGGGGGCCTGTGCCAGCACTGCGGGAGAATATCATCGCTTTAGTCTTCTTAGCATTGAGCAGAAGCTTTGCCTTTATTAGATTATGCTCAAGTTGTGCGAAGTCCGCTTGAAGCACTCCCTTGCCTTCAGATAACGATGAGCCAGAAGTATACAACACAGTATCATCTGCAAAAAAGTGCAGATTGGACGTAGATATGTTAGCATCTAAGTCATTAATGTACAAAGAAAACAAGATCGGGCCTAAGATGGATCCTTGGTGGACTCCTCTTGCAACTGGCAAGGCAGCAGAAAAAAAGCCTTCCGCCTTTACTTTTTGGAATCTTCCAGTTAGGTAGCTAGAGAACCACTGGGTGGTATGGTATGTGGCACCCAACTTTGCAAGGCAATTGACTAATAGTTTGTGATCAACAGTATCAAAAGTGCTGAGGTCCAAAAGATTGTACCAGTTACCTTCTTAGCATCTATAGCAGAGATCCAATCATTGGTTACTTTTGCTAGTGCAGTAATGTGCTATGATTAGCCCGGAAGCCGGATTGAGCTGGGTTAATGAGAGAGAAGGTTTCCAAATGAGATTTTAACTGAATATGGATCAGTTTTTCGAGAACTTTAGAAAGGATAGGCAATATGGAGATAGGCCTATAGTTGTTTACATCGTATGGGTCACCAGATTTAAATAGAGGGAGGATATGTGCTGATTTCCAGCAGGATGGCACAGTAGCAGATGTAATGGAAAGATTGAAGATGTGGAGAATTGGGGCAGTGAGATGGGCGTAGCCTGACCTTAGGAAAAAGGGTTCCAAGCCATCGTCCCCTGCACTTTTTTTGGTGTCTAAGTTAAGAAGAGAATCTTCTACTTCTTTATAAGTTATCTTGCGCAGTTGGAAGGGGCTGGGTGCAGGACTAGATGTAGGGAGAGGGGTATGCTGGCTCACCGCAGCACCAGCATAAGGTGACGAGTCAAAAGCTAATCCAGCTGTGGCAAAGTGGGAGTTAAGTTCCTCCAGGATTAGGGACTTGTTTTCCACAATCTTGCCACTTGCAACTATCTTTGTTGGGACAGAGGGGGCCATGGGCCATCCTTCTATAGCTTTGATAGTCTTCCATATTTTATGAGGGTTACCTTTAGCTTGTTCGAGAGTAGAAATATAATAGTTAGCTTTAGCAGAGCAAATTTTTTTCACACAGTTATTCCTGGCTGTTCTAAAGGCCTGCCAATCCGAAGATACTTTGGAATGTCTAGCTTTAGCCCAGAGTTTATCTCGAGCTATAAGGGCTGCCTTGAGATCCGAGGTGAACCAGTGGTTGGAATTGTTCCGTACTCTTACTTTGATGAAAGGGGCATGCTTATTTATTATTGTAGTGAGTTTGCCATTAAGGATGTAAGCTGCCTTGTTGACATCTTTGGCTAGGTAGAGATCTTGCCATCTGATCATGCTCAGGTCAGATAGGAAGTTTACTGCACAGAATTTGCGAAAGGATCTTTTGTTATAAAGATGGGTTGCGGCCGGGCCTTAATTTGAGATCTTATGCAAGCAACAATTCCATGATCGCTCATGTCGTTATGAAACACTGCTGAATGAGATATTTTGTGTGGATGGGTGGTTAGTACCACATCTAGAATGGAACTGTTGGCAGTATTTAGAGTGTTATTCCTAGTGGGTTCACTGACTAATTTCCCAAGACCTAGCTCGTCACAAAGAGATTTGAGGCCGTGTGATTTAGGTGACAGCCAGTCCATATTTAGATCTCCTAGAAATATTGTTTCAGTTTTTGCATCTATGAACATGGATTTCAAAAGATTAAGGACTTCATCACCACCAGATGGGGGTCTATAGCCACCTAGGATAGTGATACATTCCGAGCAGGGGAGATGAAGGCTCAGCGAAACTAACTCAAATTCCTTGGCTAGAGATTTGCAACTAATATTGGTGACCAAGTACTTAGATTTGGCGTAGATAACCACACCCCCGCCTCTAGACTTTCTATCTGCTCTAAATAAATTGTAGCCCCGCAGTGAAATTTGTTGATCAGTGTTCGTCTTTTTTAACCAAGACTCAGTAATTATGATAAGGTCAGGGTTAATGTGTGCAGTCCAGGCTTGCAGCTGTACAAGTTTTTTAGTCAGGCTTAAAATGTTAACCATCATCATTTTGAGACCTGTGGCCTCAGCAAAATCGACAGGCGAGGTAAGTTGTGGGGGAGCCAGGGTTGAGCTCCACATTTTCTGAGCAGAGAAGAAGCAGAAGTATAACTTTCTTTAAGGAGCTTATAAGAATCGAGACTACTTTTTTATTTCTTCACGGCAACCCATATCGTGCTGCGCAAGAGGCGGCACCACTGTAATGACAGTTGATCGTGATCAATGTAAGTGCTTGAACAGACATAGATGAGGACAGTAGCAAGGGGGTGTAGGCTAACCGGGGGGAATAGGCTAAAAGGGGAGAGGAGAATGACATAGTGTCTGCACGGTAGACTGTTATAGCATTAGGTATTGATAAGGTACATTGGAGAACTGAATTGCATTGAGGTACTTCGAATTGCACTGTATTGCTGAGAACTCTGCACCTTAGAAGCAATAAAAACACAATAAGGAGAGCCATGGTCCCAGATTGAGTGGTCTCATGATTTGTATTAGTGCAATATTTTCTAAGCAAGTAATTTGCCCACCTAGGCACTCACTTAAAACCTAGATGAGAAAATACAGCAGAAAGGGGAACAAGGTGAGCAGGAGCAGCTTAGTTAGTGGTGGGGCTCAAGAGATATTCACACAGGGCAGTCTTATTGGCCACACTCAGATACCAATCATAGGTTGGCAGGAGTCGAAACTAGGCCAATGAAGCAGTAATATGATATAGGAGGCAGATCATGAGTGTATTTAAAGGAGGCCTGGGAGAGGGGGGTGGTGGGGTGGAGAAAATTTCAGGTCAGAGCGAGAGCTGAGAAGTCAGAATTAAGAAGGGAACACTGTAACAGGCTATAGAGAAGGTGCCCCAATCAGAGCAAAGCAGGCAAGTGGGCGTACCAATCACAATCCCCCTATGGCAGTGCCGCACCAATCAAGAGTGCCCAGGTGTGCTGGCTCTCTGCAGAGGATTCTATCGGTATCTATCGGTATGACAGTGCAGCGTAGGTAATAATAGGGTGCTCAGCATCTATCTGACTTGAGTCTGAAGGGTGGATGGCAGACACTGAGGGCTTCCTGTTTTCAGCTGCAGAGCTGTCGCACAGGCAGTTTTAAGGAAGTGTGGTACATTAGTATTAGACAGTTGTTCTTTATATAGCTCCTTACTCAACTCAGTAGGCAAACTCACATGAACAGGTTTTTCTGGTGCTGCTGAGTTAGTAGAGGAGACATTCTCTCCTCATTCCACTGCTTCCATCCTCGCTCCTGGACTGTTGTCCACCATCTTGGCCAGCTGCCAAGCAACAGTGAAGCCCCCTACAGAACGAGTAGGGAAATTTCCCTAGTGTCATGGCCAAATTTCTCCCATTCACTAAAAATACCACCAACAGCCTAAAAAATCTGGTTTAATCTCAGTTGGCATCCATCTGTATCTCCGTCCCCCGGAGACAAGGCTAAAAATAGGCAAACAATTGTCTAGTCCCCCTTCCCTGTCAACAAAAATGAAATAAATAAATAAAATTGAATATTAGAAACCACATCTCTGGAAAATTAAAAATTAAGTGGAGGTGGATCAGAGAACTAAAATCAAAATTGAGGTAGGATTGCATCAGAAGCACTATGAGGAAAGATTTACACAATTAAACATGAACTGTTCAGAGGAGATGAGGAGAAGGGGAGACATACTTGAAATGCTCAAATACATTTATAAGATTAATATGGTACAGAAGCTTGGCATTTTTAATACAAAGAGATGCACAAGCATGAAGGGGGCATGAAATGTAGCTGGTAGGGGGGAGATTTAAGGAGGATATAATGAAATACATCTCCATGGAGAGAGAGTGGCAGATGCCTGGAATTACCTCCCAGCAGAGGTGGTAGATGATATAATGGAAGCAGGACTCAGGCATGCATGGGATAGACACAGGAGACAATACAAACAGGGCTGGGTTGGGAGGAGGGGGAATGGAGATCATGTAGTGTATTCTGTATCACAGCAGGTAGTGATTTTGAAGCAGGCTAGGTGGATCCAGAGGTTCTTTTCAATCAACATCTTCTTTGTTTATATGTTTCTGTGTTTTATGTTCATGGTGCTCGATGGTGATTGAGCAACACATAATAAAAATTCATTGTTACTGTCATGTGAAATACAACTGTATAACTGTGGGAGGTAGGCCAACCCCTGTAGAGATGATTCGGTATTGCCCTTTATGAGATATAAAATCTCAAGGCCTAATGGCGGTCCTGGATCTCTTGTCATTCCAAGTGGCAAACAATGATCCAGATGCCCTCGTGGTGGCTTATAATTTGACCTTTACAGGGGCTCTGGATATCATTGCTCCTGTCCATGTTCGTCCACTCTCCCTTTGCCCTCGATCCCCATGGTTTAATGGGACTTTGAGGGAGATGAGGTGACTTGGACGAAGGTTGGAGCATTGCTGGTGGAAGTCTGCTCTTGATGCCTACTGCCTTAGATTGATGGACCATTATCAAGTCTATCAGTCAGAAATCTCCTGTAAGAAGGCAGAGTTCCTGCCAGGGAGATTGTGGCTGCTCAAAATCAACCACATCAGCTGTTCTGAACTGTGGACAGTGGACAGACTGTGCAGCCCAGCCTGTCTACAAGTTCAGAAATTGTTTTAGCAAGAGGAGTGCAATGAACTTGCTTGATTTTTTGTGAATAAGGTTGCCAACATCAGCTCAGCTTTCTGTCCGGCACACTCTATGGGTGCTGTGGTGAACCAGTGCGGGTTTGCATACCTTGGTCTTTCTTGGAGTACCTTTGACCAGCCAGCTTTCATGGATATCATGCGGATTGTCCAGAGTGTGTGCCCTACATGCTGTAGTTTGGATCCGGGACCTACTTCCCTAATTTTGGGTTGCAATGATGTCATCAGCCCAGTCCTAGCTCGGATAGTCTGGTGCTCCTTGGAGACAGGTGAGTTTCCAAGCTCCCTAAAAGAGGTGGTGGTAACACCGCTCTTGAAGAAAGCTTCTTTGGATCCAGACTACCTTGCTAACTACAGACCAATGCCTCACCTTCCCTTTGTGGGAAAGGTGATTGAGAAAGTAGTGGCCATACAGCTGGAGGACCATTTGACCATCCATGCTATCTATGAACCTCTCCAGTCCGGATTTTGAAAAAAGCATAGTACCAAGACACCACTGATTTGGGTGCTCAATGATCTCCTGATGGCTAGAGATGGGAGGTGCCGCTCTGTCTTGGTCCTTCTAGATCTCTCATCAGCATTTGTACTGTGGACCATGGAGTGTTACTTGAGTGCCTGAGGTTCATTTGTGGACTGTCGGGTACGGTCCTCAAGTGGTTTACATTGTTCCTCATCGGAAGATCTCAGAAGGTGGTGTCAGGGTTTTTTTCATTGGACTCGGTCTCGTTAACATGTGGAGTTCCTCAGGGATCAGTGTTATCTCCCATGTTGTTCGCAGTATATGGTGCCCCTCAGAGACATTGTAAAAAGGTATGGGCTGAGGTTTCACTGCTATGCTAATGATACCCAGCTCTACCTTTCTTTTCCCCTGATCAGGATGGAGCTCTCTCAATCTTTAATAAATGTCTTGCCGAAATCCAGGAGTGGATGGATGCCAGCTGGCTAAAGTTGAACTGTGATAAAACTGAGGTATTGGTAGTGGATCCTGGTCACCAGATAGAGAGGTTGTGGAAATCGCCCTCTGGTTTATTTCTTGGGGGTGTGCCACTCCTGACCTCTGAACGGGTGCAAAACCTGGGGGTAATTTTTGACAATGGGCTTGCCCTGCATTCACAGGTATCTGCTGTCATCAGTTCCTCATTTTATCATCTGAGGAATATCACCAGGATCAGGCACCTTGTTCCGTCTGATGACCTTCCCACTCTGATTAATGCCTATGTGACCTCACTTCTGGACTACTGCAACTCCCTTTACCTAGGGCTACCTGGGGTGGAAATCTGCTGCTTTCAGCTAGCGCAGAACGCTGCAGCATGGCAATTGAAATTATCTTCACGGTTCTGCCATATTTCACCAGTGCTGTGCAGACAGCACTGGCTGCCAGTTCAGTGGTGGATCACCTTTAAAGTTGGCTTACTGACTTTTAAAGCCCTACGCGGACTTGGCCAGGATTACCTGAAAGAGCTCCTGGTTCCTCACTGCCCCAAGTGATCAGTCCGCTCAGCCAACAAGGAGTTGCTAGAGATTCCGTGGGTATGTTTGAAACCTTCTGGGGCCAGAACATTTATGTATGCGGCCCCTACCATCTGGAATTCTCTATCCCATTGGTTACGTGAGCACACGACCATGGAGGGTTTTAAACAAGCACTGAAAACCTGGTTGTGAAGTCAAGCCTACGGCATGGAATAGTTGGAAGCAGTTTATGATTTTATGATTATATTATTGGTTTTAGGAGTTAAGCATAAGGCATTTAACAGATGGAATGTGTTCATGGTTTTATGATTATATTGTTGGTTTTAGGATGTGTTATTAATTTATTGTTATGGACTTTTAATGATGTGATCTTATATTGTTAGGTGCCCTGGTTTTGAAAGGTATCTTAAAAATAAAGTTTATTATTATTATATACCGCACTGTCAGCGACATTTCAACAGTGCAGTTCCCTACAGTGACAACAGTGCGATGTCATAGGGAACCCGCCGGAACCTGGCACTGTCTGTTGGGGGTCTTGCACCCCCCCAAATCATCTCTGACTCGGACTTGACAATTCTAAGTGGGAGGTGGAGGGGGCTCAGTGGGCAAAGCCCCCCAAAGAAAACACTTGTTTTAATATGAAACTAGCAGCCAACTGCAAATTGCGGTCAACCTGCTGGTTTCACTGTCTGGTCGTTTGATAAAAATTTTGTCGATGACCAGTGGTGGATCCACTGTGGTATATTATGCCACTGAGTGCCAAAGTAAAGCACTGGTACTTCCTAATGTGGAACATAATTTTTCATTTAACTTTCTATTCTTTTAAAATTAATCTAGCTGTTAGGCAAAATATTTCTATTTCATCTTTAATATTAATGATAAATATATAAAATTATACCATAGCACTTACAAATAAACTTTTCAAATGGACACATCTTCAGATTACTTTTATATGACTACATTTTTTTTTGCAGCTCATAACATCAGTTGGAATACTGTGATGTAAATGAACAGAGTAAAACTGCAATGCTTTCTGCACAAAGGAGGATTTACATTGAGGTATTCTGGAATGATTTTATGTTGTGATCTGGTGCATAATTCCTTGTTTGACTGAGGAAACAATACATGCTGGGAGTCATGATCACCAGCCTGATCTTGTACAATAAATGGGCAGAACAAACTTACACCTCTCCTCCAATGGGAGGAAACCCATAACTGTGTAAAGATGTCAATTCAAAGTGGATCCACTGGAAAAATGACAGATACTGTAACAGATGGTCCTCTGCTGGGATCACACTCTCTAATGCAGTAACTAAAGCAATCAGACCATACTTTGTAGAACCAGGTTAACTATTATGGACAGAGGGATTCGAAGTGGTAAGTGAGGACTGTCACACCATGTGGAGAACAAATGAGAAGTGTGCGATCATGGGTCCCACATTAAGATACTGTAGATGCCCATCCTTTTACAAATCTGAATCTCATCAACTCTGTGTAATGATAGGGGCAGCCCTCAATTATCATTAAGAATCCCTCAGTCCACACCTCTCAACTGCCCCATGTTAGGAGGGACAGCCCTAACTTAACAATCTGCACCCCACCCTATTATGATAATATTTATAATATATTTGCATTTCAATGAGAAGAAAATAATCAGGGACGTCCCTGAGACTAGGGTCTGTGGAAGTGGAGATATGCCTAGGAAATGCCAAAGGAAAGAGATGCTGTGTTTTACTCTGCCTTTTTGAGATACTAACTTGGGAACCATTATCTGTCAATGGCTTCTTCTGGGAGGGAGGGTGCTGATTTTGTTAGGGGACAACAAAAATGAGAGAAAATACTTTGAGTCAGAGTGGCCAGATTAGTTAATCTAGGCAACATCCAGTCCTGCAGCTCAAATGATACCTCTGCTGATGGGAGGAAGAAAAAACAAAATAACCAGATCAAACATTTAAACAAAAAAAAATACAAAAACATAGATTTGAACCATTTTATATATAGCAGGGAACTCGAGCAACTGATGAATTAAAATGTTAAAAAAGAGGGTTAGGCATATTAATAGATGGAGATATAAAGCAAGCCATCGAATTAAGAAGAAAATGTCTTGATCCATTGACCTATCCTGGAATAAAAATAAGGATAACATATATAAGCTTGAATGGATTTCTGCATATATTGGAGAGAACACAACTTGTAAGTAAACCCAGTGAGAACAGACACATAGGGATTAAAGCGGTCTAGAGACATAAGTAAAACTCATACAACATGCTGCTAATTTTGAGTAAAACAAATGAAATGCCAAACAATATTTATATATTTTAACTGGAACCCCCCAAAAAAATACAACACAGTGAACTTGGAGACAGTTCAGTTTTTTTTTTTTTTTTCTAAAAGAGAAAAGTAACATAGAAACATAGAATTTGACGGCAGATAAGGACCGCTTGGCCCACCCAGTCTGCCCATTTCCCTACCTGATGGATAAGCTGCAGATCCTAGTTAACCAGCACCCTACTTCTTCCTACCCCCACCCCCTAGAATTGCCTTATGACTGTCCAATGCATGCTTGAATCCCACCACTGTTTTTGACTCCACAACCTCCTCGGGAAGGCTGTTCCATGCATCCACAACCCTCTCTGTGACAAAATACTTCCTTAAATTACCTCTGAGCTGCTCTCCTTCTATCTTCAAATTGTGCCCCCTTGTTCTTGCACACCTCTTTTTTTGAAAGATGCTACCCTCTTGGACTTTGTTGATTCCCTTGAGGTACTTGAAAGTTTCTATCATGTCCCCCCTCTCCCTCCTTTCCTCGAGGCTATACATATTAAGCTCCTTAAGTCTCACTTCATATGTCTTCCGGTGCAGACCCAGCACCATTTTAGTTGCCCTCCTCTGGACAGCTTCCATCCTGTCTATGTCTTTGCAGAGATTGGGTCTCCAGAACTGCATGCAGTACTCCAGATGTGGTCTCACCAGCTGTCTGTACAGAGGGATAATAACTTCTTGTTTTCTGCTGGTGATGCCTCACCCTATGCATCCCAGTATCCCCCCAGCCCTCCTTGCTGCCCTCTCACATTGCTTGCCCACCTTTAGGTCATCTGATATGACTACCCCCAGGTCCCTTTCCATTTTTGTTGTTGTTAGTATCTCACCCGCCCATTGTGTACCTGGGTTCCCCTGGGTTTTTTCTTCCCCTGGGTTTTTGTTTCCCAGGTGCATTACCTTGCACTTCTTTGCATTGAATCTAAGCTTCACCTCCTCCATTCCTCCTCCTTGGGTGCCAATCTCTCAGTTCTTGGACTGGAATCTCATTTTTTTTTTGACACCAACTCTGTAATTCTAGTATCTCTCACTTTGTGACACAAATGCAGAATACAAATGCTATTAAACTTTTCATCTGGAAAATTGCACATCAGTGAGATGGCAAACCGTAAGGTGAAAATAATTTTAATGTTCATAGCTAGCACTAACAACCTATACTGACTTTATCAGCTAGTTTGTGAGATTTATTACATGGTGTCAACATATCATGCACCTGCATATCTATTTCATCATTATTCCTGTCCTGAAAATTGTGGAGAAAGGTATCATTATAAGTCTCAGATATCAACCCTACATCACATTCAGAATGCTGGACATTTTTAAAATCAGGGATCTGGAGAACATTTCTAAGTTAAAAATGTCTCCCTGGTATATAATAAATGATAATAATCACTTTTTTTAGATATCATTATGAGATTCTCACTGATCCAAAGCAAAGAGTTTGTATACTAAATATGTTAAGAATTATTTTCCAGTAATGTTATGGATGCTAGGTATATTGGGGAGAATCTGAGGGCTGCCAAACTTTGCTCTTGTACAAGAAGCCGCTTAGAAAATCTTAAACACATAATATTTGAATGCCAATGGTACAAAGAGCCTAAAACCAAATGGATCATACCAATTTGTAATTCAATTCTTTCTGATGATTTGGATCTCTTATTGAAATTGTTGTTCAGTGAATGATGAATTAATTGTCAAATCAACTGCAAGATATTTAGTAAATATAAAAATTCGATCAATGGTCAAAAACAAAGAGGCAGCAGCAAACAATGATTAATTGAGGCACTTCATGGATGTTCTGCAGTGCTAACAAAATTTAGATTTTTAATTATATATTGTTAATTTGTTTTTTTAATGTATATATTTATATAGACTATAGTAAAACCTTGTGGAGATTATATATAGATAAATTGTTTAAAGGGATTCTGTAAGATGTAAAGATCAGTATTTTAATTGTCAAGGTCTATGACCGAACAATAAACTTAACCTACCTGCCTGTACTGCAAAGATAAAGGGCAGGATTCACATAGCCACAGGTAGGACTCCTGCAAAATGCATCCAAAAAGAATGATGCAAGTAGCAAGATGTGTTAAAAGTTGCATCAAGTGGGATTCAGAAATGCAAGGTATGGCAAAACCCGGAGAAACTGCACCTTGCACCCTGCATTCAGAACTGCGTCAGTGCGAAACCTGCGACATGCTATATGGCATGAAGCATCCAAAAACTGTATTCTGGAAACACAGCACAGTTGGCCTGCATCCATCTAAGGCCCCACCACTTAGACCAATGAAAAGGTGGTCTAAGTGCACACCACTATAAAATGGGTGGTGCAACACAGTACAATGGAGACACACCAGAGGACGCAGTGTAAAGACTGTGGAGTGTGACTGTAGAAGAGGATGACCATGCCCGCATGTGTAGCCCTACTGGGCATCATGTTGGCAGCAGAAGGCTGGCAGGGGCAGCAAAGGTGAAGGAGGAACAGCAATGGCAGGATGCAGGGTAATGAGCCACCTCAGGCACAGCAACCAGCCAGGCACATTGCTCCCCTTGTGGTACATGCCAGACAATTCTATGAGGAACACATGGAGGAGCAATGCATAACATGGTACTGTTTGAATAAAGCTGCCATCGCAATGCTGTGCCAGGAAGTGGAGGAGGATCTGGCCACAGCTACAAAGAGGGGCCATGCCATACCTGTCAAAGTGAAGGTAAGCGCAGCACTGTGCTGTCTGGGCACTTGAACATTCCAAAGACCCAGTGATGATATGGTTGGAATATCCCAGACCACTGTATCCTAGTGCCTGAGATAGTTTGTGGATGTCTTGTTGTGATGCCGTGATAGGTATATTGGCTTCCCACAGGATACACAACAGCAGGCCACCAAACAGGCCTTCTATGCACTAGCACAGTTCCCAAATGCCCTGAGCACCATTTGTGCACACATGTGGCAATCAAAGTACCACTGGAGGATGGAGATGTCTTTGTAAACTGCAAGGGGTACCATTCACTGAACATCCAGGTGGTGTGTGACAGCCACTGTCAGATACTAGATGTGGTGGCCAAGTATCCTAAAGTAAGGACAGGGATGGGGCAAAAAGAAATAAAGCCATAAGAAATGTAGGGTGATGAGTACCAATGTCCGTAGTCTAGGTAAAAAGCTCCACAAAATGGTGGCCTTGATGGAAGAGGGATGCCTGGATATTGTGGCAGTCACAGAAGCATGGTACACAGAGAACCATGACTGGGATGTCAACATATCAGGGTGCACAATCTATAGGAGGGACAGGGAGAGAAGAAGAGGAGGAGGAGGAGAAGTAGCTCTCTATGTAAAGGAAGGGATCAAAGCAACAGAACTAAAGGGTAAGCAGGGAAGAGAGAAGGCACTGTGAGTCACCCTGGAGACTGGAAATGGCACCACAATCCACACAGGGGTTGTATACAGACCCCCATCTTAGGGGAAGGAAATGGACAAGAAAATGATACAAGGTATCCTTAGGATGGCAGAAAAAGGGGAGATATTTCTGATGAGGGACCTGAATAAGCCAGATGTTAACTGGAGCACCTTTGCTGCAGCCACATCCAAGAGCAGGGCCATTCTCGATGCCCTACAGGGGACATGTCTCAGACAGCTAGTTTTGGAACCCACTCGGGAGAGTGCAGTCTTAGACCTGGTACTCTCAAATGGGGACGGAAAGAGGATCTCCGATCTTGAAGTGAGTAGCCATCTGGGAACAAGCGACCACCAAACAGTGTGGTTCATGATAAACTTAGCTGTAGAGTCAAGCCATACAAAAGTGAAGGTACTGGACTTCAGGAAGGCTGATTTTGTCAAAATGGGAGAGTGCCTCAGAAAAGCACTAGCAAACAAATAAGTAGGTGGGGTAGAGCAACAATGGGGAAACATCAAACCCACCATCACAGAGGCAATAAACTTTGTGTGAAGCAAATAAACAAATCAAAACAAGAAAAAAAACACTATGGTTCTCAAAAGAAGTGGCAGGGAAAGTTATGGAGAAAAAGATAGCATTCAGGAAGTATAAAGAAACACAGAAGGAGCAGGACAGAAAACTGTACCAGTTAAAGCAGAAGGAAGCAGGGAAGATAGTCAGAATAGCAAAGGCCCAAAATGAGGAAAAGATAGCCAGCTCAGTTAAGAAGGGGGATAAAACCTTTTATAGGTACATTAGGGAGCAAAGAAAGACTAAGACAGGTATACTGAGACTGAATAAAGGGGAAGGTGGTTGGGCAGAGAGCGACAGTGAAAAAAGCAGGGATATTGAACAAATACTTCTGCTCAGTATTCACAATGGAAAAGCAGGGGGAGATACCTAATCCAGTCAATAGAAGCACTCTGGATAAGGGGGTTGATATTAGTCCTTTCACAGAAGAAAAGGTTCTGAGAGAACTCTCAAAACTGAAGGCGGATAAAGCAATGGGGCCTGATGGGATTTACCCCAGAATTCTAAAAGAACTAAGGGAAGAACTAGTAACACTACTGTCTACCCTTTTTAATAAATTATTGGAGAATGGTGTGGTACCAGAGGACTGGAGGAGGGTGGATGTGATTCCCCTTCACAAAAGTGGGAGCAAGACAGACGCAGGAAACTACAGACCTGTCAGTTTGACCTCAGTGGTCGGGAAAATGATGGAATCACTTCTGAATGAAAGAACTGTTGAGTACCTAGAGGCCAGTGGGGCCCAGGACCCAAGGCAGCATGGATTCGCAGCAGGAAGGTCATGTCAGACAAATCTAATTGATTTCTTTGACTGGGTAACCAAAGTAGTAGACCAAGGAGGGGCTGTGGACATGGTCTACTTAGACTTTAGCAAGGCATTTGACACAGTCCCGCACAAAATATTAATAAACAAATTAGCCAGCCTGGGAATGGGTCCCAGGGTGGTAGCCTAGGTGAAATACTAGCTGGACAACAGGACCCACAGGGTAATAGTACATTGAGTCCACAGTGAAGAAAGGGGGGTTACAAGTGGGGTACTGCAGGGTTCAGTACTGGGGCCAGTCCTTTTTAATGTCTTTATAAGTGACATTGCAGAGGGACTGGAAGGAAAAGTATGTCTCTTTGCAGATGACACAAAGATCTGCAACAGGGTTGATATGCAAGGTGGAATGGAAAGGATGAAAAGGGACTTGGCAAGGTTGGAGGAATCGTCAATGTATGGCAGCTTAGAGTCAACGCAAAGAAGTGCAAAGTAATGCACCTGGGAAACAGAAACCCAGGGGAAGAGTACATAATGGAGGGTGAGATACAGACAACAACAAAAATGGAAAGTGACCTGGGGGTAGTCATATCAGATGACCTAAAGGTGGTGCCAGCAATGTGGGAAGGCAGTAAGGAGGTCTGGGGGATTCTGGGATGTACAGGGAGAGGCATCACCAGTAGAAAACAGGAAGTTGTTGGTCCTCTGTACAGACAGTTGGTAAGACCACATCTGGGGTACTGTGTACAGTTCTGGAGACCCCATCTCCACAAAGACATAGACAGGGTGGAGGCTGTCCAGAGGAGGGCAACCAAAATGGTGCCGAGTCTGCACCAGAAGACATATGAAGAAAGACTAAAGGAGCTTAAGATGTATAGCCTCGAGGAAAGTAGGGAGAGGGGATATGATAGAAACTTTCAAATACCTCAAAGAATCAACGAAGTCCAAGAGGGTAGCATCTTTCAAAAGAGATGTGCAAGAACAAGGGGACAATTTGAAGATAATGGGAGACAGCTCAGAGGTAATGTGAGAGATATTTCTTCACAGAGAGGGTTGAAGATGCATGGAACAGCCTTTCTGAGGAGGTCGTAGAGTCAAAAACAGTGGGGGAATTCAAGAATACATTGGACAGACATAAGGCAATTCTAGTGGGGGTAGGAGGAAGTAGGCTGTTGGTTAACTAGGATCTGCAGTTTATCCATTAGGTAGAGAAATGGGCAAACTAGGTGGGCCAAGCGGTCCTTATCTGCCATCAAATTCTATGTTTCTATGGATCCAGCCATGATTCCTTCATATTCTGGCAGAGTGGCCTGCACCAGGCATTCCAGAAAGGTGAATTGGAAGGTGGATGGCCGATAGGTGAGTGGAGATATACACAGATAGAGCATGGTGGGCTGGGTGCACTGCATAGAGACAACTGGACATGACATACTGCCAGTCCAGGGCTAACCATCCACTGTACTGCACATTCCACAGGTGACAGTGGATATCTCTAACTGCCATGGCTGATGACGCCGGTCAGACACCCACAGAATGCATCGGATTAGGCGTATAATGATGCACACGTCACAACACAAGCTGTGATTGACAGAACCTTTGGGATCCTGAAGGCACGCTTCAGGTGTCTGGACAGAGCATGTGGAGCACTGCAATATAACCCGGAGATGTGCTGGAAGATCATCCTTGCATGCTGCATCCTGCATAACATTCCCTAAGTCAGAGGGTACCGCTGCCAACAGAGGATCCTGTGCATGGTGTCAGGGATGCAGAGGAGGCCAGTGAGGATGTAGATGTGGGTCATCATCATCACTGAATGCCAGACAATGCAATAACAGGCTGGCAGGTCTGTGCAGAACTCATCAGGAACCATTTCGCCTAAGGACAGCTGTGACCCTTGGGTGGCACCGGCAGATGAACACCCAAACAGTGAAGGTCGCCAAGACCTGAATGACAACACATGTGAATGCCACAGCAACACAGACCACCACACAGGAACATCTGCCTGCTGCAGTGCACAACACAGGGGTGCACTGTGACACAAACAGTTCCCTTGTCTGGTGTGTCACCCCTGGCGGACAATGCAGGCAATCACAGTGTTACAGGACAGTGTGTGAGAGAATGCTGTGTGTTGGTACACATGTCCACACGTATCAACTGTGGAGTCCAAGCTGCACCTGAAAGGAGTGATGTGTCCGTGACAGGGTGTCACTGTAGGGTGTGGACATGGGGCTAGAGGGGCATGTAGGCAGTGTTGACCAGTCGCTGAAAGGTACAGCCAATGACCAGAATGGAACCTGCATGTCTGGCCCCACCCACTGGACACACAACGCCACACCACAGACATCCCACATAGACAACACACTGCCACACCACCATAACCGTGCCACATCCACCCCAGCAGGCCTGCACCACCATGAAGATACACATGTGCAGCACAGGGCAGTACCAACACACATCACAACCACAGTGACTGCCACACCAAGCACAGCCCAGGAACAGATGCAAGGGTAGAGTACACACACTATCGATTGCAGCAGAAAGATATCACACAAAGTGCAACATATGGTAAATGCACACTCAACCTGTGGTAGGAGGTGGAATGACACGCAATTGCAGGGGAAATGGTTGTGTAGTTATGCAGGGAGTGCACACCACAGCATGGGAAACATGGCTCCCTGCACAAGGGAGTTAAAAGCAGTGAATTTGACAGTTACACATGCCCATATCTTGTCTGCCAGTGCAGAGATGAATACCCAAAGTGGCAGAGGACCTAATTTCAGCCCCAATGAGACAGTCCAGCTGGTCAGCCTGGTCCAGCAATGGGCCAGGTACCTGCTGCCCTGCCAGCAAAAGACACACCCCTGGTGAAAGGGAACAGGTGTGGAGGAGGATCACTGCCAAACTGTTCAGAAAGCATGGGGTCAGGAGAACACCCAGGGAGCTGAAGTAACGTTGGCAGGACCTTGCCAGGAGGGATGCTGTCATACTGATGCACATGAGAAGGATGGTTATGGATGCTGATGTGGCTATGCAGATGGGCAGGCCACACCAGTATGGTAGGTATTCCATACATGTAACAGTCATGCCTATACCACATCTGTCGACCAAACACAGGGCCCAGTGCAGACACTAATGGCTGTCCACTCATGTATCCACAGGTGGTAGTGACAGCAGTGCCAACAGACAGCAGTCAGAGAAGGGATGGAGGAGCACACACCAGCAAGCAAGAAGGGATATGGCCCCACGAATCCAAGGTAGGTCACATAATAAATGTACAACAGCCTGGGAGCTTGGGTTCATGCATGGTCACACCATGTGTGGGTTACTGTGCCAGGGTTGCATAGCAAGTGCACCACGTGTGCAGACATCAGTCATGATGTGTGCCACACAGATGCCAGGATGTGCAACATATACACACCTGTTGTGTGACAGGGCCACAAAGGTGGGCACTGGCATTTGTGTGCAGTGATCCGGCACACATGGGCCAGCACACGGGCCCATGTCGTGCAATGTGCACATGCAGGGGCATATGCTCCTTGCAGAACAAGAGGGGGGGCAAGGGGGGGGCTGTGACCTGGTCGCATGCCTGCAGGATGACCTGCCATAGTATGTATGTGTGCCCTGCACACAGAATGGCATGTTCTGTCCAATGTCCTATGGTGGTGCATGCATGCTGGGAACCAGTATGGGCCCCTGACAGGGATAGAAGCCGAGCAGGCCTGCACGCTTGTCAGACAATGATTGCCTGTGCTGCAGCAAAGGTGTAAGAGTGGGCCCTGGGGGGGTACAGTTATGGCCTGCATGTAACTGCAGGCACCGGGCATGTGCCACAGTTTTGGGACTGCTGGTGACAGTAGTAGGACAGGGAATAGTGAGGGTCCCCTTAGAGACAGTGTGGGGACAAAGGTGTCTGTGACTGTGCAGTCACAGTTGTGGTCCTGTACCAATATAGCAATGCATGTAATGAACAAATACTGTGGAACTGAGTGGAGACAAATACCCCCATGTGTATGGTCCCTAGAACACCCAGAATCCCCTCCACCCCATGGATGAGCATGATGAAATACACATGACATGGCAGAAGACATGTGTCTGTTGCAGAATGTGCATGGGATGGTCATCAAAGTGGTGGCGGACAATACAAGACAGCAGCACATCCACCATGGTGCACATGATGTGTGGGTCATGTATGTGGTTGGGGGGCCCATGGGCTCAGAGGGACACGGTGACAGGCAGCAAGGTCATGCACATGGTGCCATCATGGTGCAACAATGCCATGTGATGGTGTCCTGCGACATGTGGATCATGCCATGGGCACATGGGGTGTGCAATGGTACATGTGCACATGCAGAGCCACCACAACACAGTGTGCCTACCATATGGGGTCATATCAGACCCACCTCAAGTGCCCGGTCAGACAGTCAGACCGTTGATGGAACATAGGCAGGTACATGGGAACAGACATGGATATAGGGTAGGAGTGGGGTTCCAGTTGTCAGATGGTAGGCAGGGGTCCCTGAGAGTGGGGCCTGACAGGCCCACTCCATAGGTAATGAGGACTGCATAGAGGAGGGGACACGGGGGGGGAACGATATAAGGGGAAATGGTTACAGAGATGACAGGAACAGGGTGGAGAGTGGTCCCAGTGAACACATGAGGCCTGGGAACATATGCAACCGACATATAGCATCACATGGCACATGGGAGGGAGGACATTGCGCCAAGCAGGGAAACGTGTGCAAACCAGTACCAGGGCTGTGAGGTGAGTGTCCCAAGGTATAGGATAGTCACATAGGAAAGAGCTAAGAAGGGGGTGCAATGCATGAATGGGAGGGGTGAAGGTGTGCAAGGTATATGTGGGTGGAAGGCAGGACAGGAGTCCGATGGCTGCAAGGCCAGGACCCATGGGACATGACACCAGGATTGGGGGTAGTATAGGGACATTCAGCACAAATGGTGTACCTGGACTGGGTGTGAGCAGAGCAAAGCAGAATGAGCTGTAGGGCGGGGGATACTGTGTTGTTGGGAAATTGCCACCCACCGTGTGGTGGATTGCAGCACCCCAACTGGCACACGTGCAAGGGAGCAGGACCTGATGCAGGCATGGCAGGACAGGCACCCGATGCAGGCGGTCCATGGTCTGCCTCAGACATGTACCACTCTGGACCCTGTACCGTCTAATGGGGTGATGGGTGGGAGTGTGGTGGCGGAGGACCCACTGGCTGGGACTGAGCAGTCCTCGGTGCGTGTCACGCTCAACGTGGGGATGGACGTAGAAGATCAGGGTACAAAAGTGAATGCTGTTGGGTGGGCAGAGTGTTGGCTGGGCACATGGAGTGGATACAAGCATGCCGGGACATATGATAGAGATGGGATGATATGGGAAAGGAGCTTGCGGAGCACACAGGGGCATGCACTAGTACACTGTCCAAGGATGGTGGGGCATGGACCCCCAGATGGATGCCCCTGGGACAGGGAGGTTGTGAGGGCCATGACAGAGGCACTCTGAGGGTTAATAATTGCCAGGAAGGGGTAGGTGAAGGAGATATATATATGAAGATGTCCAGAGAGATCAGTAGACCTGCCAGGGCAGCCATGGACCACAGGGAGCTGATGCTGGCACAGAGTATTGTACACAGAGGTAAACAACCACTTCAAATGCATATGCAGCATAAGTGAAAGTGGGAACAAGGACCAGATAGTGGATCTGTGGAAGGATGGGGGTGGGTGGAGAGAGGGGTCAATCATGCAGAGTAATGAAATATACACATCTGTTCAGTGGACATGCAGAGGACGGGTGGGTGGACAGTGGTAGGGAAGTGGTGACAGACGTAAAGAGTACCAGGCCCGAGGCACTAAACAGATTGATGGCACCGAGGGTCAATAAGGCAGTGGCGTCAGACAGCAGTCACCCCAAGGTGCAGATGCAGTATGCTGAGGTAATGACAGGGTCACTGGTTGACCCCGTGCAATAACCTCTGGACATAGGATGCATAACACAGGACTAGGAGATGGCCCATGTGGCAAACATACACAACAGTGGTCCAAAGGATGGACCAGAGAACCACAGATCAGGGTGCCACATGGAAAGTGTGAGCAAGGTTTTGGGGACACATCTGAAAGAGAGGCCTGTGACCATTCTGAAGGACAATGGTCTCCTGGGTGTGCGTCATCATGGGTGTGACTCATACAGAGCTTGCTGGACCAGCCTCATAGAGTAATATGATTGGGTGACACAGGGGACTAGACAAGGCCCATGCAGTGGATGTCCTGTATCTGGCATTCAACATCCCATATGACCCCATGACCAATGTGGGGCGATGCTGAATGCTGATATCTGTGAGGGAGTGGGGCACAGATGGTGACAACCATAACACTGGTTAGAGGGTAGGCAGCAGTGTGTGGTGGTGGTGAGAGTGGAAGTCCAGCACTGAGGACAGTGAGAGGCAGGGTGGCACAGGGATCTGTGCTGTGCCTGATGTTCCTTGTTTGTTACATAGCTTTTTTCCCACATGGGAGACGATGTAAGGTCAGTCTGTGTGCAGACAACACCAACATGGTGGTGGTCGATGGCATAGAAGGCTGTAAGGAGCTACAGGACAACCTGACTATATTGCAGCAGTGGTCAGTGACATGGCAGATGGTGTCCTCTCCTAGTAATCCATGTTACAGCAGTTTGGTGCAAGGAACAAGTGGAAGGATGGTCACCTGGGAGGGGTACGGTGTGAAGCACCGGGGAAGACAATGAACTACAAGCACATACAACAGGGGGCATGTACAACACTGCACACTGTAGGAAGGCAGCAGAATGAGCCAACGTGATGCTGGGGTGCATAGCAAGGGGACCATCCCCAAGGGATATTGCGGTACACCTCCCCACAAATGGGTCACTGGTCAGGCCACACCTGGTGTACTGTGTGTACTGGTGGCATACATTACACAAGATGGACTTCAGATAGGTGGAGTGGGTGCAGCCCCAAACAACACAGCACAGCCAGGGACAGGTGGGCATGCCAGACAAGGGAAGGCAGGGGGAGGTAACTATGTACACCTTTGATGAGGGGAGGGATAGGGTGGATCACATTGACAGCCATAAATGTGTGACAGGGTTAGGCAAGACACAGACAGAGGGGATCCTCAGCCTCATAAGAGGGAGGGATACGAGATGGCGTGGTCTGTGATGGGAGCGAGGATGTATTGTGAGGGAGATGAGGAGACATGCAAGGGAATGGTGGGGGATGGATGGAACGCAGTACCACAGGTGGTGGTGGACTGTAAGATCGTGGCCTCTTGCAAGAGGTGATGGGAAAAAGTGAGGGGGGAATCTAGGGAGGGTAGGTACAGGAGTAGCAGCTGTGCAATGTGGTGCCAGCAACAAAATTGAGCATGCACTGTAGACAGTGGGACCTTATTCCACTGTGGTTTTGTATGTCTGTTACTTTTTACATCTATTGGGAACATGGCTGGCACACATCACAGCACAGGACAGTGACGGATGACAGTGGCACAGTTATCAGTGCATTATGCAGTGAGGTCTATTAGCTATACGAATTGTGATCTCACAATGGAAGGGTACTACACCTGTGCTCCCATTTCCAACAGGTGAACAGCATAACAGCAGAATGGGGATGGTACCAGACACGCCTTGGGCACACATCATGTTTCAGGCCATGGATTGTGTGAAGAGTGAGGAGGCATGGGAGTACATATCCCAGTCAAGGCGACTGCATAGGTGTGTACATTCACTACCACCTACGGATGATGAGCAGTCCATTGGCAATGGTAATGGCCAGAAAGAGGAACCTGCATCTGAGAACAACAACATGTACACTGCACCAGTGGACCATGTGCCTAACACTGATACTGCCACAGCCTCACAGGACACATATGACATATCCAAACATATGGATGATGGCCAGGACATGGTGGTGGACACTGCCCATCAGGGTGTGGCCACAAAGGGTGCTGGGGATGAGGCATCTGCTACAGGTGTGCAGGTGGTTGTGGAGGCTGTAGGCCATGGACACAGCTAGGGGAATGCACAGGTGGTGCAAGACCAGGATAGGGATGTGTTTGACCAAGCAGGCCAACAGGAAGTGATAGGGGTGCCATTTGAATATGTGGGGCAGGACCAACAGACTGCAGGTGGAGAATGTGCAATGGGTGCAGGGGATGAGGGTGGGGTGGACACAGCTCTGCCTGTGCAGCCCTGTGATGTGGAGGTGCACCAGAGGGTGATGGGGAAGGATGTGGGCCAGCAGGCCTCAGGATCACATGCATGGCAGAATATTACAGGTTCTACAGGGCCACATAGAGGAATGTATGCACCATGTTGAAGGCCTACATAGTGCATTGGGTGCAATGATGGCTGTCATGTGACAACTACATACATTGTAGTATGTCTCTTTGCAGTTGACACAAAGATCTGCAACAGAGTTGATGCACAAGGTGGGGTGGAAAGGATGAGAAGGGACTTGGCAAGGTTAGAGGAATGGTCAAATGTATGGCAGCTTAGATTCAATGCTAAGAAGTGCAAGGTAATGCACCTGGGAAACAAAAACCCAGGGAAAGAGTACACAATGGGGGGTGAGATACTAACAACAACAAAAATGGAAAGGGACCTGGGGGTAGTCATATCAGATGACCTAAAGGTGGGCAAGCAATGTGAGAGGGCAGCAAGGAGAGCTGGGGGGATACTGGGATGCATAGGGAGAGGCATCACCAGTAGAAAACAGGAAGTTGTTATCCCTCTGTACAGACAGCTGGTGCGACCCCATCTGGAGTACTGCATGCAGTTCTGGAGACCCAATCTCCACAAAGATATAGACAGGATGGAAGCTGTCCAGAGGAGGGCAACTAAAATGGTGTGGGGTCTGCACCGGAAGACATATGAAGAGAGACTTAAGGAGCTGAATATGTATAGCCTCGAGGAAAGGAGGGAGAGGGAACATGATAGAAACTTTCAAGTACCTCAAGGGAATCAACAAAGTCCAAGAGGGTAGCATCTTTCAAAAAAAGAGGTGTGCAAGAACAAGGGGGCACAATTTGAAGATAGAGGGGGCGGCTCAGAGGTAATTTGGAAGTATTTTTTCACAGAGAGGGTTGTGGATGCATGGAGCAGCCTACCAGAAGAGGTTGCGGAGTCAAAAACAGTGGTGGAATTCAAGCATGCATGGGACAGTCATAAGGCAATTCTAGAGGGCGGGGTAGGAAGAAGTAGGCTGCTGGTTAACTAGGATCTGCAGCTTATCCAATAGGTAGGGAAATGGGCAGACTGGGTGGGCCAAGCGGTCCTTATCTACCATCAAATTCTATGTTTCTGTGTTTCTATGTTGCATTAGCAGGACTCAATACACACTCATGTACCATGTGCTGTATATCGGGTGACACTGTTGGTTATGCAGCCCATCTCGCTGTGACAGTTATACAGTTTCAACACCCCATATGGTGCTCCATGTGGTACTACCCTGGCCAGTCCTTCATCACAACTATGTGCCGTGCATGTTGTAGTCTTCAGTTGTACACAGCAAGGTTATGCATTAGGCATATGTGCTGCATGCATGTCATGTCATTTGTACCATGTTACTGTTCATGCTATGTTTTTTGAGTCTTATTTGAGCAGGTATCGCAAATGTGTATGAATTTCCAGTCACATTTCCATATCATGCACATGTGTCTGTACTGTACCTCCATTTGTACCCACACCCAGTCCAATGAATAAACCATTGTTACATGTTTAGTCTCTGTTGTATATTGTGCTGTTGGAGTAGCGTCAATGCTGCATTGTTGCCCCATTGTAACTTGGTAGGGTACGGACCTGCCATGTGTGAGATTGCCCATGCACGCATGCACTGCTGCCACTGTGGTTGTGTACCATGGCCTGTGGAGGTGCTATGTGGTGTGTGTCACGCCAGGATGCCACTTGACATGTCCCCTTGTGTACAGGATCTGCACATGTGTGATGTTGTGTCCTCATGCACTGCTGGCCACAGTTACTGGCGTCCAGTCCATCCATGGGGAACATGTTGCAGTATTCATGGGCCTGCCCTGGAACAATGTCACACAGAGCAGGGCCCACCAACACATGCATGGATGTCAGGCACAGCCTTACTGTTGCTTGTACACTGAGATGTTGACTGTGTGTTGTTATGCCACTGCCTGTACACAGAACTGGAAACGCACATCACCCAGGTCTGCTGTCAGTTAGACACACCTCATCCAGAGTGTTCGGACATGTGTGGTGCAGTTGTGAACACCCATACAAAACAGGCTACCAGTGACAGGCATGATCCACCCTGTAAGTGACACGGCCAAGTGTAGTGGTCCAGACATGTAACTCCCCTGTTGATGGTATAATGACCTGTTCAGGCTATCCTGTGCCACCTACATTGCCCTGCAGCAATTCAGTCCAACATAGTATGCAAAGCACCATACCATGTGCCTAACTTGTCTACTGGTCCAATGCTAGGCAGCCAGTGTGTATAGTGTTGGTCATATGTGTGTATGCCACATGGGTGCAGCGTTGAGTGGCAGGGATGGGAATAGTGGACATGTCCATGGCAGGTCATGAATGTGGTGGTCTGCTCTACAGACACAGGTGGGCATGACAGGGTTGTGGTGCTGTGTGCTGCATGGGGCCACATGGTCATGGTCTACCACACATCAGAGGTGTGCATGCCACATATGGGTATGACATTGTGGTCTCTGCAGCCACACGGGGGGTGGTGGTCATACTGCCCTGTGTAGGCCATGCATGACACCATGAATGCCATGGTAGTTGCAGCAGACACTGCACATGTGGTGTGTGTGTGTAGCATACAGTAGGCTGTGACCGGGTGACTGGCTTGCCATGTCTCCATGACACTATCAACATGTCTGTGCATGTGCCCTCCACAGCCCCTCTGGAACGTAGCATATGGCAATGGGTAAACCCACATTGCAATGGCATGTCTGTTGTGGCATATCTCACACTGTGGTTGTTGCATCCATCCACTGTGTGCAGCCACACCACACACATCACATGTGCAGTGCATGCCATGTGTTCCGCCATGGACTGACCCACACCATGAGAGTGTATGCTGCCTGTGCTACATGTGTTCCCACATTGCCCTGACCTCTGTGGTCTGGTGTCTGTGCCTTCCACTGTCCCTTAGCCAGTGTGGCATAACCTGTATTATTAGATGGCAAGGATACATCCAGGAAGCAGACTGGCTGCTGCAGACTTTGACCTGTGATGATATCTCACAATATCATCATGGTCCACAACTCATCAACAAGATCAGCCATTCACTAACACTGTAGGGCCATTTTATAATCGCAATGAAACACTCCAGGGTGTGGTTTATCATGGGATATCTTCACGTCTCAGATGCATGAGACACTTGGCCTGTGGCCTCGTGCCTCACAATGCACCTGTGGCATGATGATATCTCATGATATGTCACACCCTGTTGTGCAGTATTGCTTAACTGTACAATGGTGTGTGCTAATCCTGTACTGTCATTGGTCAAACCTTGTCACATGACCATGGGTACATCCTACAGAACACACGCCTGAGGAATGGCATTCATTATGAACATTATTACATTGCATTAACTGTATATATGGATCCAATGTCATATCACAATATAGCACACCAGGCTGTGTGTTATTTGGTGGTGTACCCACCTCCTGAGTGATTCTGTCAGTCAGCTGCACATCATGACACACCACACAATGCGTGCTTAGCATCTCCGTAACCCACATCCTGTTGTGCCTTATTGTTGAACTGTGCAACATGTCACACCCATACTGGCCTGTGTGTGCATGCCTGTGCATGCTGTCTGGCCCCATCTTAGTACCCCGCTTTGCTACATGCTACCATGCAGCACTGTATGGATGTATCACACTGTGTCATAGTGGTATTTGACTCTTCATGGTTTATTTACACATCACAGTACCAGACTTGACATCATTGTCAGCTATTCACTTTACACTACTGACATTGTGCAAGGGTGTTGTTTACACATCCCACGTACAGCATTGCACTATACATTCCTTCGGCTGTTCCTGCACAGCACATGTAACACACAGCTAACCCCACCCTCATTACACTGTATACCTGCATGTCCCACTGTGGCAGGCTGAACATGGCCGCACAGTCACACCTACCCTTGTACTCATACCCCTGTGGCATTGTGCTAGCCCATAGGGCCCATTCCAGTGTATCACCTGTGTGCATAATTGAGGTCAAGTGGTGGGGTCTTCCTGCTTCCGCAGCCTGCCACACCAATGTGGCAGTGCCTCAGGGGTCTGCTGCTCTTGCTGTGGTACTGCCACAGGCTGGGTGCCATCTGTGTTGCCTGACCCACTGGTGCATGTGTCAGCCTTCCCTGTCATGGTCCCCTCACTATGTGTCTGTACAGTGCTCTCTCCCCCCTCACCATGGGTCTGCACATGACTCCTTCTCCTTTTTCCCTTTGTGTGTAACACTTCTGTTAGTGTGTTGCCATTCATAACAGTTCTGTGGCCTGTTGTTATTGTTCTGCATGCACCACCAGTGTCTGGCTGTATGGCCGTGGGAGGCCATGTGTTGGCACTGCAGCTGTTGGCACACACACAGCAGCACTTGTGCTTGGCATGGTGTTCGGTGCTGGTTGTGGTGTGCCTTCAGCATAATCTGTGTGTGTGCACTAGTTTGTATGCCTGTGTTGTTGTTGCTGGGTCCTGTGCCACAGGGCTGTTAAAATGTCCTGCAGGGCAGATGCCATCATCACTCTGTGCCTCTACTGACATATGGTTGATTGTTCTATGGCTCGGGTTGCCCTGTCCAGGGCCTCACCTTGTTCATGCATGGTAGACTGCACCCCGTACAGGGCCACAACAACATCCGCCAAAGCAACAGATGTTTCCCTGCTGGTGGCCTCTATTGTGGTTGTTATGTTAGGGCATATAGCCCCGTAATGTCTGGTTCTGTGTCTCAGTGCATTGTCATATGTTCCTAAGCTCCCCAGTCTCTACCTCTTGGCCCTGGCACACACTCTGGCAGTATGTAACAAATGGTATTACTGGTGAGTCTTGCACTGCCTGGTGTGCTGCAGCTGCCGCCAGTGTGGCCTCCAGGTCTGCTATCAGTGATGGGCTGAGGTAATCTGCTACATTGTACTGTATGCTGTCCTTGTCATGGACTCTGTAATCCAATGACTGAGGCTGGGCAACCCCATCATCTGTTGCTGTGTCACGGTCATCACCATATCCCGCCACTGTGCTGTCCTCCTGCATTCCTGCAGACTGGCCATCCAAGCTCTCCACTGGGCTCCTGTGGCATGCTGTGCTGCTGCTGCTGTTGCTACTACTGCTTGTGGTGGTGGTGGTGGTGGTGGTGGTGCTGCTGCTGCTACTACTGCTGCTGGGGTAGGGGGGTCCAGCCAGACTCCAGGAAGGTCACAGTGGTTTGTAGTTCAGTTCAGCCAGTGAACTACTGACCTGGGAGACAGCTTTATTTAAAAAAAAACAAATAACCTCCTGACTGCTAGTAGCCTATTTTAAGTGTTAGGCAACACAGGTAGTTTTCATTGGGAGGCTTTGGGCTGTTTTGTGTAGCTCTCTGATCCACAACTCCAGACACTTCTGGGTTATGGCACTGTTTGAAAGCCGTGGGGCTCAGTGAGGTGCTTCATTGCTACTTCAGTGTTCCTGTGTGACCACCAAAAGCGGTGTAACATGGGGCTGGGGTATTGTGTGGCAGCTTGTCTGTTTGCTCTGTGCTATGTGTAAAGGGGTACAGTGATCTGGATGAAAACTGAAGGACAGGGTGTGTTTTTTGGCCAGACTCCAGGAGGGTCACTGTGGTTTGTAGTTCAGTTCAGCCAGTGAACTACCAACTTGGGAGACAGCTTTATTTTAAAAAACTTAAATAACATCCTGACTGCTGGGAGCCTATTTTAACTATTAGGCAACACAGGTAGTTTTTATTGGGAGGCTTTGGGCTGTTTTGTGTTGCTCCCTGATCCATGACCCCAGACACTTCTGGGTTATGGCACTGCTTAAAAGCACAAGTGACAAGTGGAGTGGCGCTAAGTAATGGGGCGAGAGCAGAGATATCAGGAAAAGAGTATTGAATGCCATACTACAAGTCGAAATCATGGACAATTTGTTTGTAGCATTAAAAACCGGAGAGCTGGAGATAAAATGTGATGAGTGTAGCATGTTTACAGTGAGTAAGGTGTCTGTCTTAGTGAAATATTTCTGTGCACAGTGTCTAGAGGTAAGAACACTTAAATCAAGAATTGTAGGCCTTGAGCTAGAATTGAAAGGTTATAAACAAGGAAAATTGGATGAAAATGTAGGCCAAGGGGAGGCAAACAATAAGAGGGATACAGATACTGCTGATAATGAGGATGAATGGGAAACAGTTCATAAAGCAAATAAACAAAAAAGGGACGATGGGCAATGGCATTCACACTCCCCACATCTAACAGTTTTACATCCTTGATGAGTCAGGGAGAAACTGAGGGCAATATGACTAGGGCATCAATAGATATCCCATCTGTATCAAATAAACCATCTACTAGCTCAGAAGTTACAGTAGATCAATGTTTGATTCAAAAGCTTGTCTCTGATCAGAGACATGGCAGCACAATAATGAACCAAAGTGGGCAGGAAATAGAGCACAGTGTTACTGACCCTTTACCATCAATGGCCGATGTTGAATACAGGAATCAATCCCAGTTAGCTCCCCCAGAGGTGCATTTAGAAAATGAGCACGAAACTATGAAGATAAACATGAATCCTATACGAATTGTGGAACAGATGAGGATCTTTATTGTGGGTGACTCCATTATTAGATATACAGATGCCTACACCACAAGTGGTAAAAAGGAGCAGGTAATGAGCTCCTATTTTCCAGGAGCAAAATTGAAGGATGTGGTAAAGTTCTTACCTAAAATTGTTACCCAAAGAACGATAACCCAGTGGTTGTGATCCATGCAGACACAAATGATCTAAGATGGACAAGGGAGGACCAGATGCATCTGGACTACATGAAAATGGCTCTTTTAGTTCAGGGGGTTGGGGGTACTGTAATGTATTTAGAGATCTTACTAGTACCTCAAGCAAGTCAGGAGGTGAATCACAAAATTATTAGAATCAACAACTGATTAAGGAGTTGGTGCTTAATACATGGCATAGAATGCATCAGAACCTGGGAAAATTTTGTTAATAGCCATTCATTATTCAGTAAGGATGAACTTCATTTTAGTAGATCTGGAAGTAAACAGCTTGGATTGACTTTTAAAGATAAAATAAATAAAGTTTTTAAACTTGTGAGCGGGGGGAGAGGGGATGTTCTGCTGCTGGGGTATATACATGGTAACAACTTACCCAGGAGTGTTATTGATTCAGCTAAGGTTATATGTAGACTCCCTAGATTTAAGTGCACAGAGGGTATTAATAAACAAAAAGGTGTTTCACATCATGGTCTGAAAATACTTCTTCTAAATGCGAGGAGTCTAAGAAATAAATATGATGAATGATAATATGTCTTGCTAAATAAACAGAGAGATGTTTGTGGAATTATGGTACATGGCTTAATGAAGGAGATTGGATGGAGCACATAAAGAGGTATGACTTTTTCCATAACGACAGAGCTGCCAAAAAAGATGGTGGTGTTGGAATCCTTGTAAGCGCTGAGTTGAAAGCATATCAGATCAGCTTCCCGGATAATGGGAATATTGAACAGGTATGGGTTAAAATAAAAACCAAGAGGTATCTAAAAATTTATATATGTTACCGGCCCCCCAATCTAACAGAAAGGGAGAACATATGATTTTTGGACTTTATTGAGCAAGTTAACCCCTCAGATGACTGTATCATGATCTGGGATTTCAATTTTCCTAAAATTAATTGGGAGTTGTTACACTGCTTTACAGTATTAGAGAACATATTTATTAATTCTTGTGTAATTAATGGTGTGGAGCAATATGTGAAGGTTGCAACTAGGGAAAATAATATTTTGGACCTCTTATTTTGTAATATAGAAAAAGGGAGTTAAGAATGTAGCCATCTTACCTCCTCTAGGTGCAGGAGACCATAATATGGTAATATGCACCCTAGTGGATGAACTTGAGAAAGTCAAAGGGCTCACTAAACTGAGAAATTACACCAAGGCAGACCTAAAGAGCATTAGGCAGTACTTAACAGCTTGGGATTAGGAAAAGGAGCTCGAGGACAAACCTTTACAGATAGCATTATTGTACAGATAATTGTGTACCCTTCTCCCGGAAACAGGGGTCGAACCCCAAAGTGATTTTCACTCAAAATTAACTCAAAAAGGTTATTAAAAACTAAGGAACAGTTGTACAAAAAATATAAGATGAATCCATTTCCAGAAAGACAGCTGACATATAAACATTGTAATAAAAAATGTAAGCGGGAAATCAAACAAGCTAAAGTTAAAGCAGAGCTGGACCTGGCAAAATGTAAAAAGGATAATTATAGGCATTTTTATAATTATGTGGGTAGTATGAGGAAGCGCTCAAACCAAATAACAGGAATAAGGACGGAGATGCAATTCTTACAGACGAGGAAGGCATAGCTAAGACATTTAATGATTACTTTATACAGTAAGTGTGTACTAGAAAAAAGAGGATAATTATATAATTAGACCCTGTGCATCACAGAACAGGAATAATGACAAATTGATCATCAGTAATAAACAGGTGTATGATAGGCTAGTTAAACTCAACATACTCAAATCGGGCGGTCCAGATGGTATACATTCTCATTTACTGAAACACGTGGTAAAAGTCCTCTGTGGCCCTCTTGCCCTTTAGTTTAATGTATCTTTAACAAGGGTTCAAGTTCTTAATGGATGGAAACAGGCATACATCACCCCAATACATAAAAAGGGGGATAGGAACGGGGTTGAAAACTATCTACCAATTAGCATAACATTGGCTGTTGGCAAGATAACGGAGGGTTTTGTTAAAAATTACTTGGAGGAAAATATCAGTAAGCCAGGTCTCCATGATTTCAAACAGCACGGTTTTGTACGTGGAAGAACTTGTACTAGTAATCTTTTGGATTTTTTTGAGCCCATCAGTCAGGCCCTGGATCAAGGCCTACCTGTTGATGTTGTTCATTTGGACTTTTTGAGGGCTTTTGATTCCATGTGACACCAAATATTGCTGGGTACACTAGTCAAACTAGGCATGGATTCTAGTGTCACTGCCTGGGTATATTCATAGTTGAAGGCTAGAGTACAGAGAGTCTCAATCAGGGATGTACTTTCAGACTGGGGCCTGGTGACGAGTGGTGTGCCACAAGGGTTTGTTTTGGGCCACTTGCTGTTCACCACCTTTGTGTCAGATATGCAAACTTCAGAGGGGATATGCTTGCAGAAGAATGCAGATGATATTAAACTTGGGGCGATAGTTAATGATGAAACAGCCATATGTGTACTCAAAAATCAACTTAAAGAATTGGAGTTGTGGGAAGGGAGATGAAAGTTGAAGTTTAATGTAGATAAGTGTAGTGTCATGCATTTTGGTGTGAATAATCCTTTGGCCCAGTATAGTCTCAATGACAAGATCATTCTCAGTTCAGACAAGGAAAAGGATTTAGGTGTGTTAATAACTAATAAATTAAATGTTGAATAACATAACAGAGAGAGTTCTAAAGGCAAACAGAATAGTAGGAAATATTCTGCATAACATAAAAAGTAGAAGCAGAGAACTATTTATACCACTCTACAGGACACTGGTTAGACCAGTTTTGGAATACGGTTCCCCATTTTCTACCCCTCAGAGTAAAGGCTGTACCAAATTAGAAAAAACGGTGCAGAGATGGTTCACAAAGAAGGTTCAGTCTATTAATGAGAAGAACTATAAAGACAGATTGAACAGTCTGGGCATGTATTCCATGGAATACAGAAAGGTAAGAGGGAATCTCTGTTTTGTCTACAAGGCATTGCAGGGTGAGTTACTCTGGGAATCAACAGGTCTAGTAAAAAACAGTTGTGTGGGAGAGAGACTAGAATTCATGGTCACCAGCTGAAAGGGAAGTTGTATAAGACAACAAGATGAGGTTCTTGGTTTAGCCAGAGAGTGGTGGATTCATGGAATGCACTCCCACTAGAAATTGTTAATGCACATAGTTTTGTATCCTTCAAAAATAGACTAGATAACTATATGGATAGTTCAGTAAGGGATACTTTCCACTGAAATGTGGCAAGTCTGAATGGCTTATGGCCGCTTGACATGTAACAATCTATGATCCTATGATCTTCATCATCATCATCATCCACACCATGCTGCATCCTCTGCCTCCTATGTTCATTTTGTTGCCTGGTTGTCCCTGGTCTGTTCTCCTTCGATGGCTCTGCTGTGTGCACTTTTGGGGGTTATACATCCGTACATTGACTGCCATTCCATAACATGCATATCCCTACCTTTGTATGCTATGATGTGGACACTGTCCCTATGCTGGCCATGTTGCACTGCCTGCCAGTTGCTAGCTGTCTGAGCTTGCAGGCCAACCACATGTCCTGGTGTGGAACATGCTGTGGTCCACTGTTCTGACAGACATGCCTGTTTCTTGACCTACCCTGTACATTCCCCTGCACATTGGTTTGATGTCCTTTGCAGTGCAACACCCTCCATGACGGATGATGATGATGTGTGTGTGTGTGTGTGTGTGTGTGTGTGTGTGTGTGTGTGGTCCGGCCCATACCCACATCACTGTGTCACCCCTGCACCATTGTTTTCATACACTGCTGCTGCTGTGGCATATGTTGCACATGGCATTCCTTGCATGTTGGCATGGGATAGCTTGGATTCCTGCCTACAGTGCAATCACACCATGGACATTAGATGTCTGCTGTGCTTGGCATCACACCATCACTGTCATGGCTCCCATATACAGGAGGCATGTGGTCCACTGGATCAGGCCATTGTGCGTGTGTGCATGCTGCATGTAGTGTGTGGCTGTGCAATGCATTTGTCCTGTGCAGTTTCCCTGCTGCACTACACACCTGTTTACAGTTTTGCCTGGTGCAGCCATATGCATACACGTCAACGCTGTTAACAGACACTTGCATCTGGCTGTCCTTGCATGTTTACATTCATGTTGGTGCTCATGGACTGTGAGTACACAGTGACTACAGTCTGCACTCCCACATCCCCACTGGCATTGTCACCATTGCAACTGCTACAGCACTACCTTGCACTTACATTTGTGTATGTGCATACCTGTGCACTGCAGGGTTATACGTTGTGGATATGATCTGCCACGCATGCACTGGCAGCCCACAGCATCCATGTCTGCCATTTGCACCTGTGTGTGGCTTGTCTGTTGTGTGAGTCATGTGTTCCCCACATGTGTTGGTCTGCTGGTGTAGCCATGCAGCATATTGTTTTCTGAGCCCACCATCATCCTACTTGTGGAGTTCCATCCTCCCACCTCCACAGGGACATGCTGGATGGGTCAGAGTGTGACAGTCCCACTGGCTATGTCTTTTACTGTTGTCACACTGAGTGACTGCTGCTAGGGGATTCACTGGCCAACACTGTGCTGTGCCATTTCCAGCTTGGTAACTGTCACTATCCACACACGTGTCATTGTCCATGTGGGGCCAGACCTGTACCCCCCAGCTTGGCCTGTGTGTGGTTACAGTGTGTACCTTACCATGTGCTCCACATGTTCCTGTGCTAGCTCATACACTGTCATGACACAGTGTGCCATGTGCATGCCACTATGGTGCAGGTGGCCTGCATACTGGTGCATGTGGGTGTATTCCCCCTTCGCACATGTCCTTATGGGCTGCACTTCCATTATTCCTGTGTGTACCATTACTGTTCACATGCCTGGCCTACTGCACACTCTATTCCCTGCTCTTCTCCATCAGAGACCTTGTGTTCCTGCAACTGCCAGTTTGTAGACTGGCTGTGTTCCATGGTACAGGCGCAGGCCATCCACCAGTACATTGCATGGTCTTGGAGTGCATGTGCCCCATATACGGTATGCACCAGCACTAGTGGTGCTGCCCAGGAGTATGGATGGGACTGCTACACTGGTACACAGCACACAACCCCCCCCCCCTTGGGATGCACACCAGGATGTGTGATGCCCGTACACTTTCCTTCACATCTGTGCAAGTAATACCTCTCAGTTGTATGGTTTTACACACAAAGTCACGGCACTCATATATTGGCTGTAGTATATGGCGACCTTTACTTGCTTTGAGTGCAGTGGCCCTCTATGCCATGAGACTGCAGCTGTGCTTTCATGGGTTCATTCCCACATGCACCCATGCATGCATGCTTAACCGTGGCAAGCATTCTCTATCAGTTTGGGACACACATCACCTATTGCTAATGCTCACATGCATCTCCTACCTGTCCCACTCTGCATGCTGTATGTTTCCAGTCTGCTGACTTCCTGTACAGTCTGGCTGCTTAGGTGGGATGCTATCATCTTCTCCTGGCTTGTTAGGGGTACCTCTTGGCTCTGTCCACCACCAGTGGCCAGGGCATTCCTTTGGTTCTGTGCTAGCTTCTCTTTTGTCCTGCTCTTCTTGTCATTATAGTGCTTCTGCAGCTCCCTGACAGCCCTCTTTGTACGTGCCACAGTGTTGACATGCCTGGCAATTTCCTTCCACTGCTTCTTACATTTATCTTTTGTGGCCTTACTGCCACCTCTGGTGCATAAGATTGCCACGTGGGCATCTACCTCCTGGATTACTATATCCATCTCCTGCTGCATGAAGTTTTTTTCCTCCTCTTCTTGGCCCATTGCCCTGTGTGGTTTCACCTCTGCCTTGTGGCCTGCTGCTTTTCTTCTTTTTCTTACCCCCATTTCCCTGGGGCTGTTGCTCCACACTTGCTTGCAGCTTGCTCCTTCTACTTCTGTGTGTCAGTTAAGGCATCTTTCTGCATCATGCCTGCTGTTTGCATGCTTTTATAGGCCGTAGACTGTGACATATGTCCTTCAGACTTGTGTCATCGCATTTGCAACTTGTACCTGAATTTGGTGCAATGCCTTGGATGCAGCATTTCTGAATACAATTTGCGCCATGGTGCAGGTTGTGTCCTCCTTTCTGAATCCAGCCCAAAGTTTTGGGCTGTTTGCCTTGACTGTGAACCATAATTGAAAGAAGTGGGACATTATTTACTAATTATTTTGCTCAGTTTCTTTCTCGAGCTAGCGTCAATTATATCAGTCAGCACATTAGTCACCTTTGTGGCCAACCCACAATTCATGAGCAATAGCAATGCCACTAATACTAGGGCTGTGGACCATAAACTTAATATCAGCTAGAAGCAGCAGTTTCAGATAGTGACCTGGTTTTCAGGCTAAGTAGGATGTCTGTATATGTAGTCTGCTGGATTCCATCTGAAAACCTTTTTACCATATTCCACGATCAAGAAGAAAGATTTAAAAGGGCAATAGATCATTACAATTTTCCAGCTCCATGATCCTCGAGTGAAGTGTACAGTGCACCAGACGGAATATCTCAAATATCAGTGTAATGCATGACGGCTCAGCATGTAAGATTTAGGGGAGGTCATCAGAGATTTATTACAAAAATATATACAACCAAAATACAAATACGAATGGGGTTTAATTTCAGAACAGCTATCATTAAGTACACACCCAGTCGAATATGCTGGCTCACCAATCTTTACTATATACATAAGTATCTGAAATAAGAAAATATGTGCAGGTTCTTATTAAGTGTTTCTTTATTTTACAAACAGAGGAAAAAAAATGGGTCCATGCTGACTGCACACAGGAAACCACCACCAACTCTCCCTGAAACCTGTACCCACCTCTAACACCCCTCCAAGACCCACCCACATACAATACACTCATTAGAGCTGGTAGCATTAATTGACAATGACATCTTTCTGATCAAAGCCTCATGTCACATCCAGAACCGGCGAATAATATAGAATAAATAAGGCTACTGCAGACTAAATCCAATTGAAATACTTTGATCAGCAATTGCCTTATTTTTCAGCCACTGATTCCAATAAGAAACCATGTATTGAATCGGATGCTGGATCTTCAAACATAAAATAGTACAGAAAAGTGATGTTATATGTGGTTGGTGGGTGAGAAGACAGCCCCTCCATATCAATGTATGGGCTTTTTTTTTTGGTTGTGTACTGTGTGACTCTGAGCAAGGCGGGAGGAGGGAGCCACCAGGGAATTTCTGCTGAATCATGGGCTGTCGGCACTATGGACTGTGGAGACACCTGGTGGAACACAGAAAATATATCAGTAAAATGTCAATGCAAATAGCACCACCTGGCACATTTGAGCAGATACTGAGGAGGTTTACATAAAAAAAAAAGGTTTACATTAGTTAAGAACATACCGCAATACCGCATACCGTACCTCTGTATAGCATACCACACTACAGTGTTTCCACTTAACAAGGTATGGCGTGGTATGCCACAGGTAATGAGGTATACCTAATTTCTGGAAAACTTTTCCATAACCAACACTGTATTTTACAGCTGTAATTTTTCAAATCCTGGCCAAAATGTTTTTTGACACCTGTGGTGCAGAATGGTATTGCAGTTCCACAGAATTACGTTTTGGTGGGAATTCCAAAATGTCAATTTGGTCACTATTAACCTATAAATGGAAGCGCAGTGCCCAGAGGATTCTGTTCTTCCACAGTTGCATACATATACAGATGTGACAGCCAGGGTGAAATGCAGAAATGCTGCAGAATATTACAGAATGCTGCATTTTACTGCCGGGGCCATTGTAAGTAAATGACAATTAAGCCCTTTTGTCATGCATGATTTTGTGACATGTCGTTACTGCAAGTTACTGCACTTCATCGTGGCAGACTCCACTGTATGGATCTATGGAGGGATAGGAGCACAGGGCCCAGAGGCAAATAAGGATACGATTATACTATCTCAAAAATTAAGGAAATAAATTGCAAAAAATGTCATTAATGCACTAGTAAGGGTTAAAGCAACAAAAATAGGGAAATGTGTCATTAGGGTTTCCAACCCTAACACCCCACCCTCACCCTTCACGTACCAACAGGTGTTGGGGGTGTGCCTTGGGGTCATCAGCTCTAACGCTTACCCCATTCCCCAATACTATTCCCATCTCAGCTTATATACTTATGGAATGGGGTGAGTATTTGGGCTGATGACCCCAAGGCACCCTCCCTACACCTGTTGGTGTGTGTAGGTTGGAAACCCTAATACCACATTTCCATGCTTTTGTCACTTTAACCCTAACTAGAGCATTAACAACATTTTTTGCAATACATACGTAACAGAGTCAGCCAGGGTGAAGTACAGTACAGTAAATAACATCTCACACATTTTTCCATGACAAAGTGACTTAATCACCATTGGACTGCAATATATCCTACAGCACAGTGCAGCACTCTGCAGAAATACTGTGAGGTATTGCACTGCATCCTGTCTGACTCTGCTGAACAGTACATATGCGTTTTCCTTACCTCTTCCATAACTATGTTTATGTTTTTTCCTGATACAGATAATTCCTGAAAAAATAAATGGTCAAAAAAACTATATTTTCTATTTTTAATGTGTATTTTATCTAACTCTTTATTTTATTTGCAGCCTACAGTACATGCTAATAAACCACTCTTTCTTGTTCTTCATAAAATGAACTGCAACACTACTGCTCACTAGTAGCAGTCTCTCTCACCATAAAACAATGACTAAAAGTTGTACAGTCTGATAAACTGTCTGCATTCTATATGAATTATGGTAATGACTGGAAACCATTATATACAATAAAGTCATTAGAATTTCTCCAGAAATATGTGCTCAAAAAAAGTTTATTTTCTTAATATTATCAAGAAATGCTAGGATCACACAAGGTTGCCTTTGTAAACAACCGTAGGGGCATAAAGTAGTCAGTTTCATCTCAAGTTTTCATGATCCCCTTTATGTGATATTAACTGACATTATAAAATGGATTGGAAATTTCATAGCTGTAGAAGGAGCAAAGCTAGGTCTTGAAACAAATGCACAGATTTGTTGAGTGAAATGTTGAGTTGCCAGTCTGTAATGGCCGTGTATAGCACTTATATTACCCAGAAGCATAGACAATGCCAGGAAAAAAAAAGATCAATGGTCCATCCAGTCTACCCATGGGTCCCTATCCATCCCTGAGACATAATTGTCAGCCAGGATGCTAATCCTCTCTTTCCTCCCATCTACTCTCCACCCTGCTACTATCACCCTGAGTAGCCACCAAGCCTTCACACTATCCCAATAGTGCTTGAAGCTGTTTATGGTTTTATCTCCTTCAGCCTTGGCAGGCAGACTGTTCCAAGATTTCAGCAACATCTTAGTAACATAGAAACATAGAAGTTGATGGCAGATAAGGATCACAAGGCCCATCCAGTCTGCCCATTTCTTTTTCTACCTTATAAATGTGCCATTGGCCTTTGCTCTGTCAATGGCATATCTATTCATGCTCATCTGTATTGTTCACTTATGCCTATCCCATGCCTGTTTGAAGCCTTGCACTGTATTCATATCCACCACTTCCTGAGGTAGGCAGTTCCATGCATCTACCACCCTTTCTGTGAAAAAGAACTTTCTCACATTACCCCTTAATCGGCCTCCCTCTAATCTCATGCTGTGTCCTCTTGTCCTATTTTTCTTATATTGAAATATGTTAGACACTTTCACCTTGTTAATGCCCTTAAGGTGTTTGAATGTTTTGATCATATCACCTCTCTCCCTCCTTTGCTCTAGGCTATACATATCGGGCTCTGTTAATCTGTCCTCATATGTTTTCTGATGCAGTCCTTGCACCATTTTGGTTACCCTTCTTCTGGACTGCCTCAATTTGGTTAATGTCCTTGTGAAGGTGTGACCTCCAGTACTGCATGCAGTACTCCAGATGGGGCCTAATCAGCGTCTTGTTAAGATGGATTATTACCTCCCTCTTCTGACTTGTGATACCCCTACTAATACACTCTAACAAAAGTAATGCTTCCTCAAATCTCTCTTAAACAAGTCAGCTCAATGGAACAGAGGGCTTAGGCACTGTAAGACACCTTACCTCTTCCATGACCATGACCCAAGTTCAGGAACAAGCTTAGGTTATTGGTTGTTTGCTGGAGGAGAATGTTAAGAGAGAGGACTGGGTGACTGCCTGGCATCTCTTCCCTCCCAGGTTGGGGAGGTGAAGCTGTCCTAGCTGTTGGCTGCCACCAGTTAGAGGCCTGATAGTAGCACTGATGTTTGTGTGGAAATGGGCAGTCAGGTGGGTATAATGGGGCTGGCAGTTCCAATGCAAATGCATGCCTCCATGCACATGTATACTCTGTATTTGCCATATCATTGGGAGGGGGACTACTAAGGAGGAAAACTGAGGTGGACTGGGCTTCACTAAGCCCTTGCCTGAGGTGCCATGGCCCACCCTGCTGCTGTGATTGGGGACATCTGCATGAGAGTCTGTGGCAGAGGAGATGACATCTCTCACTTCCCTGGTCCCACTTCAAAACATAAGAAAAACTCCTCTTCTGTGACCAGTACAAATAATCAGCAGTACTATAAAGACTGAATTATCTAATGTACAGATGTTCCCCTAAAGAAATAAGTAAGCAATAATACCCTCCAGGGTGGATTGCATGAGGATATAACAACTGCCCAGGGGCATAATGAGGCCTGACACCACAGGCAGAGGGTCTTATAGACCCTGGAAGGTCCAGTATATTCAATCCCACTCACCATGGAGGGTATTATTGTGTTTAAAAAAATGTGCTCTCTGGGGCATTTTGTTTTGAGAAATAGAAATTGGCAAGAAAATACAAAAAAAAAATAATCAAAATGATTTTCTGGGGTTTCTTTAGGTAAAATAGTCTGTACACTAGCATTTGCCAGTACAGTGTAGTGCAATCTTTCAAGCTTGGTTCTGTGCAGATATCCCCCCCTCCCACCTCACACAGAATTGTTAGGAGTTGCTTCTGTGCAGACCTTTTGTACATACACATGGTGCTCTGTTTTGAAGTGTTTTGTGAAGGTGGGTGTTTTCAAGCAGAACCTGTGGTAATGGTAAGAGTCACTTTGTCTATTATGTTGCTTTGAAGTGAGCCATGGTGAAAGCGACGGTAGCACGAGACTAGTACTGAAACGAACGGGTGGCAGTGTCTGTGCTGGCAGTTTTATAGGAAAAAAATGAAACAGTTGCCTCTCTGCAATTTTTAACCTTTTTATGTACTGCTTGTGCTTGTGGGCAGTTATGGTCATGTTTATCTGTTAGGTGAATGGGACAGCCAGGGAAGCTGTTCGTTTTGTAGGCATGTGCTGCCTTTTTAAATGCAGCACTACCCAGTGCTGGTTACATGAAGCCGATTGGACTGATGACTTCCTTTTCCTTCCCTTCTTTCATTTTTTATATATGGATTCTCATTAATTTATTTATTTAAATGAAAATAAGAGAGGCTGAGGTGGTGGTGGTGGCGGGGGGGGGGTGGCCAGCCACCAACTCACCCACTAAGTGACAGAAAACAAACTGGTGGCAAATCAGTTTGAAAATCTAGGGTGTCCAATGATACCCTAGGTAATTTCATTTTTCATTTTTTCATTTTTTATTTTTAGCCAGGTAGTGGACTGGGCACTGCCCTTTTTCAGCCATGCTTGACATTTATACAATAACAAAACATACTAAGTTACAACCATAGAGATGAAAATACAAATACACAATACAATAATTTCACATACAAGTACACACTGTCCCATTTTTTAAGTAGGTAAAAAGCCCTTTCCGAAGTGCATTAAATTATGTACTCCCTGAGTAAGATGTATATATTGAGTAAGGTGTAATGGGGCACCCCAAATTGGCACTTTTTTCCTCTAGTCTCTATTGAAAAATAAATTCATGCCTGGTCATGGCTTTCAGCCAATCAGCATGCTTTATTTTTCAAGCCAATTTTCTTGTAGTAGTATACTCAGTAATGGCATATAATGTATAAGACAACAAATGTTTGTATGTTCCCAAGACAGAAACATAGAAACATAGACTTTGACAGCAGATAAGGACCACTTGGCCCACCCAGTCTGCCCATTTCCTTACCTACTGTATAAGCTGCAGATTCTAGTTAACCAACAGCCTACTTCCTGCCACCCCCCACCACAATTGACTTATGTCTGTCCCATGCATGTTTGAACTCCCCACTGTTTTAGACCCAGCAACCTCCCCAGGAAGGCGATTCCATGCGTCCACCACTCTCTCCATGAAAAAAAATGTCCTCACATTACCCCTGAGCCGTCCCACCTCTATCTTTAAATTGTGCCCCCTTGTTCTTACACATCTCTTTTTCTGAAAGATGCTACCCTCTTGGACTTTGTTGATTCCCTTCAGGTACTTGAACATTTCTATCATGTCCCCCCGTCCCTCCTTTCATCAAGGGTATCATATTAGCTCTTTTCAGTCTCTCTTCATATGGTTTCTGATGCAGACCCTGCACCATTTTAGTTGCCCTCCTCTGGACTGCTTCCATCCTGTCTATGTACTTGCATAGATGAGGTCTCCAAAACTGCACACAGTACTCCAGATAGGGTCTTACCAACTGTCTGTACAGAGGGATAACCACTTCCCTTTTTCTACTTGTGATGCCCCTTCCTATGCATCCCAGTATCCTCCTGGCTCTCCTTACTGACTTCTCACATTGCTTACCAACCTTTAGATCATCTGATATCACTCCCCAGGTTCTTTTCCATTTTTGTTGTTGTTAGTACCTCCCCTGCTATTGTGTACTTTCTCCTGGGTTTTTGTTTCACAGGGGCATTACTTTGCACTTCTTTGCATTGAATCTAAGTTGCCATATGTCTGACCATTCCTCCAACCTTGCCAAGTCCCTTCTCATCCTTTCTACCCCCGCCTTTGTGTATCAGCTCTGTTACAGATCTTTGTGTCATCTGTAAAGAGACATACCTTTCCCTCCAGACCCTCTGCAATGTCACCTATAAAGATGTTAAAGAGGACTGGACCCAGTACTGAGCCCTGAGGTACATCACTAGTGACCCCTCCTTTCTTTGAAATGTGTTCTATTCACTACTACCTTCTGTGCCCTGTTTTGAAGCCAGTTTTCTACCCAGGCTACCACCCTGGGACCCACTCCCAGGCTGGCTAACTTGATTATTAATCTTTTGTGTGGGACTGTGTCAAATACCTTGCTAAAGTCTAGGTAGGCCATATCCATAGCCCCTCCCTGGTCTATTACTTTGGTCACCCAGTCAAAGAAATCTATTAGATTCGTCTGACATGGCCTTCCTGCTGTAAATCCATGCTGCTTTCGGTCCTGTTCCCCGCTGGACTCTAGGTTCTCAACAATTCTTTCTTTCAGAAGTGATTCCATCATTTTTCCTACCACTGAGGTCAAACTTACTGGTCTGTAATTTTCTGCTTCTGCCTTGCTCCCACTTTTGTGTAGGGGAATCACATCTGCCCTCCTCCAGTCCTCAGGTACCACCCCATCCTCCCATGATTTGTTAAAAAGTGTGGTCAGTGGTGTCACTAGGTCCTCCCTTAGTTCTTTTAGGATTCTGGGGTGAATCCCATCAGGTCCCATTGCTTTGTCCACCTTGAGTTTTAGGAGTTCTTTCAGGACTCTTTCTTCTGTAAATGGACTGGTGTCAAGCCCCCTACCAAGAGTGCTTCTATTGTCTGGTTTAGGTAACTCCTCCTTATCTTCTTTTGTGAATACTGAGCAACATTATTTATTCAGTATCTCTGTCTTTTCACTGTCTCCCTCTGCCCACCTCCCCCCTTATTAATCTTCACTATTCCTCCCTTAACCTTTCTATGCTCCCTAATGTACCTATTTATCCCCCTTCTTAACTGAATTGGCTATTTCTTCCTTGGTTTGGGCTTTTGCTATTCTGACTGCCTTCCTCACTTCTTTCTGCTTTAATTGATACAGTTCCCTGTCATGCTCCTTCTGTGATTCCTTATACTTTTTGAATGCAGCCTTCTTCTCCTTTACCTTCCCTGCCACCTCTTTTGAGCACCATAGTGTTTTTTTACTCCGCTTTGTTTTCTTTGTTTCACACAAAGTCTTGTTGCCTCTATGATGGCAGTTTAAATTTTTCTCCATTGTTCTTCCATCCCTCCGTTTTAGCCATTTGCTAGTATATTCCTCAGGTATTCACCCATTTTGCCAAAGTCAGCCCTTCTAAAGTCCAGCATGCTTGTTTTTGAATGGCTCGTCTCCATGGTTGTGCTTATTGTGAAGCACACTGTGCAGTGGTCTGACCACCAGATAACTCTGCATAGATAAACTTCATGCATACAATAAATATAAATACATGTACTGTAAGTACCTAATGGTTGGTGAGTACCAAGGAGAAATAAATCAAATCACATAAATAGAAAAAGAATACCTGAATAATTAATACAATAAATAGTCTGATGCCAAAGTTGTATACATATCAGCAGTATAATATCAACAAGCATTTGTCAATGCCGAATGTTGTCATGCTGGCATTGGCATTGGCAGTGCCAGAGCTAGAGATGCATAATAGGAATGGCAGTGAAGTATTGAAGTGATGCCAGCCCCACCCCAACCTGTAGAGAGCGAGAGGCATTGGGGTGTGCCTTTGGGTCATCAGCTGTAATGCTCATGCCATTGTACCTCACCCTACCCTCTAGACACTGACAAGTGTTATGGTGTGCTTCAGGGTCTTTGGGCATTATACATACCCCATTCCATAAGGAAATATGTGGACATGGGTGCAGTATAGGAGCATGGGGTGAACTTTGTGGCTGAACAGTGCAAGGCACACCATGATGCCTGTCAGTGGCTGCAGGGTGGGGGCAGGGGGTGGAATGGCATTAGCATTACATCTGATGATCCCAAATCACACCCCTGATGCCTGTCAGTCTGTACCGGGTGGGGAGCTACAGTAGAAAACTCTAACACTGTAGGTGTGTGGTGGTAGTTTCATTCCATAGTTTCAACATGGGCTTCTTGTCAGGCCACCTCATGAAAAGCAGCACAATCACTTTGTTAGCTGAAAGGTGGTTTTGCACAGTAGCTGTGGCATTTGGTGACAGAGGGATGAAAACACATTTTGGGCAGGATGTGGAGAATGACAATTGTATTGTTCTTGAGGAGTTGTAAAAAAGTGGCAACGTTGAGATTCTGGAGTGACAATATGAAATATTGATGAAGCAATGAGCATGCATACAAACTGCACAATACACATCCATAACCCAATTATTTTTTGCAGATTGGTAGCCACATTTGTAACATAGGCATTTTTGGACCTCCCCTTATGTACAGTGGTGCTGTGATTTTGTTACTCTGTCCCAAAAGTTGATTTCCCACAGCGACCACGCCATTGTGCGCCACAGGTGTGGAGACACATTTTGGGCAGGATGTGAAAAATGACAGCTGTACTGTTCATAAGGAGGTGTGCAAAAATGCCAGTGTTGAAAATCTGGCATGGAAATATTGCAAATTTGCGAAGTTACAAGGGTGCGTGGAAACTGCGCAATGCACGGTTGCAACATAGTAAGTTTATAGACTGTCAGCACCAAATTTTCAATATAGGCATTTTAGGACCTCTGCTCATGAACAGTGTCACTGTCATTTCCTCAAATTGTCCCAAAACATGATTTCGCACAGTGACCACACTGTTCTGTGCTGGACATGCAAAAACACATTTCAGGCAGGATATGTAAATTGGCAGCTGTATTGTTTATCAGGAGGTGTGGAAAAATGGCAATTTTGAAATCTGGAGTGAAAATATTACAAATTCATGACGTTATGAGTGTGCATTGAAACAGCACAATGCACTCTCGTAAAAAAGCAATTTTGGGGAGTTTTCTCACCAAATTTGCAACATAGGCTTTTTGAGAGTCCCCCCTCATGAACAGTGGCACTGTTGTGTCATTACCCGGTCCCGTAAGGTGATTCTGAGCAGTGACCCTGAAATCACCTTTCAGGACTGAATAACACCATGACAGTGCTGTAAATCATGAGGAGGGGTCCCAAAAGCCCCATGTTAAAAATTTGGTGCCAAAATTCCAAAAAATGCCTGAGATATGCATCAAAGTTGGAAACCCCCCTATTTATTCCATTATACAGCTTACCGACATTTCCTCAGTCCGCGGTTGGCTTTGAAGAGTGCAGATGTGTTCCCGGTCCACCGAAGATCATTGCGCCGGACTCCAGAGGTAAGTATGGAGTGGGGGTGTGTGGGGAGGAAGGGCGCAGTGGGTGGTGCGGGTTGTGGGAGGGGGCAGGGAGACTGCTGAGGACCGTTCCTTTTACAGGAAACAAAACAAAACAAAAATATTGTGGGACTGTTTTTGTTTTCACAGGGGCACGCTAGGGTGGGCTCCCAGCATGCCAATGGAGTCTTTTGTGGGAGAGCTACAGCCAATGGGGATTGGGCACCCCATTGGCACACAAAAAGGGGGATTGGGCACCCCCGTCGGCACACAAGTAAAGTAGGGGGCAACAGCCTAGGGGGATTGGGCACCCCCCTCAGCATATAACAAATGGAGGAGTTCTTTATGGTGATGGGGAGTGGGCTCCCCCATAGGCACATACATTGGGGGCAGGGTAAGCTGACAGGGGGATTGGGCACCCCTGAAGTCGGCAGGTTGGCAGGCAGTGTGCCACCATGTTTCTGTTGCTGGGGAAGCACGTTGGGAGGTCCACTGCATGTGAAAAGCTTTGCTCGCATTGCAGTGGACCTTTCCTTAGATGTGCTCGCCACATTATGTATGCATGGTGTGGCGCCGGTATGCAGGCTGATTGGGGAATGAGGGACGCACCTACTGATGCTTGCCCTGCATTCTCCCAACAGTGACCATACCTCCAAATCTGGACTACCGCAAGATGTTGGTTGTGCAAGCACGCCAACATAAAAATGGACTACATTTAAAATGTTCATTCAAGCCATGTGGAACAAAAGCTCTCAATTTGTACTGCCAGTAGATGTCTCTGCACGAGAGTTTTAAATCAGGATCTCCACTATTTATAGTTATACAGCTCCAGGTCAACTCATCGAGAGAAAATCCAGTGCAGTAAAAACAGCATGGTGAAAACCCCAAAAGCCAAAACCATGCATATAGAATACTGGCGAGGATCTGGGGGAAAGTGTAATTTACTATTACAACACCATTCTGCCATGGACCACCACTCCAATGAAATTTTGTAACTTACATTTTTTTCTATCCCTGGCTGTATTCAGCATGCATGGTTTTGACATTCACAGCTTGTCTGTGCTGTTTCTGACCATGCTGGATTTCCTCTCACTGACTTGACATGCTACCTTTTTATATATTCTTCTTCTAAGCCCATAAATAAACATTTATGTTAAGGGCCCTTTCTGCAAACATGCAGTGCAATAGCATTGTCCTGCATCTTCTTGGCAAAGCTCCCAACATGTTCGGTTATTATAGTTGTTTTTCTTTTTATTTATGGCATTTTATGATAATACAGTGTATACCATACTTCATAAAGGAAAAGAAATAAGGTACGCAGACCTCCATTAGGATGCACAAGCAATATTTCACATCAGAACATTTATTATCAGATTTGTATGTCCATACCTAACTAGAAATCCGCCAGTTGATTATATTAGGAGAAAAGTCTCATCTGATTGCTCTCTAGAGCTATTACAAACCACATCTTGTAATATTAAGGGCTGATAAGGCCAGCGTAACAGATCACAAGTAGAACTTACATCTTGGTGGGTGCTACAACACCCATTGATATAAACGAGCGATATCACGATGGCCTGGTCTCAATTAAGTTATGTAACCTTCCCTCCAATAAAGGCAAAGCAAGGCAACTTGCCCTGAGGGAAAACAGGACATTAAACAGGCATAGCTTAATCTTCACAAATTGAGAGGTGCTCTTACACACCAACTATATCATAATATTAAAGGAGTGAAAACAGTAGTTCTGCAAAAAAACAAAAATATCTGCTGGAGCAGCAACCAGAACTTACACAGAGTTAGAGAAGCAGAAGAATGCTCAGATCATCTTCATACCAGTCCCAAGTAAAGTCCAGTGATCAATAAGAACCCAACAGCAGTAAATGTGCTTCTCAGAAAAAATGCAACAGGCACCTAACTTACTGTAGGTAAAAGATATTAAGTAGACATTATTTATTTTAAGTCCCAGTTCTTAAGTTCAGTCATTATAATAGTCTTCCCTTAAGAGAGACATTGCTTCACCCTTCATTGTCTGAACTATTTTCAGGTGGATTTAATTCCCCAATGATTTTAGCTGCAAAAGCTGCTGCTGCCTCAGAATCTAAAAAGAGATGCATCTTGGCCTTATGGCGTACCTGTAGCCTGGCTGGGTAGTTTAGCCTAGAGGTTAGAGGAGCAAGATGTGAATAAGCTTGATACATCCAGCAGACCAGACCTGAGTTTGATTCTCACAACCTCCACTTGCATACTGTGTGACTCTGAGCAAGTTGCTTAACCGCTCAGTGCTCCCAGTTCACCCCTGAAAACAGGCACTTGTGCCTAGTGGGCCTTACCCGATTACCAAAGACTTAAAAAAAAAAAAAAAAAAAAAATTGAGCCTCAATACCATGGGAGATGTGTTCCTTCTTTATTGACTGGAGTTGCTTTTTCCTGGTCTGCATTTGGCTTGATAAGTCAGGAAAAAAGACCAATCTGCTGTCTTCTCACACAATGTCTCCATGAGCCTGAGCAGCCTGGAGCAGAACAATATGGGCTCTGGTGAGTAGAGCATGGCTATGGTGGTGAGCGGTGTTTGCATGGAATCGCTTCTTGGATGTGATCGCTGTGGGATTGCAAACGCTTTTGTAATTGTTACCTGACAGTTAGTATGTAACATGCGTAAGTCCTAGAAAATCATTTTTGCAACAGCTGGCAATAGTTCTGTTTTGGCCACAAATCATGGTGGGAACCCCTTGATGCAATCGTTGGTCTGATGTTGTAAATTTTCATTGGTCTTGATTTTAGCCTTAATAAAATTCAGGTCCCACATAAAGGCAGCATTGGTTACGGTTTGTTGATTGTTTCTTTGAGTTCCTTGATTACAGCCAACCTCCTCTATTATCTGGTCATTTTCATTCAGTTTTGCCTCCACTCCAGCTAAGTGTATATTTGTCTCATTGCCCATAACTTGAATCTTAGCTAGTATCGACAAGATTAGCGAAGTGGGTGGGTTGGTAGTCACCACGCTGCAGGCTAAAGTCGGCTCAACTCCTTTTGATGCACTTGCGGCAGATAAGTATACATCCAGACTTTGACCACCATGCTTAGAGACGCTTTTCAGACCAATGTTGTACCAGGGTATTTCAGGGAACTATTGATCCAGTCTAGTAGCGTCGAAATAGAAAAATGAGGGTATTTCTGAGGAATTTCCTGTCTCTATTACATGGAGCTTTCTCAGAAGACTGTTGCCATGTTGCTGCTCCACATTGCCCCGCGTTTTTTTCTTGTTTTGAATTTGCATATGGTTTTCCTACATAAAAACTTTGGCATTGTTCACATGTGGCAATATATATACATATATATATATATATATATATTAATTATAGGGGGGCAGTCACACCCCTATAGTTAAGGTTGAGTAGGCACTTTAATGTTAAACCCCAATTTTTGCACATTAGTAACTTTGCAACCATTCAGTGGATTTGCACAAAATTTGGATTTCATGTCTTGTATGGCAGATCTCTTGATTTACCAGGTTGCATTTTCATCAGAGTTACAGTTTTTTGTGCAAAGAAGCACTGAAAAATGAGCTTTTCACCAATTTTGACACTTTTGTGCCCATGGCACTGCGACCACACGATTTAATAAAAACATGATTTAATGCATCAGATAAGGTTAAACTGACAAAAGTCGGGAAATGAGATGTTAGGGTTGAGCCTCTAACCCCCCCCCATCATCCCACTCTCCATCCTCCACACACTGACTGACACAGGGTGTGCCATGGGGTCATTAGGCCTTACTCTCAACCCATGCTCCTTTACTGTAGCATGTCAGCCCGGTTTACACATAGAATGGGGTGACAGTTGGGCCTCATGACCCATGGCACACCCCAGTGTCTGTCAGTCTGTGGAGGATGATGGGTGGGGTGGTGGTGGGGTTAAGGGCTCAACCCTAATGTCTCACTTCCCCACTTTTGTCACTTTAACCCTAACTGATGCATTAAACAAATTTTTTGAAATGAATATATATATATATATATATATATATATATATATATATATATATATATATATATATATATATATATTATATACACTCACACACACACACACACATATATATATATAAATGTATATATATATATGATGATGGTCAGTGTCACGGGCATAATATATATATATATATATATATATATATATATATATATATAAAATAAGGCACGGGCACAGTCGCACCCCTATATTTAGGGTTATGAAGGCACTTCTATGTTAAATTTAAAATTTTGCACGTTAATAACTTTGGACCCATTCAACAGATTTGCATGAAATTTGGTATGCTTGGTGGGGCATTGTAGTCTCTTGATTTGCCAAGCTGCATGTTGGTCGGACTTATGGTTTCTGTGCACCAAAACGCTGAGAAATGCACTTTTCACCAGTTCTGTGGGCAGTTTTTTTGAATTTGTCTGTGGCACTGTGTGGCCGTTGTGTGGACTGCTGGTCTGACACTTTTCATGTAGAAATAGCCTGTGTCAAGGAACATGTCACTTTTGGTTTGGTGAAAAAATATTAATCCATTTAAAAGTTATTATAGTTTGAAGTTCCCATTATAACCCTATGGGAAAGTTTATATGTATGATTTGCAAAAAGAAGAATTGGTTTTTGGGCCTCAGAGTCAAAGAATTTGCAGGCCTGCGACTGATAAATCTTTGCCCACCAGAAATTTATCGCCTGCGAGGTCCACCATTTAGTTTTCAGTTTGTGGTCATGAAAAAAAGTAAATATTTCACCCCACGGGTGACTTGAGAAGTAATTGAAAGGCTTGCCTGTAATTATGTGGCAAAAGAGCTACTCCCCTACAGCCTATTTAAATAGATCATCTGACTTCTGCCTCTGCTTAGAGCGAGTCACACTTGCTGTGTGGCGGTGCTGGTGCTCGGCTGCTCTTCCTTGTTCTGTGTGTCTGTGTCCTCCCCTCGTTGTTCTTTGTTTGTTTTCTTTTCCCCTCCACGCAACCCTCCCTGTCGTTCGTCTTCGTTTGTTTTCGATGGGGTTTCCCTCATTCTACTTTCCCCTGCTGACCATGTTCTGCAGTCTCTGCCTGGCTATCCCTTGCTACTTGTTTTTTTCTTCTACCTTCTTGAGCAGCCGTGGCTCTATGCCCGCTTAGTTCCCATCTCGGCCTGCCTTGCCGGCATCTGTCAGGAGCCTTTCCGAGCACTACTGATCTCTCCCTCCACCTGCTGCTTTCCTGACATTGCTGAAGCTCCTCCAACAATTCGCCACTCTGTCTCCTTTCCTTGGGGTTTCTGCTGCTCACTTGCTCATTCGCTGTTAGCATCAGACCAGCCACCATTGCCTTCCTGCAGCTCACCGGATACGCTTCCTCGCTGCTCCGGTCAGCCCGTATGTGCCTTTGCTGCTCGGGCAACCTATCTGGCTTCCGCCCACTGGTTCACGGGACTCCTACCGCACTAACCGGCACATAGTTGTTTTGCCTGCCACTAGCCGCCCGCCTCCACTGCACTGCTACTCAGGACCTCCGCTCTGGCTGTGCGCCACCAACCCATTGCTTAAGCCTTGTTCCTCCGCTGCTGCCTCCTGGATGACTGGCCTTCTGCGCCTTCCTGCCTGCCGGAGTCTTCTGCCCTTTTTTCCCCGCTGGCCTTCGTTAGTGTCTGGCTGCCTCAGCACACTCTGTTTTGCCTAGCTGGCTTCTAATTTTGCATTTTGCTGTTGTGGGCCCTTCAGCGAGGATACTCCTCTTCTACAGCTCTGATGACTTTGCCAATTCTCTCGCATTGCTCACAATGCTATTTCAAGTACCCACGGCATGCTTGCTGAGCCTTTGGATCTCCTGATTTGCACCTCTCTCAATGTATTGGCCAGACCGGATCATGTACCTGTCTACTACAGCTGGAGGTAATTCTATAGTATGGTTCCTTCATTTTTCTACGGGCCAGTTCATTCGTCATTGGCTGGGGTGAGGGGTGCTACAAGTCATTTATTCTGAACTGCACCCTCTTTCATGATACCTCTGCAACCGGCATTTTACCACCTGCATGGACTCACATTTGATGATGTATTTTAGATGAAGGTTCTTGGGGGACTGTTCTGTACCTGTTTTCTCTATGGCAGCACGCAGGCAATAGTAATCAGACCCTGGTGTACCATACTATAAGGATACGGCTATCTGCCATTTGAGTGGCTTGCTCTGTATATATCGATGCCAGTATTATCTTCCTAAGCTACTGATGACTTCTATGCAAACCTCTGATTCCCTGAATTCCTTGCATGTCAGCACCCAGGGCTGTCTCATTGAAGGTAATTGGCCCTATAATTGCTGTGCTACAGCATTCCTATCCTCAGTCTTGTACTGCATGGGCTATTCTGCATTTCACTGAAACCGGGTAACTCCTAATTATACGGCTAAATGGCTGGTCCTCCCACTTCCAAGCTATCAGACTACCTCAGTGCTTATTACGCAGCTTCCAGGTTACTCTTTTTTCCATCTGCCTCGCCAGCATTAGGCCTTGGGATTTGGACCTCTGTCAGCCTACCAACCCTGACTGGGCCTGCAGATTCATTACTTGCCTCCATTCTGCCTCTCTTCCAGCCTGGGGTTCATTATTCGTACACCATGCTTACCGGTGCACGCCAGTCGGGAGGTTGCCTCGTCAGATTGCCTAGCTCTTACGCCGCTCCTTCCTGCCTTAGTCTCCATCAGTTCTTCCCTATAGAGCTTCCTCAGGGCTTGCATGGTTCCTCAGGCCTTCTCCTTAAGGGTGCTTCTGGATGTTCCATTCAGCTCCTCGACCATGCCTGCCTGCAATGTTTTACATGATCATACCTTTGCTTCACTCATAGACTCCAGATTCAGGATGTTCTTTGCCTCATCAGGTTGCCTGCTCTTATGCCAAGATATTCACTGTGATCCCTGCCATCCTAGATCTGCAGGCTCCATCGGTCTCCACCATCGTTTTTCTTTCCTACATCTGCTTTACAGTTCCAATGCTACTTCATACTTACTTGGCTCAGGATGCTATCTCCATTCAATACCTACTTCCTACACCGCCTCACCCAGCTCGGGCCCTGGAGATTTACAGCTTTACAACCTGCCTTCGCCCTTTGGTCTGGGAGGTTTACCTACTTCTACTCCATGCCTGCCTCATTCAGCTTAGGGCTTGGAGATTCACAGCTTCCACGACCTGCCTTCGCCCATCGGGCTGGGAAGTTTACCTACTACTCGTCTGCTTCTACGACCTGCCTTCGCCTTCGGCTGCAGGTTTACCTACTTCTGCTCTACTTCTGCCTCACCAGATCGAGGCCTGGAGATTCCTGCATTCTACTATATGCTTACCTGCTGCCGTGTCAGCCAGCTGGAAGCTCCTTATTATGGATCACATCTGGCTGTTTCTTCGTTCCTCCTCTATTATTAGATGCTTGCCCTGCGGCTTCAGCCATGTGGAATTGCTGCTGCTTCACCCTTTCCAGGATTCTTAGTTGCGCCTCTCCTGCAGACCTTATCCTGATTGTGCTCTACCACTTTTGACTTGTGCCAATACTACTCCATTTGACTCAGCCTCTTCAGTTATCTCCATCCTGGACTCTTATGCTTGACTATTCGGGTCTCGTCCCGTTATTGCTGCCTCAGACATTGCATAACCACAGTTCAGATGCAATTCCTCATCACGTTGCCATCTCTATGCCACAGTCTCTTCGATGAACTCCCTGCTATCCTTGATCTAATGGATCCATCAGTCCTCAACACCATTCCATTCTCCATGTCTTCCTTGCAAATGCAGTACTACCCTGCTCTAACCTGACTCAAGATACGTCTCCTGGAGGCTTTATGCCATGCACTATTCCTACTAGCTGACCTCCAGAGGTCTGGCTGCATTTCCTGTTGCCTGGAGCTAGTCGCCTCTGTACTTACTTCTCCAGCTGATGGCAAGCTGTGCTTCTCATCGAGGGACTAACTGCCATGCTCTATGCTACCAGCAGACTTCCATGAGTCTGTCTGTACTTCTCATACCTGGAATCAGCTGCCTCTCTCCTGCCTCTCCAGCTGTCGGTTATGCTGCGCTTTCCTCAGGGGCTGATTGCCATGTCCTGTTCCCTCTCATCTGCCTTCGTGGGTGCAATCCCTGCTCCTTCTACCTCTCACTTCGGATTAGCAGTCCAACTGACTTGCTTCCTTTGGGCTCACCTTATTCTACTACTTGGATGCTTCATAAATCGCACCAGGGTCTCCGATTATCATATACAGCATGCCATTCCAGCTCAACTCTACAGCAGTTGCTTCATATCAATTCCTAATGGTTATATTTATCAGAACTGAATTTGTCACTTGATAGCCTGGCCTCAAGCCTTTTCTCATTCTTCGTACTATACAAGCCCGATTAGAAACCTGGAAATCATACTACGTCTAATTCTTTCTGCCTCGTAGACATCAAGCTTGGATGCAGTTATCTTCTAGTCTCCTGTATTGATTTTGTCACTCATCAACTTCATCTCAAACATCATTCAATCCTTGGATTACGCCCTATCAACTGAAGTACGGAATATGGTTCTTCAATATTTCTACTCTCCATCATTCAGAATTATACATGGATTCTAGGACTCAGACTTTACTGGAAGGAAATTATTCATTGGACATCTACATTCAGCTTTCTTAAGCTCCATTCATCTGGATTGAATTCTACTAATTTGAATTTAGATTTAGCTGATTAATTTAGTTTAATTAGGATCTCTCTCCTTTAGTATGCCCAGAAGGCCGGGCAGGTCAGTAGCCATGGGTCCTCAGAGGTTTTCCCCCCAAGGGTTTTTTTCTTCTCCTGAGTGCTACTGGTCACACTCTCCGGAGTTGGAGGAGGTGATCATCTATTCTTATCGTTAAAGTGTTATGCACGACTTCTTCAGCATTCAGTTACTGATCAATCGTTGATATTCATTCTTTTTGGGGCTCCATAATTCTAATCAAGCCTCCTTCCTTCCTACAGGTGGGATACAGAGAAAGGCCAAAACCAACAAATATTATCAAATGACTCAATTCAAGCATCCAAGTACCTAAGCATGAATCATTCTATGCTGGCCTCTGTATCCATCAACCATCTATATCATTCCACTATATGTTACATAAGCACTGAGCTATGAACCACACATAACTGAGGCATGGGTTTAGATTACGGGACTTCCCTCTATCAACTCATGCCTCTAGTTTATTTTAGTTTTGTCAAAAAACAGCATTTTGTACTTTTACAATCTTCGGCCACTGCTCACTAACGATCTTTGGCAGTGAGCCTGCAAAATCTTCGCTAGCGAGCCACGACCGTGGCCGAAGATTTAAAGGGGACAGGAATTCTGTTCTGTCTTTTTTTTAGTTTAGTTTATGGCATGGATAGCAGCCAAATGCATTTTCACTCATAAGCTTTCACATTTGTTCAAGATATTTCAATTTTATTCACTCCTGTGACTACTAGAGCTGCTATGAGAAATAACATTCCGAGCAAGCTCGAGAGCTAGTGAATGGATATGGGACCAAGAGATTATGACTCCATTCATGCATTCTATGTGGATGCCAGCTAAAATTGAATCATGAGAAAAAAAAAAGCTACAACTGTGCCATATACTTATGATGTTGGCAACTGAAGTGGCTCTGAAAATGTATTGACACATCCATCCTTGTTGTTTTATAGGCGCTTTGTGTTGATATGTCCTCAGTGACACAGTTTTGTTTGATAGCATCTGTAATCAGATAAGCGAGTGTATTGTTTCAGCATGACTAAATAAATAAACTAAGAGTAAACTGCTTTGTTTTAATCCCATTGTTTTCTGCTCACGCCAGTATTGGTCTCTTTGAAATTAAAGAAGCAAAAATTATGAATTACGATCACTTTTGCTAATGAGTGCTATTTGTCCCCCTCAGACACACACACACACACACACACACACGCACTATCTCTATCAAGTCACATCTTTCACTTCATTTTTTTCAATCTTTGCAAAGCATGCAGTCTGTAAAATAAAAAGTCCATTCCAGCAATATTTTGTGTGACAGTCTCTTTGGTCTTTTCACTGCAATTTCATACAAACACTGTTCAAGTGAACAATATAAGTAGTCACACCACTTTTGGACACATTTTTACTTGTCACTATGTACGATTCGGTGCATCAGTTTAATGACATGTTTTCCTTAACCTGATTTCCTGTGTAAGTTATAGTATGTACAGTGTAACATGGTAGCAGAGGAGCTCACAGTTCAATGGCAGGTATCTGCCAGAAACATCGGTGATGCAATAACTAAAACATCATACTCATTCAGGCTACAAATAGGGTCACACACACTCACTTTAAAGGAGATAGGAAATGATGACATACTGCTATTAACTTGTAAATAAATTATGAATAACACACTGTTGCATTTGTGTGAGGTTTTTTCTATTCCAAATGTTTAAAATTCATATTTATTTATTTGCTCGTTATGCTGAACTAACCAGTGGCTTGACAGTGTTTTGTTTTGGTATCGAGAGTCAGCACATGGCAAGGTTTGAAATGCCCATGTCACAGACACCCGATACAATTCAGTTAGTTACACACAGGATTCGTCCACTACTTCAGGAGTATAGGGTAATGGCAAACTGCACTTTCACAAAAGAAATGCAATTAAAACTGCATTATTTGTCAATTGTCACAACTCCCGGCCCCTCGTTGATCTCTATACTGATTGTGAAAAATGCCAATAATGACTTACTCAGTTTGTGTATAATAGCACCCCAATCCTTGATAATCGCTATTGGGATAATAAAAAAATAAATTCTGTAAACAAGTCAATGTGTCCAGAAAAAAAAAGTTATTTATTCACTGCAGAGTGTCATAAGGGTCTGACCCTACCTGCTTGCTTTTTAGCTAACTTTGATGCCCCCACTTTTCTAAGTTAAGTTCTGTACAGTAGCTTATCCATAATGACCCATGTGGCTCAGCAGCACCCATAGCTACTGAATTGATGAAATCCTTTCTTTTGCAGTGGACAGCCACTTGTGTCTTCACTTCTCTGGTCCTCTCATGACAGGGACTTGTATCTGGGCCGGGTGGAGAGCACAGAAAAATCTGCACCATTTCATCATTGGCTTACACAGTGAGGCATGAAGCATAGCAGAGCAGCGTGGGAAGTTTGCTACTGGCACTACTGAGAAAGAGAGCCTGCAGATTTCTCCAGTGCCCATCCCAAAAGAAAGGATTTTGTCAATTGAGTAGCTATGGGTGCTGCTGAGCCCCATGGGTCATTATGGGTAAGCTACTGTACAGAACTTAACTGGTAAAAGTGGGAGCAGCAAGGTTAGATAAAAAGCAAGCAGATAGGGTCCGACCCTTACAATACCTTGAAGTGAATAAATAACTTTTTTTCTGGATACATTGACTTGTTTACAGGATTTTTTAAAATAATCTCAATAGTGATTTTCAAGGATTGGTGGGGGGGTTGCTACTGTACACAAATAAACTGTGTAAGTCATTACCAGCATTTTTCATAATCACTATAGAGATCGGGGAGGGGAGCTGTGGCAGTTGCCAAATAATGCAGTTTTAATGGCATTTCTTTTTTAAAAGTACAGTTTGGCATTACCCTATACTCTTGAAGTAGTGGATGAGTCATGTATGTAACTAATTGAATTGTATCGGGAGTCTGTGACATGGGCATTTCAAACCTTGCCATGCGCTGACTCCCAATACCAAAATACAACACTTTCAAGCCACTGGTCAGTTCAGCATAATGAGCAAATAAATAAATATGCATTTTAAACATTTGGAATAGAAAAAAACTTACACAAAGGCAACAGTTTGTTATTCATGATTTATTTACAAGTTAATAGCAGCATAAAATAATTTCCTATCTCCTTTAGTAATAAAATAAAAAAATAAATAAACAAACAAAAGTTGCTGTCATGTGAAAAGGGACGCGCTTTGCCTAATACATAATCTGAGTTGCCTCTTATAATTGTTGTAACACGCATCACCACCACCCTCCCCCCGATGAACAAAAACCTTGGACTGGACCTCATTTCTTTCAACTTAATTAGCCCTGCTGTGCAGTGCCCCCTGTCCTCCAGTTTTTAACTGGTGATCAGTGGTACCCCCCCCCCAAACACTCTCAATATGCATCTTCACCTGTAAATAAGAAAATGCACCCTAGGTGTCTACATTTATTTTTTTGCAACCTGTGAAAAGAAAACCATACACCACATATCACATTTGCACCTCACCCAACATTCCACTGTGTACCCACCCCCTAGCCCCCATAGACACCATCCCCACATACCTGAACTCACCTGAACTGGTACCACTCTTTGATCGAATACACCTCTTACTCCAGGAACCAATGACTGCATTATGAAAAATAAGATAATTGTGTTTCAATATATTTTAATTGCACTGCAGTTACCATATTTCTAATACAGTATTGAATTTGATGGATGGTTCCTTTTTTTGTTGATTGGGAAAAAAAAAAATAAGTAAATAGCAGACACATAGGAACTTTTTCTTAAGTACATGCTACCATGGGCATTGGGAGGGTGGGGTACAACTGGACAGCAATCACAATTTGACACTTCTTCTGCATGGTGAGGCCAAGGAACAAGTAGAATAAATGCTAAGGTGCCCTTCTGAGTTTGCTTCTATCGGAAAAATATTACAGACACTGAGACAAAAGCCTAAATGTGATATCAGAAGGGAGACAAATTATAGCAAAAGTCATGCTTTTCAAGAAGCAAAACCATTGTGTACCGCATCTCAGACTTGCGGGTTTTGAGAGAGTGGAGGATCCTAAAGGTTAGGGATGGGGGTAGGTGGATATGAACAGTATGCTTCTAAAAAGAGAAGCATATTGGATAGAACGATTCTGTACCTTGAATCTGAAGTATGGTTTAAATTGAAGAACTCACATGTGTGGACTTTATATAATGATATAAATAGTGTGCATACTAACAAATCATTAACATACAGAGAAAAGGTTATAGTTGCAAATAGAAAATCCCACCTCACACCCCCCCCCACCAACGGTTGTATAATCCTACACAACTTAAAACATTTTATTGTAGGTGTTTTGTACAATGACTGCTTCACATATGGGGTGGGAATGGTTCCCTGGTCCTTATCAATTGACCTTCAGATATCTATACTGGAACTTCAATTGAGACCGTATTTTTTGGTGGCAACCAGACAAACCCCAGAAAGCTTGGGAGGGTCGAGACAAAGGATGTTCATATTTGGCATGCACATGTTTCCCAATTCAATGTTTGTGTTTTCAGTTTTATGTTGATTATCCCAAATTATTTTTGAATGAGTCAGTCAGCTTACATGCATACAAAAAGCTTAGTTTTTATTGCATGAAAACGTGTTTAATATTAACCTTAGTATAATTATTTTCACCTTCTAATGGATATGCCTTAGAGGCAGCATTGTTAAATGGCTGTAGCCCGGCTGCTCAGCAGAGAAGAGATATCCTAATTAACCAGCTCACAAAAAACAAACTACATTTACACACACACACAAGCACACACACACACATATACACACACAGAAGTCTATGCTCTAAGCATGCCTCCTAATTCTAACAACGTACGCCAGGAGACTAGTAATTCTAACAGCCACTTTCTTGTTAGTGTGCATGTTTTACAGATTACCGGTATCTTTAATTTAATCCAAAACATGTACATTATTTAATGTTGATGTGCCAGAGTAGTTTGCATGCCTTAATTAGAATAATGGATTCCGCTATAACACAGAGTACAGAAACAAAGAAGACCACATTATTCATGGTTAGTAGAATAAACCTGAGATTTACATATTTATTTTGTTGTGGCAGAATTGGTGATGTTATCTGATTTCTGTTTTATATCTGACACTGTCACTTCATTAGGGTGTGATATTTATTTTAAGAAATTTTAAGAACATTAGTAGAAATTCTAATACGCATTTTGAATGACTTCTTTCAGGTACTGTAAAGCAATACCAGTTTCCTGAAGAATTGAAGGGACATTACATCACAATACAATGGTTTTGGAGCTATTGTAGAATGTTGCATTAAATATTATGTTGGCAGGTTGATGTATGGAAAGGTAGCCTGAAATAAACTTTAAATTCATTAATGCGTGAGTATGTCGTTTCTCTATTGTGCCTGTTTTTCTGAGGATGTCTCGATTTGATCCCTCATTGTTTCTTTACAGCTGAATGGTGGGCCACACTGCTATTTGATATGTTTTTGCCATACCAGATGGGTCATGGCTAAACAGCGCTATCCATTTTCAAATATTTGTGATCATGAGCAAGTAACTTAACCATCCAGTGCTCAGTCTCCTCTCTCTCAACCTATGAGCTGTGTGCATAAACCCCTGAGCCTACTGTCCATAAGCCCCAATCCCTTGACCTTCTAGACACGTGGAATGACTGTAGTCAACTCTAAGAGGAAAGCAAACTGCTTTGGGGTACAAGGAGTATGAAAGACATCATAAGAGAGCTAGTTTCCTCTCTTTTCCCTTCCTTTCACCAGACTGAACTTCGGTGCAGCATGTCTGTAATACAGTGCAGTGCTATACAAATTACAAAAAAAAAGTCATGACAGTCATCCCTCCAGGTTACAGAGTACACATTTGTTTGTTTTTTTTAGCCAGTCTGTAGTTGAACAAGATGAGTGCAGCATCATTCTTTAGAGCCATTAAAACGGTTTGATTTTCCAAGATGCAGATTTCAGCAGCAGTCAAAAGTCAGAGTCAGTGAGAGCCTTATACAGCTTGGCACATGCTGACTTCTGATTTTAAGAAAAAAAGCATCAGACTGAGGGAGGGTTAAAATCATTGAGGAGCAGTATGTGCAAATGTAATGTAAACCTATACATTAATGACAAAGACACACTGAAGGTCAGTGCTTGCTGTTAACTATTGATTTAACAGTGTCAAACAGCATTAAATCATTTCCTGTCTCTTTTAAAGGAGACAGGAAATGATTTACTGTGGCTTGTAAATGTTAAATAAATAAATTATAAACAACAAGCAGTGACTTCCCTGTGTCATTGTCAGTACTGTACATGTTTATATTTACAATGCTGCTCCATGATGCTGAACCTCTGTTTACTTTGCCAGTCTTTTTTCTTCAAATTGGAGTCAGCGTGTGCCAGGCTGAGAATGGCTCTCATCACTGACTCCGAATTTAGACCTTTGAAACCTGTGTGTATGAATAGGGAACCATTTAATCAGCAGCTTCACAAAAAGCTGAAGCTACACTCCTTCAGTACAGTGCAAAATAATGGTAAGGCTCAAAACAACTGCAATCTATATGGTGACCACCCATTCAATCTTGACTGCCCCCCCTCCACACACGCACACACACACACACTGTTGCCTGGTCACCTTTCTAATATCAGAAAAATTAGAACATTTCAGCTGATAGGCTCAAAGCAATAATCTTTTTTCGGCAACTGTGAACAGCTCACTCAGCTCACACACTCCCACTACCCACCTGCACACTGTTGCCTGGTCCTCTCGAAAATTAAAGACCTGTCCAAATATTAGTAAAATCTATCTCTGGTAGCCATTCTCCTCTTTGTCCATGCTCTTACCATCTTGCTGTATATAGTGGTAACCCTATTCAAACTGGGAACTTAGCCTACCTTCACCCTTTTATTTAATTCATTTCTAGAAGCCTGTTATTCTCATCCACTGAAATAACTTCTGTAGCGGCTTGCAACCACCTGTGTCTTTGCTCCCCTTGCTCTCTCTTGAACATCATCATGGCCATGGAGCACACTAGAAAGATCCTCACTCGGGCACTTATTTTATCTGCTGTGAGAGAGCAGCTCAAGAAGATGGCTTTTGGTTCTGTAGGTCATCCCTCCCCCAACTGCTGCAAACTGTTGACAGGAAAGCACTGAGGATCAGTGTTGGGGGTGCGGGAGATACATTATTCATCAATGGCTGTGCGCACAATCACTTGAGGGGCAGTGGCATAGGTTTCAGTACCGATGGTCAGGTTCCAAACATGAAAGCACCAGCCCATTTGGAAATGATCTCTGAGCTTAGGGCCTGTCTGATCAGTGCATCCCGAGCAAACGGTCACTGGAGTCAGTGTTGGATCATCGCTGTCAATCTGACCCAACAAAAAAAAACACCTTTACTAGAGTAATGGTAATCTGTCAATTTTTAGAAGGGACTTTCCTACTGTTTTAATTGATATCACTGCCCCCACTGACCTCACACAGAGATTAGCGACACCAGTGCCCACTAAAACTCCCCTGTACAATACCTATGCCGCCGCCCCTCAAGATGCCAGCCGCTACAGAAGTTATTTCTGTGGACAAGAATGACAGGCTTCTGGGATGAATTAAATAAAAGAGTGAAGGTATGCTAAGCTCCCGATTTGAAGAGGGTTACCACCATATACAGCAAGATGGTAGGGCAACAGCATGTCTGCATGTGGGGGGGGTCCAGAGTGAATGGGTGGCCACCATAGATTACAGTGGTTTTGAGCCTTGCTATTATTTTGACTGTCCTGGAGGAGTGTAGCTTCAGTCTTTTTTGAAGGTGCTGATTAAACGGCTCCCTATTCCTGCACACAGGTTTCAGCTATCTAAAATTGGAGTCAGTGATGAGAGCCATTCTCAGCTTGGCATGCACTGACTCCTATTTGAAGAAAAAAGACTGGCAATCCAAATGGAGTTTCAGCATTATAGAGCAACATTGTAAATATACAGTGCAGTTTAAACATGTACAGTACTGACAAAGACACAGGGAAGTCACTGCTTGTTATCTATAATGTATTTAACATTTACAAGCCACAGTAAATAACTTCCTATCCCCTTTAAATGGTTTGGTCTTTTTACTTGAATTGTTCAGGGTTTTGAGAGGATATCCAAAAGATGTGAATTAGCTTGTTTAGGTGTTGAAAAAATTAATTGGTTTCGGAGATATTACATGACAAAATTGACAATTCCCCATAGAATTACATTGCGCTGCTTTGGTCTTTTTACATGAAATTTTCAGAGTTTTGAGGCGATGCCCTACTGATGTCAATTATGTTGTTTAGCTGTTGGGGAATTAATTGGTTGAAGAGATATTCCATAACAAAGTTGTCGTTTTCCACATAGGATTACATTGCAGTCTCTGTGATGTGTTGTGGCACCGTTATGTCGGGAACAAAGTGAGTATATACACTTTTCACTGCTGGCAGCTTACATCGCTTTTCAGTGATGTATGCCCCTGCAAGAATATTGTAAACTGTACAGTACCCGAACCGTGTAATTTTTCCCATAGGGTGAATGGATCATGAGATTCTTTTTTTCATATTTATTGTATTTTTTCCAGTGCACTGCCATCGACACTCATTCCAGTCACCTTACCTCATTCTCCTGTGTCTGCCATTCACCATCTACTGATACTCATTGGCTTGCCTCCCCCTCCTGGGGTAGGGCCACAACACCATGGCCTGACCATCAATGATGGAAGAAGATGTCAGCATCGCTGACATTGCTACTCTGGCTTACCACCCCAGGGTGGGGTTCGGGGCCTGTGGTGGCGCCATGGACTGTAATTCAGTCAGTGGGGTGGGACTGCGGTGGAGGGTCATACAGGCAGACACTGCAGCAGCATCATCCTGAACTGCCAGTGCTTTTTTCCCCTTGAGAGGGCGAAGATGTGCAGTGACATCCAGTGTCTGCCCTGCCTCCAGAATGACTGGACAACCTGGTTACTGCACCACTCCCGGTGTCCATCAGGGGTCCATTGAAAACTGGTCATGCTGCCATCCCTCCCTCCTGGAACAGGAGAGCAGTCCACATGATACTCCATCCTTCACCCCCCTTGCCTGACCTCCAGTGAACCAGTTATGCATATGGGCAACTTTGGGCCCTGCACTCCCAACAATACATGTTTTTTTTTGTAGTTATAATACGCTTTCTCAAAAAGTAAGGAAATTCTTTGCAAAAAAACTATGGTTAATGCATCATTTAGGGTTTAAGCAGAAAAAGTCAGGAAATGTGAACATTAGGGTTGTCCCGTAACCCCCTACCCTAAATGATGCATTAAACATAGTTTTTTGCAAATAATATATATATATATATTATAGTGGCATGGTAGTGCCACTATAGTTAGGGCTGAGTACCCCATTTAAGGTTAAAGTGTGAAATTTGTCAGGTTATGAACTTTGCCACCTTATAATGGATTTGCCTGAAATTCAGCAGGTGCAGAGTGGAACCATAGATCTCTGGATCTGCCAAGTTTTGTAAAAGTCAGATATACAGTTGCAGAGCTACGTAGTGCCGTAGAATATGGTAATTATGCTTTTTTGTGCATTCTTTGCTTACACCTACAGGTTGCACAGTTTGCGTGACTGGCCTGAAATCTTCAGGGAACATGCAGCTGGGGTCCTCAATGTGCCTTTCAAAGATTTTGTGAAAAAATATTAAACAGTTCAAAAGTTATTCAAAAAACAATTTCCCATAATAGTCAATGGAAAAGGTTAACAAACTATTCAACAGTGTCACAAATGCAGTTTTTATTGTCGCAAATGACCCCTGTAGTGTTGCAAATCTGCCATTTTGTTTTCAGTAACTGGTCACAGAAATGTTTGCCATTTAAATTTGGGACCCTCTAGGACACGATTCTTTTTGTGTTCACCTAGTCGAGCCCTGAGGATGCTAGCCATGTCTTTTTTGGGGGTTAAACACCCCAGAAATATGTTTTTTAAATATTTGTAAACTGTAGTGTCACAAAGTAGTGTCTCAGCTGCAACACTTTTGTGATTTTCTTTGCGAAAGTGTCATGATTTGTGACACTACTTTGCGACACTATGCTCAAAAGATTAGGAACTCTTTGCCACCCTGCTGCAAAAGAATGGTTTGGTCTTCTGGGCTGAAATTTGGAGGGAAGACAGTCAAGATTCCACAGATGTGGCTTTTGGTGGTTTTCTGACAAAGATATTAGAGGGCTGCAAAGTTGCGGTACTCCGAAGTTGACAATTTTTCCCTTAGGCTAACATTACAGCATCTGCCACGCCTTTCGAGCCTGAATCTTGGAAATGCTTCGAGATACGGACTTTTCATCAGAAAAATGCCTAGCCCCCTGCTAAGGGGCTAAGTGAAAAACTAGCCAGGAAACTCATAAATGATATGAAATCTAAATTTTTTTCTACATCGTACGGTTCGTGAGATGTAAGCCATTTTTTTTTTCAATTGTTTTACCAGGAGTAACACACTAAGCTGAAAGCTTGTTTACAGGTGCAACCTGAGAGCACAAGGAATTCAAATGACTTGCTCAAGGTCACACAGTATGCAAGTGGGGGCTTGTGGGATTCATACCCAGGTCTCCAGATTTGCAGCTCAGAGCCTTAAACCACTGCGCTATACTGCCTCCCATTTAGTATTCCAAGTGTTCATTTTGTGCTCCGAGGCCCATTATTATGCTTATATTCTTTGTATTCACTTTGTTTCTCAATGCAGCTTTTGATGAAAAAAGGGTGTGCACTTTCATTACTGTTACAGTTACCGTTTCCTCTTCTGTTTCTGTAACCGTTTGCGTTAGTGTTTCCATCTACGCCACCATGTGCGTCTCCAGGTTTGCAGCTCAGAGCCTTAAACCACTGCGCTATACTGCCTCCCATTTAGTATTCCAAGTGTTCATTTTGTGCTCCGAGGCCCATTATTATGCTTATATTCTTTGTATTCACTTTGTTTCTCAATGCAGCTTTTGATGAAAAAAGGGTGTGCACTTTCATTACTGTTACAGTTACCGTTTCCTCTTCTGTTTCTGTAACCGTTTGCGTTAGTGTTTCCATCTACGCCACCATGAGCGTTACCCTTTGCGTTTTCATTTGCACTTGTGTTTGCGTTACTGTTACCATTTGCATTTCCATTACTGATTTTGTTTGCATTTCATTTTGTGTCACCATGCGCATTACCTTTTGCATTTGCATCTGCGCATCCATTTGCATTTCCGTTTGTGTTTCTCTTTCCTTTGGCTTCATCATTGGTGTTACCTTTACCATTTGCATTTCCAATTGCAGTGCATCATATCAGCACACGCTACTATTTTGCATTTCCGTACGTGCTTGCATTTGCATTTCCGTTTGCGTTACTGTTTACTTTGGCATCCTCTTTGCTGTTACTGTAACTGTTTGCATTTCCAATTGTGTTATTGTTACTGCTTGCGTGTTCGTTACCCTTTGTGTTTCTTTTGGCCTTAGCGTTTGCATTTTTGGTTGCGTCTCCGTTGTCGATTGCATTACTGTTTCCTTCTGAGGTGCCATTGCCTTTACCATTTGCATTTCTGTTTGCATTTGCATTTTTCCTACCATTTGCATTTCCCTCGGTGTCAGCAATTATGTAACTGTTTTCATTAATGTTTGCATTTCTGTTGCCGTTAGCATTTGCATTACCGTTACCATTACCATTTCTGTTTTCATTAATGTTTGCGCTTGCATTTCTCTTACCGTTTGCGTTATCATTTACATTTGCTTCACCATGTGCTTTACCATTTGCACTTGCACTAGCATTTGCGTTACTATGTGACACAAAATCACATGGTTTGGGCCCCACGCTCCCACTACCACATTCATTCACTATTCATAGTGCTCATTCTCAAAAAGAAGGGAAATTCATGGCAAAAAAACTGTTTAATGTATCAGTTAGGGTTGTTCTACAGTGACAAAAGTGATGAAATTTGGTGTTAGGGTTGCCACCCCTTGCACCCCAAGCACACCCCATCCCCACCAACAGGCATCGGTGTGTGTGTTAAGGTTATCGGTCCTAACTAGGGGTTTTGATTTGGTTGGGGTGGGGGCTGGGGAGGTCTGTGAGAGGGAGCCCTTTAACACACCGCAGACCTGCAGATTTTGGGAGTACGGTCTGCTGGACCAGGGTCAATTAGTCACTCTTCTTTTGGGGTATTAGTACTGTGTAGTTGGTTAAGGAGGATAGGGGGTGGGGTGTTTTACAGTCTGGGATTTTAGGGGCTGTTTCTATCTACTACATTTTGAGATGGGGTCAGGGTGGGGTTGAAGCATGGCTGGTTTTGGGTTTGGTTTCCAAGTTCCGGGCAGAGTGCCTCTTCCTTTCTTGTCTCCTGCGTCTTCCTTATCACTGTGGGCACTCATTTTAGATTTATGTCCTAGAATATCAAGGGGGGTCAGGACAAGTGAAAGAGAACCATTATATTGAAACACTTACAGAAATTCCCACTGGGGATATTTTTCCTCCAGGAAACACACCTCCCTAGAGAAGATATTTTATATTTTCACAGGCAGTGTGTTAGCCAAGCTTTTGGGGCTGGCTATAGCAGGAGAAAAGGGGACTAGCTGTGTTAATTGACTGGAATTTAGTTCTCCTTAATGATTTGGACCAATCAGGAACTTGCAGGAAAGGTCTCTCCCCAGGGCAGAGGGGACTGCAAGAACTAATGGATTCATTGGGCCTGCAGACCCCTGGTGTAGTCTCCACTTTTCTGCTAGCCACTATATGTTTTATTCACTTACCCACACCACCTATTCCCACATAGAGTTTTTCTTGGTTAGTAAGGAGAACCTGTGTGGACTTGTGGCTTTGTAAATCCAGCCCATGGTCATTTCAGACCATGCGCCGGTGTTGCTGGACTTTTTTTTCAAGGTCAGGATGACCACGATAGAATCTGACACCTCAGTTCTCTCCTTCTTAAGGATCCTGATTTTTGGGAGACTATTCAAAAACACCTTACCAATTTTTTGCAAGATAACGAGGGCTCTGTAGCAGCCTTAGATGTTCTTTGGGCTGCATTGAAGTGCGCAGTTTGGGGTGAGTGCATTAGATTGGCAACTATGGCTAAGAAATGCCATGCACAAAAAGTGGAGAATTTCCTCTCCTGGATCCACAAAATGGAGCATTCCCTTTCTTCTAGGTCCGATCCTGCCTTCTGGTCCCATTTGAACAACCTCAGGGCACAATTCTATGAGCTCCTAGCAGAAAAAGAAGATTATGCTTTGCAGCACACTAAAATGCATTATTTGGAATCTGGAGAGACAGCTTGGCAACTGCAAGCTCTCCGCTTGAAGCAGCTGAACTCACTTAAGGCCATTCCTATCCTCCAGCCTACTCCCTGAGACCCATTCTTTACCCATCCACAAGATATTGTGGGGACCTTTCAAAAGTATTATATTTCCTTATATAGCCAGGAACCCATCTCTATGGCCCTCATGGAGAGAATTGAGGAGCACTTGGACTCATTCTTTCTACCTACCTTGACGAATCCACAGCAGTATATTTAAAAAAAAAACTTTAACACTGTGAGACGTACATCAGGTTATTGAACACCTTTCAAAACAGTAGTGCCCTGGTCTTCTAGCTCCCTTTTTAACTCATTTTTTTAATTACCTTCTTTCTTCTGGCCTTACTACTTTCTCACTTACACAGGCCAGGATTTCCCCAGTACTCAAAAGCATGGAAAAATGAACTTCTTCCAGGCAGTTACCGCCCCATATCTCTTCTCAATTCTGATTTTAAAATCTTGTCTAAGGTACTCGCCAATCGATTGCTCTAGGTTTGGAATGGCTAAATTTCCACAGAACAGATTGTCTTTATGGTGGGACATCATTCCAGTGACCATGTGCAGAAGCTATTGTAGCTTATTTCTGTGGCTGGGGAGAACAGTATCCCTGCAGTGCTGGTATCCCTAGATGCAGAAAAGGCTTTTGACAGAGTTTCCTGGCCTTTTCTTTTATACATAGATACATAGGCAGTGTCGGCAGATAAGGGTCTATGGCCCACCCAGTCTGCCTATTTGAGCTTGTAAGTTCAATTTATGTTTTCCTAGAAGTCTGTTGCCCCTTACCCCTGACCTCCAGAATTCCTTTATGTCTATCCCATACATTCTTAAATCCCGTGATTGTTTCAGCCCCCACCACCTCCTCTGGCAGGGTGTTCCACTTGTCCACCACCCGTTCTGTGAAGAAATTCTTCCTCATGTTTCCTCTGAATCGTCCTCCCTCAACTTCATCCCATGCCCTCTAGTCCTGGAACATCTTTTTCACTTAAAAATAGTGTATTCCTGCATCCTGTTCCTTCCTGTAAGATACTTGTATGTCTCTATCATGTCCCCTCTCTCCCTTCTCTCCTCCAGGGAGTACATATTCAATTCCTTCAACCTGTCCTCGTAGGACTTGTGATGCAATCCATGTATCATCTTTGTTGTCCTCCTCTGAACCTTCTTATTTTTCACTCTACGGAGATCCAGATTCCTGGATATTTTTTGTACTTGGATAAATATCTTGTATCATAATCCAACTGCAAGAATTAGGTGTTATGGGGTCTTATCAGACCCTGTGCAACTACAACGTGGTACCAGACTGGGATGCCCACTCTCCCCTTTCTTATTCAGTTTGTACCTGGATTCTCTCATCCTAATGATTCAACAAAATCTGAATATTCATGGTATTTTGGAGGGAGGGTCCAGGTGCAAACTATCTGCTTATGCGGATGACAGCCTTCTCCACGTTACATCCTCCACATCTTCACTCCCTGTTGCCTTGGAGAAAATCCAAGAATTTTCTACAGTAGCCGGGTTTACGCTTAATTTAGAAAAGACCCAAGTTTTGCCCCTGAATGTTCATGTTTCCACACAACAAATTCTGGATATTGGCCTCTATTCGGAATCCAAAGCCATTACGTATCTGGGGATCCATATGTCCCAGAAGCAGCAAAAACAACACTCACAGTGGGCTCAAAAAATGGCCAAAAGAAGAGCAGTACACACATTAGGACAAACTAATAAACTGATTCTTTTAATAAAGAACAGAATAGAAAAGGCAAATGCCCTGAGTACAAATCAATGGCAGCACACCCCTCCAGTATGTCAACATTTCACGTCTATTCCTGACACGTTATCAAAATCTGTATCTCCCATTCACTTTCTGAGCTTGCACATCTTAATCTCTGGCCCCCTTCTTTCAACAGTCAGAGACGATCTGAATAGGTGGATGGCCCTCCCTATCTTTTTATGGGGTAGAGTGAAAATCATTAAAATGAATATCCTACCTCACATTTTATACCCCTTAGGTACAGTATGTTTGGTCTCTTCCTTCCTAAACTTTGGTTTTCCCAGTTGCAGAGCCTTCTTTTGGATAGTCTATTGAGGAAGGGGGTTATCCAATGAGCATATTTTAAACTGACTCTTCCTAAGGAGAAAATGGGCCTTCGCCTACCTAACTTCTTATATTATTTTGCGCTACACAGCAGCAAATCTTTTAAGTGGGGCTATCCACCAGATACCCACTTCACTCTGGCTTACTGTCCTTTATGGCTTTCCATAGAGTCCAAAGTCTATGTCAAAAATGGTCTACAGTTGGCCTGCTTGTTGTACCTTACACTTTCTCTTCCTCCACAACTTCATAATAGTCCTCTGATGTGGTTACTCAAAGCCCTTGAACAACTTTGTTTGCATTTAAAGGTTGACTGGTCCAGGAATCTCACACAACCCATATTGGGAAATCCCAATATCCAAATAGCTAACCATCCCATACCATTTGGTTTTGGCCCCCCTCTATGGCATGCTTCTCTGGAGGCTTTCTTGGATGATAGTAAGGTAGGCTCACCTGAATGGATTTAGCAACAATTTTCCATTTCAGTGTATCATCCTTTTAAACACCTTCAACTTTTCAGGGTGCTTGCCAGATTTCTGGGTCCCAATTTTTTGACCACTCAATCCAACCCCCTCCTCTCTGAGATTTTGTTGATTGTTGAACAACTTCACCCTCTTTCTACTTTTATATCTGTTTTCAGACTAAAGATCCTGGAAGTCTATTGAGGTCTGCTTCTATTGGCAACAAGTGCTAGATCTGTAGATGGATCCCAGATAGTGGCAAATGTTATGAAAGATGCTCTATAGATGTATCAAACAAGATCAATATTGGTTTGCACAACTTTGCATTCTACACAACATCTATTACACTCCTCAAAAGTTGCATAGGATGGGTAAAAGAGCCTTGATAGAGTGCTCTCGCTGTCGATCTGGGGTGGGTTCCTTAAAGCATATTTATGGGATTGTCCTACAGTGACCCTTTTTTGGTCTTCCATCTGTAATTTCCTTGACCCCTGATTGGACTGAGACTCTTTTTTTCACTTCCCAGATCTGTCTTGTCATTTTTTTTTCAAGAAGAACTTTTTGGACCCTGCAGGGCTGACATTGCTTTAATTTCAATTACTGCCTAACTGATTATCCTTCGTCATGGGATGGATGACATCATTCCACCATTTTGTGAATGGCAACAGGAAATTTTGCAAGCCCTGGTGGTGGAGAAACATATTGCCTACCGACAAGACAGACCTGAGAGCTACAGGGAATTTGGGGAATCCTTAGAAGCCCTTCTGACCTGACAGCTGAATGCTCTGCCTGGGGCTCCTATGTATTTATACCCTCCTTTTTCATCATGTATTCTGACACTTTTCTCTTGTTGTTGTTGTTGTAGACATATCTAGCTGTGCTCCACAATGGGTTGGGTTTGGTGGGAGTGGTGGGCAGAGGGAGAAGGATTATCGAGGGAGTTCACGGGTAGTTTGTTGTAATTTATGTTTTACTATTATGGAGTTTCTTGTTGATGTTGTTTTATTCCAGGTATTTTGTGAAAACTTTAATAAAACTTACTAACTTGTAAAAAAAAAAAAAAAAAGAGAGGTAGCTGTGAAGCCAGGTGACAGCACTGTGATCAAGGCCCAGGGAGTGAAGCTTCTGTAATAAGAGGTTATGCCTGACCAGGTTGAAGGTCCTTGTGAGGTCCAAGAAGACAGCTCCAGTGATGAGGCCTTGGTCCATTGCATTTTGTCAGCTGACACTATTATTAGAGCTGTGAGAGTGCTGTGGCTCATCTGCAGCTATAGCTACAGATTTCCCAGGCACCAGCTCTAGCCTTTGCCCTGCTGGTGCTATGCGCTGGCTCCCCACCCACCCCCACCCACCTGCTCTATCTGGAAGTTTACTTATATAAGCATTTTTAGATCAGGTGACCTGCCTGACTTTTTTATACAGTAAGTGTCCGGTTTCCCATTGGTACTTTAAACACTACTACTACCGATAGAGGGCTTTCACAAGTTTCTCAGCTAACATTGCCACACAACGCTCCAAGCAGCACTTTGCTCTTAAATCTCAAAAGGATCTTGGGGTGTCCCCTTCCAAGCACCACACTTGAAGCAATGGATCCACATTGTTTTATCCTTCAAGTAGTACTCATACTCACAATCCTTGATCATTTCTCTCCTCATGAATTGCCCCAACAACTACAACAAGGAACAACTCTTCACTACAACATCGATTATGACCTTGGCTTTGTAACCAGTAATCTGTCCCCATCATCTAAGGACACACTGCCCCCATCTTTGGCCACTTGCTTTGCGTAAGCCTGTGTGAAACTACTGCACTACCTACCAGTGTCTCTGTCACCCTTTTTTACAGTGCTACATACTAAAAGTAAGAGAAACTCTATTCAGTGGCAACTCAACAAACGTAACCTCAAACAACTAAAAGGACTCGCACCAAGGGTAATCTTAATACTATTGCTTACGTCAGGTAATATGGATCCCAACCCTGGCCCAGCAATGACTACCTCACCTGAAAACCACACCAAGACTGGTTCACTTAAGTTGGCCTCCATCAACATCTGCAGTTTACTGTGTAAACGTGATAGACTCCAAGCTTGGGTCTCACAGCAAGACTCGGACATCCTAACCATTGTGGAAACATGGCTCTCCCTGAAGATCCCAGATTCAGCAGTGACCTTACCAGGATACTCCATCTTCAAGCAGGACAGACTTATGAAATGTAGGGTTGGGTGTGCCATTTACATTAAGGAAACTCTTACTGGCTATGCACTACCTAAAGATGGCCTAGGAAACTCAACCCAGGCACTAGCTTTTAATGTTCTGCTTGGTGCTCACAATAAAATTCTAACAACTGTATCTGTCTACTTTCCACTTAAAGACCCTGACACAAGCTTCCATTCCTTGCTGGAATACATCAGGAACTTTCCCCACAATTATAATGGGTGACTTTAGTTTTAACTGGCAGGCCCCCGATGTTGGCTTATTTAAGGATGCAATCTCTGCATTCAGTCTTACTCAGACTTAATCTGACATAGTCTCTTCACCAACCAGGATCAACTACAAAAAGGGTGCTTGCACCCTAATTGACTGGATCCTGTCCTACCACCCCATCGAATCTCTGATGTGAACATGCTCCCTGATGCTTTAAGTGACCACTCACCCACAATCTGTCTCTGGACTAATAAATTCAAGAATCCTACTCCCAAAACTATTCTCACCAGGGTGCTAAGTCCAGATCACCTCGAGCACTTGAAGCAACACCTCCAGGGTGTAGACAGGTCTTTACTTGATACCATGAAGGATATAAATACAGCTCTTGACTACTTCACTGGACATTTTAGCAAACCCTGTGACATCCATGCCAGCATGAAAAATATGAAAGTCTGTGGCACAACAAACTGGTGGATATTTTTGGACCTCGTCAGGCAGATGAATCTCAGATACCACCTCCGGCACCATGCTAGGACCAATGACAAACTACTTCATATCCAGGATTATAAAGCAGCTAGGAACAAGTGCACCAAGACTATCCAGGTGGCAAAAAGAATGTATCATAGGGAGCAGCTTGCTAACACATGGGATGATGGAAAAAGTTTCTGGAACAACATAAAAGAGGCAACTGGTAAAGACCTCAAGGCTGCTCCTACAATGCTCAATATTAAAAGAACTCCTACGCTTGACCCTCTGACCATAGCAAACATTTTCAGTAATGCATTTAAGGACCTTGGCAGTGTCCTTCCCCCTGATTTGTTTAGGACAATGAGGACCCCCTCAATAACACTGATAATTGGCCTGATGTCTTGGCCCCAGCACCCCTCCTTTCTGCTTCAAAGAGGTCCAACAGTATATGGTCGATAAGTACCTCAGAAAGGTTCTAGGTAAGTCCAGGCACAGCGGCAATGCTCTAGATCTCAAACTAGTTGCACTTACCCTTGATGTTACACTGGGTCCCATCACAAAGATCATGAATCTATCCCTTAGACTGATACAATTCCCTATACTCTGGAAGTTATCCCTTTTACACCTATTCACAAAAGTGGAGACCGTTCCCTACACCTGAACTACAGACCTATCTCTATCCTCCCACACCTCTCTAAGGCACTTGAGCGCATTGATTCTGACCAGTTGTTTGATTATTTGGACAAGTACTCGATCCAGTGCCTCCAGCAGCATGGATTTAGAAAAGGGCACTGCACCTCCACAGCACAGATTACATTCACCGGCTTCTTTCACAAATCCCTGGATCAAGGTAGCTTAGTGGGCGCGGCCTTCATAGCTCTCACTAAGACCTTTGATACAGTTAACCACATTCTCCTCCTCAAACAGCTATCCTCCATTGGACTCTCTACAGACACTGTATCTTAGTTCAGAAGCTATCTATCAGATCACACAGAGCAGGTGAAAATAGACAATGTTGTCTCACATCACCAACCTGTCCGGTCTGGAGTTCCACAAGGCTCCATACTGAGGCCACTTCTCTTCAGCATCTTCCTTAAAAATCTTCCTTGCTAATGCCAATAACACATCCTACTCTACGCAGATGACATGGTGATCTTCACTAGTGGGACTGATCCAGAGCTGCTAGAACAACAACTTCAATCTGGCTTCAAAGAAGTGGAGGACTGGTTCAGGAACCACAAATTTGTACTGAATTATAAAAAAACAAAACTCAAGTTGTTCAGTGGTGCTCGTAGCAAACACAGAGCCAGAGCCCTTAACATCAAGAACTCATCAGGTGACCCACTCAAACAAATTCATCATTTTAAGTACCATGGGGTTACCCTGGACAGCTTTCTGTCCTTAGCACATTACATTGATAACGTTGCCTGCTCAGTAAATATCAAAACTGTGTTACTACACAGACACTAGAATAGTCTAATACCAGAAGCCCTTAGACTAGCAATCAACTGCTCCATTTTTTCCATTGTCAATTATGGATTTATCATTTATGGCTCAGCCATTAATACCTCCATTCGCAGAATAGCAGTGGTGCTTAATGAAGCCAGACATCTTTTTACTGGAGCAACTTGCTATACCCACATGTGTGAACTCTATAAACAAACAGGTTGGCTGCAGCTTACTGGAAGGATTCAGTATCAAACATGCCTGCTAACTAAGAAAACTATGCTTGGGCTCCTTCATCCAGGAATTACAAACCTTCTCAACTCATACTGCAGCACCCAGCACACTCGGAACTCTGTGAACCAACTTCTCTCCATCCCAAGATGCCGGACCACCCAGGGACAAAGCTTGTTTGCATATAGAGCACCTCTCTGGTTTAATGCACTGCCTAATGATATCATATCCCTCCCAAAACTGAGTCCTTTTAAATGCTCTCTTCATCAATATCTCACATCCATCAGTTCCTGTGAATGTGCCCACTGACAACACAGCTACAGCAGTCCTTCCAGACCCCAGAGTAGCCACCCTCCTGCCCCCTCTTTTGTCTACTGCCCACCTTTCGCCCCACTTCCCCTTCTTATGCACTCCTTTTCTCCCTATCCTTAACTGCCTAACCTTTCTTTACCTGTACCTAACTGCCCTGACTTGACAAAGACTTTGGCTGCTTATTTCTCTCACAGGATGTTCTCACTACTTCTCTCCTGCCCCTGCAAATACTAACTGCATCTCCTAGTTCTTTAACCTACCCCTAACTTTATTGTTATGCAATACCATCCTTGTTTTATTTCTTTATTTTTTATTTGCCTGCATAATGTTAATATGTACTACTTGTTACAATGTCATGTAACAACAACCTTTGTTTGTCACCCTCTCTTTGATGTGGAACCTTTACAAACAAGCTATTATTGGCTCAAAGGTATTGTAATCTGAGAAATAATAAATAAATAAAAATCTTGAACCCATTCTGATAGTTTGAGAGAAGGCTGATGGGATTCAAGGTGGTCTTGAAGGTGATTGTACAGAACATGCTCCTGTATCTTCACCAATGGGCAAAGAATGGAGATGGGTCTATAATTTTTAACTACCATATTAGGATCACTTTTATAAATTGTAATGACCACAGTGACTTTTCCTTTCACTGGAACAATTCCAGAGAGAAAGGATCTGGTAATCAAATCCAATATAGGTGAGGCAAGCGCAGTGGCCCCCATCTTGAGGAACTTAGGCTCTAGTGGGTCATAACTCAGGGAGCTCTTGGGTTTTAGGTTAAAGAGCAGTCTACACACCTCTTTGACTGTTGCAAGTTTGAGATGAAAGACTGGCCAGCAGCCAATGTCTTTTGCCGGGGTGGAAGGGTAGGGAGTCTGTTGTAAGTTTAAAGAGAGTGGTGCACTTATCCAGGTCTGTGAAAAATTAATTTAAACCCCCAGCAATTGCTGGGGGACCTGAAAGGATGTTACCCGGGACATTAAGGGAACTCAGAATTTCAATGGTTTTGCCTTTCGTTAAAGAGTTTACTTGCTTCCAAAATTCCTTGGGGTTACTAAGGTGCTTGGTCTGTAATGACTTAAAATAGGTCCACTTGGCTTTGCAGAGTGAGTTTTTACAGGCATTTCTGAGCTGCCTGTAGGCTAGCCAATCAATATGGAGTCCACTCCATATGGATTGGCTAGCCTATAGACACTGTGCATCATCCTGGCAGTGACACAGTTTCCTGCATGACAAAAGGGACTAATTCCCATTGAAATTACATTGTTTACTGCAGTAATGCTGTTGCAGCATACTGAAGAATGCTGCAGAATTGGGTTTAATCCTGGTGAGCTTCAGTGTGTGGCAGCATTTGAACACCAAGATGTGGGAATATACACATTATGTGCCTCATTTTGAGGAAGTCATACGAGGCCTGATTATTTCTTTTCGACCATGGAACAGCTGATACTGTTTCTGCAGTCCAGCATGGTCCTATTCATTTATCTGACCATGCTCCCCTTCAAGCAAGCAATAACACACGATGAGGTGTGGGTTATCTCCTGATAAGAGCACACCCAGGTGCATTGTTAGGCACAAGGCGCTTGCACCGAGTGCCTTATACACCTGGGCGTGCTCTTATCAGGAGATAACCCACACCTCGGAGTGTGTTATTGCGCTTATAAAATGGGCCCTCCAAGTAATGGGTGTTCAACTAAAAAAAATGAATGAAAAAATGAAAAAAATAAGTTTGAATAGGTCAAAATAGTGAAAAAATAGTCCCATTTGGCAAGTGTTTCATCAGCAGTAGAGGGCTACCTATGTATTTATTACTATACAATTATGTTGGTTTTACTACCATTAGACTCCCCACACATACACATTATTTATTTTTCTATACTGTCTAGTACAAGTGCTCAGAGCCTCTGTTTGCTTCACAGTGACTGCAGGTTTTAGTGACAGGCATCCTCCTGTAACAGAATGCTGACGTTTGCCAGTTTTGTGAAAATGCCACTCGATCAGTTGGAATTGTTTAAAAAATGTATGTATTTTGGGTTACTTTTACTTTGTTTTGTGAAAAATAAGGCGCTGAGAGTCCAAATTGTCCAGGGGGAGAGTCCTCAGTTGAGACGTGGGGAGAGGTCCGAGCGAGCATTGCCATGGCAACGCTCGCTGACGTTTGCCGGTAATTTTGTGAAGGTGCAACTCTGTAAGTTTATAATCTTTTTTGTAGTGCTGACAGACTTTCTTAAAACACACAGAAGGTCAGAAGAAGACAGAATTCAGTCTGCTCGAGCAAATAAATTTGCTGTGTGAGCTTAGCATGCTGTTGGCGGCCGCTGTAATCTCCATTTTTTTCTTTCGGTTTATGAAAGCTCTACACTGGTGGCGAGGGGCAGTGAAAAGAAAAAAAAACACGTACAAAGTAGGAAGATCATTTTGTCATTTGGAAAATGGGGGATGTTGTATAGATGGCTATTTCTTTTTAGTTGGTGGCACTGCTGTCCTGGTTGGAGATGTGCTAAGGTTGGCGCGGAGCTGTACGTTTGTTTTTTCAGAGGATGTTGTCGAGCACAGTGATATTTTTGTGTGTTGTGGCTGACCTTGGCAGAATTAGTGCCGGTTGGCACAATACATGCTGGTAAGGACACGGCTAAAACTAGGTTTTAGCCAATCAGAAGTCTGGAATCTTTCAGCCCATTTTATAAGTGTCATTATCTTTCGGTCAGTTGTCTTGACCCCCATTGTGGAGGCTTCATCCTGGCCTTTTACGAGATTGATAAACTGACCCAACATATTCCTCAATTTCTGCATGAAAATGATAGGGATAATCTCACCTAGCATTCTTTGGGATATGCTAAAGGTAGTTCTCTAACGTACCATTATTTCTCATGCTTCTGCCCTACATAGTATTTGGGAGGGTAAAATAAAGGTGTTACAGCTGGAGCTGAACTCTTTGCAAGTGGCCTTTGGGAGAGGCAACAAAAATTGGATTGCATGAATTTCAGAGACCTGCAAGCAGCGTCAACAGCTTTTAGACCAGAAGGTTGAGCATGCCCTGTTTTATTTACTTCAGCATTATTATGAGGGAGGGCCATGCGTATTGAGACATTTGGCTTTATGTCTCCATATGCACCGGGATGCCTCTACAGTAATGAAACTCTGCTCGTTTCCTAATGATAACCTTCCTACATAAGGGAATGACATATTTTCTATCTTTAGTTCGTATAATCTTTCACTTTATTCTTCAGACCCTTTCCATCCCTCTCACAGCTGTATTGTCCTTTTTGTCAGCTGCCCTCCTTCTGTCGCTCACCTCCTGCAGCCCCTTCCACCCTTCAATGTCATCTACCATAGCTCCCATCTTTGTATCATCAGTGAACAGGCTGAAACTACTCTGGATCCCATGTGAGATATTAGCTGTTATTATCCCAAACAACACTGGTCTCAGTACCAATCCCTGTGGCACCCTGCTTGTCATTTCCCTCGATGATGATAGTCCTCCCCACCACCACCCTCTGCTGCCATCCTTTCAGCCAGTTGACAATCCATTTGATCATCTTTGTTCCCACCCCTATGTATTCCAGTCCCCCCAGTCTCCCATGTAGCATGGAATCAAAGGCCTTGCTGAAGTCCAAATACAGGACATCCACCGTATGGCCCCTGTCCAGCTCCCTGGTCTCCCAGTCGTAGTACTCAATTAGATTTGTCTGGCAAGATCTTCCCAAGACAAATCCATGCTGATGACCGTCCTGGAGTCCATTGTCCTCCACAAAGGTCACCAGCCTCTTTTTTAGGATTGCCTCCATGAGCTTCCCCACAATCGATGTGAGGCTCACTGGTCTGCCATTGCCTGGTTCATCCCTAGAGTCACTTTTGTGAATGTGCAACACATGTGCCATCCTTCAGTCTTGTGGTATGCATCCTGTGTCCATGGAGGTATTGAACAGGTCATCCAGTGGTACCCTAGTACCCTAGGGTGAATGCCATCTAGTCCTTGTTCACCATTAGTGCCCTCAATCTTTCCAGAACCCTGTCTTCTGTAATCCCTGCATCATTCACCCACTACTCACACTACCCCTCCCTTGTGTAATCTGCCCCCTTTTGACTTCATGAACAAAGAACAGAAGTATTCATTTAAAGCCTCTGCCTGTTACACCACCTTCTCCATCCACCCTATATCCTTCCAAATCCTCACAATCTGTTCTTTGTTCTTCCTTCCTTAATACCCCAAGTCAGTCTCAGCTGTCTTGAAGCCTTGGCTGCTTTGACTGGCCTGGTAACCTCCCTGGGCTTTTTCATCTACTCATCTTTGTCAACCCCCCCCCCAATTTCTTGAGTTTCTGAAGTGCCTTTCTCTTGGCCTTTACCCCCTCCATAACCTCTTGAGTCAATCAACTGGTCTTCTTAGCCCTTTCCTTCTTTCTCCATGTCTTTGTACAAGTCCCAGTGGCCTCCATCAGACCATTTTTAATAATATCCCATTTTTTACTAGCATCCACGTCTGGTTGAATTCCCACCAGATATCTAATGAAAGTTTCCCCCGTCCTTTTAAAGTCCGCCCCTTTAAAGTCAATCATCCTGGTCACTGTACCCCCTGTTTCATTCCTCATGTTGAGCATGAACCACATTCAGTGGTGGTTACTCCCAGCCAGAGGGTCCTCTACCCCCAGGTCTCTCACAGCCTCCCCATGTGAAAGTACCAGGTCTAGAGTCCTCTCTAATCTAGTCGGCTCATATACCAACTGCACCATGAATCTGTCCTGAAATGCTTCTAGTATGACCTGCTCCCTTGCACTAATGGTGGTTGGAGTGCTCCAGTCCACCCCAGGTAGGTTGAAGTCTCCCATCACCATTGTGTTCCCCTTCCTACAGACCCTTCTGGTTTGCTCAGCTAGATCTCTGTCCAGGTCATCCTCTTGCGCTGGTGGTCTGTTTACTACCCCCATCTTCAGCCTCCTGCCTTTTGAGTCCTGAAACTGCATCCATATGGCCTCTGTTCTGCTTTCCTCACCCTACTCCCTTTTACACCTTATCCTTTCCCATACATAGATTGCCACCCCCCTTTTTGCCTTAGCCCTATCCTTCCTGAATATTCTGTCCCCTGGAATCATCATATCCCAGTCCTGGTTTTGGGTGGCTTATGTTTCCATGATGGCAGCTATGTCCACCCTCCTCACTGCCAAGAAAGCCTGCAACTCGGCTGACTTATTACCTAGGCTGCTCGCATTCAACGTGACTACCCTCCACCCCATTTCATTCCTTGCCTTACCCTAGTCTCCTCCTCCCCTGTGCCTCTACCCCTACTCCTTCCCTGTTAACTTGGGGGTAAGCATGTAGGGCTCCCCTCCCTGGGATCCCTGCCTACCATCTCTCCATTCACCACCCCCCCCACCTAGTTTAAACTCACCTTTGCTGCTATGTACCTCTCTATCCCCTGCTTTAATAGTCCCTTCCCCTCCCTGCTCAAGTGCAGTCTGTCCCCTGCATATAGATCATTATTATCCTATGTTCCACACCAGACCCCCACTAACCAGAACCCCTTGGATTGACACCATTCCTCCAGCCATGTGTTGAACTCCCTAATCCTCCCTTTTCTAACCATATTCACGCAAAGCACTGGGAGCACCTCTGAGAAGGCCACCTATTCCCCCAGCTCCTCACACAACCTTCCCAAATTCCTTGAACCTCTCCTTCACAACTTCCACCATTTCTCCCACAAGGTCATTTGTACCCACATGCACCACAAGATGTGATTTCTTCCTTGCACACTTCAGAATCGACAGCCCCACCCTGCCTGCCTTTAACCCAGGTATGGATTCTACCCATATACGACTGTGTCTTTCCCCCTTACTGCCCCATCATATCCTTTTTAGTATGGATCCCCCAGCACTAGTATCCCCCTCATCATTCCTCATTCCCACCCCTACCTAGTGGTGGGTGAAAGAATTCGCTTTCTGTGGAAGAAATCTGTAAGTACCACCTATTTGGAGTAGCCAAATGCAAATTTGCCTGGTGGAGTGGTGAAATTTCACCTGATGAACGTGAAATTTCACCTTCCATGGCAAAATTTCACCTTCCATGGTGACATTTCGCATTCTGTCCATGGGTGAAATTTCAAGGGTAATGAGTTAATAACTGGTAAAGTTATAAAACAAGATCCTTGGTGGCTAGCGGTCCCTCTCCCCACCTGTCCCACATGTAATAATAATCCATGGTGGCTAGTGGTCCTTCCCCTCCACCTGGTAATCTGCCCACCATGGAAATGTACAGTAAACCCCGCCACCCACATCCCTCCACATCTCCTTCTCTGATTCCTCCAGTAAAAAAAAAAAAATCTGTGGTGCTCTAGTGTTTTGGGTAATTAAACTCCCTCCCGATCCCCAGTTCAAAATAAATCCCTGGTGATCCAGTGGTCCCCCACCCAGCCCCCCAGCAGCCAGATGTCCCTGTCACAACCCCACTCCCACCCCCATCCTAAATCCATCCAGCAGTGGTAGACCGGCACAGTCATCCTCTCTCCTCCACAGCCAGCCCACTGACAGAGCTGTCAGTGAAGCTCATTCATTGTGGGTGGGGGGGGGGTTACTGTACATTTTTCATGGCAGGTGGATTACCGGGTGGAGGCGAGTGAACACTAGCCACCATGGATAATTATACATATGGGACAGGTGAGGGGGAGGGACCACTAGCCACCAGGGATCTAGTTTCATAACTTTAATTGTTTTTATTTATACAAAATTTTGTCCATGGACAGAAGGCGAATTTCAGTCTTCTGCAGGAAAATTTCATGAAGTGCTCCACGATGCGGATTTGACCACTTCACCAGCACTCTGTGGGCGAAATTTAATTTCACTGCATCACTACCCCCACCATATTACCAAGGTACCCATCCCTAGAATCTGCCACATTTGTATCTCTGCATTCCTCCACTACCGCTCCCCCCAACCCCTGGTCTGTCCCCCCTCTCCCTCCTTGTTCCTCCACTTTTTCTCCACATCCCTCCCAACCTCCCTGGGATCCCCCTGCCCTTCTCAACCTCCCTACCAACCCTGTTCCTCTAACCTTCCCCCTTCTCCCTTTGACCATCCTTCCCACTGTGCCCCTCCTCTCATGACCCCTGTCTCCCTCCTCTGACTGATTACTGTCCCTTGTGCATTGCCTCCCTTTCCCTCTCCTCGAGATCCCACCCCCCTCTTCCTCCACCAATGTCACCAGCACCGCAAACCTATTACTTGTCCTCGCTGCCTTGCTGTGCTGTCAATCTCAATTGAATTTATAAAAAAGAACAGATTTCTGAGTCTCAGCATACAGCACTTTCTGGAGTGGTTAGCCACAGGACACATATAACCTGGAGCAGGGAAGGCTTTAAACTATAACTAAATACAAATACACAAATATCGAAAAAGGCTATATTCCAGGAATAATATCCAGAATTCAGTGGTCTCTAATGTCTGATGCTGCATGACAGTTTCAGTACCTCCATTGCCAATACATTTGTCACTATGTAGTGATGAAACTTCCATGACTGAGATGATATCGGGGCACTGGGAATAAAGCAGAAATGATAAAGGAACTGCAGCACTGCAATTAGTTTTACAGAAACATTATTTCAAACCAAACCCCAGAAAACCATGAAACATTATCCTCTTCAATGCTGCACCTCCCCAGCAAAAATAAATACCTCACATGCAAGTGACTTGGAGCAACAAACCCCATCCTGGGCTTCAATCATCATATGTTAGGCAAAATGTATAACCTCAATGATGACTGAAATATTACTGCTCTAGTTAAATGCTCTGGCTTAAGATTTTCATCCAAGAAACCAGAAGCTTATTTTGCCCTGACCTTTGGCATTCTTGAACTTAATTCATAATCCAGGCCTGACCATGTTCTGGATGCCGCAGTGCTTTCTGATTCTATCACCGACCACTCCCCTACACTTTGCCGCTGAAGGTCCTGTCCACCTCCTCCTCCGCCCCCACGACTGATAAGATTCTCAAACTATGCAGCCCTTGACCAGCAGACCTTTCTACTTGACCTCTCCTGTGTCGACTGGTCAAACATTTACTCCGCCACCAGTGTGGATGATGCCTCCATACATTTTTGACAATATTTAGCACCTTACAAAGAAACACCTCCCGTAGTCAGAAGGAGAGTAAGGGGTCAGCATTCGAGGCGACTATGAAAGATCTGCTCCAAAGATTGAAAATTAGAGACAATCAATGGAAAAGGTACAAAAAAACTGGGCCACAGTCGGACGTCGTTCTGTACAAGCAACATAGAAGCAACTGTAAAAAATGCATCAGGCAGGCCAAAAGCAAATACTGCCAAAATTTGCTGATAAATTCCTCTAATGACCCCCGAAGTTTTGGGGTCATATTAAGTCCTTTCTGGGTACTGCCAAAGATGTGACTCCATCTGATATGGTCCTCCATGGCGTGCATTGTACTGACTCCACTACGATTGCTAATGCATTTAATCAACAATTCTCTGACTTATCTGCTTACACAGCCTCCCTCCCATCACAACCCTCTCATGCGCATCTTAACCCTACAGCATCTGGTGGGCTCCCAAACTTAACCAACCCCTTTTACTTCAGGAAAGTACCTAGGCATCTGGTCCTAAAACTTCTCAGGTCACTCTAGGACAACACCAGCACTGGATCTGATGGCCTGGAACCCAGACTTCTTAAGATGGCCTCCCACCTCATCTCTGGTCCACTGGCACACATTTTCACCCTATCTCTCTCCAATGGGGTCGTCCCTGAAATCTGGAAGGCAGCCTGAGTTACTCCTGTATTTAAGAAAGGAAGCAAAATGACATTTCTAATTACCGACCCATTACAATTCTATCTGTTCTGAACAAAGTACTGGAAAAATCATTTCCCTACAGATAACCGAACACCTCGAGAAATTCAACTTACTAAGCTCAGCACAACATGGCTTTAGGAAGAATCATAGCACTATGACTGCACTTAAGAAATTTACTACTGATATTGCTTACAATATGGATCTAGGAAAGCTCACAGGGCGGTTTCATTGACTTAACTAAGGCTTTTGATCTGGTCAACCATTCTCTGCTTCTATCAGCTCTAAATACCCTGGGTTTCTCCTCCAGTTACTAGCTGGTTCAAAAGTTACCTCTCCAACAGAACGCAAGCAGTTAAATTCAATTCATCTGTGTCGGACAGTGCTGTTATTAATGTCGGGGTCCCTCAAGGGTCTATACTTGACCCTCTTCTATTTTCTCTATTTGTAAACAATCTTCCTGAGCTGGTCACCTCAGGACACTCACTTCTATATGCGGATGACCTAGTAATATATTATCATTCCAACAATGTCCTGAATTAAATACTGCGCTCACCACTGATTTTCATGCTGTACAACACTGGTTGAGCTCTCAACGCCTGGTCCTAAACACAAGTAAGACAAAAGTAATGATGTTTGCTCCAACCATAGACTTAGATCCTGTCCTCATCCATCTCAGTCTCAGACAGAAGGGAACCCTATTGAAGCTGTCTCTGCCTTCCGCTACCTTGGCATCCACCTGGATCAAACCCTGGACCTAAAACCTATATTCAAGAAACTTGCAAAACAGTAAACTGTAAACTGGGGGCTGCTTAGAGAGCCAAACACCTTCTCACCCCTGCTGCTAAACTGGCGATAGCCGGGCATTCTATTGCCAACCTCACATATGGGTGTCCCATCTTGTCTTTAGCCTCAAAATCCTCGCTCTATCTTTGGGATACTACCTACAATAATGTGTGCAGATTTGCAGCCAAGGCACCTCAGTTACACCATCACTGCCTCTCTATATCAGGACCTTGGCTGGCTCTCTCCTCCTCGATCAGACAGTACTATTTGCACAACTTGTGGACTCCATCCCACGGACATCCAAACCTGCTGTCCTGTCTGATCTACTAACACCGGCCATTGCCACAAGAAATCTCAGATCTGCGGATCAGTTATTACTCTCCATCCCTTCTGCAGGACTAAAAAGGGTATGAACCTTCCACTATGCTGCCCCCACCTTTGGAACGCTACCACAGAACCTGAGAGATATCTCCACCATGAGTCTTTCAAAAGGAAACTGAGAACTTTCCTCATTACAATGGACAAATGTGTCTGCTTTGACCCCACCTGATGCATTGCATTTTTCACTGACATTTCCATTAATAGCACTGTTGTTTATATGAGTAGTGTAGTTTATGCTATTTTATATTATTCATCAAAATTGATGTCTTACTTTTAGCCTAGTTATTAATACTGTCTCAATCTGCTTGTCTCTTAAGTTTAATGTTACCTGTTGATATTGTTTCATACTCCTGGTTTCTCTAACTGCACTATCTCTCCTTCTGTCCCCCTCTGTTCTATCTTCTTCCCGGCTCTTCCTCTCCCACTATACTTACCTCTACCTGCTCCCACCTTATGCATGCCCCCCTCAAGTCCCCTTCTTTCTGCCACACTGTGTCACCTTTCTCCTTACACCACCACTTTACTTCCACCTTCTACCGACCCCTCCTTGCCCCGCCAGCCGTCTCTCGGTTCCACCGGCTCGGCTTCACTTTTACACTTCTGCCGCTTTGCCGTAACTCTTCTGCTTTTTCCCCCTCTTACCGACCTTCTCACCCATGGCTAGCCATCTTCGGCTCCACTGGCCCGGCTGTACTTTCCCACCTCTTGCTGCTGCTGCTGCCGCTCACCAACCCTCCTTCCCTGCCTTGCCGTCTCTCGGTTCCACTGGCTCGGCCTGACCTTGGCACTTTTGCTGTTGCCGTTTCTCCTCCCGGCTTCTATCCTCCTCTCCTGACTTACTCACCCCTCGCCCAGCCTTCTCCTGCGTCTCCATCGCCCGGCTTCACACTCTTCCTCTCTTCCGCTAATGCTGTTTCTGCTGTTCCTCCCCCACCGCCACCCTCTCTGCACCGGCTGTCTTGTGGCTCCACAAGCCCGGCTGCAGGTTGGTACCTCTCCCGCTGTTGCCGTATCTGACGGCGCCCCTCTTTCTTTCTCCTCATCCCTATTACCTATCTGGTGATTTTTCATGTTGCCTCTACTCCCGTGCCTTACCGTCCTCCACCTGTCACATTTAAGTATGTTGCTTTGATACAGGGTTAATATGTATTGTTGATTTTCTGCATTATTATTGTTTCCTGTATACTGCAGCGCATTTGTATTCTCTCTCTGTTTTGATGGTTCTGATGTTTAAAATAATTCCTGGCTGTACTATGTCTGTATTGTAATTGTACCTCCCAGGTCATGCCTGAAAACAGTCACTTGCTGGCTAGTGCACTTACCCGGTTAACAAAAACTAACTAACTAACTAACTAACTAACTAACTAACTAACTAACTAAATAAATAAATAAAAAAAATAATACAGTGACCCATACCAACAGAATTCTTCTTTTCTGCCTGATTCCCAGCAGGTAGTGTAATACAACCCTAATTTCCCAAGTCAGTGTTAGATTACCTATCCTCTCAGCTAAACCATTATGTCTACATAATCACTTTAAACATTGCTTGTTAAAATACTGGCATTACTTATGCAGAAAATGAAAAGCAGAATTACTGTAAGAGTCGATAAACTAAAACACAGTGGGGATGTCATGCCAAGAAAGATTTCATAATGCACATTGTTTCATCAACACTTGTCTGGCAAGATGATAGTCTAAACAATAATGCAAGATTAGAACATACAAACAATTTATGCAGTATTTAGCAAAGCCGTAAAAAGGGGGATTGCGATCACTACTAAAAACAGTACTTGTTTACTATAGGAATAGCTTAACTAAAAAAAATGAAACAAATATAGTAATGTAGCTCAAGATAGATCAACATTGAATAATATTCAGAGTCAAAACTCAAACATTGACATTTTGTTTCTATAGCTATTTACCCAGGATAGCTCACCTAAGATCAACATCTCATTCCAGTAGGGTCCTGCTGCTGCCCATTTCTGCAGCTGGGTTGATTGGATCACTGACATGTTAAGTGACTTGCCCATGGTTGCACAATATTTTTACTCAAGTGGGGTTTGAACTTGCAATCTCCAGCTTTCCAAGCTGTTGTTCTAACCACTGTACCACATAGTCCTGTGAGTCAGACAAAAGCAGGTGCCTTATCAGGCATGGCTCTGTACTTGTAGTCTGCTTTGCACATTGCCCTGTGGGCCACACACAAATCAAATGTCCCACTGTGCATGTCTCTGAACCAGTACAATAGCTTGCTTTGCATTTGGCACTGCAAAGTCATCTGTATGTTTTTCATTTTAGTGGATAAGTCTTTCTAATGCAGAAGCTGTATCTAATGAAAAAAAAATCAAGTGACAAAAGCAGGCCCTGTTTTCATTGCATTATTTTCACTAATATTTTAACAATTTCTTTCAACAATCCACCACATCAAAAAAGACCCTTCCATGCTTCTCTATCAAATACTCAAGTTTTAGACCACCAAGAGCCCAATATTCTATACGGCACAAAGTGTAGTGTAAATGTTTGCACTGCACTTTGCACTTGCACAGGGGTCCCATGATGGCATATTCCTTCTGCTGCTACCCAACTGAATATAGGTCATGTCACTAACATGGCTCCAGAAGTTGACTGCAAGATTTGATAGTGATGGAGCACTATCGGCAATTTTCAAAGGTACTCATGCAACTGAGCCCATTGGGCATGCAAGATGCAAAAGGTCCAGTTGCATGCCCATTATGTGCCCATTTACATGGGTAGCTGAGGCAGGTAGTGTGGTGCCACCCCACCACCATCCATGGCATCCCTAGCCATCCCTTGTGCTAGTGCTTCCCCACCATCTGACTGCCAATCTCTATCAATGAAAAAAGGATCCCTGGTGCTATTGGTCCCCTCTCTCCCTCTTATCTCAGCTCTGTAATAAGAAATAAAACTCCTGGTGCTCATGATACCCTTCCTCACTCTGATCCAGTTCCATGTCATAATGGTGATGATTTATGGGTGATGTAAATAACAGCGAGTGCTAATAGCTGAAAACAGAAGTGACGATTAGCACTACACCGAACACCAAAACCGCGATCACATCACTGAAACAAACCAGGCCATCTTCCAAGTGATTTATGTGGGGGGTAAGCCCCCCGCACCCTCAAAATAATTATGATCAACTCCGGGGGGTGCAGACACTGGGATAATGAGAGAAAAGCCAGAGGGGGCTACTTGGGGAAGAACAGCCCGTGGATGGGATAAGAATCTCAGGGGAGCAGTAGGGCATAAATTAATAAAATAAAACAAAGTGCCAAACCATTACCAGAGAAAAAACTCATGCACATGCAGTCCCAAACCCAGTACCATATGCATCACAGGCAGTCACCCTAACCAGCACACCAAGCGGCCAGCTCGGTGGTTGGCTATTCAGTTGCTTTCTTTATAATGCACAATATTCACTAACCACTCACTGTTCCTTGCTACTGTGTGTCTTAGAATCACTATTCCTTCTGCCTCATTATTGTTTGATGGTCACTTTTTCATCAGGATAGCAAATTGAATCACTCATTTTGAGCCTCTAAAATAGCATTGCCCATTTCCTGGATACCCTCCAATCCCACCTCCATAATAATAAATAAAATCTGTGGTGCTAGTGGTCACCCCTCCCTCCAATTGCCAACCCCAAAGATAAATGTACAACCCCTGGTGGTAGTGGTCCCCCTCTCACCGGTCCCAGCCCTGTAATAATAAATAAAATCTCTAGTGTTAGTGGAGACTCTTCCCTCTGATCACCAGTCCTGAAGATAAATATACAATTCCTGGTGGTAGGGTTCCCCTTCCTCCCTCTGATCCCAGCACCATAATATTAGATTATTTCACTGGTGCTAGTGGACCCCCCCTTCAATCCCAGCACAGACATAACATTTTTTAACCCTGGTGGCAGTGGCTCACCCCCCAATCACCAGGCTGGAAGTGAAAACAACCCCTTCCTGGTGCCCAGTGTTCCCCACCTTCAGTTCCAGGCACCCCCCACTGACCTGATTGGTATCTGTGGTGACTGGTACAGCCCTCCTCACACCTCATCAGCTGACAGCCAAATGTCCAGGCAGGAACTGCACCTCTTATTTATAGGACAGGGTCCCTGTCCTATAAATAAGAGGTGCACTCCCTGTCTGGACATAGGGCAACCAGCTGAGGAGGTGTGAGGAGGGCTGTGCTGGTTGCTGTAGTCACCAGCAGCACCATGGATAACAGTAAGGTCATAGGGGGTGCTGAGTGCCATGGGGACACTGGACACTAAGGAGGGGTTGCTTTTACTTCCATGCTGGTGATAGGGGGGAGAACCACTACCGCCAGGGATAAAACATTTTATGTCGGGGCTGGGATTGGGTGGCGGGGTGGCAGCTAGCACCAGGGACTTCATTTATTATTACAGGGCTGTGATCAGAGGGATGGAGGGGATTGAATATTTATATTTAGGGCTGATGGTCAAAGTGTGGAGTCCCCACTAACACCAGGGATTTTGTTTATTATTATGGTGTTGAGACTGGTGGAAGGGGGACCACTTCTAGCAGGGATTGTACATTTATTGACAATGCTGGCAATTAGAAGAAGGGGACCACTAGTGCCAGGGATTTTATTTATTTTTACTGTACAGGGCTGGGCCCAGATGAAGGGGGGACCACAAGCACCAGGGATGTTTGTTATTGATATGGTACTGGGAATCGGAGAGATGGAGGCCAACTGGCACCAGGAAATTTTATTTTAATGTTGGGGCTGGGGATCAGAAGGAGGGGACCAATGGACCACAGGGGCAGGTATGCTCCCCCAGTGACCAACTGGCTGGTTGGATGCATTACCTCCAGCAGCTGCTAGGGTTGTGCAGAAGAAGAGGTGATTTTCATCAGGGTCATTTGCGCTGTACAAAAGTTCAGTGCAAAACCTCTTGCATTGTGTAAATCTGTTGAATATCAGATTGCACAGATATTCTTGTCCCTGCTCCACTATTTGCATACCCTCACATTTGGCTTACGGGGGCACTACCCCTGTTTGCCTGTGCAACAGAGCCCATTTCAATACTGGGCTCCTGCTCAAAGCCCAGTTTGTGTGGGCAAACACTGGTTAGTGCCTGTGCAAACTTCTGAATATTGGGAGCCAAGCTTTTTGTTTTATTGCACAAAACTTTCCCTTCTTTTACCCACTTTTGTGAATAAGTTTCACAGAAGCAGAAGTTACAAACAGTAGTGAGAAAGAAATAATGTGACCCATTGGGAACTGAACCCAGGCCCCCAAATATGTCCAAGAGCATCATGTATACCTGACAAAAACTTGTTTGTGAGTTAGGATAAAAAAAAATGGGTTTCATGACACTTAAAATATTTTCATTAATATTTTTAAACTATTTTTCTTAAAAATGGAAAACTTGAAGAAACACCCGGCCTTACACAGTATCTATTGGCTACACAATTTTCAGATATAAGATCGGAGCATTTTTTTTTTATGTGCAAACATATACATTCTATTCCCCATTTCATGACAGCTAAGACTCATGAAAATGTCAGTCTTATTTCAGGAAATCAGACGAGTCATAAAAATGGGATCTCCCATTTACGCCCCCACCCAATAAAAAAATAGCTTATGAAAAATTTGAGAAAAGATAAAATGTGTATGCACCAAAATTGAATTGTATTTTCTAATTATTTAAAATTTACGTATTTTTCAGTTTAACCACATTGTCAAAAACATCTTTGCCCAAACTGTAACTAACCTGAAAGTTTCAGGTTTCGGCTCTAAGCCATTTCTGAGTGATCAGTGAGCAAAATAAAATCTTAAAATAATATTTTTCTAGAACATTTAAACCAACAAAATATGTAATTCAGCCTTGCACCATAAAAAGAAAAATACACTTTCATGAAAGATTACCATGTCCCAGCACAGATAAATAAATGAATCCCAAGCAGGCACTGGAATGTGAGACTCACTCATCCAATCTCAAGAGTAAAAAAAAAAAATTTATGTATATTTATAGAGAGTCATAAACAAGTATCTAGGCTGCCAGCAATGTCATATGGTCCATCATGAGCCCTTCCTCAGTGTGAATGTTCTCTATTATGCCTCTGTTTAGGTAAACTGAATTCCTCTGTAATTATTTATAAAATGTTTTATCAGTAGTACCCACTGAATACCTCACTTGCTCCAGCTCTTGTACTGACTTGCATGTCTCCCTTCTTCCATCTGCTGGTGGCAGCCTAGGTAGTTGTTTATGACTCTATACAAGTACATATTTTTTACTCTTAAATTTGAGTGGGTGAGAACTTTCAAATTGTCAAACCAACCATTACCAAATTTCCAGGATCCAGAGAAACTGGGACTGAGAATGTGCATACTAAATTTTAGGTTGTTCCATCCAAGGATGGCTGTAGTATTATAACGCAAATATCAGAGTTTAATTTAGGTTTTCCTTCTCAACCCTAACTATAGTAGCACTACTACACCACTATAAGATATTCAATTCTAACATGCATTGTGGTCCTTTTTTGCTGTGATTTAAAATCAGCATCACTCAAAACTCTGCTACTGTATGCTATTTCCTGGCATGGTGCATAGACATCCTATCATTTCAGGTGTCTTTTATGGTGTTTTTCCTGTTTGTTCACTTGTTATACCCAGCTTCCAGTAAATGGTATTTTCTGTAAGCTTTAATGCTTATATGTGGAGCTTAAGTTGTATATTTTTTCTCATTCTGTTTATGCTCCACCTTACACATGTGCTTGCATCCTCTGACATCCCCAGCCCTGTCACCCTGCCATCCCCAGGACTTTCCTCACTCCTACATGTTCCATGGCATTCCTGCACAGTGAAGCCACAGAAATGGGGTCAGTCCCAGTACAGTCTATGTCCATAGTTGGAGCAGTGGCTGGTCAGTGCATGAGGGGCCTGCAAACAATCTTAGACATACTGCCTCCAGACCATTTTCTCCAGTTTCTTCCTCCTTGGGGATGTCTTGCAGCTAATGTCATAATGGGTAAACTTCTGAGATGTCCTCCCCAATCAGTCATCCTTACTGCAACACTTCCTGTGATCATCACCAAGTGGTGCTGTGGTAGTGGAGAACTGGATTCTTCTCCCTGAGGAAAGGAGCATCTACTCAGATGCTCAACTTTTGTACTCCCAGTCATCCATCCAGTAACCCAGTCTTGCTTGTGATCCAAAGTCACCAGTGTCATGAATGGTAGCACTCAATTTGTCCAATTGATGTCAGCAGTGGATCTGTATAAGACAGCGTCATCTACATAGAGTTGCAGAAAGGCCCCCTCAAAAGTGCCAGGTATCTCATTGATATATAGGGGAAAAAGGAGGGGACACAAAACTTAACCTTGTGGTACACTGTCAGTAATACTTCTGTGTTCTGAGACACATCCCTGACAATGGGGAAAATGTGTGCAGTTAGGTAGTGATTGAACCAACTATGGCCTTGACTTTTGTAAGCAGGAGTGCATGATTCACCAAATCAAATACTGTTATACATACAGTACTGCACTGCTGCTTTAAATCAAAGGGATTGCTCTCCAGACAAGCAGGTTACAAAAGCAGATTAGGTACTTATTGTAAAGCAGGCTGCATTATCATTTATCGCTTTCTACATGAATGGGTTGGAGGAAGAGCATTGGTTATACTGGTGGTGTGTTAATGAAAGGTGAGCTGAGGGGGAGGGGGATTTGTAAAATCTTACTTTCATTTTATTATTTGGCTCATACCTCTCAACCTCCTGGTTTGCAAGTCAGGGACAGGGACTGAAAAAATCAGTGACACATGACAAAAATCAGGGACACATTCTACAAAATGGTACCATTTAGCTGAAGAAGCATGCTATAATGTGGGTTACATGTGAAAAATATTTTCCAGAGATGATCTGGGGCCTGATATTCAGTAATATGAAAAGCAGAATACAAAGGTTTCCACTGCACTTTGCAATTGCCCAAGGTTTCAAGCATGCTATATGCAGTCAGATAGTGCATTGATGCTATCCAACTGAATATACTGTAGGGCTATGTTGGTGCAGAGCTAAGTCAAGTAGCGCTGCCTGGACATGGCTCTAAAAGTGGGCCACAGGGTTGGATGGTGGTGGAGCGCTGTTTGCAGTTTTCAAAGGGACAAATGCACGTGAGCCCACTGGGCATGCAAGGTGCTAATGAGCCATTTTCAAGCCCATTATGGGCCCATTTCCATAGGTAGGGGAAGCAGATTAGCTCAGTGCTGCTCACCTTTCCCAGTCATATGTAACTATCCCTAGTGCTAATGGTCCCCCCTCACACTGATTGCCAGTCTGTATAAAGAAATAATACCTCCCTGGTGCTAGTGGTCCTCCCCTCCCTCCATTCATCAGCCCATACTACAAAAATCTCCCTGGTGCTAGTATTCCCCCTTCCTCTGATTGCCAGCCCCCATAAAGAAATAATTCCTCCCTGGTGCTAGTGGTCCCTCTCCTTCAGAACACCAGCCCATCCTACCAAAATCTGTCTGGTACTAGCATTCCTTCCCCCTCTTTGATCATCAGCTGTTACTAAAAAAATCTCTCTGGTACTAGTAGTCTCCCTCCCTCCAATTGCCAGCCCGTAGTATAACTAAGCCCACTAGCATCCAATGATTCCTCCTGACACTGATCCAGGGTACCTTCTTTAGGACTTTTGTAATCCCTGTCATCTAGCTGCCCACTCACCACAGTATGGAGCACTGGTCCCTCAGTCACTTTACAAGTATCCTAAGTGCCGCAGGTGTGCATATGGCGACTAGCACAGCCCTCCTCACATTTCCTCAGCTGGCCTCCATATGTCCAGGCAGGGAGCACATGACTTATTTATAGGACAGGGTGATGTGCCCTGTCCTGTAAATAAGATGCGTGCTTCCCTGCCTGGACATACAGTGGCTGGCTGAAGAGGTGTGAGGAGAGCTGTGCCAGTTGCCGTATGAGCACTCGCAGCTCAGAGGATACTGGTAGGGTGACAAGGGATGGGTGCTTGGTGCCATGATGGAGATGCCTCTAGAGGCCAGGGATTACAGATGTCTGACCAGAGGTACTGGGGAGAGAATCACTGGACACCAGGGAAGGGTTTAGTTATACTGTGGGCTGGTGATAGGAAGGGGGTACCCCTAGCACCACAGAGATTTTTTTTTTTAGTATGGGCTGGCAATAGGAGGAAATGATGACCACTAACATAAGGAAGGTATTCTTTCTTTATATGGGCTGGTGATCATAAGGAAGGGGGGACCACTAGCAATATAGTTTTTTTAGTATTGGCTGGTGATTGGTGGGAGGGGAGATCACTAGCACCTAGGAGATGTTATCACTATTGGGTGGCAACTGGAAGAAGGGGGATCACTAGCACCAGTGAGGTATTTTTTTAGTATGGGCCAGTGATCAGAGGGAGGCGGAGCCACTAGCACCAGGGTGATTTTTTTCACTGATGGTTGGTGTTAAGAGGGGGGACCACTATCGCTAGGGAGATTTTTTTTAGTATGGGCTTTTGATTAGAGGTAGGGAGAACCACTAGCACCAGGGAGATTTTTGTCACTGTGGGCTAACTGTTGGTGGGAGAGGCCCAGAGGGGACCACTAGCACCAGGAAGGTTTTTTTTAAATGATAGGTTGGCAATCGGAAGGTTCCATGGACCAAAGGGGGGCGGGTGTGCTCCCCCTGCGTCCATCCAGCTAATTGGCTGCATTTCCTCTGGCAGCCACTAGGATTGCACAGAGTAAGATGGGGTTTTGTTTGGTGGTATTTGTGTGGCACAAAAAGGATGTGCTAAACCCTTTTGCACAGCACAAATTTGCTGAATATTGGCTTGTGCCGATATTCCTGTCCCTACCCTCCATTTGCATACCCCCATTTTGGTTTGCATGGACACTAACCTTGTTTGTTGTGCAACCAAGCCATTTGAATATTGGGCTCCAGCCAAAACCAGGTTTGCATGGGAAAACACCTGTTAGTGCCTCTCTAATAGAGTTTTTCGATTGGGTGATGAAGGTAGTTGATTGGGGTGGGGCAGTGGACGTGGCCTATCTGGACTTCAGAAAGGCCTTCGACACTGTCCCTCAAAGAAGGCTGGTAACCTTTTGAATACTGGGCACTTGGACACTATCACTGATGTCTTGAATCATTGTGTGCTTCAAAACCTTATTCTCCAGTGAAAATAAAGCCAGATTTTGAAGGAACTCGGGAAATGTCTGAAATAAAATCAGGGAAGTCCCTGAAATTTGGAGACAGTGGACAGGTATGGTTAGCTATTTTCAAGTTTATTGTTAAATCAGGGAGCATGCACAAATGTAATTAGAACTGTTGGAAATGTAGTTAACTACTGTGCTGACCATGCTGCCTTGAACTGCAACAGATGTATGAATTTAAGTGTGGGATGGGGTAGTCATGGGTATCTCTAACATCCTTTATCTGTGTTCTTCCTTTCAATGTAGCACTCACTGTGGTACATGATACTGTATTTGTTGGACTCATAATTATTAAGCACATGCTGCACAGTGCAGTATTTATTGTTTTGGCAAAATGATATGGGATAACACAGAACTCTATGCACCAGATATGTTACATCTAAGGAAGGCGGGCACAAGGGTCCTGAAAGGTAAATTTGATAGCTACTTAAGGGACAGGCTGCATTTAAACTAATCAGGGGGAGATGCAGGGAATAGCCTAGCTAGCACTTCCCTGCATAAGGTGAAAGGGAGGGCAGTAAGGGACGACAGGGGATGTATGGTGGAAAGGATTGTCCACAAATGGCAGGAGTTTGGGGAACAAAATGGGGGACTTGGAGGCCATAATGGTGGATGAGGGCCTGGACATTGTGGCTGTAACTGAGACCTGGTGGTCAGAGCATCAAACTTGGGAAGTAGGTATCCTGTGGTACAGACTTTTTAGGAAGGACAAGGCTGGAAGAAAGGGAGGGTAGCATTGCATATCAAGGTTGATATTAGGACAACAGAAGGGCAGAAGGAGGTGGAGGTCCTGTGGGTCACAATGGAAAAATGGTCTGGTGCATTGTTAAAACTGGGTGTGATTTACAGAGTTTTTCGATTGGGTGTCGAAGGTAGTTGATCGGGGTGGGGCAGTGGACGTGGCCTATCTGGACTTCAGAAAGGTCTTCAACACTGTCCCTCACAGATGGCTGGTAAATCTAGAAAGCTTAGGTGGGACAGAAAATATCTAGGTGAATAGAAAACTGGTTGAAGAACAGAAACCAGAGGGAGGTGGTAAATGGGGTGCATTCTGGGGAGATGAGGGTGATGAGCGGGGTGTCCCAGAGTTCGGTACTGGGACCCATCCTTTTAAATACCTATATTAGTGATATAGTGAAGGGACTGGATGGCAGGGTGTGCCTATTTGCAGATGATACGAAGATCTGCAATACGGTGGACATTCTGGTGGGGGGGTGGAGGTCATGAGGGAGGACTTGAAGATTCTGGAAAGGTGGTCGGAAACATAGCAGCTGAAATTCAGTGCCAAAGAGTGTACAGTAATGCACATGGGGTGTAAAAAACTTCAAGCTGTTTACACACTGTGGGGGGGGGGGATATTAGACCAGCAGAGCAGGAAAGGGATCTGGAGATTATAATTTTGAACAACCTTAAGGTGGGCAACCAATGCAGCAAGGCGGTGGGCAAAGCAAATAGAATGCTGGCATGCATACAGAGGGGCATAAGTATCAGAAGGAGGGAGGTGCTGATGTCTCTCTATAAAACCATAGTGAGACCTCATCTGGTGTATGAAGCCCAGCTCTGGAGACCTCACCTACACAAAGACATAGAAAGAATCGAAAGGGTTCAGAAAAGGGCAACCAAGATGGTGCATGATATGGATAGGAAGCCCTATTAAGTGAGGTGGAGGGAATTGGATCTGTACCCATGACAGACTAGAAGGGAGTGGGGGGACATGATAGAACCTTTAAGTACATGAATAGGATTAATAAGGTGGGGGTGCGGAGCTTCTTTACAAGGAAGGGAAACGCTAAAACTAGAGGCCATAGTTTTAGATTTGAAGGAGGAAGTTTTAAGGGCAATGTGAGGGAGTGTTACTTCATGGAGAGGGTGGTGGAGTCCTGGAACAAACTACCAGAAAAGGTGGTGGGGGCTGAAATGGTGGAAAGATTCAAGAGGGCAATGGACAGGACAGACATAAGGGATTGACCAGTGGGCGGAAGGGGATGTCCCTTGGCAAAAGTGACAAGTGGGGAGACAAAGGGAAGATTTGATGGGCCAGAGAGGTTCTTTTCTGCTGCCAGATTTCTATGATTCTATGCAACAGGTGAATTTTTGAAAAAAATAACTTTTCCTAATCATGTTAGGGAGAGGAAGCAGGTTTTATACCTTTACATGTATTGCTTTATCCATACGTTTGCTTGTGTGATTCCAAATTTTGATGAAGTACTACATGTTTAATTTACATTTGAATTGCCATTTAGAATTGTATGTAGCGGTTGTGCAAAGCTAGACCATTAATTGAATAAAATTGTAGTTAAAGGTATGATATAATTGTACTATGGTGTATAGTACAGCATTTTTCTATATAGAAATCCACCCTTTTCAAAATGCTGTTGTACCACCTTTCAGAGGTCATGGAATATGATTGCATTCTTCTTTGGTAGAATAGCATTCTAGAACCTCTAGAGACTGCACACATCAGGTTCATTGTTTAAAGAGAAAAAATACACACTTCGCATAATTCTATAAACTATAAAAAAAATACAAGATGAGCAAATTTATGCATAACCAGTGTCTATAGTTTCCCATGCATTATTCTCTATGTATGTGCTAGTGAAGATAAAAATACATTGAACAGTAATTTCTTTTAAAGATCCAGTTGTAGAAACATTGAAAATGTCAGAAAGAGACCACTGATCCATCGATTGGGATCATACAGATATTTGTGGACTAAATGCAAACGCGAGCTCTGCATGGAAAAAGTACATATCTCAAAGTGTAGTAGGTAGACAATATTAGTGACCCCAAAATTTCTGGAACTGTACAACTCCCTTGCGCAACCCCAGACCTGCTACCTCCTCTCCCTCCCTTAAAGTAAATGGCCTCAAGTACAGCAATTCCAAATCTGTTGCTGATTTTGTTCAGTGACCAGTTCTGCAACCACAAGAAATAGATACTCCCCTTGTGGCAGAGTATGTGCTCGGATTCCAGCAAGCCTAACTCATCGCCATGCCTTTCCCTATTTTATTTCAAGAAAGACACTGTCATGGAAGTCCGTAAACTGTTGCTTCATCTGAAACTTAACTGATCAGCTGACTGCAAAGCAGTAATTCACAAGTTCATTAAAACTGCAGCCACACACATTTCTGTCCTCATTTCCAAAATTGTTAAACTGTCATTTGAGTCCAAAAAGATTCCTTGCATCTGGAAATCAGCCTTTGCAGTAGTGTTGCACAAAAAGGGCAAGCACACTGTCCTGGACAACTAACTGCCAGCCTATTTCTATATATCAGCTTTGTCTAAGGTGCAGGAGAGGATAGTACTTGATCAGCTCACTTCCTTCTTACACCAGCATAGGATATTCTCTGAGGAGCAACATGGCCTCAGAAAGGGTCATAGAACATGCACAGCATTAGTCAGCTTCCTGGACACAGTACACCATGCTATGGGCAATGACCTGCTGACAGGTGCTGTGTCCATGGACCTGACCAAAACCTTTGATTTGGTGGACCAAGATTTGATCATACAGAAGCTTACTGAACTGAAACTGGAGGGACTGGCTACTCTGTGGTTCTCCAACTATCTGAAAACAGGCCACAGCTTGCCAGCATTTGTAAAGTCTTATCCAGGGTGAATACTGTCTCCTGGGGATTTCTCCATTGATCCATTCTGGGTTCTCTCCTTTTTACTATTTTCATCAATGACCTACCCCAAATCGTGTAATACTGACAAGACCCTTCAGTATGCAGATGATATAGTCACGTTTGTGCATGGGAAGACACCATCACTATCAATGATGTCCTTGGGCACAACTTCCATTCCCTCCAACAGTTGATTATAAATGAGAAATTGGTCCTAATCATCGCTAAAACAAATGCCATGTTACTCAGTTCATTCCCAAAGTTTAGAAGAGTTTCCCTTGACTTCACTGTCTCAGTCTTAGATTGAATTCATTAACTAATTTCTGTTTCGCTCAAATACTTTAGCCTTACCATCAACCCCCACCTCACATTTGATGCTCATATGACCAACACCATAAAAAATGCTCATCAAAATCTTCTTTTACTCTATCATATTGAAAAGTACCTGCCACCTGACACTAACATCAGAATTGCCCAAAGCTGCATACTCCCCCTGAATGAGTATGGCTCCATCATTATGTATGCAATTTTTCTCACTATTTGGGTGATGGAAAGTCTTAACAAACAAGGCTTCCAAATTTGTAGCTTCACAAGGCTCATGGTCCCACTGCTGTATAAACTTTGAATGACTTGGTTGCTTGCAACCCGGAACCAAAGCCCAGTTAATCTTAGCAAATTATATGCACAAAATTATACAAGGAAGTACTCCCCAATGCTTATCCAAGTTAGTTGTGCATGTGGACAACCCCTTGTCTCATGCCTCTGTAATCAAACTGTTGAAACTTACATTCATGTGAATGGGTATGGGCCTGAACTCTTTCAGACACTTAACACCATTCTGGAGCACCATCTCTTTTGCTACCAGAACTGTTTGTTCCCCTAAAATGTTCTCTGCCAAGCTGAAAATACATCTTCAAGAGTCTAATGTCTGTACCTGCTTTGCATGACTTACAAAACACTGTTTACCTAGTGTGCCATCTGAATGCCTTACTTTTGCACCATGTTATTTAATTTTATATTATGATACTTATCCACTTGTACCTCTTCCACTATCTTGTTGTGTACTCATCTGTATCCAGGTCATGCCTGTAAAAAACTGCTTCAGTGCAAAGTACATTACACAGTCATTAAAATAAATAAAAAATAAACTTTGAAGATACAATTTCAATCACAACTGATATCCTTTTTGAACATCTGTCATCATCGGTGCAGCAATAGGTTCTCTTATTTATTGAAACTGCACCACCATGAGCCTTACTTTGCTTTGTTATTTGTTATCTCTCAACTACTGCCACCATGTATTGCCTAATGTAACAACTGTAACATTTCATTATGCATTACCTGCTCTTGTTATGTTCTTGTTATTCTGATGTTTTTACTCTGTTCTGCCTTATGTGGCCCAGGTTGTGCCTGAAAACAGTCCCTGGGATCACTGCACCTACCCGGTTAACAGTCATAGATAAATAAATTAAAAAATCACTGATGGCAGGTCATGCACTAGGAAGAGGAAGAGTATTGTTTTCTTCAGATTCACAGATACTTAGTGTCTAATAATAAATTGTGTTTGAAAGCTTTTTTAAATAGTGTGATTCAGTAAAGGGGCACTGAGGCAATTTTGCTGATAGAAAAGCAGCCAGTGCTATATTTTATATATAGAATAATGCACGGGGAAGTGCAACAAATACTCTTTTAAACACTTCCCCATGTTTTTTTTTTATATTTGCTGGTTCTTTCAGTCATGCATTTTTTTTATTATGTTGCATGAAAGAAGGACTGTTTTGGTGAAATAGTGTCTGTCCATTTTGTTTCTGTGATATTGCTATGGGTGTTGTCATGGATACCACACTATGACGTCAGTGCTGATTTATCAGTGTCACAGCTGATTTGGTAATGTAATGTCAGAGATAATCCAACGTGGCAGATCACTAAGCTGAAGCACACTCTAGAATAAACAGTGCACTTTATATCATTGCATGGTGGGGGCAAACTAATAAGGTGATTAGCAAATTGGCTGCAGGATGACACAGAGAGTTGTGATTAATGGGGAATTCTTGAGAGCAAGAAAAGTCACCAGTGGTGGTTGAGAGGTGGACTAAGCTGCACAAAGCACTGATTGGTGCAAAAAGTAAAATGGCAGAGAGCTTTAGAAGGATGATGGTATAGACACAAAGGGTTGATTAAAGGATATGGCAGGAACTTGCAATTAATACATTTTATAACAATATATAATGGTTACCGAACTCTACTCCAGCCTGCTTGATTAAAGCAGAACTGGGTCTTTATTCATTTAAATGACTGTCAACAGAGATTATTTTTGTGTTACTTGCACTCACATGGAAGAAACACATTGTGTCAGCTTCCTTCAAAAGCATGTTATGGAGGCGTGGCAGCGTTGTACCGAATGGCTGCAGTCCATTCTAGGGCTGTTCTCTGCACGGCGAATAGAGAAGCATGCTGTTAATGACAGCAGTTAATGAGCATGCCACAATATGTAAAGAAATTTGGCCACGTCACTATGTAATCAGCTGTTTTGGTGCATTATGTGGTGTCTCCAAGGTGACGACTTCTCCGTCGGCCTCTGACTGTCCCCATGAAGCCAATGAAAAGCCATTGCCCACCATTCAGTGTGCCTTCCTGGTGAAACAGTTCAATAAATAAAAAAAAAAGCCTACAGGGATGCCCAATCCCCCTGTTGGCATGATCTCCTCCCCAGCTCATTTGCCAATGGAGTACCCCAATCCCTATTGGCTTGATGCACCTCCCCCATTTGTTGTGTGCTGAGGGGAGTGCCCAATCCCCCCTTGGCTCATGTGCCCCTTCAGCACACTGTATGGCCAATGAGGGTGCCCAATCCCCCGTCAGCTCCATTGCCCCCCAAACAAACTTCCTGGTATCATGCTGGGAGCCCACCCCAGCGTGGCAAAAGTCTCCCGTCATCTTTGTAAAAAAAAAAAACACCTAGAAGAAAAAAACAGTCCCTCATTGATTATCTTGTCCCCTTCCCCAACCCACACCCACCTCTGCACTCCCACCTCCCCACACCCCTACCTCAACCCATACTTACCTCCAGAGCCCAGCGTGATGATCTTGGGTGGACCGGGAACACACCTGCACTCTTCAAAGCTGACTGCAAACTGAAGAAATGCTGGTAAGCTGTATAATGGCATAATGGGTTTTTTTTCAACATTGGTGCATATCTCAGCCATTTTTGGGAATTTTTTCACCAAATTTTCAACATGGGGTTCTTGGGACCCTACCTCATGAACTCAGTCACTGTCATTTTGTTATTCAGTCCTGAAAGATGATTTCATGGTCACAGTGCTGAACCACCTTTCACGATGGATTAACAAAATGAAAGTGTCACAGTTCATGAGGTAGGCCACCAAAAACCCTATGTTGAAAATTTGGTGAACAAATTTCAAAATTACTTTTTTTCGGTGCATTGCATGTTCCTATGCACGCCAGATTTCAGCATGTTTAATATTTTCACTCCAGATTTTCAACATTGCCATTTTACCACACCTTCTTATGATCAGTACAGCTGTCATTTTTCATATCTCGCCTGAAATGTGTTTTCGCACATGTAGTGTGCAATGGCATGGTCGGTGTGCAGAATCAATGTTCAGGACAGATTAAGAAAATCACAGTGACACAGTTTATTTGATTGGCCCTCAAAAACCCTATGTTGAAAGTTTGGTGAAAAAAGTCCCAAAAATGACTGTTTTACAAGCGTACGTTGCACAGTTCCTATGAACTCTCATAACTTCAAGCATTTTTAATGTTTTCACTCCAGATTTTCAACATTGCCATTTTACCACACCTCTTTATGAACAGTACAGCTGTCATTTTTCACATTTCACCCAAAATGTATTTTCGCACATGTAGCACACAGTGGCACAGTCGGTGTGTGAAATCAATGTTTGGGACAGATTAAGAAAATCACAGTGATACTGTTCATGAGAAGAGGTCTTAAACTGGCTATTTTGAAAATCTGGTGACAAAAGTCCATAAATGACTGTGCTATGAGCGTGCATTGTGCAATTTTCATGCACCATCGTAAGTTCACGAATTCATAATATTTTCAGTCCAGATTTTCAAGATTGCCATTTTTCCACACCTCATTATGAACAGTACAGATGTCATTTTTCACATCCTGTTAGAAATGTGTTTTCGCACCTGTGGCGCCAAGTGGTGCAGTCGCTGTGCAAAATCACCTTTCAGCAAATGAACTGATAGTGTCACTGTTCATGCGGTGGGATCACAAAGAGCCCATGTTGAAAACTTGGGGTAAAAATACCAAGAAACGCCCAAGGCATTAAGATTTTTGTCCACAAGGCCCTACCCTGTAAGGACTGACAGGTGTCAGGGGTGTGAATTGGAATTGTTGACAGTAATGATCATGTCATTCCACCCCAACCCACCCTACAGCCAGTGACAGGCATAGAGGTGTGCCTTGGAATTTGTGACCCCAGAGTTCATCCCATTCTTCTATACTGCACCCATTTCAGCTTATTTCCTTATGGAATGAGGTGAGTAAAGCCTGAACACCCAAGGCAAACCTCAACACTTGTCAGTGTCTGCAGGGTAGGGTGAGGTGAAATGTCATGGCCATTATGGGCAATGACCCAAAGACACACCCCAGTGCCTGCCCATCTCTGCAGGGTGGGAATGGGGTTGGCATCAGTTCAATACTTCACAGCCATTCCTATACTGCATGGGCTCGAATCTCATAGAGGTGTGTGTCTGGCACAAGCTGTGGCAAACAGTAACTTGCATTGAAATCCATTCCGCTGGGGACCCTGCACCTGATTCAGGTACAGGAGGGGTCCCAGCAGCTAAGTCCCAACTGGAACCCTGTGGAAAACCCCTGGAACACTGCACGGGTCCGCTGCAGGCCAACAGAGACTAACACAGGACCCTGGTCCCACCTGGTAATGGGCATGTGGACCCAACCTGGTGTGTGGGTGTGCCCCCACCATGTTCAGTGCAATTGGCACCTGGCCACAGAGGTGAGTGGTGGGATGTGCCGTGCACCGGGGAGCAGTCAGGACTGGTGTATGGGGGGTGGGCACCACATGCTGGGGCATGGGTGGGCACTGTACCACCATATATTGGTGCTGCAGTGGCACTGAAGTGGTGGGCATCAGGGATAGGGGGAGCCACTGACAGTATCTGCAGCATCAGGACAGGGGTACCGACTGTCACACTTGGACAGCTGGTTCTGATCCATGTATCATTTTTTTGTAAATATAAAAAAATGTGTGATGGACTGTCTGTCAGGAGGAAATGCTGGCTTGCTGAAATTGACACATCAAACCCTTCTAGGAGGCAGTATAGCGCAGTGGTCTAAGGCTCTGAGCTGCAAATCTGGTGACATCCAGCAGAGCAGACCTGGGTTTGAATCCCACAGCTTCCACTTGCATACTGTGTGACCCTGAGCAAGTCACTTAACTTCCTTGTGCTCCCAGGTCACACCTGGAAACAAGCTCTGGCTTAGTGTGCCTTTCCTGGTTAAACAATTTCCCCTTCCCCCCCTTCCCTTCCCTCCAGGGATATGTTCAAAGGACAGGAGGTAGTTTAGACTGCAGATATCTAAAATGCAATTCCCTTGTCAATTTGCTTTGAAGCCAGGAACCAATATATCCATTTTATAATGCCATCAGGGAAATCCTTTGATTTGCACAAGGTGTCAAAAGAAAAAGGGGCCTAGGCATGTGTTTTGGGTATCTTCCCAGGAAGCCAGCAAATTACATCAAAGAGGCTTTGATGTCTGGGTAAAGCAGGTCCCAGACTAAATTAGGAAATCAAATAAGCATTTGCTTGGAGTATACAGTGAATTATATCAAAGAGACTTTTGATGTCTGGGTGAAGCAGATCTCAGACCTGTTTTGACCAGTCACATAAAGAGATGCGGTTCATTATGTCACCTATTATTTTTTTAAATATCTTAGTAGGACATCCTGTGTTATAAAATATACATTTTAATACAGCAAGGTGGAGTTAGGTGACCTCAGAGAGAAGACTGTCTCAAGACTGCTTTTATTTATTTATTTAGTTTTTGTTGACCGGATAAGTGCACTAGACAAATCCTGCCTATTTTTAGGCACGACCCGGGGGAGCGGGATACAGATGAATGCCAACTGAGCTTGAACTAGATTAAGCTGTTGGTGGTATTTTTAGTGAATGAAGGAAATTTGGTCAGGACACCAGGGAAATTCCTCAACTCTTTTCAATAAGTGGCATGGGATCTTTAACATCCACCTGGACTGCCACCAATCCAGGCCGATGGGAACTCGGTTTAACGTCTCATCCTAAAGACAGCACCTCAGAAGTGCAGCAACCCTCTCATGCTGCACTACAGTGTCAGTACTGGGATATTAACCCAAGCGCCACATGTGGTAACTGAACCCACAGCCCTCTGATCTCCTGGCCTCAGAGGTGAGTGTGCTACCTACTGAGCCACTGACTGACTTTTAAAAATACTGAGCAGACCTAACAGAGAGCACATTATTATCTGACTGAGAAAAGAGGAACAACAAAGTACTGAAAGATTAAGAAGTAAGGAGATTTTAGATAAAACCAGTCTGAGTGTATGTATTGTAGGAATTTGTACTTTTAAACCTGTTTTGTTTTAAAGGCTGTAAGTGTTGGGACATCTTGTTTTGTATTTTACTGTTTTCCTATTTTACCTATTTTAAAGTAAAGATACATATCTTAAAAACAGACACGGCCTGGTGTGCCTTGAAACTTCTTTTTATATGAGTGAAGCTTAGATGGTTATAGTTGACACTGTGCATGTGCTTATTGTGATACCAAACTGGGAAGCAGTTAGAGTTCTCTAGGTCTTGCATAGAGTTCTAAGGGTTCATTTTATTATACCTGGTTAGGTGCCAGTAGGCAAAGATATCTAGCCCCCTAAAGACAGAATTATCTGAGCCTAACATTTGGGTACGCTAACAAGAGGTTATCAGTTTGAATCCCTCCAGAACTTGGGACAAAGGTGACTCAAACCCACAAAATAGACAAGAGGGTTACCTTGTTCTGTTAAACTGTTCACAGTTCTACACACAGAGGTTGGTACTTTGGGAGTAGAGGGCTGACCTGCTGAGTGGGTTTGTGACACCGATGTGGTACATAGGTGGCATCAGGGAGCTGTGATGGGTGCCATTGGTCCACTAGGATGGGGGACACACATACGAGGCCACACTCAGGGGTGTTTGGTGGGTGGGCCATCACACATGGTGTGCCACACACAGGCATGTCACTCAAGGGAGAATGTCTAAGTCCCCTTATGCCTATCCTGGCTGGTCTAAAGGCACTTAGAATTTCTCCCGCCGGGTGATGTCTGGGAATCGCAGGATGCAGCTTGCATTGGCCACAGTCCCCCTACCACCGTGCAAGCCCTGCTTGGGGCAGGTGGCCTGCGGTCGATGCAGGCCACCTTTGTGAAGCACTTGAAGTGCTGTCATGGATGCAAGGTGCACCTTGCACCATATCTGTTCAGTGCAGGCACCTTGTATCTGATGCAGAGCTTTGAGAATTGGGCCCCATCTGTATAACTCCTGCTCTTCCACTGCTAATGCCAGCAAGCAACCATTCGGCATTGACAAATGCTTGTGTAGTGAGCTCAGGCCCATAAGATGCTCACAGGTAACCAGTGGGAAGCTCATTAATTAGGAACAGACTGCCTCTCACCTGTCTGCAATGCAGTATTAAGGGTTCAGCAAGCTCAGCCCTGGCTAATGTACAAAGACTTTATCACATTTCTTATGAGTCTTTCTTAAACGTGTTTTATTTGTTTACAGGAGTGCACCTGATTTGAGGCGAAACTCAAAAGCAAATAGTTATAGTAGCAGAGCCCCCCCACATACACATACACACTCCCCAAAAAGCTGCTTAAAAGCCTGTAATTCGTTCAACTCAATTCCATTTTCTTACTTAGTTGGGGTTCAATGCCAACAAGTGTAAAATCATGTACCTAGGGCATAGGAACCCTGATGCTGAGTATAGGATGGGGGAGGTACTGATGTTCACTAGACATGAAAAGGTCCTTGAGGTTATTATATCAGAGGACCTCAATGTAGCAGTACAATGTGACAAGGTTATGGTCAGGGCAAATTGGATTCTGGGGTGCATAAGGAGTGGCATCTCCAGTAGGAGGAGGAGGGATGTTGTGCTGCCATTGTATCACTCCCTGATATACCCCAAGCTGGAGTACTGTGTCCAGTTTTAGAGTCCACACTTCAGAAAGAACATAGGGTGGAGGTTTTCCAGAGGAAGGCAACTAAAATGGTTCAGGATTTTCACAGGAATCCCTACAAGAAAAGGCTGAAGAATTTCAACATGTACACTCTGGAAGAAAGGAGGGCGAGTGGTGACATGCTCAAGACCTACAAAGTACCTCACAGGGGTAAGCAGGGTACAGCTGGGGAGTTTCATTCAAATGATGATGTGCACCCAAACCAAGGGGCATAAAATGAAGTTGAGGGGGAAGGGAGTTCAGGATAGACGTGAAGAAATATTTCTTTACTGAAAGGGTGGTAGACACCTTGAACAGACATCCAAGAGAAGTGGTGGAGGCTAAAATGGTAGGGGACTTGAAGCATGCATGGGATAACCATAGTGGTATATTAGAAAAAGGGGAAGGAGGGGGTCAACAGAGATCAACAGGGCTATGGAGGTGGAGTAGGTTCAAGTTCATTGCAAGAAAAATCCATTAAGCAAGCTCATTCACAAGGAGGTCCTGATGGATGCAGGCAGAATAAGACATACAGGAAAATATACAGGCAGGAGTTACAAGTAGGTAGAGAACACTTGGGAAGACTGGGTGTGCTGAGCAGTCCTTTTCTGCTGACAAATTCTATGTTTCTATGGCATTATGTGTTCATTCAGGTGCAGTGTTTATTTAAAGTTGGGCCTACCATACATCTAGATATAAGGTACAGTAAATTACTGAATTAGATGCAGTCCAGTTACAGTACAGTAAACAGAACCCCAGTTCTTCGAGAAGCCTTTACTCTTCATAAGACTGCTTAAAGAGCTGGGGTTCTATTTGCAGTGTCCACACCGGTATGCTGATCTTAAAATCGATGCTGCATCTGAATGAGTACTTGATTCTTGCTCACTCCATTTCTTCCCAACTTTGAAAGCTGCTTGTCCTGAGATAGTTTTGGGCTGGCATTGCCTCACCTGTGTTGGAAGATGACCTATAAGCGGCACTGAAAGATGTCAGACTTCACTGTGAAGGCAGCTGCTCATCCACCATCTTGGCAAGAAGAAGAAGGCTGTAGTTGTGGCCACCAATGACTGTTGGGGTGTGGGGATGGGGAAACCAAAGGGGACAGACATAAGGAGATAAAATCATAATAAAAATTGTGAACCTTCACCAGCTTTCCAAAGCACTTACCAGTAAAAGAACACTCTTTGAAGTTTTTCAAATGGCAACAGAATCTGGTGAGCCCTCTGTCTACCATCTGACACCAGGCATCAACCAGCATAACATTGTCTAAAGAAGGCAGTATTGTCATGTGGTTACTGAAATACTGGAGATTACAGATTTATAAGAACAAAAGAATATCACACAGAAGCTGGCACATGTGCCTATAGCAACTGTCTCCTGCTTTTCAGTTATTATATTTATACCCTTGAAGTACTTAAATGTTTCTTTCATATCCCCTCTTTCCTTCTCTCTTCCAGTGAGTACATATTGAGGTCCCTTAATTTCTCCTCATAAGTCTTGTGTTGCAAGCTCTGTACCATCTTTTTCACCCTTCTCTGGACCATCTCCTGCCTTTTAACATCCTTATGAAGGTGCACCTCCAGAACTGCACACAGTACTCCATGTGAGGCCTGACCATGGTTTTATACAATAGCATCACTACCTCCCTCCTTATGCTGATGATACCCCTGTCTATGCACCCCAGCATGTCACTGGCCCTCCCAGCTGCCTTAGCACTTTGACATTTTCAGGTCCTCTGAAATAAGAACCCCCAGGTCCCTTTCCTTCTTTGTGATTATCAGCAACTCCCTCACCCCCATCCTGTAGCTTTCCCCAGGGTTTCTGTGTCCCACGTGCATAAGTTTGCACTTTTTTTAATTAAACTTCAGTTGCCAATCCTCAGACCATTTTTCAAGTTTCCCCAGATCCCTCCTCATTTTCTCCACCCCCTCTGGGGTATCCACTGTGTTACAGATCTTGGTGTCATTTGCAAACAGGCAGACCTTTCCCCTTCAGCCATTCTGTAATGTCACTAATGAAGACATTGAACAGGACTAGCCACAGAACCAATCCCTGCAGCACCCCACTGGTCACCCCCTCCCCCAGACTGCACCCCATTTACCACCAATCTCTGCCTCCTGTCTGTTAGTCAGTATCTAAACCAGTTTGCCACCCTTTCTCCCATGCCCAACCTACCCAGCTAGTTTATCAGCATCCTAGGTGGGACAGTGTCAAAGGCTTTGCTGAAATCAAAGTAAGCTTTGTCCACTGCCCCACCTTGATTTACTTTCTTTGTCACCCAGTCAAAGAGATAAATCAGATTTGTCTGACATGACCTCACTGTGAATCCATGTTGCTTTGTCCTTGGCTCTGATGGCTTCTAGATGCCCCACTATCCTTTCTTTAAGCAATGTCTCCATGATCTTCCCCACTGCTGAAGTGAAGCTGACCGGCCTATAGTTCCCCGCCTCATCCATGCTGCTGGATTAATGTAGAGGGACCACATGTATCCTCCTTCAATTCTCTGGTACTTCTCCTGTGTTGAATGACTCACTGAACATGACTGCCAGAGGTACTTCTATCTCCCTTCACAGTTCTCTTAATATCCTTGGCAGTATGCCATCTGGTCCCATTGGTTTGTCTATCTTCAATTTAGTCAGCTCCTGCAGGATTATTTTGCCTGTGACTGGATTACTGTCCTTCTCTTCACCGCCTTGGCAACTGCTGTACTGCTGTGGACCTTGGCCCCCTTCCCTTCTGTGAATACTGAACAGAAAGATACAGTGGATGTCTTGGGGAGGAGGCACATGACAGTTCTTAGGCATGGTACTAGCACTTCCAAATATCTAAACAGCACATATAAGCAAGCAACATTCGGCACTGACAAATGCTTGTTATTTATTGAATTAGATTAAATAATACTTCTGTTCAGCCTTGAAATAAACTTTACTTAAATGATAAGTCATGCTTAAAGAAAAAGCATTATTTTTATTTATTTATTTATTTATTTAAGAATCAGTTTACAACCTTTGAGCCAGAGGCTCGTTTCCAAAGGTACTTCGTCACATAAAGACATACATTGCATTTCGGTTACATAGCAAAGATTTGCAAAAAATCAATAGGCATTCACCAGAGGTGCCACGTCACATAGTGGTCAGACAAATACAATTGGGTACAGGGTACATGTAATTGATAACAGGTATTACACAAGTCAGTATCAAGTGAGCATTCTGGTAGATAAACATTGAAAACAGCTGGCACTGGCCAGGTTAAACCTAGGTATGGTGTACAGGGAAGTGGTGGAGGGGATGGTTGGGTGGAGAGCTGCCCGGGGGGCATTGTCAAGAGAAAGAGGTGGAGGCTATGTTCAGAGACAGGAGCAGTTACGAGTGCTGAAGATGTGGTTCCGAAGTGCAGTTTTGAATGTGGAGATGGTGAGGGCATTGGTGATGGTGGCAGGAGAGAGTTAAACCAGGTTGGGGCTCTATAGCTGAAGGACCTCTGGCCACGCTGGTTCTCGTTCTGGGGACCTTTAGAGTGGTCTTGTGGAAGACCATGTTGCAATGGTGGGAGGGCTCTGGTGGATGGATGCCGTTACCCCAGGGAGAGAGCCGAGTAGGGTTTTTGGTGAGGAGACAGGTCTGGTATCGAGCCATTCATCCAGGGTAAGCAGGTTAGCATCGACATATAGCTGACAGGTGTGTGTGAGCCTGGGGCACCAGTAATCAATCTGCATGCTTTATTCAGGGTTAGGTGAATTTTGTTGAGTGCAGTGGTGCGGCAGCACCATATACTGGTGAACCATAGTCTACAAGGGACAGAGCAGACGATATAACAGCTAGCTGGAGGCATTTGGTGGAAGGCAGGTTTATGGCAGAATAGGATGCCAAGCCGTGTGTTGGTGGCGGATGTTAGGGCGTCGATGTGGTTGTGAAATGTGAGGGCTGAATCGAAGGTAACCCCAAGGTATTTGTAGGAGCAGACTTGTTCCAGTGGTTGGTTGGTGCTTGGAAGGATATAGAGTGGGTGGTTGCTAGCTTTGTTTTGGGGGTGTGAAAAGAGCATAGTTTTGGTTTTCTTAAGATTGATGACGAGTCTGCGCTCCTTAAACCAAGCCTCGGCACTGTTGAAAGACTGCTGTAGGGAGTCCTGTGGGAGATGGGATTACGGTGGGTGGCAAAAGGACAGCGTCGTCTGCATACAGCAGAATTTTCCAGAGCATGCACTGGGCAGGGTGTTCAGATACAGTGAGAAGGGGCCCAGGATGGAGCCGGGGACCCCAGAGAGAATGGGACGGGTGTCGGAGGTGTGCTATTAATCTTGACACACTGGGATCGAGTGTCAAGATAGCTAGCACACCATGCCAGGGGCCAGCTGAGAGACCAGTGAGGCAGAGTGCATTCAGCAGCAGTGGATGGGAGACAGTGTCAAAAGCCTTTGAGAGGTCAATGAACACTGCACCAGCTAGGAGCTGGTATCCAAGGAGGAGTGTGGAAGTTGGAGAATTCAATAAGGGCAGTGCTGGTACTGTGACCCTCACGGAAGCCATGTTGCTCTGGGCATAAGATGTTATGCTTAGCCAGATAATCAGTGATTTGAATGGCCACCACTTTCTCCAGGGCTTTAGAGAGGGGAGGGAGGATGGAGATTGGCCAGTAGTTGTTGGCCGATGACCTGTCGCCTCCTTTATGAATAGGTGTGATAATGGCTGTTTTCCAAGCTGTGGGGAATTGTCTCAGGCAGAGTGACTGGTTAATTAGGCTTGTGAGAGGTGCAAGGACTTCATCTAGCACCGGCCTGAGGATGCTGGGGTCCAGTGAGTCACTGCCGGGATTGTTGCCATTGAGAGCTTTGATTAGGATGGGTCTGGCTTCCCTGGTGGAAATCTTTCGCAGGAGGAAGCTGGGTGCTGGAGGACAGGGGGAGTTTGGCTGGGGGGAGGGTCAAAGAAATTACTAGGGAGGACTGAGCTAAGGTCAGTGAAAGTGGTGTTGAACCAGTTAGCTATGGTGGCAGGCTCAGTGGAGGTTGTGCCATTTCTAGTGAGCTGGGATGGGGCAGGGGAGCAAGCTTTACCATTGAGTTGCTTAATATTATTCCAGAAGGTCCGGGCTGAGCCCCAGGAGGAGGTAAGGAGGCCTGGTAATGGTCTGCCTTGGCTTTCCTGATGGCCCATGAGCATTTATTTCGGGCTGCATTGTATGCTTGCCTATCAGACAGACGACCTGTTTCAGTGGCAAGGTGCCAGAGGTTATCCGGTTTCTAAGTAATTGTAGGAGGGCGGGCTAACCCAGGGTGCGTTCTGTTTTTGGACGGGTTTTGGTTAAGGGTGCAAAGAGATCACAGGCCATGTTGAAGGTGTGAGTGAAAAGGTGAGGGCAGTATCAATGTTGGTTGCCTGCTGAATGGGGACCAGTCTATCTGGGTGAGGTGCCTTAGTTTCTTCAGCCCACCAGGGCGAGGCGCACTGGAGGGTGGTCTGGGCTTTGGGCTTGGGATTGGGGGCTACCCAGTGGAATAGGATAGGGGAGTGGTCACTCAGGGAGTCTGGGAGGACCTGGATGTTTTGGATTTTATGGGGTCGGTTAGTTATAATAACATCCAGCAGGGTGCTGGTACCACTCTTAGGGTTAAGTCACATTAAAAATGTGATTGGCTGTATTTGACAGGGAAGAAAAATCATCATTTGGTTTGGGTTTACAGTGGTAAAGTATTATTGAAATATGCATAGAAACATAGAAGTTGACGGCAGATAAGGACCGCAAGGCCCATCCAGTCTGCCCATTTCTTTTTCTGCATTATAAATGTGCCATCGGCCTTTGCTCTGTCAGTGGCCTATCTATTCACACTCATCTGTAATGCTCCCTTATGCCTATCCCATGCCTGTTTGAAGCCCTGCACTGTATTCATAGCCACCACTTCCTGAGGTAGGCCGTTCCATGCATCCACCACCCTTTCTGTGAAAAAGAATTTCCTCACATTCCCCCTTAATCGGCCTCCCTCTAGTCTCATGATGTGTCCTTTTGTCTTGCTATTTTTCTTCTATTTAAACATGTTAGACTCTTTCACCTTGTTAATGCCCTTAAGGTGTTTGAATGTTTCGATCATATCACCTCTCTCCCTCCTTTGCTCAAGGGTATACATATTGAGCTCTGTTAATCTGTCCTCATATGTCTTCTGAGGCAGTTCCTACACCATTTTGGTTGCCCTTCTCTGGACTGCCTCAATTTGGTTAATGTCCTTGTGAAGGTGTGGCCTCCAGTACTGCATGCAGTACTCCAGATGGGGTCTAACCAGTGTCTTGTAAAGAGGGATTATTACCGCCCTCTTAAGACTTGTGATACCCCTACTAATACACCCTAACATCCCCCTAGCCTTACCTACTGTTTTAGAGGTCTGCTTGGATGATTTCAGGTCATCGGTGATGATGATGCCCAAGTCTCTTTCTTCCTTTGTGACTGCCAGCAACTCCCCTCCCAGCCTATAGGGGGCTTCAGGGTTTCTCTTCCCTTTGTGCATGATTTTGCACTTCTTTGCATTAAATCCCAGTTGCTAATCTTCTGACCATTTTGCTAGTTTATCCAGATCTCTTCTTATTCTGCCCACCCCATCTGGATCATATATAGTTTTACAGTTGCTGTAAGAGAACTCAGTAACAGAATTAAAGATATAGAAAAGACATAAGATAGGAGATATAGAAAAAAATAACATTCTCATCATTTGGCTTGGGCTTATATTGGTTCAGTATTATTGAAATATGAATAGTTATATAGTTGCTGAAAGAGAAATCAATATTAGAATTCAAGATCTAAAAGGAAAAAAATTATGATGATCCAGTAAAACAGAAATAGTCAAACTGAGGCTGTTAATTAAACTGATATTAAACTATAAACTTACTCAGTAATTTTAACTGATCCAGTATTGTGCTATTTAATCATCCAATCTAGATGAGAAACCAGTAAGCAAAATGTAAATTACAGGAGGATCACAAGGGAATTTACTGTACTTCTCCAAATTGTTTGTGCACTTAAATGTAGCAGGGAGATCTTACACTTACAATTCATGTTTGTCCTTGGTATGCTCCCTTAGGCAATGAAATATGTGGCAAAAATATTGTAGATGGTCTATGTCACAGTAATCCTGATTATACTGTACAAAAAAAGTTAAATGTTAATGGAGAAAAATGACGCACAGTATGGAGAGATTATGGGAAACTTCACTTCCAGACAAAATTGTTGAGAATTGCTTATTTCTGATTTTTTTGAATTTTATCTTTTGTTCATTTTATAACCATAAATGTAAATCACTGAGCAATATGTGACTTAAATTATATATTGAGATATGAGTGAACGCTTTATAAATGTGATTGGCAATGTGTGATAGAAAGAAATTGTTTTCATCAGTTGGTTTGAGATTATACTAGTGCAGTATTATGAAGAGTTATGCAGTTATTGAAAGTGAAATCAGTACTAGAATTCAAGATATAGAAAGACAAAATATATTGATTGGGAACGATCCAACTAGACACTGTAAGCAGTAGCTGAGGATAAAACTGATATTAAACTAAAAATATACTCAATACTCATAGGAGATCAAATGCTGTGATATGTAATCACCCAATATAGATATGAAATGAAACCAGAAGTCAAATGTTCTAAATTAAAAGTGGAATGCAGGGGAACTTACATCTCCAAATTGCTTATGCACTCAAAGAGAATAGGATGATCTTAAGCTCACAGTTCATATTTGTCCTTGGTATGCTTCTTAAAGAAAAAATATGTGGCCAGAACTTTGAAGGAAGTTTATCTTACAGTAATGTTAATGATACTGCATCCTATGTGCAGATAATTTCTGATGAGACGGTACTTATAAATTTAACTTTATTTTAAATAAGGTAGATAATGTCAAGGGAGGATAATGACATACGGAGAAATGATGGGAAACTTGACTTCCAGATAAAACTGTTGACAATTGTAATTTTTAAGAATTGTTTAGTTTGGCAACCATAAAACTAGATTCTTGGTCTAAATTTTGCTTAAATGACATGTTGAGATATAAGGGGAAGCATTATAAATATGACTGGCTAAAAAGAAACCTTTTCATCCAGTGGCTTGGTTTTTATTGGTGCAGCATTATCCAATTATGAATAGCTGTTGAGTTGCTGAAAGACAAATCAACATCAGAATCCAAAATATAGAAAGACAAATATATTACTGGAGAATAATCAAAATAGTCATTGTAACTTGCTAACCATTAATAAAACTTATATTAAACTAAAAACATACTTAATAATTAAAACAGATCCAATGCTGTACTATTAAACCACCCTATATTTTTGTGAAACCAATAAGCTACCATCCTGCTCAGGTGGTGTTGTGCAATGCCAGGTCTATAAAAAACAAGACTGCTGTGATAGCTGATCTTGTTGGTACAACTGACCTGGCTTGCATCACTGAGACCTGGCTGGATGAAAATGCTGGCCCAGTATTGACATCAGCAGTTCCAGCTGAGTACTCAGTTATACACCGCCCAAGAGTGGAGCGTAGGGGCAGGGGTGTAGCCATTGGTTTTAAATCGGAATGGGGCCTTGTGGATGTTCCAGTGGTGACAACCAGATCCTTTGAGTGTATCATGGGTGCAGGTGTAGGTTGCAGGTTATTTCTCATCTACTGTCCACCTGGTGGTGAGAAGGAATTCCTACAGGAAGTCACAGACTTCATTGATGAGATGGTGTTGGAGTCACCCAGATGGTTAGTTCTGGGCAACTTCAATGCCTGGGTTGATGATGAACTCTCGTAATTTGGTCAAGACTTACTCCAACATATGACCTCAGGCTTACACAGGTAATTATCTCAGCTACCAACAATCATGGTCACTCATTAGATCTGGTGTTCCTTCTAGGGATGGAGATCTCTGATCTGGTGGTGGAGTTGGTCTGATGGTCAGACCATCACATCATAGGGTTCAGTTTCATGGCTCCCCCTAATAGACCTGCCCCTATGGAGATGGTCCATTATCGCCCCTTAAGGGGCATGACCCCAGATGGTCTGATGGCTGTACAGGACCTATCGGGTGTGCTAAGTGAAAGTGTGGAGCCAGGCGATCTGTTACATGCATATAATAAGGCAGTGATGGTGGCCCTGTATTCCATAACTCCTCTCCTTTTTTGTCCCCTCACCCTTTGCCTAAAGTTCCCCTGGTTTGATGGGACTTTGAAGAAGCTGAGGAGAGTGGGTCACAGGTTAGAGAGGCACTGGCAGACAACAGGCCTGATTAATGACAGACTTAGATTGATGGATCATTACAAAGACTATCAATCGGCAGTGTCCCCTAAGAAGGCAGAGTTCCTGTTCAGGGAGATTGCCATTGTGCAGAATTGACTGACTCTGCTCTTCCAGACTTCTGGCAGATTGTGCAGTCCAATCTGTCTTCAGACTGGAGGAGCGTTTTCACAAAATAAGTATGATGAGTTCACTGACTTCTTCGCAGATAGGATTGCCACAATCAGGTCCAGGATCTGTCTGGCCCCCTCTATTGGGTGGTGTGGAGGTTGACAGAGGTTATGAGCACAGAGTTTACCTGGTGCAACTTTGACCAGCCAGTGATCATTGACATTGTGAGGATCATCAAGAGCTTGTGACCAACCTACTGTAGTTTGGACCCGGGTCCAACGCGCCTCCTTATGGGGTATGTTGAGGTGATTGACCTGGTTCTAGCTGAGATAGTCTGGAGTTCATTGGAGACAGGGGTATTTCCTAATCCCCTGAACAAGGCAGTAGTGAGACCTCTTCTTAAGAAATCTACTCTTGACCCTGACTGTCTGGCTAACAACAGACCTGTTTCTAACCTACCCTTTGTGGGTAAGGTTATTGAGAAGGTGGTTGCATTGCAGCTGGATGATCATTTGACCACCCATGATGTCTATGATCTTCTTTAGCCCAGATTTAGGAAGAGGTATAGTACAGAGACAGCACAGGTTCAGGTACTGAATGATCTCCTAATAGCGAGAGATCGTAGGACCTGTTCAATCTTGATTCTCCTTGATCTCTCTGCAGCATTTGACACTGTGGACCATGGTGTGTTATTGGACCACCTGTGGTTGACCTTTGTACTGTCAAGTACAGTCTTCAGGTGGTTTCAATCTTTCCTTATGGGTAGGACTCAGAGAGTGGTGTCAGGGATTTATTCTTTGGTACATCTCCCCCTATCCTGCAGGGTGCCACAGGGCTCCATTTTGTCACCCATGCAGTACATGCTGGCTTTAGGAGACATTATACGGTGGTATGGGCAGAGTTTTCACTGCTATGCAGATGAGATTCAGCTATACATGTCCTTTGTGCCCGAACAGAGTGGAGCTGTCTCAGTTTCTAATGATTGCCTCACCGAGATCCAGGACTGGATGAGTGCCAACTGGCTGTCATTGAACCTGGAAAAAACTGAGGTGTTGGTGGTGGACCCAGATCATTAGGGTATGTGGTTGCTGGTGGGATAGCCTTCTGGGCTTTGGCTCAGTGGTGTCCAGCTGGTGACCTCTGATCTGGTATGGAATCTGGGCATTATTTTTGATGATGGTCTGATGCTTAAATCTGAGGTGTTGGCCTTTGTCAAGGCCTCTTTTTACCATTTGAGGACTATCGCCCGGATAAAACATCTGGTCCCACCCAACAATCTTCCAACTTTGGTCATTGCCTTCATGACCTCCTGCCTTGACTACTGCAATGCCCGCTACTTAGGGCTCCCAGGAGTTGATATCTGCTGCTTGCAGTTGGTGCAGAATGTGGTGGCCAGGCTGTTGACTGGCTTATCAAGATCTTGCCACATCATGCCTTTGCTCCACAGTCTGCACTGGCTGCCAGTACAGTGGTGGATCACCTTCAAGGTTGGGTTACTGACCTATAATGCCCTACATGGTCAGGGACCTTGGTACTTGTAAGATCTCCTTTGTCCCTACCACCCTCTTCATTCCTCTGACAAGGCATTGCTAGAGGTTCCCAGGGTTCGACTTAAGACCTTGGGGGCCCATTCTTTTGCTTTTGTGGCTCCTACTCTGTGGAACTCTCTACCTTCTTGGGTGAGAGAGTGCCTGACCATCAAGAGCTTTAAGATCGCTCTCAATACATATTTATTTAGACTAGCTTTCTCTGATTTCTCTTAGATTTGCTGATATGGGTTTTAAAACTGTATTGTCTCTTAGATTTGCTGATTAAGCAACAATGCATGACAGGGTGTGGTATATCATGGGATATCATCAAGCCTCAGGAGCATTGTGAGGCATAAGGCTGCAGGCTGAGTGCCTCATGCACCTGAGAAGTGACAATATCCTATGATATACCACACCCTGGAATGCATTATTGCTATTATGAACTAGTTTAAACACTTATTAAAGTGAAAAAATAGGGAAACACATTTTAAAACATTTTTAAAATGTGTTGGAGAAATATCTTTAAATAAAATAGTTCCTGGAGTGTTCTGGGTAGCAGGTGGCACTGTTGTTGGCCATGATAGAGGAAGTGGAGCTCTTGTGACTGGGTGACCCTCTCTTCCCCACTGTAGTTTTTTTTTTTACATTGTTCCCCATTTACACTGCACTTTATTTTGTTGTTCCAGGAGAAAGTACTTGGAATTGGATGCTGAAGATGACACTAGGGAGGACTGGTAAGCTGAGATTGAAGTTGTGGAGTCAATAATGTGTGCACCACCACACACCTTTAGTGGAGAAGACATTCGGTAGAGCTTTTTGTTTTAAATGTGTCAAAACAGGTACTACAGTATTTGTTTACTCCTAGGGCTACTATTAGAACTGCTGCTGATCTCTGGGACAAGACTGGCTGTTTCTCTATTTGGTGGGAGCATGGCTTTCTTTTAGTGGGGGCGAGGGTTTGCAGTTAGAATAGCAGTTTCTATGAGAATGAAAGGAATGTAATGCGGAGTTTGTTTTTACACTTGGCAGCAGTGTCATTCCTGAACGTACAGTACATAAGCTGACACTTGTTCTCATTACCCCAGCCAGTGCCATGTGTAATTTTAGTGAAGCATGCTGATGTGTTGTTTTGTTTGAGATTCTCTGGCTTGCCTTTTGTTTAGTTATCAGAAAAAAATGAGTCTGCTGTTGCTGCCACTCGCACGCTGTTGCCATGGCACACTGCTCTTGAATGTACGAGTGGCAGCGAGTGAGAAGCTGCTCCTACCGAACACAACTTCAGTGTGGCTGTATTTGTTGTGAGGAGGCTGGTGGCCAGAGGCTTTTTGAAGCCATGATTATATATCAGGATATCATCACGGCTTCAAGAACCCATGGCCAATCAGCTTCCTCCATTTTCATCAACCAGTTCATAATATGGGTTTTAAAACTGTATTGTTTTTAATCATGGATCTGTCTGTATTTATGTTTCTATGCTTTTATATTGTACAAACACTTTGAACACATGGAGTTGCACTTTTTATGAATAAAAAATGATTGAGTGATTGATTGAATGTTTCTAAATTATAGGAGGGGCATTTTCATCTTCAAATTTTTTATTTAGTCAGAGAAGGAAGATCATCAACTCACAATTCATATTTGTCCTTGGTATGCTTTCTTAAGAAAAATATGTGACCAAAATATTGTAGAAGACTTATATCATGATGATACTGTTGATCTGCTGGGAAGATCCACTGAAAGAATACTTGTAAATTTAGCTTTATATTTAAATAAGGTAGAATGTTGTAGAAGATATATATATATATATATATATATATATATATATATATATATATATATATATAGTGAGATAAAGGGCAACTTACAATAGTAACTTGCAAACACAGCTGTAGAGAATTTCTCATATTTTATGAATTTAGTTTTCTAAGCATAAAAATAAACAACAGAGATGCTAGTTGTATGTGAATGGATTATCTATGTAGCCTAAGAGATATATGTTCTTAAGTATTATAACAATTGAATTTAGAATTTGTGATTGTATGTCTAAAACAGATTTTTTTTGTTAATCATGCTACTGGCACTTGAGGTTTGGTAAGCTGCCTATACCTCCCAGCTGGATAATGCCCCCCCCCCCCTTCCTCATTCTGGGTGTGTTTTTGTGGCTGGAGTGTGTGAGAGAAGCTCCAGTCGGACTCTGGGTCATCTTTAGCTTGACTGCTTTCCTAAATTGGTGCTCTGTGTCCCTTTTTAATCTGCCGAGCAGGGACTAGGGTCAGTGACAGGGCCCCTGGTTACTGGCTCTTGGAGCTGGGATTCTCCTTCATTTTGACTTTTTTCACAAATTATCTTTAATATTGTTATTGGACCTGTACTTAGGGGCTTTGCTTTGCTGATCTGTGGCTTGGACACTGCTCTCTAACTTCCTGAATTTAAGGATTATTTAAATTATTTGTATTGGTTGGGGTTTGTTGAGGGGATTTTGGTTGGGGGTGTGTGTGGTGCTTAATTGGCTGATTGGTGTGTGAGGCGTGTGATTGTGGCTTGTAGTGCATAGTAATGTGGTTGAGATTTTTGGAAAAATTGGTGTGTATGGGAGAGGGTGAGTGGTATTATTGATTGAGTGGTGAGTCATTTATAGATCATTTGATCTGTGGTGCTTGTTGGGGCTTTGGGCTTTTTGAAGATCAATTTTGCCGGCCAGGATGTGCTGGTGCCTTGTTCTGGTCCACATTAGTTATGATGCTGCCCTGCTCTGGGACCTTCACCCCTTTATGGACCTCCCAATTCCGGCTACCACAGCAAGGCACTGCAGGGAGGTCAGGATAACTAGATGGCAGAGGTGTCATGGGTTTTGGGCAGCAGAGGAGGGGGCGGTTAGTGATATTGAGGTCGTCCGGTGCAGGAGACACCCAGGGTTTAAGCGGTGACTTTGGAGAAGCCAGATGTGTTTGGTTTCCATGCCCAGGGTTCCCACTGGACTGACTGGGCAGGTAGCTAGAGGACCAGTCATGTCCTCTAATCCTCTTTAAGCAGAGCTATGCAATGCCAGGTCAATGAGAAACAAGACTGCTAATTTTTCAGACTTTATTTCTTCTGTCTACCTGGCTTTCATTACGTAGACCTGGTTGGGTGATGATGCTGGCCCAGTTCTTGTGGCTGCCATTCTCCCTGGGTATTCCATAGTTTACTGCCCGAGGATGAATCACAGTGGTGGGGGAGTGGCCATTGTTTTTTGAGCCAGCCTGGACTTCTTGGTGTTCCCAATTGGTAGCATCTGATCTTTTTAATGCATTGCCATTTGTGTGGGTACAGGTGCGGGTTGCAGGATTCTCCTTATTTACCACCCCCTCCTGGGGCTGGGGAAATTTGCTGCAGGAGGTAGTGGACTTCATCGTTGACCAGGTGTTGGAGTCCCCCAGATGTTTAATTCTTGCGGACTTCAATGCATGGATTGATGATGAATCCTTGCACTTCAGTTACGACCTCCTCCAGTTGATGCAGTATCAAGGGCCTGTCACAAGCAGTTGCTTCTGCTACCCACCGGCTTGGTCACACACTCAATCTGGTATTCCAGCTGGGTCTTGAGGTTCATAACCTCAAGATTGATCAGGTCCTCTGGTCTGATCATTACACTGTGTAGTTCATGTTTGGAGCCTCCCTGAGAGTCCCTTCCCTGCACAAATGGTCAGCTATTGCCTTTTAAGGGGCTTGGACCCTGCGGGACTGTTGGCAGTAGCTGATCTTTCTAGGGTTGATGCAGCATGTGCGATTGGCATCAGGGAGGTGGTTGCAACCTATAACAGGGTGGTTTCCAATGCTCTTGATGCCATCACACCAGTCTATTTATGACCCAGATCTTTGCACACGAGATCCCCTTGGTTTGATGGGGATATCAGACAGTTGAAGATCAGGGGTCAGAAGTTGGTGCACCGCTGGTTAAAGATATGGCTGGAGGCTGACAAGCTGGCCCTGCATGCCCACTATGGTGAGTATCAGGGGGCAATCTACCATAAGAAGGTAGAATTCCTGTGCAGGGAGATTGCTGCAGGGAGTAATAGACCTTCTCAGCTGTTTTGAACTGTAGACAGGCTTTTAAGCCTGGCCTGTCTGCAACCAAAAAATGCTTTTTCAACCACTTTATGTGAAGAGTTTGTTCTGTTCTTCTCTGACAGAGTATCAGCCATCCAGTTGGGAACTCTGCCAGTTAGGCTTTCACCTAGCAGTGGTCGGACTGGGGGGGGATATAGGCTCTCCACCTATCTGGGAAGAGTTTAGGCCAGTTGAGGTGTCTGAAGTGACTAAGGTGATCATAGAGCTGAAGCACAGATTTTGTGAACTGGACCCAGCCCTAACATGGTTCTTAATGGGATGTGTTGAGGTTGTTGGCCTGGTGTTCACCAGGATTGTCAAGTGCTCAATGGCGGAGGGGGTTCTCCCAGTCACTTTGAAAGAGGCACTGGTTAGGCCCCTCCTGAAGAAATCTTCCCTCGACCCTGATGTCCTGGCAAATTACTGTCCTATCTCCAACCTGCCTTTTTTTAGCAAGGTTGTTTAGAAGTTGGTGGCTTAACAGCTTGAGGATCACCTGGTGTCCTTAGACATTTATGAGCTATTTCAGTCAGGTTTTAGGGCCAGATATAGCACAGAAACAACTCTAGTGAGGGTGCATAATGATTTGCTCAGGGCTAGAGATAGAGGAGACAGGTCAATTCTTGTACTCCTCGATCTCGCCTCAGCTTTTGACACTGTGGATCACATTGTGTTATTGGATTGGCTCTGTGAGTTTTGTGAACTTACCAGTACTGTCATCATGTGGTTTGAGTCCTATCAGACAGGGTACAGCAGTGGTGATAGGGAATTTCTCCTCCTCCCCAATGCCTCTGTCTTGTGGAGTGCCATAGGGCTCGATCCTGTCATCGATGTTGTTTCTAGTGTATATGCTGCCTCGGGTGAAATCATTCGACAATACAGTGTGGAGTTTCACTGCTATGCAGATGATACCTAACTGTATTTGTCATTGGCTCCTGGAACATCAGGACCTGTGGATGTGCTTAACATCTGCCTGGCTAAAATCAATGACTGGATGGCTTCCAGCTGGCTGAGACTCAACCTGGCTAAGATGGAGGTGCTGGTGATCAAGCCAGGATGTGGGTGCGATGGATTGCTGTCCGGGGTGGCTTCCAGTCTTGTGCTGGGATCTGCTTCATTGACAGTTTCCACAAGGGTGTGGAATCTGGGCATGATCCTTGACAGCAGGTTGACTTTTGAAGATCAAGTGTCGTCTGTTGTTAGTAGTGGTTTTTACCATCTACGGAACATTGCCCAGATTAAGCGCCTCGTTCGTCCGAATACCTGCCAATGCTAGTACATGCCTTTGTCTCCTCCAGACTCGACTACTGTAATGCTCTTTACTTCAGGGTCATGGGAGGGACCCATCGAAGGCTGTAGCTAGTGCAGAATGTGGTGGATTGGTTACTGACTGGCCTTTCTAGGCTTAGACATGTGACCCCTGTCCTGCATGCTCTGCACTGGAGGTCAGTCAGGTTGAGGGTACTTTTCAAGATGGGGCTTCTCACCTATAAGGTTCTAAATGGACTTGGCCCAACCTATCTGTCTGAGCTCCTAGCACCGGTGACCTCTGCCAGCTCCCTCCGTGCCTCTTCGAGGGGCCTCTGGACTGTTCCCAGGGTATGGCACAAGACTTCTGGGATCACGCTTTCAGTATATCTTGGCCATCCCTGTGGAACACTTAACCATCTGCAGTCTGGGACCCCCCTCAGTGGAGGCTTTTAAATGGAGACTGAAGGCACAGCTTTTCAGCCTGGCAGTAAATGAATCCTGCATTTTATTATGTTGTCTGAGCCCAATGAATTAATTTTTACTTGCTTGATGTGCTAACTATTTATTCTATTTTATATTTAAGTTTTTAATTATTTTATTGTACTGTGAGGAGCCCAGAGCCCCCGGGATTGGGCGCCATACAAATAAATTTGCCTTGCCTTAGATGTGATGGAAACTATTTTTGTTATTAATGTTATAAGTGCAAATGACTAAACAGTAAAACTGAACTTTAGTTAGTTAGATGAGGGGGAAGAGAAGAGTGCAGAGAACAAGAATATAGATATGAAGTGTTCAGAGAACAATAATTTACATATAAAATGAAGAAAGACAAGATTTTAGACACATGGGGCCAGATATTCAAAACTTTGCACCGGGAGTAAACAGATTGAGCAGTGTTTGTGCCAGAATTGCACCAGGCTGCCATATTCAAAAGGCCAAATAGCACCAGCGCAACAGGTCTGAGATGGCTCTAAAAGATAATGTATGCATGGAGCAAAGTGAGGGGTGGGGACATGCATACAGGCACAATGGTATATTCAAAAGAATAGCACCACACAACGTGTTAGCACAACCCATAGAGTAGCGCTATTTATGGCCTATAAGAAAGGTTGTCTAAACTCAGGTCAAACCACAGAGGGGGGGGTGTGGACACAGCAGGAAGCAAGATGGCAATTGACAACAATCCCAGGATGATCCACCTGATAGTAACCATGCTGGAGAAGGAAGAGATGGACCATGGCCACACTGTAGGCCGAGGAGGAGATATGCTGCACACAGAATGTACTGGCCCAGAGTGTCTTTTATGGCACTTAGAGATAATGACCATCTTGTGGGCTGGTACAGACTGAACAGGGTCCTGCTGGGGCAGCTTTGTGAGCTCCTGCATGAGCAGCTGCAGTATACCACCCAGCACAGATGTGCCATATCAGTTGAGGAAGAAATGATGCATGCGATATGCTTTCTCTCCACTGGGTCCTTCCAGACACTGGTTGGAGATACCATCGGCGTGTAGCAGTTGCCCATATTATGCCACCTGACCCAGTTCCTAGATGCTCTGCTGCCACATTCTGGTGAATTCTTTGTATTTCCCAGCACAGCAGTGGAGCGCAAATAAACCATGCAGCCATTCTATTGGGTTGAGCACCACCCAGTAGTACTTGGTGCCTTTGACTGCACCCACATTGCCATCCGTGCACCACCTGGTGAAGTGGGTGACACTTGCCTCAACAGGAAGGGTTACCACTCCATAAATTGCCAGGTGGTGTGTGATGAACTGGGCATATCATCAATGTTCTTGTATTATTCACCAGCAGTTCTCACAACACTTTCATCTGGCACCACTCACAGCTGTGCCAGGCCTTTGAGGAAGGCAGGATACCCAGTGGACACCTTGTCAGTGAGTACCTGCATCAGGCACAACCACAGTCACCCCCAATGGTGGGACATTGCCACAATGGAGCACACAAAGGAGGTAGTGAGGGAGTGGGAGGGGAGGGTGCACAGGAAGCCCAAAACAGTAGGGGCTGTAAACTGGACAATGTGTGTGATAAAGTATACACATGCTAACTACTGTTAATGTTTCCACAGGTGACAGTGCCTATCCCTTGAGACCCTGGCTCCTAACGCCAATCCTCTGGCCCGCTACAGTAATATGGCCAAGGAGAGGTATAACGAGGCACACATCACAACATGGAATATAACGGAGTGTGTCTTTGGCATGCTCAAAATTAGATTCCAATGCCTGGACCATTCCGATGGTGCCCTACGATATGATCCTCAGAAGGTGTGCTGCAAATTTCTAGCCTGTTATATGTTGTACAACATGTAGCTAAATCATAGAATATGTCTGCCAGAATCAGAGGAACATGCAGACAGTGACATCAATCTATGCAAACATAATAAAGAATAAATCAATCAGTTTTTGACTCTTTCATTTATAATGTATGGAATAGATCACTTAATTTACTTAAGAATTTCACACAGGGGAACATACCTGTATATACACAAAAGGCTTTATCTTTCCAAATTAATTATCTTTGAATCCATGATCTATTTTATAAAGAAAGAAAAGAAAGCAAAGCACTTTCAGAGTGGTCTCGGGGGGGGACTTTTTATTTGTTGCTTTAAGTCTTAATTTATTAAAGTTCAGTTTCATTTGTAAATCCATGCTTACCTCCTTTTAAACAGAGGAGTATTTAGATGAAAGAGACGAAAACTGATTGATTTATACTTTATTATGTTTGTATACATAAATAAGCCCAAATAATGTTCTGAAGAAGGGACAATTAGTCCTGAAATATACGTCAACACAATATTTTACTATAAGGGCATTGATATATGAATATTGAATATGCTTCTGCACAATACAGTATTTTGAAATAAGAAGGAAATGATGTGAAAATAAACAAGAATATATTGAAAAGCAATCCTGCATTTTTCTGCATGAAGCTTAAAGTGGTAGAAATGTCCTATTGATAGATAAATTAAGATTGAGTGTTCTGGAAGCATAGGACTCTCACTAATAAAAGAAAGTGAAATTTAATAAAAAATGAAAAATAAGGGATCACCACAAACCAATCACAAAACTTGACAGTGACATCTAGCCAGAGGTCCAGGGGATAGTGAAGCAGCTCAATAGGCATGACCAACAGATGGCCAGGAGGGCCCAGGAGCACAGGTCTAACACCATAAGAACGATGACATGGATGGGCAGGTGAGTGACAACAACATGGACAACAGACATGATTCAAAATGTGTATTTGCAGTACAAATAGTAGAGTGACAGACAGAGAATGGTAACAATACAAAACATAAATCATGGCACAGAGTTGATATAGGGAATGTGATGGGAAGTGGCTATGTACATAGAGGCGTATGTGATGGGTGCAGGGGGCTGAGGATTCCAAGAAGCTGCGGCAAGCATATGGCATCATTGCTGTCTCCCACCACAGACCCTCACAAATGCTCTTGCGTGTGAACACTGAGGGGGTGCACTGTGGGCTGAGGAGTCATTAGGCGACAACTACGGGGATGGGGAGAACCTGGGACTACCCCAACGATGGTGCAGGCTTGGTGTAGCCATTGTAAATCATTGCCCAGAGTGCTGCAGAGTGTAGAAAGATAATGGTGTGGCAGCAGTGCTGGACAACCCCACCTGGCACTCCATGTTGAGGAGGCATGCTGGAGGACACTACCGGCATGCCAACAGCAATGGAACACCACCCAGCCATCACAACCACTCTCACCGTGGCTGTGAGCTCCCTCTCAGCCCCAGTTATGTAACCACAGACTTGGTGGAGGGCATTCAGGAACTGTGCTTGATGCTCCTGTGCACCCTGTTCTGCTCGCATAAGGTCAGCGTGCATAGCCTCCCGCTGGTGGGCTAGTTAATGCCGTACCTCCCTCCAGTAGTCATGCAGCTCCCACTGTGCAGCGCTCTGTGAGTCTGCCGCAGAACGTATGAGCTGCTTGACTCCAGAGGCATTCTGTCCCAGTGGTGCATGCACACCTTGAAAAGTGGGTGCAGTTGTGTGGGTGTGGTCTGTGGGGCGGGAGCGGCCCACACCATCTGTGTCTGTGGTCCACACCACCTCACTGCTTACTGTGTCCCACATGTTGCATGTGTGGGCTGCTGGGCCATCAGGATTGCCACCCACAGGAGGGTGTCACATAGGCTGGGTGGTGTGCATGGCCACAGACACAATAGCCACACAGGTGGCTGTGGCTGTGACGGTGGTAGTGGTGATGGTGGCAGTGGTGGTGCTAGGGGCAAAGACCACAGGGGACCCTGGCAGCACCAATGGTGCTGGGTGTCTTGCGGGTGACTATGTGGAGGCTACTGTGAAGCCACTGCTGTCAGCCCCCAACAGGTCCTCCAAGACTAGTCCTATATTTGATGGGGGAGTTCCTCCCCAGACAGGCAAGGGCATCAATGTAGTCCTTGGTGAGGATGTAAGTCTCCACATCATCATCATCATCATCATAAACATCCCTAAATAAGGCGGCCATGCACACCCCTTCAGCAGCTGTTTGTGTCGTCGGCCTCTGCACACTGAATGTCGATAGGCATTCTTCCTCTTCCTCTAACTGTTGCACCTCTGCAAAACCATCACTTTGTTCTGTGGACAGAGAAGGACACTGTAAGTGTGATGCACAGTACACATTGGTCCCATACCAGTGCTGCCACATACAAACCACACTAGTATTGCCAATGACGCACAGTGCAAGCCCAAAAATGGTGACCACAGCACACATACCCGCACAGCCAAGGTGCACACACAGCCATGGTCAGAATGTAGGTCACATAGGCCTGCACACAACCTTCAACAAATGTACGCTATACACCACACAGACATGAAGACTACCACCAAGAGGGAGAAAATTGATGCACCACCCAGTGACACACGTCTTATTTATTTATTTATTTATTTACTGAATTTTGTTGACTGGGTAGGCCCTCTGAGACTAGAAGTCCCTTTTTCAGATGCAACCTGGGAGAAGGGATACAGATGGTAACCAAATGAAACTGAACCAGAGTAGGCTGTTGTTGGAATTTTTAGTGAATGTGGGAAATTTGGCCAGGATACCAAGGAAATTCCTCTACTCTCCTGCAGAGGGCATCTCCATGCTCGGTGGGAGGTTGGTGGATCCTAGTCTTGAACGATGGTGAAGAAGAAAGGAGGTGTGTTATTGCAGCTGCAGAAAGAAACTGTTGGAGCCCTGTATGGGCCAGAGGCACAGAATCTTGATTTGGATTTGGAGGACAACATGGAGGAAGTGGTTTCAGCAGCAGAGGAGGAGCCGGAGGGTTTGGTACTGCCAGTCTCGATTCCTATGGATGGTGTGGAGGACTTAACGGAAGAAGAGCTCCGCTTATAAGACAAAATTGCTTTAAAAAAGAAACAGCTACTTTACATGTTGACCGAGGCTGAGAAGGAATTCTCTGCACAAAAATTGCACCTCAAGGAAGAGCGGCAGAGGAAACTTTCCATTGTGAGCCCCCTAACTCTTCTGGGAAACACTTCACCATGGCTCAACCACTGACTACCTCTTCGGTGCAGGAGACTTCTGTTTCAAATGATAAACAGCCCGAGTTATATCCCCAATTTTCTTCTCTGGAGTTTCAGTCATCCAGGCAATGGGCACCAGGGACAGACCTTGAACATGCTCGTTGGATATTCCAAAATGGAACCTGGATACCTGATCCCTTGATCCCTATGCCCGGTACCCCAGGTCATGACAGCACTTTACAAATGGATACAACTTCCCCAAGGGAAATCACTGCGGGTCATATTCCCAAGCAAGCTGGAGTGGTTGCCGTGACTAATGTACCAGAAGGTAACTCTTCTGTTGTTATTTTGTCTGATTCTGTCACCAAGGACATGACATTATGAGGGTACTACTATTTCTGACAATTCTGGTTTCTTCCCCAGACTACTGTTTCCTTAGACCCAGTCTCTATGACTGTTGCCCCAGAGGAGTAAGGGATGCCTAACAATGCTGGTACTAATATAGTTAAGGGTCCAGTGGAGGGGGCACTCTCTGCAGCTGATCATGCTTTTCCAAAGAAAACACAGACCTCTAGTTATGCTGTGCTTTTTCATAAGCCAGCTGAAGCTACAAAAAGACAATTTGTAGTCCGTCTACATTTTATGGGAGTCCAGGCCAAGTTCCCGATAGATTGCTGGTGGGAAAGAAATGGCTCATAGAGTCTATGAATTTCACTTCACATGATGTTTTCTTTTCTTTTATTTTTTTACTTGTGGTACTTATACATCACTTTATCCACTACACTACCTTCCCCGTCTACTCCTTCGGACCACTGATCAACCCCCCAGTACACCGACTTCGAGTCTGCCCATAGAGTGCTGTTGTTCTCCCCTGTACTACCTTGATTCCCAGCAATCCCCTCTTGGTGGGGTGAGGATGGGTCTTCCTCAACCTTACTGGAGGAGAACTGGCACAGTGCAGTCTTCTCGTAAGTCGGTGGAACCTGGGAGGCACTGATCGGTCTTCATCTAGGAATGAGAGGGCTTTTTTCCAGATTTTCTGTTTCCCCTCCACCCAATCCCCTGAGGCACTGGCAGTACCCAACAGCATCTCCCCTCCCTGACTCCACTGTATGGAGCTGTCAGAGCCCTTTGAGAGCCTGTGCTTCCACTAGCTCTCTAGGGATGTCGGGTACCCCCTGGTACCCCTGGTATCCCTCCCCGAGGAAGGAAAGTATCCACTGGGATGCTCAATCCTCCCTCTCCCAGCTGACCCCCATCGACCCGAGTCTGTTCCAGAACCAGGGTCACTGGTGCAGTGCGAAATGTGGTGTTCAGCACCTCAACCCTCAGTGCCACCAGGCCGGCAACTTTCCATGATGTTTATGCCTTTATACATGCACCAGGGGGCCAGAATTTTGATGTTAGCTTCTGTTCTACTGTGCTTTTGGACAGGTTCTGGAAGTTGTATCACCAAGTAAAGGACAAACCTATCTAGAAGGCTTTTACAGCCATATCTATTTCAAAGCCTTCAGTAAGGACTGTGACTATTTTATTCAGGAACGAGGGGGTCAGTGTGAATGTTATTGTGTTTTGGCTTGAAAAACGTTGCAATATCCAGAGTCATCCTAAGCCAATCATTGATGAAAATGGTTTCCAGGACGGGGGCTGGAATTTTGGATTCAGCTTAAGCATTCTGATGGGGTTTTAATCATCTCCCCAGCTGTTTCTTTTTGGGAAGGGACAGGGAGTTCTATTTTACTTCAGTAAGGCAAAAAGCTGTTACAGATGTGGTTCTTTATCTCATCTGAACACGGACTGCTTACATATGAAATGTTTCTAATGTGGTGAACTGGACCATATGCCGAATTTATGCAAGGCCCCTCCAATTTGTAATTTGTGTGGCGATGATGAACACTCCTTTAGAGTTTGCCCTTGGGCCGTGCATAATTCGACTGATCCCTCAGAGCAAGATCACTACCTGCATATGGCTAAAAAACCTTTTCAACAGCAAGACTGGCCCAGATTCAGGCCTTCCCAGCTGGCACATCAATCAGTTTCAGTCCCTATACAAAGGGAACCCCCCACTGCCACAAGAGGCTCCACACACTTTAACAGTCATGGAGGAAACTCCTATTGCCATTTCTGTGATATCCACTGATGTTTCTGGGGAGCAGGATTTACACCCTGGTACTTCTATAGTGCCTGATCCTTTGCCAGAACTGCCCACATCGCCACCTCCCACAGAAATCGGGGTTCTGGACTCTGACCAGCACAACACCGCAGACAAGCAGGAAGTTGTTATGACACATTTTTAAAGGGTGGGGGAAAAAAGTCAAACTCTGCCTCGAGTCCCCTTATCACCACCCCCGACTTGGATTTTCTGCAGACAGAGAATAGATATGAACCTCTACAGAGCTGGGGGGGTGCTATGGATGAGGAGGATTCTGTGAACCCCCCTCTTGCTGTACAGCCTGAAGTTCTACCTCTTTCTGGATCACATGTTATCAGTGTGCCAAAATCTGCTTTGCCTGTAAGGGTTACCAGATCTAGTCTCAGGAAAAAAAACTAAATTTTTATGTTGGCTCGGACTTGTGTGCCAGCCAACATATTGTATTAGTAGCAGATTTGGAGGTGCAGTCACTGTGGGCAAATGCAGGGCACCCATCAGTAGGTGCATCCCTCGTTCCCCAATAAGGCAGCTGCAGGCACTGACACCAGCAACATGTAAACTGGCCACCAGATCTAATACAAGGTCCGCTGCAATGAGATCCAAGCTCGTCATGCAGCAGCATGCCTTTTCTGGTGAATCAGTTCAATAAACATGGCAGCATTGACTGCCGCCACGTAGAGAGCCAACTTCAGGGGTGCCCAATCCCCCTGTTTGCATGCCCTGACTCACTTCATTTGCCGACAGGGGAGCCCACTCCCCATTGGCATAATGCCCCCTTCCTCCCATTTCACATGTGTGCCGAGGGGGTGCCCAATCCCCCTTGGCATCATGCTTCCCCAACAGTCTTTCTTTGCTGATGGGGGGGCACAATCCCCATCAGCTTTAGTCCCCACTTCCCAGTTTAATTTGCCAATGGAGAAACCCAATCCCCATCGGCATAATGTCCCCCCCATTTGTTGTGTGCTGAGGGGGGTGCTCAATCCCCCTTGTCTCTTGTCCTCCCCCTTCACCTTGGTATGTGCCGTTGAGGGTGCCCAATCCCCGTCGGCTACAGCACCCCCCCAGAACACTCATGTGGCATGCTGGGAGCTCATTCCAGTGTGCCAAATGCCCTTGTAAAAAAAAACTGTCCCACGATGTTTTGTTTTTTTAAACCGGTAAATCATAAAATGGTACCTCATGGTCTATCCTGCTCCCTCCCTCAACCCACACCCACCCTCTGCATATCCCACCTCCCCACACCCCCCTCACCCCATGCTTCCTCCGAGCCTGGCACGACGATCTTGGTGGATCGGGAACACGTCTGCACTCTCCAAAGCAGACTGTAAGCTAAAGAAATGCTGGTAAGCTGTATAATAGCATAAATAGGGTTTTTTCAACTTTGGTGCATATCTCAGCCATTTATGGGAATTTTTTCACCAAATCTTCAACATGGGGTTACTGGGACCCTTCCTCATGAATTCAGTCACTGTCATGGTGTTATTCAGTCCCAAAAGGTGAATTTGTGATCACTGCATGGAATCACCTTTCAGGACCAATTAATGAAATGACAGTGCCACCGTTCATGAAAGGGGCTGTCAAAAAGCCTATGTTGCAAATTTGGTGAAAAAATTCCAAAAATTTATGTTTTACGAACGTGCATTGCACAGTTTCCATGAACGCTTGTAACTTTGTGAATTTGTAATATTTTCACTCCAGATTTTCAACATTGCCATTTTCCCACACCTCCTTATGAACAGTGACGCTGTCATTTTACATATCCTGGCTGAAATGTGTTTTCACACGTCCGGCACAGAATAACGCGGTTGCTGTGCGAAATCAGTTTTTGGGACAGTGTGCCAAAATGACAGTGACACTGTTCAAGAGCAGAGGTCCTAAAATGCCTACAGTATGTTGAAAATTTGGTGACAAAAGTCCATAAAATGACTGTGTTACATGCAGTTTCCATGCACTCTTGTAACTTCACAAATGTGCAATATTTTCATGCCATTTTTTTACACCTCCTTATGAACAGTACAGGTGTCATTTTTCACATCCTGTCCGAAATGTGTTTTCATGCCTGTGGCATACAATGGTGTGGTCACTGTGGGAGATCAATTTTTGGGACAGATAAAGAAAATCACAGTGCCACTTTTCATGAGGGGAAGTCCCAAAATGCCCATGTTGAAAATGTGATTTAAAAAAAAAGAATAATTTGGTTACAGATGTGCGTTGCGTAGTTTCTATGCATGCTCATGACTTCACCAATTTTTCATATTTTTGCTCCAGATTTTCAATGTTGCCATGTTACAGCATTAGGGTTTCCAACTGTTAACCCCCCCCCCCGTAGAGACTGACAGGCGTCAGGGGTGTGACTTGGGATCATCAGGTGTAATGCTCCCTATTCCACCCCACCCCACCCTACAGCCACTGACAGGCATCAAGGTGCCTTGGAGTGTTCAACCACAAATTTCACCTCATTCTCCTATACTGCACCCACCTCAGTGTATTTCCTTATGGAATGGGGTAAGTATAACGCCCAAGGACCTCAAAGCACACCACAATACTTGTCAGTGTCTACAGGGTAGGATGAGGTAAAATGGCATGAGCGTTATAGCTGATGACCCAAAGGCAGACCCCAACGCCTGTCAGTCTCTGCAGGGTGGGTGTGGGGTTAGTGTCAGTTCAATACTTCACTGGCACTTCTATTATGCATCTCTAACTCTTGCACTACCAATGCCAATGCCAGTGAGACAACATTCGGCATTGACAAATGCATGTTTTTTTCATCATGCTATTCTGGTTATCAGGCTAGCTAGCCTGAATGCAAATAGCATAAAGTTGGATTACAAAAGGAAGGCTTCATTTGCTGTTTTGCAACATTTAAATTATATTTTTTCATACAAGACACCTATCTGCATACGGATAGGGATGTTTCTGTTGCTTCTCAGGAGTGGTATAAAGGCACCTTTGGTTCATAGGACCTGATTTATGTTGTGGTTTAGACATTTGTTTTATATATTCATACATTGCTGTTCAAAAATTGAATGAGTTCGAGCCAGGGAGGGCTTTAATAGTTGATATTCTTTTCAAAGGGCTAGCCTGTTGCTTAATTAATGTTTATGCCCCTCAATTTAAGGTGCAAATAATTGCTTTATTAAAATGTATCCAGCCTTATCTGTATACTAGCAGGCAGGTATTTTTGGGAGGGGACTTCAATATTAATTTGTCATCTGGTTCTGGACCTTCCTCTAAAATCTATTGTGACAGGGCATTCTTTCAAACCTTGATTAATCAGTCCTTGTTGAAAGATGCTATGTTGCCTTCAGATCAGACATCTAAAAGTACTTTTGTAAAGGGAAGGCTAACATCTAGAACTGAGTTTTGGTTTGTAACACAGGCACTACATGTCTCACACTTTGAAACATCATATGTGGAAACTTCAGATCATGTCTTGATTGGTATTCAGATTTCCTCAGAGCCTCCTAGAATTCTTGGCCCAGGGGTGTGAATGTTAAACACTAGTATTTTAGAAGATCCACAAGTTGGATCAGATGTAGATTGCATTCTCCATCATGGGCAATCTACACTTTTTTGTATGATTCAGTGTTGGATAGGTGGGATGACACTAAACAGTGTCTAAGAGATGTTCTTCAACAGACAACCAGACAAAGGGCAGGTTTGGATTTTAGTCAATACATGATGCATAGGAAGCTGTTACATCTCCTTTTTTCTAGGCAGGAGAGAGATCACATTGATTTGTCTGTTGAAATGTTGAAAGTTAAGCACAAGATGCTTGCCTTTCAATATGATAGACAAAAATCTTTGGAGAGTAGCAAACAGTTTGGAACCCAAGGGAAACAGGAACAGATCAACCCTTTCACAGATTGTGTAAACAGTGTATTCAATCATCACATAAGTACACTTTTGACTCAGGCTGGGGATGCGGTGTCCACTAATTCTGATATTATGGCAGTTTTATATGCACGTACTTTAGATACGTTTGTGACTCCTGTTTTAGGTATTGCTTTGATAAGGGACTTATTACAAGCAGCACATGTTACATCTTTAGACAGTGATCAGGCAGCCACCTTTTTGGAACCCTTTACAGCCCAGAAACTTGGTCATGCTATTTCAGCTTTAAAAAAATGGGACTGCTTCTGGGTTCGATGGTTTGCCTGGAGAGCTGTATAAGTTATTATGGCATGTTATGCATGACTGCATGCTCCAAATCTTTAATGTTTTTTTACTGGAAGGGAGACTTTTGGATGATGTGTATGAGGGTTTATTATTTTTTTTTAAATAAAAAGGAGGAGAAATCTGTTATAAGCAATTGGAGACCAGTCACCCCTTTGAATATGGACTTCGAAATTTTGGCTAAATTACTTAGTAGATGATTATCTACCTTTTTTGGATGTTTTTATTCACCCACCCCAACTGTGTCACATTCCTGGGAGGAATTTGACTGATGCCCTTATTTTACTCATATTTAATCTGTCAAGTGAGGACTGCAGTTCCCTTCCCAGATGGATGCCGGTCATCACCCCTATATAGGCCCTGATCCACCCAGGTGGGTTCCCAGTCCCCAATGTAGCTAAAGCCCTTCTCTCTGCACCATTCCTTCAGCCATGAACTGAAGCGCCTGGTGTGGAGATCCCTCTCCTCACCCCCTGTTGTAGATAGACAGCACCTCAGCGAAAGCCGCTGAGTGAGCTACCTGTCTTAGACCTTGCACTACTTCTTAAACTCCTCCTGCACTATCACAGACCCTTTCCTAGCCAGGTCAGTGGTCTCCAGGTGGACAATGACATATAGATCTCTCCCCTGTATGCTGCCATACTGCCATAGCAATCCTCAGAATATGCTTTCTATTCATCTAGGCTGTAGTGACACATAGGCACCTAATCTGCCTATCCTCATTTCCTATTGCCAAAACTGTCCCCTCACAATTGAGTACCCCACCTGAAGTTTCTTCCTTCTCCTCTGGGACCTTCTACCACCCTCCTTGGGGTCTTCAATATGGAGGCATCCACATCTTCCCTGGTCACCTCTGTGGGTACCTCCTCCTGGCATTCACACCCTGCCAGAGTGTTATAGGAATTACATAGTGGGTACCAGCTGAGGAGTGTGCCTCTGTCCTACCACCCCACCATTCCAGAACCCAGGATAGTCCAACTGTTCCTCTTTTCTGACATCCTCTGAGGTACTGGTGGCATATTAGTTGCCCCTGGGTGGAGGAAGTTTTCCCCCAAATGCTAGCCAACTAGACTTGGAGTCTAGCGATCTCCTCCCTCAAACTAGAGAGGTGTGTGCACAAGGGGAAGCACTGACCTTTCCAGAAGGTCTCTCAGAAAACTGATACCCCACATCCACTGCATTGCACCACTCCCAGCATTCTCAGCAACTATTCTTCCTCTATTACCTGAAAATACTTTTTTTACTTTTACCTCTCATAGGGTGTTTCTTGTATTCCCCATTTGTTTGTTTGCTTCTCTTTGTGTTCCTCCAATAGGATGTTGAACCTATTACATAATGTAGGTACAAGCCTTGAGCTCAGCAAACAATATTAACAATTACTATAGCTTAACAATGGAGTGTGGAGGTCCTACTGCATTGAAGACTTTGTTACATCACCACAAACACTTCAATTCCCAGCAGTGGCATGTCAACATCACCTGCCTCTTGTACGCTGCAGTAATAAATAATGATTGCCGACTTCATGGCCTTTTAACCTCCAATTTCTAGTCTGTTTTATGCCATGCCAGTGACTTTTGGGAGCTGAAGTGGTTCATCCAGGTTATAAAAACTGAACAGACTTTATGGGGCTAAACTCAATGTTGAACAAAAGTTGCCAGTTACTCACTTCTCATAACCTTAGATTATACCAGTGGTGCACCTGAAAGTATTCTGGAACACACAGGCCAAGAGCAAGTTGCGGTGCTGCTGAAGTCATATGCAACCCAGAACTGTGGAAAGAGTAGTTTTCTGAACATAACCCCCCCACACGCACACACACTCTCTCTTCTTGTACTGTGCAGTACTGTAGTTTAGCACACTAAGAAAGTAAAAGAACATACATTAGCTTTAGTTGACATACAGTATATTACTGTGATGCAGACAAATTTCTGTTCAAAGACTACAAGATTTTTTTTTCTGGACTTAAATCTCTGAATGCATACTGCAGCTTAACTGAATACATTATGAAGAGAATGTGTAGTGCTGAGGACTACTCACGCCACCAAAGCTATACATGTGCAGGATTGCTTTGTACACTGCATTCATACAGCAATCATGGGCAATAGTGATTTCTCAACATACAATTACTGGCATGTAAAAGGAAATGTATGTGACTGGGTATCACAGGCTGTATGTGTTTCTTTAGAGATGCAGTACCTACTGGCTGGTCAATAAATCAAGAATGGCAAGTATCAGGTCAGTGTAGCACGTCAGTAAACCACACACTGCAACAGCATCTGCCAGGGTGTGACAATAGATTTTTTTTTTTGGCATAAAGGAACATCACATCCCATGTGACAGAACCGTGTGATAAGAAAGTCACTTAACAGCTGCTTTAACTGTCGAAAATCCTTGTTTCAGTGGTTTTATGGTATTCAGTGATAATCTTCAGGTTAAGAATTTACCTCGGTTTACAACTGTATGAAATATATTTTTTTCTATCTGTTCAGGACAGATATTACTTGCTCAATAGTCCATGCTAACTATGGATTGGCTTTTGGCTTTACTGAAGTTGCCAACAAAAACAATGCTACTAAAAGAAAATGAGTCTGACAAAGAAGCAGACAGTATACTGCTGAAGACATATTAGAATAATTTTTGCTCTGGTTGAAGACATCAGTGCCAAACTATGGGAAACCTGTACTATAAAACTATACTTTCTTGATATTGCTTTGCTTTGAATGTTGAGAGATGGGTTTCAAAGCTCAATTCAGGCCTTGTCCAGTGGTGCTGGTTGGTAGTGCACTGTACTGCCATGTGGGTGACTGAAGATCATGACCCAATCCCAACTCCCCCACTCTGGCTAGTAGGGTCTAGGGCATGATGTCTGGCATTACAAGCTGATCCCAGGAGAAGGAACTGGCTTCCCCACTGCACAAGCATCTCCTGTGGCAAATATGGTTGTGGCATTGATGCCATGGGTGCTCAAACAACATTGGCGACTCTACTAGGAAGGAACTGCATGATGCCATGGGATGAGGCCTGTGAGGTGGGTGGGCATAATGGGGTGGGACACTCACTCCAGATGGAATGACTGTACACACTGCCCCACCCACTCAGGAACATGAACTGCTGGTGGCCCTCCCTACCAGCTCTGTATCCTTAGGAGACACCTCAGCCACTGACTAATGTGCTGTGGTCATTGGTGCCCCTCCAAGTGGGAATAAGCCACAGAACATTATTGGAGTCACATCTGGTCTAGTAGCAAGGAAGGGTGGAGTTGAGGGCTGTTGCCCAACTGACCACCAAGGGAACATTTGTTCTTGCATTTCCTGGACAGAGTGGGACTGTGGGGTAGGAGTGATGGTGATGAGTGGGTGGGAAGGATTGGGAGAACACATACACTATGTTATACATGTGCTGTAAAAGAATACAGACTTGGGGAATGTGTCTCTATTATTTAAAATGTTTACCTTTACAATGCAGCTGACAAGTCTTCACTTGGATGGGGGCGGTGAGAAGTAATATACAGTATACACAAAAGGTGGTTAGGTGGGAGCTTTAAAATACATGTCAGAGATATGGTGGAGGAGGGTGTAATAATGTATGGGGATGGGAGAGAGTTTAGCCCTGTTGGGCTGATTTTAACAAAAAAAAACTTCCCTAGGTAAATCTGGACTGAAAGTCAAGAAGTCCGCTTTAAAAATGTAAAAGTTACTCAAATTCATACAAAGTCTGACTGCAATGATTTAATATACTGCATCTCTAATGAGAGGTACAGTGAAAACAGTCAAAAGCAAAATAAAATGTGTAGTAGATATAATTAAACCAGGCAAAAAGGATTCTGAAGATTAGCTACAGTATTATTAATAACAGCATCAGATAACTTTAACTTTATCATTTAAACATCCATAGCATTCTCCCAAAAATTGACCAGTTACTACCTACAGTACCATGCATAATCTTCAGCTGGATGTATTAGTTTTATCTGAAACTTGACTCTCTTCAAAGGTCCAGAATTCCGATGTAACTATACCTGGCTATGCCTTAGCCAGTCAAGATCACTCTAAGAGGCATGGCAATGGTGTTACAGTCTATATATCCTCCAGGATACAATTTTCGACTGTTCTTTCTATCTCCTCCTCCTCTACCCATAAAATGCTCCTCCTTAAACTTTCTTTTCCAGTCTCTTTTCCTATCTTTATTGCTGGTGTTTACTACTGCCCTGGTGCATCCACTGCTTTAGTTACTGAGCTTCTTTCCTCTATCTGTTCTAACTCCTCAAGTGGTTAGCTATTTATACTTAGTGACTTTAACATAAATTGGCTCTCCCCTAATACTAATACATTTTCACAAAACGTAAAGTCACTGCAGCTGACCCAGCTGATCTCTGAACCCACATGTTTAAATTTGAATTCCTAAAACCACTCTCTGCCTGACTTGGTCCTTGCTTCTCATCACCACCATGTAATGGACGCAGGTATCCTTCCTGATGTCCTCAGTGATCATCATACGGTTTATTGTGTGTGTAAGTTATATCATCCTAAGGTCCGCCCCCCCCCCCAAATTCATTTATCTCATATCCTTTAAATCACTTGACCTCTCTTCTAGCTAATTTTTGGTCAATCGATTGTTCACCTATCTTTGCAGCCAGTAATATAAATTCTGCCCTACATTATTTTCATTCTAAATTTTTGGTTGTATGGGATAGTCATGCACATCTTCCCTTGATATTGGATGAGATACTTACTTGTCTCCACACCAGGGACCTTGTCTGGTGTCATTTTAAAATCTCTGGCTCCCAGTCTTCACTGGCTAACTATAGACACCGTTGTAGCACCTGTATCAAGGCTGTCAGACTTGCAAAGTCTGAGTATTTTGCTTCCACACTCTAAAACATCAGCAATAACCTCTCCAAGTTCTGGAAGAATATCCATTCCATTTTCTCCACTCAGATCCAGTCTATCTCCCCTATTGTCAAGGTTGGTGACTCCACTATCTCTGATCCTTCTGCTGTAGCTGTGTCTTTTAATATCCACTTTACTATCTGTGCTTTTTCTTTAATCCCTTCCTTTTCTTCCCCCCTCCCTTCCTTCCTTCTCTCTGCCTTCCTCTCCTCTTTCTATTTCTTTCTCTCCTATCTCTCCACCTATTTCTGTTAAGGCTCTGCTTGCCCTCATCCTCTAAAGAAAGATAGCCCAGATGGCCTAAACCCTCAGCTTCTCCTTCTCCTTCTCTCAGTTCCTGCTATTGCTCTGTCCTTTACTCTCCTCCTTAATTATTCGTTTCATCTGCTACTGTTTCAGATACTTGGAAAAGGATACGGTTCTACCTCTTCACAAAGGTGGTGATCTTCCCTCTTCTGGTAACTTCCATCCAATATCTCCCCTTCCCACCTTGACTATGGTTCTGGACTGTATTGTTCTATCTCAGTTCTCTTCATTTCTTGTTAACTCCTCCTTTTTCACACCTTTCTAGTCTAGTTTTAGGAAATCCTACTTCATGTCCACCTCCCTCCTTCAGCTCACTGACTCGATACTCACAAGTATGGATCAAGGACTGATTAATTCTGACATTTTTGTTGATCTTGCAAAAGCTTTTGACACAGTGGCACATCCCCTCCTTCTGGACAAACATAAAGCTGCAGGCCTCTCTGGCTCTTCAGTCAGTTGGGTTCATTCCTTCAGTCAGTTGGGTTCATTCTTTCATTGAAGGAAGGTCTCAAGTTTTCCGGATTGGAAAATCCATTTCATATCCTCTTTTCATTAGTGCAGGTGTCACTCAAGAGTCTGTCCTGGGTCCTATTCTCTTTTTAATTTTCTTAAATGATCTCTGAACTGTCTGTTCCTCTGTGTCCATTCAAGTGTATGCTAATGACACCGTTCTTTTTGCTTCTTGATCCTCTACCCATGATCTTTCCTCTTGGTTGTAGTTGGATTTTGACAACATTCAACACTGGTTCCAGTCTAATCAACTTCCCCCAATGCCAAAATAACAGTCTCCATTACTTTTGACACCCATAAGAGGCTTGCCAGACTCACTTCTCTCCTGCTATTTATTACCCTTCACGGTACTAAGATTGAAGATGTTCCCTCCTTCAAGTTCCTCGGGGTCTACCTTGATCGGCAAATTAATTTCTCAGTGCATATTGATGCTCTATGCCATAAGCTGCACCCTAAGCTTAGAGCATTGTACAGGAATAAGGCACATATTCCTCTTCTAGCCCCCGAGAAACTGTATTAAAAATGATTCTCCCTGTCTTTGACTAAGGTGATTAATTCTATAGTGGAGCCCTTAAATTCTCTCTTGCCTGACTGGACCTTCTTTATTTATTTACTGCATTTATTTATTTATTTATTTATTGATTGTCATTTTGCTATTGATTGCCCACAATGTACTCACCACTGCTCACGTTACACTTCCCTTTCTCTTCCCTCTTTTGATACTAGGCACCTTTCCCATTGTGTCTCTTTTATATCCAAATTCTGGTTTGGCTACTTTCCCTCTTATCTGAGTTCCCTTTAGTCCTCTCTTGCTTCTTCTTCCTACCTTCTACGTAACAATATTTCCCATTTTCGCTCTGTTCTTTCTAGATACTCTACTGTTGGTTAGTCTTCTTTTTCTTACTGATTTCCTAAATTTTGGTCCTCTCTTCTCCTTTCAATTCAATCTGCAATTTCTTCTTCTTCCATAAAGTCCCTTATTTATGACTTATTATCCTACTTGCAACTCGCTATGATCATTTGCTCTTCTTTCTCTTCTCCACTAGTTTTGTCATGTTTAATGCTTTTCCTACTATTTTCCTTTCTCTACTTACTGTATAGTGTGTATTTTTACTTGAAATCATTTATTTGTCTCTAATATTTATGGTTATGTTTCTCATATTAATAAATTATTGTATTTTATTCCTTATTTTAATAGTTTTAATGTTTAGCTATCTGCCTTTAAACTTTCCCCCACGACACATCTGAAATGAGCTGTCATCAGCTCAGTATATCTTTCATGGTTAAACTTTTAAATAACTAAATAAATAAACTAAATGACTTTAAAAGAGTCTTTTTCTTCTTTTCCTTATTAGAATATATAGTATATGCATTTCATGGCAGGCATTCTTAGTACACAATATGTAAAATCTACATCCATTATAAGTGCTATGTTCTAGTTTTGTATTCTAAAACAAAAGAAACAGTTTAATTATACTATCTTAATAACAATCATATTTCAAAAGACTCTTTGCAAGACATATATAGCTATATATATAGAGATATAGATATGTGTATATATATATATATATATATATATATATATATATAATATGTAGAAAATTACCATTCCTGATTGGATAGAACTTTCCACATGGTAATACGTATATCGATACGCAACCCACACCTGCACTTTTCCCCCCTCCAAAACAATTTTGCCATTTTATAAGATAGATAACCCACTCTAGGGTGTGTGGTCACACTCTGATATGTGCAAGCCTTGGGTGGTTGATGCACTCGGCTGCACACCAAGGCATGCACATATCAGAGTGTGACCGCACACCTCAGAGTGGGTTATCTCTTGCTGTACTGTATTATAATGGTGTGGTAGCATATTGTAGTTAGGGTGAAACATAACTTCTATTTTAAACGCAAATATTTTAACCTTAATAACTTTGGAACCATTAAATTGATTTGCATGAAATTTGGCATGCTTAATGGCCAGGGCTAGGTTTCTTGTGCACATCTGTTTGTGTAGTTCTTGAGATATAAAGTGTTGAAAAATCAGAACATTATGTGTTTTTGGCCATTTCTTTGTCAACCTGGATCTCAGAAATGGCTTTAGGTAGTGGTCTGAAATGTTTAGGGTACAAAACCATTGCCTCACAGATGTGCCTTTTGAAGGTTTGGTGAAAACATATTAATCCATTCAAAAGTTATTAAACTTTTAATGTTCCATTATTTCCTATGGGAAAATTTATATGTCAGGCAGGAAAGTTAGGAATTTCGGCAAGTTACATAATGTGCGAAAGTTCCTGTTGTATCTTTCACAAGTTACACTGTTGTATCTTTCATGAGTTACATAATGTGTGAAAGATACTTCAAAATTTGTGAAACAGCCCTAAAACACCAGTTTCTTTGCCACTTCATAGCAAGACAATGGTTAAGACCTTTAAGCTGAAATTTGCAGGGTGGCAAGCCCTTGCTACACAGATGTGCCTGGGGTTTGGTGAAAACATTTACACTGTTTCCAGAGTTACAGGAGTCCAAAGCTACAAATTTTCCATTAAGATAACATTGTGGTGGCTGTGGTGCCTTTCCACACCTATATCTTGAAAATGGTTCGAGATATGGATTTTTTGCTAAATGCAGCTTAGTACACCTAAGCATGCATGGAAATGGACAGGTCTATGCAAAATTAGGAAATTTCATTTGGTGAAATATTTCATAAAATTTACGCATTTTGTGAACTATTCCTCGGGTGCAAAATGCGAAATTCCGAGGGACAAAATTTGAAGTTTCACTAGTGAAATGGTGAAATGCAGGTGAAACTTGGTGAAATTACACATTTCACTGTGAAAGTTAGCATTTTCACAGGGGAAATTTCACAATTTCACACCCAGCAAAAAACTTTGCGGAATGGTGGAATTTCGCAAAATGTTTTGAGCGGCAATTTCACTGGCAAATTTAATTTCACAACATCTCTATTCATGAATACAACTGAAAAAGGAATTTTTTCCAAAGTTGCTATGGTTACTGAGATAGTGCCATATTTGCAGAACACCTTTTACTTGGAATGCCTCTAAGCCTGCGCTATGTGTCTGTACTTATGGGTAGGTGGCAGCACAGGGCCCAGAGGGCCCATGCTCCCATGTATGCATATCATTTATGCTCAACTGGGAGCACTGGGCCCTCCTACACTATACCTCTACACTCATGGGTGGGTGGGAGAGCAGAGCCCAGAGGGCCTATGCTCCCACCTATGGATCTGATTCTGCAAAATTGAAAGCACAGAGCCTTGCTGCAATATATCTCTATACTTATAGGTAGGTGGGAGCACAGGACCCATCCATGGATGCCATCTTGCAATACTGGGAGCACAGGGCCCTTCTTCACTATGTTGCTACACTTATGGTTGGAAGGGAGCTCAGGGCCCAGAGCACCCATACTCCCAACTACGGATTCCATTATACAAAACTTGGAGCACAGGGCCCTCCTGCTCTTTGTCTCTACACCTTTGATTGGCTGGGAGTGCAGGGCCCAGAGTGCCTGTGCTCCCAACTACAGATCCCATCATGCAAAATTGGGAGCACAGGGCCTTCTTGCACTTTGCCTCTACACCTTTGATTGGCTGGGTGCACTGGTCCCAGAGGGCCTGCAATCCCACCTTTGGATACCACATGAGTAACATTTAACTTTCTCAAAAAAAAGGGAAATTCATTGCAAAGAACTCCCTTAATGCATCAGTTAGGGTTGATTCTACCCAACAAAACTCTGGAAACTTCATGTTAGGGTTACCAACCCTACCCCCCCAGACTCCACTCATCTTCCACAGACCAACAGTCATCAGGGTGTGCTTTGGGGTCATTGGCCCTCTCAATCCATTCTCCTATACAGTACTATCTCAGCTTGTTTACACATGGAATAGGGTGAGAGTTAGGGCCGATGACCCCAAAGCATACCCCAGTGACTGTTGGTCTGTGGAGGGTGAGGGTGAAGTAGGTTGGTTACCTAGCATGAAATTTCCAGACTTTTGTTGATGTGAAATCAACCCTAACTGATGCATTAAGAAAGTTTCTTTGTATATATGTGGAGCAGGGAGGCTGATGGGTCATTGAGTGGCCAACTCTCACCCCATTCCATGTGTAAATAAGCTGACATGCTGCAGCATAGGAGAATAGGGTGAGAGTTAGGCCTGATGACCCCATGGCATACCCCGATGTCTGTTGGTGAGTGGAGGGAGGGGTGGTAGGGGTGTAACCCTAACATCACATTTCCATACTTTTGTCGGTGTGCTATCAACCCTAACTGATGCATTAATGGAGTTTTTTTGCAATGAATTTCCCTTCTTTTTGAGACAGTGTACTGTAGCTGGTAACTGGTATATGTTAGTAGGAGAGTGGGCCCTCTGGACCCTGCTGTTCCTTCACATTGCCCATTTTTTGTGTAATGGCATGTGTATGTGGGACAGCAGGCCCTCTGGACCCTGCAATCCCACTTAAACCGAAGTACAGAGCCATACAGCAGTGCCATAGTATTCCAAAGGAACCCTTGTAACACGTTTTTGGCAATATTTCCATAACCACATCAAGTAAGGAAAAAATTCCACTGCAGATGTAATCTATGACTTTGAAACTTCCTTACAGGCAATTTGCAACACTAAGGGGGCTCCAGTTTTTAAAAAGGCATTTCTGGGGGGGGTTCCCCCAAAAAAAGATAGTGCTGTGATTCTCAGGACCTGACTAGGTAAACACAACAGTTAGTGTTTACCAAGGGGGTCCCAAATTTAAATGCCAGGAATTTTCTCTCTTGCTAACTGAAAACAAGATGGCCACTGCACAAAAGTAAAATGGCCATTTGCAACAGTAAAATGTAGTGGTGGCAGCTTTCAAGAGACATATATATTTTTTCCCATTGACTATAATTGGAAATTTGTTTTTTGAATAACTTTTGAATGGTTTAATATTTTTCACCATATCTTCAAAAGGCACGTCAGTGACCCAGACTGCATCTTCCCTGAATATTTCATACCAAACGGACCAATTGTGCAGGCTGTAGTCACAAGTGAAGAAATGTGCAAAAATCCAATTTTTTGCATTTTTGGCCATTCTGCAGTTCTGCAACCGCTTATCCGACCATAACACAACTTGCCAGATCCAGAGATCTATGGTACCAGACTGTGCATGCAAAACTTTCAGGCAAATCCGTATTATGGTGGCAAAGTTATTAGAGTGCGAAATTTGGGGTTTACCATAGAAGTGGCCATACCATGCCAGTATATGTCTGTGTGTGTGTGTGTGTATATATATATTAGAGGCAAAAAACTCCATTTAATGCATCAATTAGGGTTGTTCCACAGTGACAAAAGTAAGGAAATTCAGTGTTAGGGTTGAAACCCCCCTGGACACCTCCAGCCCGCCCCCCCAAACAGCATCAGGGTGCGCATTGGGGTCATCGGCCCTAATCTCACCCCATCACATGTGTAAGAAGCAGAGGTATGGGAGAATGGGGAAAAGAGTTAGGACCATTGACTAACGCACCCGATCACAGATGGGGAGGCTGAGAGGTGTCAGGAAAAGTTTCAGCTCTAACACCAAATTCCTTACTTTTGTCACTATGAACAACCCTAACTGATGCATTAAACTGAGTTTTTTGCCTCTAATTCCCCTTCTTTTTGAGAATGATGATGAGAAATACTGAATGTACTGCGGCGGCAGGAAAGGGCCCTGCGCTCTTGCCATGTGATGTCTTGTGACATAGTAACAGGAACAGTAATGCAAACACAAGGTGGGAATGCAAATGGTAACAGTAATGAAAATGCAAGGGCAAATGACAACACAAAGGGTAACACACACGGTGGTGCACACGGGAACGGTAACGCTAGCAGGTACATAAACACAAGGGGAAACAGTAACTGTAACAGTAACAGATGTGCATACCCTGTTTTTGCTGGACAACTGCATAGAGAAACACAGTGTGTACAAAGAATGCATGCATTGTAATGGCAATGGAAGCTTAAAACAAGCATTGGAAGTACTTAATTGCAAATATGTCAGCAACCGTATGACGCAGAAAAAAAATTTAAATTTCACAGAAATCATTATTTTCCTGGCTACCGTTTTGTATTGCATAGCCCATCACAACAAAAAATCTGTATCTTGCTCCGTTTTTGAGATACGAACCCCGAAAGGCGCGGTGTACGCCACCATGTTAGTCTATGGGAAAAGCATCAACTTCAGAGTACCGTAACTTTGGAGCCATACAATATTTTTTCACCAAACTACCAAAAGGCACATCTGTGACATGTTGGCTGACTTCCCTCCAAATTGCAGGCCAAAAGACCTAACCGTTCTTTTGCAGCAAGGTGGCAAAGAACTCCTGTCATTTTGGCCATAGTGTTGCAAAGTACTTTCGTGATTTGCGAAAGCTTTCGCACAGATTTGAGAAAGTGTCGTGAGTGCGAAAGTATTTTGCGAAAGTACTTTTTCCAGAAATTTGAAAAACATATTTCTGGGGTGTTTAACCCCAAAATAAAGACATGGCTAGCATCCCCAGGCTCCGACTAGGTGAACACAAAACAAATTCTGTCCCTGGATGGTCCCAATTTTAAATGACAAGCATTTTTCTGATCGCTAGCTGAAAACAAAATGGTGGATTTGCAAAAGTAGTAGGGGCGTTTGCGAAAGTAAAAAGTGCATTTGATTAAATGTGTCAAACTTTTTGTTAACTTTTCCCATTGACTTATAATGGGAACTTGTTTTTTGAATAACTTTTGAACCATTTAATATTTTTTCATGAAATCTTCAAAAGGCACATCAGGCACCCTGGCTGCACCTTCTCTGAAGATTTTGGAGCACTCGCGCAAAACGTGCAACCTGTAGGCAACGGCAAAGAATTCACCAAATAGCATAAATGTGTGTGCAGATCATGCTTAACAACTCCACAGCCGTATATCCAACCGGTATGAAACTTGACAGATCCCAAGGTGTATGGTTGTTGATCAGGTATTCTAAATTTCAGACAAATATGTTAAATGGTGCCAAAGTTATTAAGGTGCAAAATTTGACCCTTTAACCTTAAAGGGCTCCTCAACCCTAACTATGGTAGCACTACCATGCTACCATAATATATATATATATATATATATATATATATATATATATATATAGGATATGACATGGCCAGTGAAGATATCATATTTATCTTCATGAGAGGCCAATGATATCATGATATCTCACAGTTGGTGAAGCCGCGAGTGAGATATCTTGATATCATTAGCCTCAGTGAAGATAAATATGACCTCTTCACTCAAAACCATGTGTCCTCATTTATACAAACATATGTTTGGGCTGAATTGTAATGGAACCCCTCCTGAACACAAATCAAACACACCCACAACCCAGAACACAAGGGATAATGTTCTCAAAAATAAAACATATATATGGTAGATTCTACCAGTTTCAAAATATAAATAATGTTATTTGGTTGATCCTGACAATTATTTTTTTTCTAAAAATGTAATTTAAGCACTTATCTGGTTGATCCTGCCACTGTGATAGTCAGCGAGCATATTACTTTCACTTTCCCCTTCCAAGTAAGCGTGACCGGCGGTGTGAGTCGACCCTTAGGACATTACAGTAGTTAATAATAAAGGGCTCTGCACCCATTTAGTTAAAAAACTGTGCAATTCTATTTTACTTTGTGAGAAATTGCTGACTATGTTCAGAAGACAGAGTGTGAGTCGGCAGGCGTCATACTGCATAAACAAAATTTTGTGATCCCTGAGAGGCAGTCTAGAATGGTCTCTCTTGGAGGCACAACAGCGGACTGTCAACCTAGTGCTCGGAGCCAGTTGTAGCAGTGGCTGATGGCACTGTGGCCAGTACCAGTAAGCCACCTCCACCAGCACCATCTGTTCCCCGCAGCTTCCCTGGGCCAAATTGACCACCTTCATAGTAGTTCAGTATCTTCCTCCGAGGGCTTAATAGCTTCACTCCTTTGTGCCTCCACATCGAATCCAGTTTCCAGCTTATTGCCTCAAGCAGTGCATACACCTCTCACAAGTCTTCCCAAAACTTCATTTTACTTACAAAGGACTTTAAGAATTTTTCACTTTTGTTGTTATATATGTAAAAAAAATTATTATTAAATATTTATTTGTGTATGAAGTACTTCACTTTTATAAGTATTTTTTATTTTTCTTAATATAATATTTGTAAATATATATTTTGTATTGTTTTATAAAAGAAAAATATTTTGTTTATGTTTCATTTTAATATCTTAAATATTTTATAGTAAAAAATACTGAATTCATACTCTTTGTGTTTGGTGTGTTGTTGTGTACTGGGATGTTTATAAAAATAGTTTCAAACAAGATTTACCCAACTGTTATTTTCTCATTTGTGAAAGATCATAACACACTATTGTGGTATTACAGTTGTGATTCTCCATAGAAGTAACTTAGATGTGTGGCATTGCTACCTTACACTATTTGTGGCACACTGTTGTTGTTTCATACACCTAGTGCTACAGAATGTGTGTATGTGTATCATGATGAAGATGAGTATTTGCCTGCTAGTACAACAGTGAAATTTCTCTGTTGGCATACTTACAGCAAAGTTATGTATTCAGTACCAGCAAACCTCTTTCACCTCTTCACATCATTGGTGCTACACCTCAGTTGGTTGTAAAACCAGTGTCTATAAATCACAAGTTACTACGGTAACATATCCATTTGTTCAGTACATGAAGTAATGGTGTCCATCTCATGTCATATACTCTTTTACTTATGTACATCTTTTTCTTTACTTATGTGGTCACAAAGAAAAAGAGTAAGACACTTACATAAAAAATACAAAAATAGAATAACAATGACAAATTACTAAGAATACAGTTACTGTATATAAAAACAATATGATTTACAGTGAAGTGCTGTTACTGTTAATAACAGTAAATACTACTACAAGACTTGAAGTATTCCTGATATTGGAACATTTTTGGTATGTATGTGCAGTATTCTTACAAATATTATTCATGTACTATAGTGACTAATAGTTCTGAAAAAGACCGGATATTCATGGCAAAAAACTTCACTTAATACATCAGTTAGGGTTGTTCCACAGCCACAAAGTGAGGAAATTCGCTGTTAGGGTTCAAAACCCTAACTCCAAATTCACCCCCCCAGCACAACACACACACAGACACACATACACACACATGCAAGTATGGGGGAGGACCAAGTCAACACAACCAATGACAGACATACAGCAGCAGGTGACAGAAATAACAAACAATTGTCTAAATGTACTACGAGACATCCCCACCCACCTGACCAGGTATTGCATGCTCAGTGGAGATCAACAGCAAAACTGAGGCCATGTACACCAAACGTACACATCCCTGATTGCAGCTGCCACAACGTATCACACTTAGTAGTTGCATGGTCTTACTCTACCCATGTCCCACAGCACACCAGACCTCGCAACTGTGCCTTTACTCAATATAAATTATGAAGGGGCATGATCACAGTTGTACAAATGTTTTAATACTAGTGAATATACATAAATTGCAAGAACTACATTCATTAATTAGAAGACACACATGGTCAACATAAAAGTAGTGTTGTTTTTGGTATGTGATTTACATAGTAATTTTGTTTACTGCAACGGTTTACCTCAAGATAGAGAGGCTTGATGTAAACATATGGAAAGCATTGCTCTGTTCAACGCTATGAAATTCGTACTGCCAGTATCAGATGCCTTCTTACTGATGAAGGTGTACTGCTGATGTACATGCATAGACCTTCAGTGTGTTTCAATACTAAAGATGAAGTGAGTATTCTTTGTAAGAAACAGTGTAATTGCATGGATCAGGCCAAGCAACTTTTAAATATCATAGCACTACTGAGCCAACAATGACGTACCTGTATCGGAGATGTCTATAGGATAGATTTTCCTGTAGGCACTTACTGAGTATGTTGTACCTGAGAAAGACAATCTCATTGCAACTGTGATGACTAACTTATTCAAACAGTGATACATTTACTATTGTTGCAATGAGTGATCTATGCCACTTATGGACACAGTGTAATTTTTAACAGTTGTTTCATACTCAGGCTGTATGCCTAGTGTTTGGGTTTGCCACACTTCTGTCACTGATGCTATCAGTGTGATAACTATGTTAATTGTGGTACAACAGGAATCAATGGTATAGTGTGAGATATAAACAGAATGTCTTTTTAGTATTGATTTAACTCACAATGGGGTAGAGTGTACTAGGACAGCAGGGTTATTCTCTATCACCGACTCTGTCAGTTATAATCCTACGAGGTTTCGATGACTGTAATGATCAGTTGCACCGTTCATCTTCATGAGTTCATATTCACAGCCATTCCCCAGTAACCTAGACAGTGTACTGGTGTAACTGGGTGGACACTGAGTTGCAAAGCTGCTGCAGTGCCTAGCAGATGGAGATTATCTACTCATAAGACATTAAGCAATAAGGCATGCCCAACAGTTATGTTAAATGGTTGTTAATCACCCTGTGAGGTTTAATGTTGAATGAGTGTGTAGTTGAGTGCCATGTCGCTAGACAGTGATAAACTGACCATTAACATAATACCTGGGAGTGGCTTATTGCTATCATAATAAAACTGTTTTTAAACAACATTAAACCATGTTAATCATATGGTTGAACTCTACAACCCAGATATTCAAAAGGTTTGTGCTGTTCTCTTAGTGAGGTTGCGCCTGCAAGTCAAAAGTGTGCCATTCTGCGATATTCCAGCAGAGCAGTTGCATACAAAACCATGCTGAGCCACAGCGCAATGCAAATGATGGCAGGCAACCGAGGGGTGGATCCATGCATAAAGAGAACGCGATATCCAAAGATCTTGTGCAATGCGCAACAGCGGAACAGCCGGAAGTTGCGCACCAGCGGAAATGAGCCAAAATAAAAAGGCTCAAGGAACAGGCGTCAAGAACGCCATACAGGGATGCCAAGTGGGGAAGAGAGAGACAGAAAGACAGTCAGTGACAGGCCAGGGCAGGCAAGGGAAGCAGTGTGGGCCATAGGCTGCAGAGGCCAGCGGGGGGGTGCCCGGTGCAGTGGAAGTAGCAGTCAGGACAGCGGCGGTAACAGAGCAACATCAGCCGGGGGGGTCACAAGCCAGGGAGATGGACAGTGGCAGCTTCCACATGGAAGCTGTAATGAGGGGGTGAGAATGCAAGGTGCAGGGGGACATGGCTATTGAGGGGCCCGTCGGCGGTATGCCCCAACAGGCAGTGACGTGCCGCATCAGCTATGAGGCTGTCACACAGATGTAGAGATCGTTGGGCCGTTCCTGCCTGAACAGGGCAATACTGAGGCGGCTCTGTGAGCTGTGCAGTGATGTGATGCAGGCACCCGCACGTGAGTCGTGCTCTGTCAGTGGAGACCAAGGTGACAGCCTGTCATTGCTCTCGCGGGCACCTTCCAGAGGCCAACAGGGGACACCACAGGTATCACACAGTCAGCCCGTCAAGCATCCTCACCCAATTCCTCAGCGCACTGCTGCCACCTGCTGAGGAGCACATCCATTTCCCCAGCACCGCGGCAGAGCGTACAGCAAACATGCAGGCGTTCCACAGGGTAGCACATATGCCTGGTGTGCTAGGGGCCATAGACTGCACCCATGTGGCCATTCACATGCTACCTGGCCCCGATGGGGCCGCATATAGGAATAGAAAGGGCTTCCCCAGTGTCAACTGCCAGGTGGTGTGTGATGCCACTGGGCGTATAATCAATGTCTGTGCCACACACCCTGGTGGAGCACATGATGCCTTCATATGGCATCAGTCCACACTGTGCCATCGATTTGAGAGTGGGGACATCCCCACAGGCCATCTAGTGGGTGAGTACGCATGTAGGGAATGCAAACTCAGGGCAAGGGTGGGAATGCCACAGGTGCCATGGTAGTGGCACACAGGGATATGGGCAATATGGACCTGAACATGAGACTGATCTCCACTATCTCCACACAGGTGACAGCAGATACCCACTCCGTCCCTGGCTGCTCACACCGTACCGGCGCCCCATCACCCCATCGCAGCAATGCTATAATGAGGCACATGCTGCAACACGCAACATCATCGAGTGGGTGTTTGGGATGCTCAAGGCATGCTTCCGATGCCTAGACAACTCTGGCGGTGCCCTACAGTACAGCCCCTCAAAGGCTTGTGGGATATTCCTGGCCTGTTGTATCCTGCACAACATGGCCAATGACTGTGGGATAGCCGTACAGGTTGAAGAGGGGGACAGCGATGGGGACGCACAGTGGCGCCGGTGTTGATGGTGATGAGCAGCCCCCCCTTGGACGGCGGGACCCCCGACTGATCCAGCAGGCCCAGCTGCACCGGGACACCATCACGGAGGAGCATTTTGCACAACACAGGTAAGTCAAGGGGCCATGTGCAGACAACACTGTCCTGGCACAACCCACAGGCACACAGAGTAACACACCCGGGGTGTCTGATGGCAAGGGGGGTTGAAGGGACCAGGCACACCAACACACCATCAGGGAGGGGTGAACAGTCAAATGGAGACACACACACACAAACACACCAGGCACAAAGCGTACATGGGCAGGTGCACAGCACAGCAGGAACAGACATGGCAAACACACCGAAACACAGACCACACCCACCACCTGTACTAGTCAAGCACGTGTGTCAGATGCTGGGCACCCTTGCACCTTGGTGTACAGTACAATGCAGGCATCATCATGCACACGCACCTGTGGACAGCAGTTGGGATGGTGTGCAGGTAGTCCATATGTCAGCGTGATGGGCAGGGCACCCACCAGTGCACTGCCCACCATGCCGCACAGTGCACACAAGGCAGCACCAGACAGGGCCCGCACTGGGAGACAGGTCAGTCATGTTGCACCATTCCACAGCCACCATGGATGTGTGGGTGGCCCCGCCATGACCCAACAGCACTGGCAGGCTGACAGGGGCCACATGGGGTGGCACCGATGGACCACCAGGGGTCCCACTGCTCGATCGCGACCTTGTCCACAGTGGGGTCTGTAGGATGCCAAACATACCTGCACCAGGGGTGCTTGGGATGCCCACAGCAGGACCCGGCGTTGACAGGCTTGGTGTCACATGACACCGGGAATGGGGAGTGTAGAGCGTACTGTGTGGGGTACGCGGTACAGGAGCACCTGCATGTGTGCCCAATGCAGCCACGACAGCGACCAATGCCTGGGTCTGCCTGTCAATGGTGGTGGTCACATCCATCCGCATGTGGACCATCTCTGCATGGTCCAGAGCACATTCCCTGCTGTGCCACTCCACAGCCGCACACAGTGTCTCCACAGACGTTGCAACCCGCCTTTGCTGCTGTACTGATTCCCACAGCAGGCAGGTGTGCTCATCAAGTGGGTACTCTGCCACAACAGCATCCTGTCCCCCAGGGTGTGGAAGGTCCTGATGCTCAACACCCCTTGAGGGTGGGCGCCGTTCACCAGGACCAGGAATTGGCATATCAAAGGGCGGCGGGCATGTGCCACCGCTGGACACTGTACCCCCAGACCTGGTGGGTGACTGATGCTGCTGCCCCTCCAACCGCTGTGCCCCAGGGACCACTCATTCCACTGCTGTGGCCACAACAGTGCCAGACACCTGCACAGCCACCAGTGCTGCCCCACCGGTGGTGACAGGCACAGCCTGGGACTGTGCCGACATGCTGGCACACACGTTGGAACCAGCTAGGCCCAGGGGCATGTGCTGTCTCGCTGTGTGTCCTTCATGGACACACACATGTCACTGCCCATTGCAGTCCTTGCATCATCAATGGTGCAGGTACGTGCTACAGCCACAGTCACAGCGTGCTGGCATGCTTGCATGCCAGACTGCTGAGACACAGGCTGTGCACCCCCAACACCCAACTCACTGACACCAGAGTTGGCAGCCCAGCGTGCATGCTGGTGCAGTGCATGCTGGCTGGCGACAGAGGTGGATGGACCCTCCTCCATGTCCAGCAGGTCATCCTCACTGCCTGGACCCACCACCACCATCCCCTGCAGACGAACTGGATCTGTAACAGAAAGAGAGGACATGTGAGTGCATGTGAACAACCTTCCCCCCCAACACCACCACCATGTCATACCGTGCAGTGATGGGCTTCCACCTGTCTGGAATCCACCTCCTGGTACGCCCTCAATAGCACTGCGCTGCATTGATGCAGCCAGTCAGTCCTCAGCCGAGGTCAGCTCCACCACCGCTGGCTGGCCCCCACCAGTGCCAGCACGTGCTGTCCTGAGGGCTGCCACCTTCTCCTTCACCCTCCTGCGGTCTGTCCCAATCTTCTTTTTGCATTCCTGCATGGAGCGCTGGTGGCTTCTGTGCAGGTTCACTGCCTGAGCTACCCCCTCCCATGCAGCCGCACGACCCTGAGGGGTGCCCCGCCGTCCAGTCAGTAGTGACTCCTCCTCCAGGTAGGCCTGGAAGAGGGCCTCTGTCTCTGCCGTGATGAAGTTGGGCCTCCTCCTCCTTCGCCCACCATCCTCACCCTCACCTTGGCTCTGCTCGGTCATGGCGATCTGTATGGGTGGAAGTGGACACCTGTCACTGTGCAGTCTACAGTGCTATCCCATGCCCATTGACCAGAACATCCCACAGCATGCAACCCACCTCTCACCTGCAGTAATCAAATCTGGCCAGCGCAGCCCAATGTCGCACTTTTATAGTGCAATGCATGCAAATTAGGAGTGGAGCAACTGTAATGAGATGCAAATTGCGCCACTGCACCTTTGAATGGCTGATCAGATGATTTGCATGTGTCAGCTGAGTATCGCGCTATTGCGCTTTTCGCAAGACGGTTGAACTGGCTGAGCCAATGGCGCAGATCTGTGACTGTGTGGTACACTGCATTGCGCATGCCCATGTAGCTTACACAGGCGTCTGCTGTGCTGATGACGTGCTGTTCGTGATTGGCAGTTCAGGCCATGGCCACCTTTGTGCCAGTGGTGCTACAGCAATGGGCACCATATGGCACTGTGGCACTACTGCGCAATAGTCCACTGTGGCATTGGCACACAGGTGGTCAGTCGCGCAGGATGCATAGAAGTCATATGGCGCCGTGCGTGGCCTTGCGTCATAGACCCCTGACCTGGTGTCCGACCTTTGCCCCCTAGCGCCATTCGGCTGCCTGTCTGCGGCCCTATTGCGCTGTCTGGTGACAGCGCTATGTGAACCAACGGTGCTGTACGAACAGCGCGATTGGGATCTATGGTGGTCTATTGCACAACATTTCCATGTGGGGTTGCCGCACTGCGGGGTGCCATATTGCCTGCTGTATAGTTAGTACAATGGCATGCAGGAGGGCACTCCAATGGAGCCCGGTGGAGGTGGCCAACCTGGTAGCCCTGGTAGAGCCCCACTATGGGGCACTGTATTGGGAGGAGCCCCTCACCATGGCTCGAACCCAGGTCTGGCTGCAAGTGGCCAATGACCTGGTGGGGGTCACAGGGAGGCGCCGGTCTGCCGAGCAGTGCCAGCACAGGTACAGTGACCTCCGCAGGAGGGAGCCGGAGTTGCTACGCAGACTACGGTCACGTGCCAGGAGGGGCATAGTGCCTAAGGTGTACCATCTATGCACCTGTATTCTCCGTAGGGGTGTGCGTGTGTTTTGGTGGCTGTGCATGGGTGATGGCTCTGCCATGGTTGGCTGTGTCAGTGTGTGCAGGTGTGAGATGCATGGGTCTGGCTGTGTGGGCAGGCACACTCACTGGGGCAGGGGGCAGTCTGCTTTGGAGTCACACTGATGTTTTTCTCAACATTTGTCTCCCACAGGCCGGGCCGAGAGGATGCAGGCACGGGATGAGGAGGGCCGTGGCAGGGCCCCGGTGGCGGTCGGTGGTGCTGCGAGGGGTGGGCCACAGCAGCAGCAGCAGCAGCAGCCACAGCTGCTTGCGGAGTGTGAGTATCATTACATCATGGATGCTATTGCATGCTGGAGGGGGTGGGCATGACCACCAGCCATGCACAACACAACCATGCACGACACAGGTGACATTCACCACTGTCCAGTGTCACTGCACGTCTGTGTGTGCATCACTGGTGGTCCATGCATGCACTGGGCACATGGCTGTGGTACTGGCATCACACCACATTGCCATGTCACTTAACAGCCTTGTTTGTGCTGTGATGGACATGGGCAGTGTGTGTGTGCAGTGGTGCACATAGCTGGTGCCGCCTGGTTGGGCTTGTCATGTGTATGGTCACTGTGGGTGGGTGCATACCATCACAGGTGCAGTACATTGGGCTATATGGCTTGCAGGTTGGGTGGTGTTCAGGGTTGTGGTCAGTCACAGCCATTGACTGTGTTCCCTTTTCCTAGGCCTCATTGTGCTCCACAGAATTGAGCAGGCACTGCACCAGCTAACCCGGGTGTCCCTTGAAAACAGGAACATCCTCCAGGATATACAGCGCCATGGGCTACGGAGGAGGCACAGCCAAGCAAGACGGCACCAGGCAGCAGAGGATCAACCTGCTAGGCCTTAGGCTGGCTTCCCCTTCCCACTTCACCCATCCCTCCCACCCTGCCTTCCCTCTCCAAGTTGTTCATCCCTACCCCTTGCCCACCTACCTTTTACCCCTACCCCCTTGTAAATAGTTTTGTTGTTGTTCATTTTGACTTTACATTTTTTAATATATATATATATATTTTGATATGAATACTGTGTTGGTCTCTGATTTGCATCTGGCTATGGTTGCTCAGTTGCAGTGGTGTGCATGCCATCTGGGGTGGTATGGTCCTGGGGTGTGTGTGTGTGTGTGTGTGTGTGTGTGTGTGTGTGTGTGTGTGTGTGGCGCAATTGTGTGCATGGGGAGTGTCTCCAGTGTGGCAGTGACTTTCTGTTGGTCTTGCCATCTGCCGCCACCCACTGCTGGGTGCACAGGGTGGTCTGGCTTGTATGGTTCTCTGCTACACGAGGTTGGCGTGTGCGGGGGATGCATGGTGTTTCCTGCAGTGTCAGTCACTGCACATGGGTGGTGTCTTGGGGTCACGGTGCAGGGTGTGCTGTGCATACGGGGGGCTGATGTGCACTGTGGTTGTCAACCCACTGTGTGTGGCAGTCTCAGCCTACCAGTGGTTGTTCTGGGGCGTCATGGCCCTGCTGTGCTTTGTTGGCTTGTCCCCATGGCCAGTAGGTCATCCGTCCCACCTCCAGTGATGCTGTGCTTGGGGTGTGCAGGTGTCTTGTTGGTTCTGCAGTGTGTTCCTGTGCCCATGTGTGGCATGGCTGGCGGTGGGCCCCAGCCTGCCTCCCTGGTTGTGCAGTTCCATTGCTCTGCTGGGGGGGGTCTCTGCTTGCACTATGGCACCTCTGGACTGCTCAGCTGGGCTAACCTTGTTGCACTATGGCGCCAACCTTTCTGCTTAGCTTCCTTCCCTTCCCTGGTTGCGCTATGGGCGCCAGTTTGTGCGATATTCAGACGTTGGCTGCTTGTGCAATTTGTTTTGCTCCATGTTTGAATATCGCGTCTTTGTTGTGCATATATGAATTGACTTGTGCTTGCTCCTGCTGTTGCGCACATTTTGGATGCAGTTTGAATATCTGGGCCTACATGTATGTTAATAAAAACTAAACATAAGGCTGTTACAATGTTTACAGTCAATTAGAAAGCTGCATTTCTCAAACCCTAGTTATAATCAGAGATATTATACTTGTACAACTCCTTGATTTTGCTCAACTCTATCGCTCAGGTGGCCCACCACATGTGATGTGGTCTGGTGTGGGGCATCGGTAGGTAAGGCCATGCAACTACTAAGTGTGGTACGTTGTGTGCAGCTGCAATCAGGGATGTGTACGTTTGGTGTACATGGCCTCAGTTTTGCTGTTGATCTCCACTGAGCATGCAGTACCTGGTCAGGTGGGTAAGGATGTCTCGTAGTACATTTAGACAATTGTTTGTTATTTCTGTCACCTGCTGCTGTATGTCTGTCATTGGTTGTGTTGACTTGGTCCTCCCCCATACTTGCATGTGTGTGTGTCTGTGTGTGTGTGGTGCTGGGGGGGGGGAATTCGGAGTTAGGGTTTTCAACCCTAACTGATGCATTAAACGGATTTTTTTGCCATGAATATATATATATATATATATATATATATATATATATATATATATATATATACACACACACGCACACACACTCACACACACACACACACACACATATTTATATTTATATATAGATATATGTATATGTAATCGATAAACCACTCTGCTATCATAATAAAACTGTTTTTTAAACAACATTAAACCATGTTAATCATATGGTTAGACTCTACATGTATGTTAATAAAAACTAAACATAAGGCTGTTACAATGTTTACAGTCAATTAGAAAGCTGCATTTCTCAAACCCTTGTTATAATCAGAGATATTATACCTGTACAACTCCTTGGTTTTGCTCAACTCTATTGCTCAGGTGGCCCACCACATGTGGTGTGGTCTGGTGTGGGGCATCGCTAGACAAGGCCATGCAACTACTAAGTATGGTACGTTGTGTGCAGCTGCAATCAGAGATGTGTACGTTTGGTGTACATGGCCTCAGTTTTGCTGTTGATCTCCACTGAGCATGCAGTACCTGGTCAGGTGGGTGGGGATGTCTCGTAGTACATTTAGACAATTGTTTGTTATTTCTGTCACCTGCTGCTGTATGTCTGTCATTGGTTGTGTTGACTTGGTCCTCCCCATACTTGCATGTGTGTGTCTGTGTGTGTGTGGTGCTGGGGGGTGAATTGAGTTAGGGTTTTCAACCCTAACAGCAATTCCTCACTTTATCGCTGTGGAACAACCCTAACTGATGCATTAAACTGAGTTTTTTGCCATGAATATATATATATATATATATATATACACACACGCACACACTCACACACACACACACACACATTTATATTCATATATAGATATATGTATATGTAATAGATAAACCACTCTGAGGCGTGCTGTCATGTTGTGATATATGCACGCCTTGGTGTGCATGGTATGCACAAGACCACAGGCCGAGTGCGTCAACCACCCAAGGCATGCATAAATCAGAGCACAACCACACACCTCAAAGTGGTTTATCTATCTTATAAAATGTCAAAATTGTTTTGGAGGGGGTAAAAGTGCAGGTGTACAGTCATGATCTGATATAAGCACAGTCACCTGATGGCCTTTCACCAATTGATTAGCTTCTTTTTCAAACCCATTTTATATATATATATATATATATATATATATATATATATAAAATGGGTAGGTAAAATCAAAGAAATTCCACTAACATGATGGGACAGCATGCATCACATGACCATGCATTATTTCCCAATGACCGCACACCTCACAACATGACCGCATGCCTGAACTACTTTTTATCCTTCAAAACCTTCTCACCAGTAGTGAGATCATTCCACATCTACCACAGATAGGCACCCACATGCATACAAGTGGTACATTCAGACTGCTATCAACATAAATGACAACTGCCTCTGGTAAATTAATTGCTGCCAAAGTTCAAACTAAGACTGACCAAAAAAAAAAAAGAAGTTTATATTCCTATTTATTTTCCTTTACTATTCTTAGAATAAAGTCGTCCTCTTTACAGGGAGGAAAACGAGTGGGGACCACTTTCACTTTTATCAGTGACATGTACCGTAAACGAGCTTGGTCAATAATAGTACCTAATATGCAGGCAGACACTGAAAGCAAGTCCCTCGGTGTGAAAAAGCAAAGTAACTGCATTTTACATTATTTTTATTGACAATTCTCTAAAAGAAGAAGCCAGCTGAAGCAAGTGGTAGACAGCACTTTCACTTTTATCAGTGACGTGTAGCTGACCAAGCGTGGTCAAAAGTGATAAATAATGTGCAGCCAAACAGTGACCCTAAGTCACACTGTACCAGAAAACCAAACAAACTGTGCACTTCAGCTTATTTTAATTTAAAATCCTGTAAAAAACCTGCCATCTGAACCAAGTGAAAAGCTAGCATAGATCGAGAGTGTCGGCAGCGTCAGAGAGGTAACGCAGGGCAGAGATAGTGTTGCTCTAGCAACAGTTGCTAAAGCAACAGTCACTGTGCCCTGCATTACCTCTCTGATGCTGCCAACACTCTCGCTCTGCGCTAGCTCTCCATCTGCTTCACACGGCAGCTTTTTTACAGGATTTTAAATTAAAATAAGCTGAAGTGCACAGTTTGTTTGGTTTTCTGGTACAGTGTGACTTAGGGTCACTGTTTGGCTGCACATTATTTATCACTTTTGACCACACCCGGTCAGCTACATGTCACTGATAAAAGTGAAAGTGCTGTCTACCACTCGCTTCAGCTGGCTTCTTCTTTTAGAGAATTGTCAATAAAAATAATGTAAAATGCAGTTACTTTGCTTTTTCACACTGAGGGACTTGCTTTCAGTCTCTGCCTGCATATTAAGTATCATTATTGACCACGCTCGGTCACGCTACATCTCACTGATAAAAGTGAAAGTGTTCCCCACCCTTTCTCCTCTCTATAAAGATGATGACTTTATTCTAGGAATAGTAAATGGAAATAAAAAGAAATATAAACCTCTTTTTTTTTTTTTAATTCTTATGCCAGACAGGGACTACTTTTTTGCTCTCCCACAAAAATATTTATTTCCATTTTATAAGATAGATAATCCACACTGGGGTGTGCGGTCACGCTCTGATATACGCATGCCTTGGGTGGTTGAACGCACTCGGCCTGCAGCCACATGCATCACAACGCACACCAAGGCATGCGTGTATCAGAGCGCGACTGCACAACCTAGAGTGGATTATCTATTACATATATATATATATATATATATATACACATACATACACACACACACACACATATACATACATACATGATGGGCAGGAGTGGGATATGGAAAATATTCTCACTCTTACAGAGTGAGTTTTGGATACTTAAGAGTGCCAAAGGGATGAGTGAGAATATCTGGAGCTCACTCTGCAGGATTAAGAATATTTTCCATATACCATGATCTGCAAATCATGTGTGCAATTTATACAAAAGGGGCTTTTATTTTTATGTAGATATTGTTTAGTTGGTTAACATTTCATTGGTATGGTGTTCTTTTTTGTTCTTGTGTAATTCCTCAGGTGTTTTGTGGTTTATTTTAATTCTTCATTCATATATTTTTAGTGTGGATTTTGTATTTGTTTGTTTATTGGTTGGCGTATTTGTGTTTTTATTGTGTGTATTCTACGGTTTTTGTTTAATAAGTTTTTTTTTCTTATTTGTTTAGCATTTAGTTTTTCTGGTTTCCTGTTATGTTGCTGTGTTATTTCTTGGTTGTTGTGTGGTTTATTTTACTTCATGATTGCAGTTCTTTATGAATGGCTTTTGTATTTGTTTTGTGATTTGATTCTGTGATTGGTTGGTGTAGTGAAATTTTTACCATGGCGTATGCTTGGATTGGTTATCGATGTTTAGTGTGTCTTTCAGTAGTGTTGTATGATTGGTTTGTCATATTTGTGAATTGCTTGTGAGTGTGTCTTTTTATTGAGTGTTCTTGTATTGCATTTGTTTAGCACATGTCTGTATTAGTTGTTGTATGTGTTGAGGGTGGGGCTTAGGCGGGGTATTTTTTTCGGGTTGTGTGGAGTTTCTGCATTCATCCTTTGAATCTGTTATATTTATTTTTTTGTGTTATAAGAAGTGTGTTGCTTTTTTATTCAGTCATTTTTTGGGGGGAGGAGGATATTTAGTGTTTGTGCAAGATATTTATTTATTTTCTGTTTACTTCACCAGATTATTTTCAGGCCAGTGTATTGTTATATAATTTAGTATTCAGTGGTATATGGATGTTGTTATATGAAATAATTTTTCTTAAGATTAATTTGTGCTTGTGCAACATAATGATTTTGTACCAGTTTATTTTGCTGGCTACTGTCAAGGTACTGTATTGTTAAACACTTTGGTATGCAGTAGTATACACACTTTCAAAAACAAAATAACCTTTTTACAGATTTACTTAAGAGAACAGTTTCTACTCTAAAGGTGCTGTTTTGCTATGGTTTACTACAGTTTCTGGTGGTGCTTAAAGTAATATATTACAAATAATATTTTTCTAAACTTAAAAAGGAAATGCCATAGTAATTTCAATATCACTCCACTTAAGTGGTCTGCTGAGGGGATAGAGTATTAAAATATGAGAAAAAAGTGTAGGTTTCTTTTCCTTGGATGATGTGTTACATTTTCTTATGTTGTTGGTTTTTATCAGGTTGGTGCTTTCATTCAGAGTCTGAATCGAACTGTAGGACTTGAACTCAATTTTGGTGGTGGGATGATATTGTCCACCTGTGGGAAATAAAAGGTACATTTTTTATCTGTGGAATAAAGTACATTAGTCTGTGCAGCAATATGTTGCACATGTTATATATTTATATTTACATTGTATGATGTTGAACGCAATGTTTGTGGCTCGTATGGTTGGATTGTGAAACATGAGATTAAGCACTACTGAGTTTGATCTGCTACTCCCCATGAGAGGTGCCCCTGTATCTGTGATAAAGGTCAGATGGATAATACGGGACAGTCAAGACACTTTATATAAGCTTTGATTTTTGAGCTACTTGGCTGGCTATAAATTGATGAAAGAGGAAGTAATGTTTGAACCATACTTGGTAGAATTGTCAAGCCTGAAATTCAGAAAGACTCTTATTAATGTGTGATCTCAACACTTGCCCCATTTATTGTATTTAAGTAAGGATTATAAAATAAAAGAAGCAGATACTGCATTTGTGAAAATAAATTTGATGGTCTGGTACAGTGTATGAATATTACACTGCCATTTTCAAAAAGTCAGACAAAAATGATTGCAGCATATCAACAAAAATGTCACACATCAGGTAGCATAAATATAAATAGTTAACTAACTTACAGAGGAGAAAATAAAGATCTCCCATTTTTGTACAGGCAGTTGACCAAGTATTGCTGGCAATATATCATGAAGTTTAGAGTAATAAGCTGTGAATGACCTTGATACGTCCAGCAGACTAGGGTTTGATTCACACAACCTCTACTTGCATACTGTGTGACTTTGAGCAAGTCACTTAACCTCTCCAATGCCTCTGGGCCACCCCTGTAAACAGGCCCTGTGGCCCAGTGGACTTACGTGGTTACCAAAAAATTAAAAGAAAACATGTGTGCAAGAATGCCCTCAATAAATGTATAAGAATTATTTTAGATATTTGATGATGAACTTTAGGATATGTTGTTCAGAACTTTTTAATTCATCTTTTTATCATTTCCTCCACCTTTCAGTCCTTGTGCTAGTAGTACACCCCCTGCTGGCACTACCTGGGATAATAACAATCTGTTTGCAAGGGATAGGCTGCACTTGAGTTGGGAGGGAAAGAAGGTATTAAAGCAAAGACTGGAGAGGTATATTGCAACAAGGGTGGATTTAAACTAGATGGGGGTGTTAAGTGGACAGCAGGTAGGCAGGGATCCAATAGAGTGGAGTCACAGCCTATCCACCAGGCAAGCAGGAAAGGACTCAGGGAGGCCAAAAAAGGAGGAAGTAGAAGGATGAGATGGAGGCTAGTGAAGGGAAGTGGGCATTATAGATGGTGGTCTCATTGAATGCAAGAAGCCTAGGAAACAAATCCACTGAACTACAGGCACTCTTAGCAGTATGGAGGGTGGATATTGCAGCTGTCACAGAAATGTGTGCAATCCCAGCATACAAATTATACAGGAAGGACTGTAAGGAGGGGAGGAGGGGTGGGGTGGCAGTCTATGTGAGGGACAGGATCAAATGCACAAGGGATAAGGGAGAAGAAAGGTGACAGAGGCAATCTGGCTGCAGGTCCTAGACTAAAGGGTAGGAAACTAAGATTTGGGGTGGTATACAGGCCACTGGGAGCTAGCGGGACAAATCAAAAAGGTATGTAGAAAAGGAAAGGTGGTCACTGTGGGGAATTTCAACTTGCCGGGGGTTGACTGGAGCACTCAGGTCACCTCCAGTGCTAGGGAGCAAGTACTCCTGAATGCTATCCAGGATGGTCTCCTGACACAGTTGGTTACAGTACCTACTAGGCTAAAGAACACTTTAGATCTGGTATTGTCAAATGGGGAGGCAGTGAGGTAAATAAAGGTAGAAGACCCACTACTATCTGACAGTGATCACCAAACAGTGTCGTTTAATATCACGATGTGTGGGGAGTCAGAGAAATCGGGTATTCAGGTGGTTAACTTCAGGAGGGGTGGACTTTGGGAGTATGCTGGCGGTAGTGAAAGGGAAACTGGAGGTCATAAGGCATGAGATGGACATGGAGCTAAAATGGGATATTATTAAACAGGGGCTTACAGAGGCAACAGAATCCTGCACCAAGGCACAAAGTAAAAGAAGCAGAGCAAGAAAACCATGCTGGTTGAACAGCAAAGTTGTGGAGGTGGTGAGTGCAAAACGAGTGGCTCACAAGAGGTTTAGGAGGACAGGGAAGGAAGTGAACAGGGAGGAATATGCAAGATGTTCCAGGGAAGTGACCAGAAAGGTGAGAGAAGCCAAGGCCCAGAGGGAGCTGAGATTAGCAAAGGGAATTAATTGGGGGAGACTTCTCAGATACATCAGGGAGAAAGGAAGTGCAAGGAGACAATAGAGGATAAAAGGGGTGGAAGTGGATGGAAAAGGGGAGGGCAGGAAGAAGTACTGAATAAATACTTTGTTCCATGTTCACAGAAGAAAAGGGGGGCCCGCTACCAGCTTGGGCTGGGAGGTGGGGACAGGATGAGAAGAGGTGACAGATGGAAGAATTGAGGCAAGTACAGTCCTAGAGGGACTGAGGCACTGAAGGTAGACAAGGCACCAGGGCCGGATGGTATCCACCCCAGGGTGCTGAGGGAGATGGCGGAGGTGTTGACAGAGCCGCTGGTGGATCTGTACAGCCCCTCCCTGGAGTTGAGATGTGTGCCAGTGGACTGGAGGATGGCACATGCAGTGCCATTACACAAGAGTGGGCCAAGGGATGAACCGGGTAATTACTGTCTGGTAAGTCTCACATCCATAGTGTGCAAACTCATGGAAGCAATACTAAAGGAAAGACTGGTGTCGTACCTGGAGGATAATGGCCTCCAGGATGTGAGGCAGCATTTGTTTGTTTCAGGGAATTCTTGTAAAACCAACCTGATACAATATTATGACTGGGTGACAGGTGAACTGGATGAGGGTCATGCAGTGGATGTTCTTTACTTGAACTTCAACAAGGCCTTTGACTTGGTGCCTTATGGGTGGCTTGGGGGAGGCTAACTGGTGTAGGAGTATGGGCAAAAATGATAAACTGGATTACAAGCTAGCTGAGTGGGAGACTGCAACGGGTGGTAGTGAGTAGGGAACTCTCAACTCCAAGGCCGGTGACAAGTGGAGCACCACAGGGCTCTGTGTTGGGACCAGTGTTGTTTGGGCTCTTCATATCAGACAATGGACATGGGATGGTGAGCAAGGTAAGTCTGTTTGCTGACTATACCAACATTGGAGCAGTGGTGGATGGAGAGGAGGGGTGGAAGCAGCTGCAGAGGGACCTAAGTAAGCTAGAGGAGTAGTCAGAAAGGTGGCAGCTGGGGTTCAATGCAAAGAAGTGTAAGGTTATGCACTTTGGGTTGAAGAACCCAAGGTGAGAATACTGGCTGGGGGGGGGGCTGGGGATCACAGAAGAGGAGACAGACCTTGGGGTATTGATAACAGGGACCATGAACAACACTTCCCAGTGCAGGAGAGTGGCTGCATAAGTGAACAAAATGCTGGGGTGCATAGCACGAGGGGTTTGTCTAGGTGAAATGAGGTGATCTTGCCCCTCTACAGATTGTGAGTAAGGCCGCACTTAGAGTATTGTGTGCAGTTTTGGAGGCCATACCTAAAGTGTGATATCAGGCTGCTGGAGGGGGTGCTGAGGAGGGCAACAAATATGATATGTGGAATGGAGGGGGAAGAGACTGTGACAGCAGGCTGGGAGACCTCAATATGTACACCCTGGAGGATAGAAGGGACAGGGGGGACATAATAGAGACATTCAAGTATCTGAGGGGAATCAATAAGGATGGGGCAGATGGGGTCTTTAAGTTAAGGAGGGGGATGTTCACCTGGGGGCATGGGCTAAGAATGGAGGGAGGAAGATTTAGGAAGGAAATGAGGAGACACTATTTCACAGAGATGGTGGTAGTAAAATGGAACACCCTACCAGAATGGGTAGCATCATGTAAATCTGTAAACAGCTTCAAAAGGGCATGGGACAGGGAACAGGGGAGAGTGACGGTGGAGGGTGGCAGTGGGATGACAAAAGGGAGGGGGGTTGGGGCAGCTGTAAACTAGGGGTGTTGGCTGCACACTCGAGCAGACTTAGATAGACTGGGTGGCCTGTTGCTGCTGGCACATTCATATGTTCGTACTAGCCCAATCCATTGCTACCAAACTGCATCTACAGTGGGGGTTTATGGTGCCCAGCCAGAGAACACCTACAGCCTTCATTGCAAAGTCTGCACTGTTTTCCCATTTTCTAACATAGTATGCCCTTCCTCTCATTCAACATGACAATAACAATATATTCATTAATTGACATTATTGTTTTAAATTAGATCTGTATAGAATAATGATATTCTTTTCCACAGTTATCACCAACCAAAACAGCAATTCACCAACATTCTGAAGATTTTAATAAACCTGTAGAAAGTAACATTTTGGAAGCTATAACAACTTGCCATATTATTTTGTACTGTAGATTTCTTTTATTTGGCTCATTCAAACTGTATTGATAGTTGGAATGGATCTGTGAGAGGAAAATGAGATTAAGATCATTTCCAGAGGCATGATTGCTGTTTCTGGAGAGTGATTACAATCTCTTTGTTCTGCAACTATCAGACCCCATTTACATTTTATGGAAGAGGCCCTAGCTAGTGACTGGAGCAGTCACTCCTACTGTACAAGACAAGAAGCAAAACAAAGGGCTTGTCCTTTGGAATACATAAATTGCTGAAGTCTAGATTGGACTTTTCCAAAAGGGACTTATCCCTAGAGATGCAAAGAATTGGCTCAGAAGTGATGTCATGGGACATGTGTGCTGAGGGTGGATGGACATTTGATTTGGGAACCAAGTTAAGCCAGAGTTTTGCAAGAGACTGGGTAGTCAGATAGGGATTCTGAACACTCACAATCTCAGGTAAAAGTCTGCCCTGATTCACCGTGGTGTCCTGTTTGGTAAACTATCCTATTTTGCTAAATAGCAAGACAGTGAGAGTGAGAGAAAAGTGACATCTTTCAGAATGTTTTCTAGTATACAAACATTTTCTTTTTTTCTCTGTAGAATTACTGTTCCCCATAGTTTTAGAGTAGTATCCTGTATTAAATGTGTAAACATTTTGAAGTTTTAATTACTATTGTTATATACTTCATGTTTCTATGACTGAGTTCTTGAAGGTAATGTTTGCTGAGTTATAGTGATGGAAACTATGTTCCATCTCTAAAGAGAAGGCTACAGTTATCATATTTAGTTTCTGAATTGAGGTTCTCAGCTGTGACAGAGAGGATTTGTTTTGCCTTTTGTAATGGGTGCTGTACTGTGTGGACAGTGACTCTGATGGAATTCAGATCTAGATAGATCCTGAGGGAGTCTCTATGCTGAGTGGTGGCAGCTGCTGAGCTACCATTGAAGGCATCTGAAGGGTCTGAGAAAGCTAGTGACAGTCACAGGCTGAGTCTGGGAGAGACCAGTTTGCCACCAGGCAACAGAGGAAAAAAGTCTTCAAAACTGCTTGCAGTTTCACAAAACCAGAAAAATTCTAAATTACCCATGTAGTGGAATCTGAAATGTGCAATTTGCATAACCAGTAGTGTTGCTGCAAAATTCCACAACAGCTGTAAATATAATAACACATCTGTCTACAGGTTGACAAAAACAATGGTCCCTATGCACCACTGGTTATGTTATATGGGTGAAGAAGCTTGTACCTGGTGCACAGCTGTGCAGTACCTACAGCCCACAGTAATAATGTGGAGCTAGCATGCACTTCTGCTTAAGCCAGTCCCCTCCATGTGCTGTAACAAGAAGATGAAGTGGTGGGTCAGGTGGTGATGTAAATTGGGATACCAGGCTTCCAGTTGGAAACCTAGTGTGGCTCAGAAGTAGAACCACTGACCCAAAAGAGAAAGGTATCATAGGATTGAGTAGCCTATGGCCAAGGCCTCTAGAATTCTGTGGCCACAGAATTTTGCGCAGAACTTGCAATCTACCGCAGAACGTCTGTGGTGCTGCAGAATTTACTCTTCTTCGTGATTTTTTATTAATATTTCTGTTTATACATATAATCTGGTTCCCTTCCCCTCTTTTTATATACAAACCCCTGCAAATGTTCAGAATGTGATGTTATCATTGCTATAACATCATACATTAGCTAATTAAATGGCTGCATTCTGCAACAGAAATTAACAGTCACTTATCTACCACAGCTCCCACTGCCAGAGACAGTGGCACAGCACATCATGCATGGTGATATTTGCTCAACCTGCACTACAGCCTAATACAATTTTCAGTCTTACATTGTTGTGCTAGGGCCAACTTAAACAAAACCCTGTCAGTAGCACAGACCTGTTAAGTCCATACCTCAATTTGTACAAACCTATTTGTGCCTTTAAGGTATAGAGACGCTATCTGAAATGAATAACTGGTAAAATGAATTTAACTGTCTAAATTTTTAAGAAAAATAAAGTAATTATGCCCAGAAAAGTGAAATATAATAATGTTTAGACCTGTTGAAAGAATAGACCTGTTAAATAAATAATTGCACTGTACGTATTTTTGCCAGGGTTATTGATTATGCATGTCATGGCCTGATGGTGTTATGTAGTGTGTCAGGGAGAGCAGGTTGACATGAAAAATGAGTTTTGCAATAACTCCTCTATTCCATTTCCAATGGGACCTGTATGAATGAGGATGCAAGTTCATGGAAATAACAACAATATATATATATATATATATATATATATATATATATATATATATATATGTATATATATATATATATATATATATATATACATACATACACACACACACACATACAGTATCTCTGTCTCTCTCACCACACACACACATGCATATTTGTATGTATGTTACAGATTGCATAAAAATAGATAAGTGATACACAGTGGGAACCTCATGAGTGGTGTAGAAAGCACATACAAATATATGAGTGATAGACAGTGGAAACCTCATTAGTGGGATAGATAGCATGCATATAGAAATACCTTATTTATCACATAAGATCCCCTCTGCGTATGTCATTTATGCAACAGGCTAGGACCTTAAGGGAGAGACATTTGTTTTGCTTTTTTAGGCATACAATTATTTTTATAAGTCTGTTATTTTTTGAACTAGTGTTACTGTGCTTTCTACCATCCTGATTACTGTAACCGCTGCCATGAAAGTGAAGTCAGGATGACAAGCTGACACTGTTATGTGGTAGTTTGTTAGTGCCGCAGAACTTCCTCAGAAATTACAAACCACTGCCGCAGAAGTTCTGCGGCAAATGGTAGTCTTGCCGCAGAACTTGGTCCCACTGTGCCGTAGAAAAGTAGGGGCCCTGCCTATGGCCAGAACTGTCATCTGCCATTGTCAAATGCAGTGTGTGTGAAGTGAAAAATAATATATATATATTATGGTAGCACGGTAGTGCTACCATAGTTAGGGTTGAGGAGCCATTTCTATGTTAAACCCCAAAACTTTGCCCCTTAATAACTTTGCAACCGTTTGATGGATTTGCCTGAAATTTGGAATTTATGATCAAGAATCATAGGCCTTAGGATCTGCCAAGTCCTGTACTAGTCAGATATACGGCTGCGGAGTTATTAAGTGTGATCTGTGCGCACGTTTACGCTTTTCTGGAATTCTGTGGTCACGCCTACAGGTCGTACGGTTTGCATGACCGGCCTGAAATCTTCAGGGAATGTGCAGCCAGGGTCCCTGATGTGCCTTTTGGAGATTTCATGAAAAAATATTAAACGGTTCAAAAGTTATTCAAAAAACAGTTTCCCATTATAAGTCAATGGGAAAAGTTAACAAAAAGTTCAACACTTTCGCAAATGCATTTTTACTTTCGCAAATGGGCCTATTACTTTCGCAAATCAGTCATTTTGTTTTCAGTTGGTGATCAGAAATATGGTTGGCATTTAAATTTGGGACCCTCTAGCAACCTATTTTTTTTTTGTATTCACCTAGTCGGGCCCTGAGGATGCTTGCCATGTCTTTATTTTGTGGTAAAACACCCCAGAAATATGTTTTTCAAATTTCTGGAAAAAGTACTTACGCAAATTACTACGTGCTCATGAAAGTGTAGCAAATTTTTGCGAAAGCTTTCGCAAATTGCGACAGTAATTTTCTAGTCTGTGGGTAAATGACAGCAATTCTTTGGCACTGCACTGCAAAATAACCGTTGGGAGTTTTAGGCTGAAATTTGGAGGGAACGCAGCTGACATCTCACAGATGTGTCTTTCAGTGTTGTATTGAAAAAATGTTACACAGCAGCAAAGTTATGGCACTCCAAAGTTGACAGTTTTTCCCATAGGATAACATTACGGCTCCCGAAGCATTACAGGAATCCTTTGGCACCCTGCTGCAAAATAACGGTTTGGTCTTTTTTCCTGAAATTTGGAGGGAAGACAGCCAATAGTACACAGATGTGCCTTTCAGTGGTTTGGTGAAAAAATATCACATGGCGGCAAAGTTACGTCACTCCAAAATTGGGTTTTCCCATAGGATAACATTATACGCCCGACTTAACAGAAATCATTTGGAGCCCTGCTGCAAAATAACGGTTTGGTCTTTTTTCCTGAAATTTGGAGGGAAGACAGCCAACAGCCCACAGATGTGCCTTTCAGTAGTTTGGTGAAAAAACATTACAGGGAGGCAAAGTTATGGTGCTCCGAACTTTTCTTTTTTTCCCATAGGATAACATTACGGCGTTTGCCGCGCCTTTCAGGGCCCATATCTCGGAAACGGTGCGAGATACAGACTTTATGTCGGAAAATTTATTAACCCCACAATGGGGCTAAGATTTAAATTAGCCAGGACAGTTGTAAATAATATGACTTTTAAATTTTTTTTCTACGTCGTACGGTTCCTGAGATATAATGTATTTAGTATTCCAAGATCTCATTTTCTGCACCGATACTCATTATTTTGCATACATTATTTGTACTCACTGTCTTTCTCAATGCAGGTTTTGGGGAAAACCAGCCTGTGCACTTACATTACTGTTACTGTTGCCCTTTCCGCTTGCGGATCCGTACCCGTTTCACTTACCATTGACGTCTGCGCCACCATGTGCGTTATCCTTTGCGTTTTCATTTGTGCTTGCATTTCTGTTATTTATTGCCATTTCTGTCTACAGTACTGTTTATCTTACTGTTTCACTTTACATCACCATGCCCATTGACATTTCAGTTTGCAGGCACCATGTTACTATGTGACAACACATCATGTGGCAGACCATTCCCGTCTACGCCATCATGTGCGTTACCCTTTCTGTTCTCATTCGTACTTGTGTTACCATGTGCGCCACTGTTAGCATTTCTGTTTGCGTTGCTGTCCCTGTTAGTATGCCACAACACATCATGTGGCAGGAGTGCGGGGCCCGAAGGGTCCCACCGCTGCATTACATTCACTATTTCTCATTATCATTCTCAAAAAGAAGGGAAATTAGAGGCAAAAAACTCCATTTAATGCATTAGTTAGGGTTGTTCCCCCCGCCCATCCCCCCAACCGGCATTGGAGTGCGCATTGGGATCATCAGCCCTAACTCTCACCCCATGACATGTGTAAAGCAGCAGAAGTATAGGAGAATGGGGTGAGAGTTGGGACCCACGATCCCAATGCGCACCCAATGCTGGTTGGGGGTGGGCAGGGTCCAAGGGGTTTTCAACCTAACAGCGAATTTCTCACTTTGTCGCCGTGGAACAACCCTAACTAATGCATTAAATGGAGTTTTTGCCTCTAATTTCCCTTCTTTTGAGAATGATAACGGAAAATAGTGAATGTAATGCAGCGGTGGACCCTTTGGGCCCCGTTCTGCCATGATGTGTTGTGGCATACTAACAGGGGACAACAGCATGAAGCAGAAATGTAACAGTGGCGCACATGGTAACCTAACACGAATGAGAACAGAAAGGGTAATGCACATGGTGGCGTGGGACGGGAATGGTCTGCCACGTGATGTGTTGTCACATAGTAACATGGTGCCTGCAAACAGAAATGTCAATGGGCATGGTGATGTAAAGTGAAACAGTAAGATAAACAGTACTGTAGACAGAAATGGCAAAAATAACAAAGCATAAGCGCAAATGAAAGCATAAAGGATAACGCATATGGTGGGTGCAGACGCCAACAGGGGTGAAACGGAAATGGATTCCGCAAGCGAAAGGGCAACAGTAACAGCAATGGGTGCACAGGCTGTTTTCCTCAAAACCTGCATTGAGAAAGACAGTGAGTACAAATAATGTATGCAAAATAATGAGTATCGAAGCGGAAAATGAGATCTTGGAATACTAAATACAGTGGTGAAAAGATTTGCCCCTTCCTGATTTTCTCTATTATTGCATATTTGTCACACTGGATGTTTTCAGGTCTTTAGAAAATGTAATATTAGATAAAGGGAACCTGAGTGAACAAATAACACTTGTTTTTTAATTTCACTTATTTAATGAAAAAAGTTAACCAACACCAACTGGCACTGTGTGAAAAAGTAATTGCCCTTACACTAATAACTGGTTATGCCACATTTAGCTGCAATGACTGCAACCAAACACTTCCTATAATTCAATATCAGTCTTTCACATCGCTGTGGAGGAATTTTAACCCACTTTCCTCGTAGAACTGCTTTAATTCAGTAACATTTGGTAGGTTTCGAGCATGAACTGCTCGTTTCAGGTCCCTGCCACAGCATCTCTATTAGGTTTCAGTCTGGACTTTGACTAGGCCACTCCAAAACTTTAATTTTACTTCTTTTTAGCCATTCTGATGTGGACTTGCTTTTGTGTTTTGGATCATTGTCTTGCTGCATGACCCAACTATGCTTCAGCTTCAGCTGACGGAAGGATGACTGGACATTCTCCTTAAATTTTCTGGTACAGAGCAGAATTCATGGTTCCTTTAATTATGGCAAGTCATCCAGGTCCTTAGGTAGCAAACATCCCCCACCATCACACTACCACCACCATGTTTGACTTTTGGTATGGTGTTCTTACTGTGGAATGCTGTGTTTGCTTTCACGCGAGACATTATGGGATCCATGTTGTCCAAAAGTTCCACTTTGGACTCATCTGTCCATAGAACATTTTCCCAAAAGGCTTGTGGATCATCCAGGTGCTTCTTGGCAAATGAGAGACAAGCATTTATGTTCTTCTTAGTTATGATGGTTTCCACTTGCTACTCTCATGAAGCCCATTTTGCCCAGTCTCTTTCTGATTGTGGAGTCATGAACACTGACCTTAGCTGAGGCAAGAGTAGCCTGCAGTTCTTTGGATGTTGTTTTAGGATCCTTTGAGACTTCTTGGATGATTTTACACTGTGCCCTTGGAGTAATTTTGGCAGGCCCACTCCTGGGAAGGTTCACTACTGTTCCAAGTGTTCTCCATTTGGAGATTATGGCTCTCACTGTGGTTCGATGGAGTCCCAGAGCCTTAGAAATAGCTTTGTAACCCTTTCCAGACTGACGAGGGCAACAAATTTTTCTGATCTTTTCAGGAACTTCCTTTGATCATGGCATAATGTGCTTGTTGAATCTTTGTGCTGGCAACGTGACTCTGATGGTAAGGGCCAAAATAAGTGAGGTTTATATTGAGCAGGGCTGGCTGTAATCAAGCCTGGCTGTGTTCAATCAGCTGACTCTAATTATCCCTTTAATTGGGTTGATTTAACTAGGGGGCAATTACTTTTTCACACAGTGCCAGTTGGTGTTGGTTAACTTTTTTCATTAAATAAATGAAATAAGTGAAAAAAAAAAGTGTTATTTGTTCACTCAGGTTCCCTTTATCTAATATTATATTTTGTCTAAAGACCTGAAAACATCCAGTGTGACAAATATGCAATAATAGAGAAAATCAGGAAGGGGGCAAATACTTTTTCACGCCACTGTACATTATATCTCAGGAACCGTACGACGTAGAAAAAAAATTTAAAAGTCATATTATTTACAACTGTCCTGGCTAATTTGAATCTTAGCTCCATTAGGGTGCTAAGAAATTTTCTGACGAAAAGTCCGTATCTCGCACCGTTTCCAAGATACGGGCCCTGAAAGGCGCGGCGTACGCCGTAATGTTATCCTATGGGAAAAAAAGAAAAGTTCGGAGTGCCATAACTTTGCCTCCCTGTAATGTTTTTTCACCAAACTACTGAAAGGCACATCTGTGGGCTGTTGGCTGTCTTCCTTCCAAATTTCAGGAAAAAAGACCAAACCGTTATTTTGCCGCAGGGCTCCAAATGATTTCTTTTAAGTGTTGGACGCCGTAATGTTATCCTATGGGAAAAACCGTCAATTTTGGAGTGACGTAACTTTTCCACCATGTGATATTTTTTCACCAAACTACTGAAAGGCACATCTGTGTACTGTTGGCTGTCTTCCTTCCAAATTTCAGGAAAAAAGACCAAACCGTTATTTTGCAGCAGGGTGCCAAAGGATTCCTGTAATGCTTGAGGACCGTAATGTTATTCTATAGGAAAAACTGTCAACTTTGGAGTGCCATAACTTTTCATGATGTAATATTTTTCAATACAACACTGAAAGGCACATCTGTGAGATGTCAGCTGCGTTCCCTCATATTTCAGCCCAAAACTCCCAACGGTTATTTTGCAGTGCAGTGTAAAATTGCTGTCATTTTTCCACAGACTAGAAAATTACTGCAATTTCTGCAGCTTTTACCAAGAATTGCAACACTTTCGTGACACGAAAGTAATTTAAAGTACTTTTCAGAAATTTGAAAACATATTTCTGGGGTGTTTTACCACAAAATAAAGACATGTCAAGCATCCTCTCGGCCCGACTAGGTGAATACAAAAAAAATTAGGTTGCTAGAGGGTCCCAAATTTAAATGCCAACCATTTTTCTGATCACCAACTGAAAACAAAATGGCCAATTTGCAAAAGTAACAGGCCCATTTGCGAAAGTAAAAATGCATTTGCGAAAGTGTTGAACTTTTTGTTAACTTTTCCCTTTGACTTATAATGGGAAACTGTTTTTTGAATAACTTTTGAACACGTTTAATATTTTTCAGAAATCTTCAAAGGCACATCAGGGACCCTGGCTGCACGTTTCCTAGAAGATTTTGGGCCGATCCACAAACCGTATGACCTGTAGACGCGACCACAGAATTCCAGAAAAGCGTAAACGCGCGCACAGATCACACTTAATAACTCCACAGCCGTATATCCGACCAGTACAAAGCTTGGCAGATCCCAAGGCCTATGGTTCTTGATCATAAATTCCAAATTTCAGGTAAATCCATCAAACAGTTGCAAAGTTATTTAGGTGCAAAGTTTTGGGGTTTAACATAGAAATGGCTCCTCAACCCTAACTATGGTAGCACTACCGTGCTACCATAATATATATATATATATATATATATTAATATACACAGAAACATAGAAGCATAGATGGTGGCATCAGAAAATGAAAAAGCTCCATCTAGTCTGCCTTGGTTTCCCATCTGCCCTGAAACCTATTGTCCATACAGGGTTTTATCCCTCCCAGTCCCCCCCCAACACTTTCCTCCATACTACTTCTGATCTGGGCAATCACCAAACCTTTCACTCTGTCTGAACCGTTCTTGAAACTATTTATAGTCTTGGAGCCAACCACCTCTGCTGGATGACTGTTCCATGGCTCTAACAATCTTTCTGTAAAATTGAACTTCCTCACATTTCTCTTAAACCTTCATCCAGTTAATCTCCATATGTGACATTGGGTTCTTGACTTTGACTCCTACTAAATTGTTCCACGCAGTTCACCTTGATTATTCCCTTCAAGAACTTGAAGGTCTTGATCATATCCCCCTCCTGCACCTGGTCTCCTGTGAGTACATGTTAAGTGCCTTCAGACAATCTTTGTAAGTTCTGCCCTGTTGACCCTGAATCATCTTGATCACCTGGCATTGCAATGCCTGTAGCCTGTTCCTGTCCTTCATTATCTGAGGATTCCCAGAACTAAGCACAGTATTCCAAATGTCACCTCACCAGTGACTCATATAGTGGTAGTAGTAGTACTGCACTTCTTTTGTTTATTTATTTATTTATTTATTTATTTGAACAGCAGTTTGGAAAAACCTTTGAGCCAGAGGCTCATTTACAAAGGTACCTTGTCACAGGAAGACATAACACAGTACAACAGTAAATTACAACAGTAATAAGTACAAAAGGGGAAAATACAGCAAGTTGGTACAAGCAGGAGTGATGCATACAATAACAGGGTTTAGGCAATCAATAAGCAGCTTAAAAGGTAGCTTTGTCATAATGATTGAGTAAGGCTAAGACTAGTGGCAATTACAGCTTCGGGTATTAAGTAGGTGATTCCGTAAGGACGTTTTGAAGCAGGATATTGATGGGGCCTCAGAGATGGAAGTGGGCAGCAGTGTATTGAACCAGGACGGGGCCCTGTAGCTGTAGGCTCTTTGACCGTGTAAGGTCCTAGCCCTGGGAATGGATAGTGAGGATTTCACAGAGGCACGCGTTTGAACTAGTGGTATAGAGCAGTAGATAGTAGTTGTCAACCCCAGTGGGGATAGCCCAAGGAGGGTTTTTTTAGTAAGGATACAGGTCTGATATTTGAGGTGCTCATCCAGGTCAAGCAACAAGGCTTTAGAGTATAGCTGACAGGTGTGTGTTAACCTAGGCACCCCAGTAATTAACCTGCAGGCCTTGTTTAGAATAGTGTGAATTTTATGGAGCGCAGTCTGATCAGCGGCACCATACACTGGCAGCCCATAGTCCACTAGTGACAGGATGGATGAGGTGACTGCAAGACGTAGAGCCTCAGGGGGGAGGCAGTTTTTAAACTGGTGTAAGATGCCTAGTCAGATATTTGCAGCTGTGGCAAGGGCAGATATGTGTCCATGGAAGGAGAAAGTGGGGTCAAAATGGACCCCCAGGTATTTATAGGAGCAAACTTGCTCGAGTGGGAACATAGACCCAGAGTGAATGAGAAGTTTGAAGTTGCAGGACTTGTTTTGAGGGTGAGCAAAGATCATGGGTTTTGTTTTTTTAAGATTTATCACCAGTCTGTGTTCCTTGAACCAACCCTCGGTTGCATTGAAAGACCTCTGCAGGGAGTCCTGGAGAGTGATAGGGTTACAATCTGTAGCAAAGATGACAGCATCATCAGCCTACAGTAATATGTTACTAGAGCAGGAGCCTGGAAGGGTGTTAAGGTAAAGGGAGAAGAGTAAGGGGCCCAGAATGGTGCCCTGGAGAACACCAGAATGGATGGGACAGATGTCTGAGTGAGTCCTGTTAATTTTTACACGCTGTGAGCAGACAGACAAATAACTGGTGCACCAGGAGACAGGCCCAGTTGCAAATCCAGAGACACTAAGGGCATCCAGAAGGAGGGGGTGGGAGACAGTGTTGAAAGCTTTAGAGAGGTCTATGAGCACAGCACCAGCCAGAGAGCCCATGTCTAAGGAGGAGTGGAGAAAATTGGAAAACTCTAGGAGGGCAGTACTGGTACTATGGCCAGCACAGAAACCATGCTGTTCAGGACAGAGGGCATTGTAGTTGGTGAGGTAGTCAGTAATTTGAGAAGCCACCACCTTTTCCAAGGCTTTGGAGAGAGGAGAGAGAATGGAGATAGGCCGGTAGTTTCCAGCCAAGACCTGTCACCGCCTTTAAGAATGGGAGTGACTGTGGCGATTTTCCAGACAGGTGGAAATTGCCCCAGGCAGAGAGATCAATTGACAAGGCAGGTGATTGAGTTAAGGACCAGGTCTAAAACCAGTCAAAGGATACATGGGTCCAGGATGTCACTGCCCATGCTATTACTCCTCAGGGCATTGACTAGGTGAGGTCTGAGTTCTTGGGCAGAGACACAGTAGAGGTGAAAGTACTGGCGTGCAATGCTTATGGCAGGTGATGGGGTGGAGGGTTGAAAAAATCAGTAGGGAGCATAGGGCTAAGACCCATGAAGGAGGCATTGATGTAGTTGGCTATAAGGGCTGGGTCTGAGGAAATAGTGCCATTGATGTTGATCTGGGAGGGTTGGGGGAGTGTGTGCTCCCATTTAACTGTTTGATATTATCCCAGAAGGTTCTGGGATTCCCCCAAGAGGCAGTAAGTGAGAACTGATAATGATCAGCCTTGGCCTTTCTGATGGCCCAGATGCACTTGTTTCTGGCAGCAGCATACATCTGCCTATCACAGGACCAGCCTGTTTCAATGGCATGGTGCCATAGGTTATCCCTATGTTTGAGTTGTTGGATCAAGGCTAGGGTTACCCCGGGAGCATTCTGCACTTTCTTACGGTGGGTTGTCAGTGGGGCAAGGATATCACAGGCTTTATTAAATGTCTGGATAAAGAAGGATAGGGCCGTGTCAATGTCAGGTGCAAACTGTATAGGAGACCAGTCAATTTGGGACAGAAGTTCCTTGAGTTTCTTCAATCCACCAGGTATCAGGCATCGCTGACGTATGGACTGAGCTAAGGGTTTGGAGACTGTGGATGACCAGTGAAATAGAATGGGGGAGTGATCGCTGAGTGAGTCAGGGAGGACTTGGACATTGAGGATCTGATTAGGGCGGTTGGAGAGTACTACATCAAGTAAGGTACTAGTGCCTCTCTTAGAGTTAGTCCTAGTAGGGTGGGTAACAAGTTGCATCAGGTCTACTGCAGCAAAGGAGTCACAGGCAGATGAGGAAGAAGGGCTAAGCCAATTGATGTTTAAGTCACTCACTAGTATTTGGTCTGAGGAGGGAGGTAGTGAGGAAAGGTACTCCGTAAGTGAGGAAATAGCCTGCATTTGGTTCCTAGGGGGTATGTATGCAGTAGTCAGATAGAGTGGGCCCTTTAATGGGTCGGGGTTCAGTTTCAGTGTAAGCACCTGGGACCTGGAGTCAAGGACAGGTGCAGGTAGGGCAAGACCAGTGAGAGATTCTTTGATGTAAATAGCACAGCCACCACCCCGTCTCCCAGCCCAGTCAGTCCGGAAGAGGGAGAAACCGGGGAGGGAGACTGAGGATTCTGGGGTGGATTTCATCAGCCAGGTCTCAACCAGTGCAATGACATCTGGGTTAATAGATGTGACCAGGCATTGTAGGGAGTCAAATTTTTTCAGGAGGCTACAGATATTCATAGAGACTTCATTTAAACCAGGAGGGCCAATGAAAGAGCTCTTGAGAACCGGGCCAGGGTTGGGGTAAATGTTCCCTGATAGAAAGAGTAGCATAACTAACACCCTGGCAAGGTGGCGGTGAAAGGTATTTCTACGACCGACGCGAGAGGGGGAGAGGGGAGTTTTAGGGTGCAGGGGGTGGGCAGGGTAGTACAGGATGGGAAAGCAAGAATGAGAAGTCTCACATGAGTGTTAGAGGAGGGTGGGGGGAAGCTGGAGGTGGGCAGGGAGGGCTGAGACACCCAATGGTCCCAAGGAGCATGACAGCAGGCTCGAGAGCATGGGGGGGTGGGGTGCCAGAGCACAGAGGGAAGCAACATACAGGCATGTGGGCAATTGCACTGAGATGGATGGGTAAGATAGTGGCAGCAGGCACAAGCACAGCATGAGGCAGGACCAGTGGAGTGTGGTGAGCATAGTTCTGGAGAGCTAGTGCTGGAGAGCTATGGAGCAAATGGTAAGTGGAGGAAAGAAGTGGAGGAGTAAGGGCTAGTTTGGTGCAGTGGTAGTGACACTGCCTCCGGGATAGAGGGTACCAGGTTCAATACTAACCCAGGGTATTGGGAAAGAACCTGGATGGGATCCAAAGAATTCAGGGACAGCGTGCCAGGCAGTCAGAGGTTGGCCTGAAAAAGGGTGCTCGATGGTGACTCCTAGTGGATAGTGGTAGTGGGAGAAGTTGGAGTAGGGCCCAGGGGACAGTGGAGCTATTAAAGCAGGAGGTTATAGAGCGAGAGCACGGAGTCCCTCTAGTGACCAGCAGGTATAACCTGCAAATGGGAAAGTGGTGTCATAGGGGTGGATCCATAAATTGACCGCAGCCCCTGGGCAGATGGGTGGTTGGGGTGGGCGGGGCAGACGACGCAAAGTGTCGTCGAGCTAGCACCCCCCAGCAGGAGTCCAAATGGTGAGGGAGAGGTTCTCTTTACCTCAGAAGTTATCAGCCATACGGCCTACGCAGTGGGAGTTTATGCAGGGGACAGGAACATACATCAGATGGTGTCCATAGCACACACAGGAACAATGCAACTTGATCCTATGCAGAGTGTATCATAGCACACAGGGTTGTACTTGGGTATTGAGTATGGCCCGCTCGTAGAATAAATTTAAAATAGTATTAGGTGGAATTGAAACAGGTCATTGCAAAAAGGAACAATTAATTTATTTCCAGTTACAATGACAACCAAAGAGGCTGTAAGGGCAAATATTCCTTAAATACATTTAACTGGATCAGTGCAAAATGTACACATAGTATTCTCCATTTTAAAATGCAGGGCAGTGAGGTTTGAAATCCTCCAAATGACTACTATGGGTTACCAAAATAACACCATTCATTTGTTATATTTGGTTCCAAATTTAAACTCATGAACTTCCTACTGTGATAGCTGATAAGGTACAATTTTTAGTGAGTGGTGGCAATCAGTGTCCAATAGCAGAAAAGACCACCAACTGCTCTTTTCAATTTGTCTGAATCTGGTAGATAACCACTTTGAAGCAAGCAGCACACAAACATCTTCAACTTAAAATAAAAAGACAGATACAGAGTTAAATTAGCTGGTGATTAATGACTAAATGCCAGGAGTCTTTTATCTTGCTATTTCAGGCAGCAAGATTAGGCTCTCTGTCAACTAATCCAACAGAAATATACAACAAAAGAATCAAGGTTGAAGGGATAATTGTAGCTTTGAAGGTTCCTCACCCAGAGCTATTACTTTGTCTCATTTCTCCTATTTCATTATTTTAGATTTTTATAAACTAACAATGACACAAGAACACACAGTTCACTCACTGGTAACACTGACATACAATAACACTGTCAACTACTTAACAGTCATGTTTAAATTTGAGTGATGATTTATTATTGCTGTAGCATTGTAATCTTAACCTATGTATTGCATTGTCAGTAATGTATGTACAGTATATACATGTGAACTAAACTATTCACTGCCAAACTAATTTTAAAATGTGAGCCTTCAAAAAGGACATACTCTCAAAGAAATGAACTAAAGCGGTATACCTGTAGATCAGGGGAGCAGTAGACAGTAGAGAGTATTTCATTTTTGACAGCCTGCCATTATCTTTTCCTTGATATCTGTAGCATACAACAGTTTTTAATTATGCCAGTCGTGTTATCTACACCACTCATGCTCAGTCAAAGAGTACAATTATTACAAAGTACTGTATCATGTTCACATTCGTGTTGCTCATGACTGGCTCAAGCAGTGTGGTTATCATTACTTGATGATATTTTAGTCAGAACGCATCTTGAAAGTAAAAATACTTAACATCAATGAAGTAGCACTTTCAGTTACTTGGATCTACTACTTTACCTTGATTTATCCTTCCTAAGCTTCCAAGTGATGGCTAAAGTACCTTTCTTAAATATATTCTTGTCAATATTTTCAGCATTGCTAAGCTTTCACATTTTTAAATCATGGCATTGTGTGACAGACGGTCATAAATATAAACCACAATGAAATTTCACCTTCTGGATGTAAAGGTGGGAGAAGTGGCCAAGTGCCATCTTCATACTGGCTTCAACTTGGGGCCTGAACAAGGTTGTTCATCTTTTTCAGTTCAACTGAACCATTTTAGTTCCTAATGCAGTATTTGGCATAGGGTAAAACAGACTACAAATGGGGAAAGCCTTAAGGTCAGCAACGAATATTGGTTATTATGGCTCACATGTGGTAGGTAGCGCTTGTGTGGCACTGCTGGGGATTAGTATGTTTGTGGTGGTGTGCCACAGTGCGGTATGCCATTCATACAGAGAACATACAATGGTGAAATCCCTCACAGCGACAATCTCGACAGGTTTCAAGATTGTTGCTGTGAGAGATATGATTGCAAAATTTGTCCTTTTTGACATCTTTCTCCCCCTCAAAAACAACTCTGACTCGGAGTTAGATATCTTAAGAGGTGGAGGGTGCAGAGGGGCAGCAGCCCCCTGCATGGGGGTTTGGGGGGACACAACTCCTTGTTAGAAAACACACAATATCTGAGAGGCAAAATTTCACCTGTTGCCATTGGGGATCTCGCCATGCTGAACTTCAACAACACTTTTGTTGTTTTGGCATGGTAGAACCCTACAGTGCACAATGAGTGCAACTGCTGCATTCCATTTCTGAGCTATAGTAATTGTTAATATACATTGCTTAATTCAAGGCTAATCCCCCTGGACTCAGTGTTTTACCTCCATATCAGTTACTAACTTCTCACTGGCCCCATATATTTAAAATAATTTAAATATTCTCTACCACCAAAAACAAGTTATGCATCCAAGCATATAAATACAAATTAAAAGGCAACATATTGAGGACATTGCATTTACCTTCCCATTGTTTCTCTACTCATGGATGTAGTTTTTTTTTTCTTTTTCTTTCAAATAGTTTACTTGTTTATGTCTTTTACATAGGTTGAACCAAAGTAACAACACAGCTGAGGCCTGCTGCCAGCCAAATGTGTTGCTGTCAAAACGTTTCATGGGATCACAAGACCAAGGAACTTGCATATCTGTGGGTGACCATCACAAATGACTCACATTTTGTCATGGTTACTGTCTCTATCCCTTGATGATAGCTTGGGTGTGTGATGGGTGTTATTTTAAATGATAATTACTCAGTGTGAAATGTGGTTCACTCCTAATTACACTGAGCTTGCTGGTAATGTCAGTTTAAAAGTTGCACTGTCTTCAGGAGTATTTCAGGTACTGGGGTGTGTAATAGTCCTTATGCTACCAGTAGAGATGAAGCAAAATTAAAGTTAATCAGTGAAGTTGCTGCAATGTTGTGAAACTTCAACTTTGCAGAGCTTCAAGTTTGCTGACTTTGCAACATTTTTTCAGGTGAAGTAACACTTTTTTTCCATGATACTTGGTCACTTCACGGAAAGAAGTGCCACTTCACCTGGCAAAAAAAAAATTGCAACGTCGTCACTACAAACTTTGGAAAGTTGGGCCATTCCTAGAGGTGGGCAAAAGTTATAAATTCCACTTGAGTGGAACTTTCATGAAGGTTCACCAACTTTCTCGGGAATGTCTGAAGGTCTGCCTTTGGGGGCTTAGAAATTTTCCAAATGTGTTTGGTGAATTTTCACCCTGTTCGGCAGAGTTTTCTAGCTGAACTGAGGAATAATATATTAATTATTCTGCAGTTCAGATAGAAAAAAATAACTTTATCTGGTGTCTAGTGGCCCCTCCCACAATGATCGCTGGCCTGATGTAAAAATTCCCTGTTGTCTAGTGGTTCTCCTCGCCGATCACTGCAGGTCCACCATAAAAGAATAAATACCTTTCCCTGGTGTCTAGTGCCCCATCCCACAGCTGATCCCAAGGCTAATGTTAAAAAAAAAAAAATCTTTCCCTGGTGTCTAGCAGACTCCCTCCCTATCCCCAATCCCTAAATATAAAAAAAAATTCTAGTCCATCAATTAGTCCTGACTCCATCCCCAATATGTCCATCTATTCTCTAGTGTCTAGTGAACCCCATCCCTATGTCAAGTCCCTTGTGATATAAAAAAAATGGTTGTCCATCCCATCTCAATAAGTCCATCCATCCCCTGGTGTCTAGTGGATCCTCCAAACAAAAGTGGAACTATGCCCCTGATATCTAGCAGACTCCTCACCCTCCCCACTCAGGTACAGAAAGCCCCACTACCCTGTTCCCCTCACCCAAGCTGGCGACCAGCACAGACCTCCTCTCTCCACCACAGCCAGCCGCTGACTGAGCTATCAATGAATGAGCTCATACTTGTACAAGTTAATTCTGCTCCTTTAAAGGAGGGTGGATTCATACTTTCTCAGATATATCTGTTAAAATAAATTGTCAGTATATCTGCCCTGATGTCTGCCATGCAGTTATAAGTTTCTGGAGTCATTTTATCTAGACCAAGTGCTTTGTTTAACTTAACTATTAACACTAACTGGTCCTTGTCAGGGGACATGCACTTATCTATTTGCTCACATGTTTAAGTACACTAATTAAATAGACACAGTATCAGAATTCACCATAGCAAAGTGCATAAATTAAAAAAGGTGAATAAATAAGGAAGTTGACAGAAAAATATATCACATGCAAAATAGACAAATGGAAGTGGTAATCAATTGCATTATGAAATACCCTTTGCAATCAAATTATTATGGTACTACCAGCAGTTTCAAGTTAATTAAGCAATAAGGCATGACCAAGGGTTATGTTATTGGTCTGTTAATCACCTTCTAGGGGTGTACTGTGGCACGAGGTGTAGCTGAGTACCACATGCCTCTAGAAGGTGATTAACTGACCATTAACATAATCCTTGGGAGTGCCTTATTGCTATTATAATAAAACATATTTTTAAAGAGTGTTAAACCTTGTTCAGCATATGGTAAGCTCTACATGTATGTTAATAAAAGATTAACATAAGGCTGTCAGAATGTTTACATCCAATCAGAAAGCTCCATTTCTCAGACCCTTTTTATAATATTCATTAATCTTAAATACATGACAAGTAGATTGATACATGCCACTGTTTTAGTACCACTCATCCGTCAAAATAATAACATAAAAAGGACAGAATTTGCTTTTTCAAAAGCACAAATCTGAAATAAAACAAAAATAGAGAACAGAGAAGTAAGTAATTTCTTCATACTTACTATAATTTCCTTTTCTGTAAGCTACAACATTATCAATGAGTGTTCAGAACATATTGTTGATGTGCACTCCTACTAGGGGAAATTGCACAGCTCAAGGCTGTAATTAGTATTGAATCTTAGGCACATGAACATTCTGGACAGCAGAAACTCTCCAGTCACGTTTCTCCTATCAGTGCCCACTATTTATGTGAAAGTAGACTTGTATAGATTATACTGCTCATTTTGTAGTGAACCAACACATATAAGCTGTTTACATACTTGGCACTGGGTCCAAACAGTGCCGGTCAAAATAGTGCATGCAAGGTGCTCATGGCAAAAATGACGCTGATTTCTTTTTTGCGGGGGGCTCCACAACCCACACCTCCCAACATGGGGGGGCACTGCCTCCTGCACCACCCAGACTTTTAGATTCTGACTCTGGGGGGGAGCAGTTCATGAGGAAAGTTAAAATGTGTTGGGCCATGGAAAACTGTTTCTGCGGCCTGCAAAACAAAAAAGCCCCAATGATGGAAAAATTTGTGAGACCAAGATTAGAACCCTGGTTTCCATTCCTGCCAGTTTAGCTATTCCATGCCTCATCCCTCCAAGTCACAGCAGCAGCTCAGCCAGCAACTTGATCTCTGTTGCTCTTGTCCTCTCCTTAGACTACAGACAGCGACCAGGGGAGTGCTTATAGCAAGCACTGTAAATCCCTGGTCACTGTCTGTGAGAACACTTACCAGACTAGTGCCATATGGTGCAGCGCTATTCCAATAGCGCTATTCTAACTGGGTACCTACATACTCATACTGTTAACCAAAAGAAAGATACCGTAAATGATTCCCTTCCTCATCCAGACAGTGGGAGGATAGAAAATGTTCACCATCTGTTTCTCTCATATAGTGGAACTTCTTTGAGGTACTGGACCAAGTCGAAGAAGCCTGCCAAAGGAATTAATGAAACAAGATAACATTGGGAAGGAAATGCAAACTATAAGCACTCACCTATAACAAGGAAGACAACCTTATTGATCATAAAAATTTAAATCTGTTAATCTATGTGCCAGTAGCCACTATTTAAATGTGGAACTGCTCCTCTTTTTTTGTTTATAGATAGCTAGATAGATAGATAGATAGATAGATAGATAGATAGATAGATAGATAGATAGATAGATAGATACATGATGGATGGATGGATGGATGGATAGGTGGATAGATTAGTGCAGCAGGTAAACCAGAGAAGGATGTCCAGACAGACATAATCCAAAAATTCATTAGAAAACAACAAAGATCCCAGTGCTGGCTTACCAGACAATATTCTCCAGCAGTAGCTAGGCTTACATAAGGGCCTCATTGACAATGTCAGAGCTAACAGAAAAGGAAATTGCAGTAACTATGAAGAATTTCTTCTTTATGTAGTGCTCCACATTTTCATGGATATTCAAAATACATGGGTTCTAATAATAATAATAATGTTTATTTTTATGGTGCCTTTCAAATGCCAAGGTGCCATACAAATTAAAATCAAAAAAACAAATCAACATAAACAATCAAAAAATCAAACATCATAAAAGCATCATTAATCAACTAATCATTCACTGTATGCCTGGTGCCACAAAAAAGTATTTAGGGCTAGCTTAAAACCTTCCACCATTGTGCACTCCCATAACCAATGAGGTAGAGAATTCCAAAGTGTGGGGGCCATGAACATAAATGATCTGGCCCCCGAAGATTTCAATCATACCTTAGGGATATCTAGCAACCCCTCACAGGCTGAATGGAGAGATCGATGGGGCAATAAGGGACCAGAAGCTCTGTCAGATAGTCCAGGCCCAGTCTGTGTAGAGCTTTAAAAGTCAGTAAGCCAACTTTAGAGTTGATTCACCACTGTACTGGCAGCCAGTGCAGTTCACGCATCACTGGCATAATATGACAGGACTGAGATGATCCCATCAGAAGCTGGGCCACCGTGTTCTGCACCAGCTGCAGGTGGCAGATTTCCACCCCAGGAAGCCCTATTTATAAGAAATTGCAATAATCTAAGCACAAGGACACAAAGGCATGGATCAGGATGGGAAGATCGCTGGAAAGAACCAGATGTTTAACCCTGGAGATATTCTTTAGATGATAAAAGGAAGATTTGATGACAGTCGACACCTGCAAATGCAGGGTCAACCCTTCATCAAAAATTACCCCCAGGTTTCGCACCTGGTCAGAGGTCAGGAGAGAGAGACACCCCCAAGAACAAGTCTGGAGGGTGACCCACCCCTGAACCCCCTGTCCAGCAACCAGGGTCTGCAACCAACACCTCAGTCTTTCCAGAGTTCAACTTCAGCCAACTCGATTCTATCCACTCCTGGATTTCTTTGAGACAGCTATTAAAGACCAAGAGCTCTATCCTGGTCAGGTGCAAAAGAAAGGTAGAGCTGGATATCATCAGCATAGCAATGAATCCTCAGCCCATACCTTCTTACAATGTCTCTGAAAGGGAGCATGTACACCATGAACAACATGGGTGACAATAGTGAGTCCTGAGGGACCCCAAATGACAGAGAAAATGGGTCTGATGAGAACACCTTAGACACCACTCTGAGTTCTTCCAATGAGGAATGATGTAAACCACCAGAGGACTGTTACCAACAGTCCACAGATGCACCTCAGATGGCTAAGTAACACCCTATGGTCCACGGTGTCAAACGCTGATGAGAGATCCCGAAGAACCAAGATGGAACGGCTCTTCTGATCTCTAGCCATCAGGAGATCATTGAGCACCCAAACCAGCGGTGTCTCTGTACTATGTCTCTTTCAAAAACTATACTGGAGACACTCATAGATGTCATAGATGGTCAAATGGTCATCCAGTTGTGCTGCCACTACTTTCTCAATCACCTTCCCTAAAAAGGGAAGGTTGGAGACTGGTCTGTAGTTGTCATGGCAGTTTGGCTCCAAAGTAGCTTTCTTCAAGAGCGGTATCACTACCGCCTCTTTCAGAGAGCTAGGAAACTCTCTAGATTCCAAGAAGCATCAAACTATCCACACTATGACTGGACCATTAACATCAATACAACCCAAAATCAGGGAAGTTGGTCCAGGATCTAAACTACAGCACGTAATGTGCATACTCTGGATGATCTGCATGACATCCATGAACTCTGGGTGGCTGAAGGTACTCCAGGAAAACTGAGGAGCAGTGACCTCATGGTGATCTAAAGCAATGCCCATAGAGTGTGCTGGTTGGAGCACTGTCCTGATGTCGGCCACCTTAAAAGCAAATAATTGAGCAAGATCATAGCACTCTATTTGTGAAAATGCTTTCTTAACTTGAAGACAGGCTGGGTTGCACAGTCTGTCCACAGTTCGGAACAGCTGAGCTGGTCGATTCTCAGCTATCACAATCTCCCTGGACAGGAACTCTGCCTTCTTATGGGTGATTACGGATTGATAGACTTGATAATGGTCCATCTCTCTGAGGCAGTTGGCATCAAGGGTAGATTTCTACCAGCGATACTCTAATCTATGTCCTAGTTGCTGCATCTCCCTCAAAACCCCATCAAACCATGGGGATCAAGGGTGATGGGAGAGGGAGGACAAACACAGACTGGAGCAATAGAGTCTAGAGCCATTGAGATGGCCATATTATAGGCCATCATGAGGGTCTCTGGGTCATTGCTTGCCACTGAAAAAGATAATAGGTCAAGCACCGCAGCTAGGCTATGAGGACTTATATCTCATAAAGGGTGGTACCTGACCATCTCCACAGGGGGAGGCCTATGAAGGGTGGGGTACTAAAACTAAACCCTACAGTGTAATGATTGGACCACCCAACTGGTTTCACCCCCAAATCAGAGGCTTAAATCCCTAGGAGGAAGACTAAGTCAAGAAAGTGTCCATGTTTATGAGCAGCAGTGGTAACCACCTGTGTGAGCCCCAGAGATGTCATCAGCTGGAGGAAGTGTTGTCCAAATTGTGAGAGTTCATCATCGATCCAAGTGTTGATGTCACCCAAAACCATCAGTCTGGGTGACTCAAATGTTGATGTTCATGTTGATGATGAAGTCTGCCACTTCCTGAAGGAATCGCTACTTATCACTGGGTGGACAGTAGATGAGGGTGATCCGACAACCTACACCTGCTACTATGGTACACTCAGATGACTCCATTTCCTCAACTAGTACATTAGTGAGGTTATGTTCAGTCTTAAAACAGACCTTACCCCCCATGATCCAGTCACGGGCGGTGTATCACCGAGTACCTGGCTGGAGTTAAAGCCTCCAAAATGGGTCCAGAATTTTCATCCAGCCAGGCCTCAGTGATGCAAGCCAGGTCTCAGTGATGCAAGCCAGGTCCACTATTTCAACAAGATCTGCAATAATTGCAGTCTTGTTTTTAATGGACCTGGAATTGCATAACACTGCCTGAGTTGGACGAACTTCTTGTGCCGCACGAACCATCTGCCCACCACAATCGGTAGTGCCCTTAAGTACGGAAACCAAACATGGTGAACTACGCTCTTACTGTCCTGATGCAGTGGCCCCCCTCATTCACCCTTCATTGTTTGCACCCCCCACCTCCTCCGACTCCTACGCACAATACCTAGGGCCCCTACAACACTGATAAGTTGCAAACTGGAAAGGAGGAGGAAAAAAGGGGCATAGGGCAAGAAGAGCAGAGGGCAAATAGTGCACAACTGTAGAGGCTAGCATCCCGCACATTCAAATAACCCAACAAAGTGAATAACCAAATAAATATCCTCAAACAATCCCATACAAAATAATCCTATACAAACACCCCAATAACATACTATCTAAATAATAAAACAGTTAACAATAAATAATATGTACCTCACCCCAACATATAATTAAAATTAAAATTAAAATTAAATACAAACTCTAAAAACTTTTGGCAATTAAGTCCAACAAAAAATCCCAGCCAAGGATAAATTTGCTTAAAACCCATAAGCTCATAAAGTGTGCACTCCAAAAACAGGAGAAATCCAATAAATGCCAGATGTTATTTTAAGTAACCAAAACTCACTGAGATGCAGCAGTTAACAAGTATAAGGCCACCAGAGAGTCTTCAGATCCCCAGAGGAAGATGGTACACTCAAAAGTCAAGTCACACAAAAAGAGCCAGCTATAAAATAATTGATGTCTGTAGATCTCCAGGCCCTCTCACTGCTTGGAAAGTCATACAGAGCATAAGCACTCTCACTGCTTATAAAGCCAAGGAAAACAGTCCAAGTCACCAGAAAAATAAAATAAACGTCTGACCATATTTCGTTGTTACAGGGAACAGGTAACCATCCATTGATTTTTCTCCTTCCAGTTCAAAATCCACTCAAAGAGCCCACACAAAGATCAAGCCACACAAGGCACAAGCAGGAGACCTTTGTACTGGGACCAGAGACGAAAATATTCACAGCCACAGTAAAGGAACCCCACCGGGATCCACTCACCAGTAGACCCCCTAGAAAACCAAAGAGAACCCTGAGCCCACTTGCTGACTACCCTGCCAGTCCACAACTCGGGCCCCCAAGCGACAGTGAACTTCAACCCCAGGCCCCCAGCACAATCAAGGAGTCCACTGTACCAGTGGCAAGTAGGGGGCTTTGGCTCAAAGATACCCAAGTGATACCAATTAGATTTCCAGCAGTACCCATTACACAACCAGGTGGGGGAGAATATTGTCCCATATGGAAACTGCAAAAAGGAAAAGGGAAAAGGCATTTACCTTCTAACCACTGCCTGTAAAACTCTGAGACCAAAGACTGTGCAAGGGGAACTTTGATAGTATTTAATGAAAGTGTGGATGGAGGTCCATGTTGTTACCCTACACATTTCTAAGATAGATGCCTCACCTTTTTCTGCACAGGAGGTTGCCATAGCTCTGGTGAAATGAGCTTTTATGAGAAACAGATCCTCTTCTTTACTGTGACATAAGCCTTGGCAAGCCATACACTCTCCCACCTTGCCAGGGTGATCTTGGAGGCATTTTGTCCTTCTTTGGTTGCTCTGAACAGTATAAATACCCTATCAGATTTCCTAAACTCCACAGTCAATCCAAAGTATGTCCTAACTGCCCTGTTCAAATCTAACTTGTGTAATTCTTTTTTTGGGGGGTGAGTTGGCTGTAGACAGAAGGATGGTAGTCAGATTTTCTGGTTCACATGAAAGGCTGTAGGAACCTTTGAAATTAAAGATGGAACTGTTCTCAGAACCACCATGTCCTTATGCATGATGAGGTAAGCTTCTTTGTGGGACAAGACCTTGAGCTGACCAGTCCTTCTGGCTGAACATACTGTATACAAACTAAAAAACATGCCTTGTAGGACAATCTGTCCAGCTGTACCAAAGAAAGAGGTTTGAAGGTTTCTTTACAAAGGGTATTCAAGACCAGATGCAGATCCCAGGGAGGGACAAGAGATTGGAACAGGGGTCAGATTCTGCTGATAGTTTGTAGAAAATGAATGACCTCCCTGTTACTCTCTAAGGACAAGCCCAAGGAAGCACCAAGAGCTGACACCAGACATCTTAAGATGCGAAAACCTTTATTGACTGCTTCCTGCAGAAATTCTAAAATCTGCAGAACTGTGGCTTTAGAAGGATGCATATTTTTATCACTGGCCCAAGCCAAAAAGGGGTCCATACACAAGCATAAGCTGCAGACATGGAATTCTTCCTGGCAGCCAACATGGTGTTCACTACCTTTTAGAGAAAACCTGTTTTGGGAGTCTCCACATTTCAGGATCTGGGCCATGACTTGCTTTGATTCTGGGTTTGGATGAAGAATGGGGCCTTGGGAGAGAATGTACCCCAGTATGTGGAGTCAAAACAGTGGATGTTGAGCTAGATTCACTAAGTCAGAGAATCATGTATTTCTGGACCATTCTGAAGCTATCAGAAGAAAACTTCTTCTCGAGTGTCTTTTTTGTGTTTGACCTTTGGAAGGAGCAGCAAAGGAGGGAAGGTATAAGCTCAGTCAAACTTAAACACATGTGACAGAGCATTCACTACCTCTGCCTGTGGACACCAGTAGTGTCTGAAGAACTACTGCACTTGAGTATTCTGTCTGGAGGGGAAAAGGTCAATTTCTGGATGACCAAATGTTTTGCACAGAAGGTTAAACACCTCCAGGCTCAGCATCCACTCTCCTGGGTGGACATTCTTGCAGCTTAGCCAGTCAGCTTGAATACCCAACTCCCCCTCCAAGTGAACTACTGACAGAGAGAGAGAGAAGGTTCTCATCTGTCCACAACAGAAGATCAATTGCTGCTTTTAGCATCTCTCTACCCTTTGTGTCCCCTTGATTGTTTATGTACATCACCATGACAGCATTGTCTGACCTTATTTTCATGACTTTTGACAATGCCTGATTGCAAAAATGAAGGAGAGTGAGGTGTACTGTGCAGCCCTCATCTCTAGGACACTGATGTGGTAGTGCTGTTCCTGCACAGAGCAAGAGTCTGGAATGAAAATGTGGTCCAGCATTGCACCCCAACTTGACAGGCTGATATCAGTTGCCACGGTCAACACTGGCAGGACTTCCAAGAGACACCCCTTGCTTACATTCTCTAAACTTACTCACCAACTCAGGGACTGCTGAAGAAATGGGAGAAATTGAAATCCTGGCCTGATAGTCCTCCAAGGTCAGGTCCAAGGCTGTCAACAACTCAACCTGGAGGGGTCGTATGTGAAGGCAAGCCCATGGGACTAGTTCTATTGTCACCGTAATGAAGCCCAGAATCCACAGTAGACGGTGAGCTGAAGGCAATGATTGGCTCCTCAGCCACAGAACCTCTCACATCAAGGTCTTCCTCCTGGCTACATAGAGGAAGACCTTCCCCTCGTGCATCCTGAACATCACTCCCAGGTTTGAGAGAGCTTTTCTTCTTATTACCCAACTGTGGGACTCCAAAACCTCCAGTGTTCTGGTCACTGACTTCCTCAACAGTGTGGCAGAAGGAGCAAGTCATTCATGTAAGGGTAGACATGATGTCACTCCTGTCAGAGTTGAGCTACCAAGACTATGAGCACCATCAAGAACACACTGGGAGCTGTTGCCAGCACAAATGGAAGTGTCCTGTACTGGAAGTGTTGCCTCAGTACCATGAACCTGAGAAACCTCTGATGAGACTGCTGGATGGTGATGTGGGGGTATGCATCCCTCAGGTCTTTGGATACTAAATAATCCCCCTGCTGGACAGCCTGGATGATCGATCATAAGGATTCAGTCTTGAATGATGTGTGGCAAACAAACTTGTTTAGGTGTTTCAGGTCCAGAATATGTCTGAAACACCCCAACTTCTTGGGAACCACAAAAGAATTTGGTTAGAATCCCTGGCCTTATTCACCTGGAGACACCAGAACAATTGCCCTGATCTGTTTGAGGTGATCTTATGTTTGTTACACTGCCTGTGTCTTCACTATGTCCTTTGATACAAGAGACAGTAGAAAGTGTCTGCTTCAGGGAATGGTTGTAAATCTATTGTTCAGTCTAAAGCCAGAATCTCCACAACCCAAGCATCTGATGTTATCCGGGACAAGCTTGTGTAAAAATCATACAGTCTTCCACAAATGGAAGGAGGGTAGAGATGGGCCTGTGTACCCTCACAGTGATATGCCACCTCTTTGCCCTGGACCTCCACTATGTTTTTGGGCAAGGGATCCTTTGTCAAGTTTGCTCTTGAACCCAGAGTCAGAGTCTTTACTTCTCTAATTCCCAATATTCTGAAAGGGCCAAAAAACTCCCTCGATACTGCCTTCATCAGCCACCATCTTGACAGTTTGTGAGACCCCATCTGGAGTGCTGTGTGCAGTTCTGGAGACCCCATCTCTGCAAAGACATAGGCAGACTGGAGGCTGTGCAGAGGAGGGCAACCAAAATGGTGCAGGGACTGCACTAGAAGACATACAAAGAAAGACTAAAGGAGCTTAATATGAATACCCTTGAGGAAAGAAGGGAGAGAGAGGACATGATAAAAACTTTCAAGTACCTCAAGGGAATCAACAAAGTCCAAGAAGGTAGCATCTTTCAGAAAAAGAGATGTGCAAGAACAAGGGGACACAATTTGAAGATAGAGGGGGGATGGCTAAGTGGCAATGTGAGGAAGTATTTTTTCACAGAGAGGGTTGTGGATGCATGGAACAGCCTCCCTGAGGAGGTCATGGAGTCAAGAACGGTGAGGGAATTCAAGAATGCATGGGACAGACATAAGGCAGCCCTAGTGGGGGTAGGAGGAAGTAAGTGAGTATAAGTGACATTGCAGAGGGACTGGAAGGAAAAGTATGCCTCTTTGCAGATGACACAAAGATCTGCAACAGGGTTGATACACAAGGAGGCATGGAAAGGATGAGAAGGGACTTGGCAAGGTTGGAGGAATGGTCAGAAGTATGGCAGCTTGGATTCAATGCAAAGAAGTGTAAAGTAATGCACCTGGGAAACAAAAACCCAGGGGAAGATTACACAATGGGGGGGGTAGTAACAATAACAAAAATGGAAAGAGACCTAGGGGTAATCATATCAGATGACCTTAAGGTTGGCAAGCAATGCGAGAATGAGGTAGGGAGGGCTGGGGGGATGCTGCGATGTATAGGGAGAGATATCACTAGCAGAAAACAGGAAGTTGTTATCCCCCTGTACAGACAGTTGGTGAGACCCCATCTGGAGTACTGCGTCCAGTTCTGGAGACCCCATCTCCGCAAGGACATAGACAGTATGGAGGCAGTTCAGAGGAGGGCAACTAAAATAGTGCAGGGTTTGCAAAAGAAGCCATACGAGGAGAGACTAAAGGAGCTTAATATGTATACCCTTGAGGAAAGGGGGGGACATGATAGAAACATTTAAGTACCTCAGTGGAATCAACAAAGTCCAAGAGGGTAGCATCTTTCAGAAAAAGAGATGTGCAAGAATAAGGGGACACAATCTGAAGATGGGGGGGACAGCTCAGGGGCAATGTGAGGGAGTATTTTTCACTGAGAGGGTGGTGGATGCGTGGAACAGCCTTCCTGAGGAGGTTGTGGGGTCTAAAACTGTGGGAGAATTCAAGAATGCATGGGACAGACATAAGGTAATTTTTTTGGGGGTAGGAAGAAATAGGCTGTTGGTTAAATAGGATCTGCAGCTTATCCTCTAGGTAGGGACATAGGCAGACTAGGTGGGCCAAGCAGTCCTTATCTGCCATCAAAGACTATGTTTCTATGTAAGCTGTTGGTTAACTAGGATCTGCAGCTTATCTGTTAGGTAGGAAAATGGGCAGACTAGGTGGGCCAAGCGGTCCTTATCTGCCGTCACATTCTATGTTTCTATGTAAGCTGTCCTGCTGCTGTTGTTTTGATACCAGAAGGTGGCCCTTTTTATCCTGGATATCCTTCAAAATGTCATCTAGGCCTGAACCAAACAAAAGGCCCCCCCCCAAAGGCTAACTGAAACAACCTTGTCTTCGACACCTGGTCTGCGACCCAGTACTATAGCCTTTCCCCTCACATGGTGGATACAATGTGATAAGTGGAGCAAGTTGACATGTGTAAGTTCTCCACTGTGGCATCCCCCTAGAAAAGTGGAAGGTATGGATTCCAGCTGCAAAATGCTCACCCCCTCAGAATCCAGCTGAATGAAGTTACCCAGTGTAATCACTCACAAATTCAGTGCTCTGGTAATAATAAAGAAAGCATAGGAGATGCAGAGGCTTGCTCCATTGCAGGCAAAGGCTCTCCTGCACAAAGCATCCACTCGCTTATCGAGTGCATCTACTAAGGTCAGAAACCTTTCAGTTTGGATAGTTATGTGCCTTATGGAATTATGAACAGCTTTATCAGATGGGAGGGGAGTTTCACACTTGCAGGATTTTCTTCCATCATAAACATCATATCCTGGTTTTGGCAGATATTTTCTCTGGTACGCACCTGCCCATTCTTGTTCAATAATCTGGTCAAAGTGAATAATGTTTGGAAAACACTTTGGAGTGGAGGAAGACACAGACAGGATGGGATTCACGTCTAACTCCTCTGTGGATTGCACCATCTTCAGCTGCAGTGTCCTATAAGCATCAGTTATCAGATAGGACAGAGATTTGGTATTGAACAGGGAAGGGATAGTAATCCTCCTCTTCAGCTCCATCCACTCTGCTTCCTCGTCCTCATCAGAGTAACTTTTTTGGGTCAGGATTTTCCTCATAATCCCTGATATCCTCCTCCTGACCCCCCAGATAGTCACGCTCAGGGTCTGCCTGCACAACCAGATTTACAGACTTGTCCTGTCCTGGTGTACCTGGATGTGCCTGTGAAGGCTCCTCCTGACCTTAAGGGCCTGGCACTGGGGTTTGGTGTATTGAAAGGGATGTCCTGTGGAATATCAAGGCTCAAAAGCTCACCAAAGAGCAACCACGAGGATTTTCACAATTCTGCACTGCCACTGCCAGCTGGTACAACAGGTGCACTCCCAGCTTGGAGTTCCATCTAGGAAGAACTGTTAGAGACATATTAGCTTGAGTAACACAATGGGGACAATGGAAACCCAGTGGAGAGGGTAGCATTACCCTTCTGCAGACCTTTCATTGTTTAAACACTAGAGGTCACCGACAAGCCATGGTACCAATGACACTAGCCAAACAAGGAATTACAGCCCAGAAAATGCCAAGAAAACTCTCTCTTTTTTTTTTTTTATCTCTCTCTCGCTCTAATCCCCTGCTGTGGGGGAGACAGACAAAAGGATCTATGAAACAGAAGTGTTCCTACCAGTCGGCAGAACTAACAGGCTGTAATAAGAATGATTGTGGTTAACAAGGCAAGCATTCAAGCTGAAAAATTCAAGCAGCCACATCTAGGACTTGAAAAAGCACTGACACGCACATGCGTGATGGCACAATGTTGAACATGAAGTCATTACAACAGTGGTGCAAGTATTCAAGCCCAGAGGCACCAAACTAACATGCTGAGGGAAAGGATATCCACCAACAGGCCAAATAGAGCACAAGCCCAACGACAAGGCTGTAAGAGATGTCAGGAATCTGCAGGGCTCAGGTGAGCCATTACACAGAGAATAGAAGAGCTCTGAAGTTAGCCCCCCTTCCATAAAAAGCCTGATAAAAGGCTAGAGGCTCAATACTTTTGTTTAACTATATAACTGCTCCAGGCACAAGACAAACAAACAGCCCCCACAAGGCAAGACAAAAAATAATTCCTCATAGACAGGAAAAGCCCTCAAGGCACCTATTACTACTCAAAAAACACAACAACTCTACAATAGTCCCTTGGAGTGGGGCCAATGCCAAATAGACAGAGGGAGAAAATGGAAAGGAGGGTAAACACTAGACCCTAACATTCACCCCCAAGAAAAGGATACTTACCTGAGACACCATGACAGAAGACATTGGAGACCTGACAAGAGTGAAAAAACACCCTTAATATAGTGTTGTAGATGTGGCCCCCCAGTCCAAGCACAGACAGGCAGTGGAAATCAGGAAAAAATGCAGGTTAGCAATTTTGAAATCCTCAGCTTAACAGGCACAGTTTTAAATTTGGGGGTTCTTCTAGTCACCAGGTAGCCCCAACTCGCTCAGCAGAATCACATCACTAAGAAGTAAATACCCAAATCAATTTTCTTCTTCCAAGAGTCTTCTGTGCCACTTCTGCTGTAATGGCACATCAATGACTAGGGAGTTGCTGCTATCCAGAATGTTCTTGTGCCCAAGATTCTGTACTGATTACAGTCTTGGGCAGTGCCATTTCCTCTAGTAGGGGGTGCAGATTATCCATATGTTCTGAATACCAATTGATAATGTGGAGCAATACAGTAAATAATCTCAATACTTCACTACAGATTACATCACAATTCTTTTTTATCAACTTATTAAAGAAAAAGCACAACATCAAGCACCTCATTGAGACCAAATTGTTGTACTGTGTTTAACTGTAGCCAGAATGAAGATTACCAATAATGATTTAGAGCTGGAGGTCAGAGTGGGTGAGTTTTAGAGAGCTTCTTTAATATGGTGGAAGCTGATCAGTGAGGAGGTGGGCAGACAACATTCTTTATGAGATGTGGAGCAGAGAACTGCAAGGTGATTTTGCATTTTTACTGGTGGGTATGGAAAGGAGCTGCTAGGTGAGGCTCAGGAAGGAAGACTCCTCTTGCAGATCTTGAACCAGCATCTCTGGAAAAGCAGGAAACATAGAAACATTGAAACATAGAAGCTGATGGCAGATAAGGACCACAAGGTCCATCTAGCCTGCCCATATGTGTGGTTTTGGGCAATGTTTACTTACAGCCTCTGTTCTTTCTGGCCTGAGTGCATTGGTCCCCACCTAACATCAAGGAGCCTTGGGAAGAGTGATGCTGAGGAGAGTCTGTCTCTGTGATGTACATGGCCTAAGTAGGGTCTTGCATAGCTGTGTGGTGCTGAGAGGGAAAACATTTTACTGGGCCAGTGGAGAGGAATGAATTGTTCTGCTTCGGGGGTATTTGGAACTTATAGGAGATCCTATTTATCTGTATTCTTAACAAATCAGGCAGCAGAGGGAGTACTGCATTCCTAATTGGGCTAGTTTGTGGCATGTAGCTGCGTATGCCCTGTGTTTTGGATAGTTTTGCAGAGAAGATCTGGAACATTTGAATGGTATAACCTTCCCAGCACAGCAGACCTCTTTCTCTGGACAGGAGAAGCATATTTTAGTTTTTTTGCTGGATATCTTAAAAATATGCATAGAATGGGCATAGGTCTTTCACCCTGATGAGATTTAGCAGCCAGGTAGCAGTGGGCATGCTCAATTTCCAGCAGTAGACAGTAGCATTCCGTAGCATTGGGTCAATTTTTAGAAGGTTGCAACATACAGACCCTCTGCCTCTTCAAGAAAATCCACCAGCCATATGTTGCTTTTGAGAGTCCTATTTTCAATATCGTCAACTTTTGCGAGTTGATATTGGATGTAGTAGTCTTGGTGTCTAAAGTAGTCTTGATGCGAGGAGCAGAGTTCCTCATTTTGCTCTATGTGTTGTCCAGCAGCTGATACTCTGTTCCCAATGATTCTGAGGTCATGATTTGTCTGAATGATAATGACTCTGATTTCAGCAGTGTCTTTGAGTTTTTGGGCTCACATTGCTGAAATATGTACTAGCTCAATGGAAGCCATAGCGGTGTGCCCTGATGAGTGAGCCATTAAGAAGTGCTTCTGATTAGTCATTTTAAGTTACTGGAAGAATTGTTCAGCTCGATAACAATCACACGTGATGCAAGCTGCAGTTTTGTTTTGCAGTCACGTTCTAGTTTGTTGTAATGGAGGTCTAGATCAACATGCAGCTACAGAGACAGTCAATTGTTTGAAGAAGATTGTTGCTTTCATTGGTTAAATTAAACTAGCATCTTATGGCATCATGTCTGATTTCAGAGAGGTTCAGCATTAGGTGGATGGCAGAAGTTCTTTCCTGATTACATAGGTAACTTTTAAGTGACCATTATGGTGCTAACTGGCCACATGCACCTAAAATGTGTTAGACATTCAGGAGGCACAGAGAAACAAACCAGTTAAAATTGTGCAGAGTCATATCCTTTCCTTAGAATAATTTCAGGAAAGCTGGTGAGTAGATAAACAGTATCTGACTTGTCAATGATTCACAATTACATTCAGTCCTTATTTTATCAGGAAGCAGGTGAAGGATTTCTAAAATGTAGCTCACAGTGAGATTAATTTATGTAGACACAGAACAGAAGTGGCTCTTGCAAACAGTTGAATTTAAATATATTTTCAAAAAAAAAAGTATGGCAATAACATGGTTGCACCTTACCAGGGTATATAGACAGTCCAGAATACACTCTGCAGGGCAGAAAGAGGTCAGCACTCCACAAGATACTTGCAATAAATAAGCTTTCACTTTATTAAATATTCAGCAGCTTAATGAACAAGGCAGAGGTTCATTCATCAATAGTGCATTCCATCTCAAATAGGTCCATAAGTGGTTCGACTAATGCCTTAGAAAGCATTTACCATTCTGAGGACCTAGCAGAACTAACGGCAAACAATGACACATTGCCATTAATGTTTCACCTTCACAAATGATGCCATCATCAGAACACGTGGTTTGAATTACTATGTTTTAAAGCAGACCAGTTAAAGTGATAGTGCAGTATATGAGATACAGCATACAACATACAAAGTCCAGGTGCTCATACAAAAGTGCTAGTGCTCAAATAAAGACCCAAGCAAAACTAATACATACATAAGAATGGACCTGAGAATGGCAATTGATTATATAAATACAAGTCAGCTTTGATACAGTCTCAGTTACACCATATTTTAATAGAGCATGGCAGTGCATTGTCACTTAAAAACAAACAGTGTAGGACAAACCATTTATTAACTGTGTAGCGCTGCTGTGGAAGGGTGTCTAGCTTCTTTAAAGTGTCTTGCAATGGCATAGCTTTGGTTGTTTGTGCAAATAGCTGTTTTATGTGCTTCAACATGTAGCATCTGTACTTGTTTAGTCTGGTGAACATTAAATATTCCACAGGGGCAAGTCAATATATACACGACACCTTCAGTGCTACAGTTTATGAAATTGTTGATAGTGTATCTTCTACCAGTATGTGGATGGGAAAAGTAACTCACATTTTGAGTGTTGCTGCAATGAGTACAATGTCCACATTTAAAATTTCTTATAGGTAGGTAGGTAGATAGGTAAAATCTTTGTTTTTATACAGGAAGGTATGCCATTTGACTTTGTCAGTCCAGTTCACAAGGCAGTCCTGTTTGGTATAGGTGGTTTTGGTAGCCAAGCCGTAGTGTTGTCTTTTTTTGCAATAATGTATGTACTACTATATCTTGTATATTTTGTCCTCTTCTTCATGCTATCCTAGGAACCTTACCACTAATATCATCACATGTTCTGTCTCCTTTTAAAACATTCTAATGTTTATTTATTTATTTGTATATTAAAATGCTTAACCAGGAGGGCACACTGAACAACAAGTTGCTTGTCACATGGTGAGACCTGGGGGGAGGGGTTACATAGGGTTTTGAAGGATGATCAGTTACAGTAGTACAGTATGTGGGTAATACAAACAATACAACATTGTAAGATTGAGCAACAGTTGGAACACACGGTATTGTACAATAAACAGTAGTGGAACATTGGGTAAATTACAATACATGTCCAAAATCATTCAAAAGAACGTATGAATGTACAAAACAGTAGTAATGCAATAGAATCATTTATAGTGCATGAGTGTACCAGGAGCAGGCTCGAGGTAGTACGCAAGTGCTGTTGGAGTAAAAAGGATGGGGTTAGGTTGTGCACATTGCTAACCCAGAAGGGCAGGTGGAGAAGAGAGGTGGGAGACGCAATATCTGAATATGAGGAGAAGGGGAAGCCATTTCCTGATTTCCCCTTTCAGGATGAACCTTGCCAGGGGAGGTCATGGTAGGAAGGCAGAAACTGAGGATAGGTATTAAGGTGGGTTAAAGTAGGAACAGTTGAGGGATAGGTTATTGTGTATGGTAATGTTTCTTGATAACGTTTCCAATCTTATCAGCTTGGGAAAAAAAGAACAAATGTAAATTCAAATGTATCACTTAGATTATCATTTGTGTTTTTATCAATTAGAGACCTTCTCTTTGTCTGTTTTGCATGTCTTTAGGCATTTTCCACAATATGTTCATTATATTTTGGTTCGGGAATCTCTTCGGGAATTTCTTGGTTACATCATTCAAAATCGCTGTCCGTAGAACAAGTGTGTTGTGCCTTCAAAAATTGTCCTTTAGGAATGTTACTGATTAAAGATTTTGGATGGCAACTATCTGCTTGCAAAATGGTGTTATGTGCACTGGATTTTCTACACATTATACATTGCAGTCATGTACCATGTTTAAAAATCAAAAGATCCCAAAAATGTATTTCATTTTTATTTCACTCCACTGTAAATCTAAGGCGCCTATTTGTAGAATTGATGTATTCTTTTTTTTTAGTACATTTTTATTCAGAAGTTTTACAGAGAGAGATCCGATGACAGCTTATGTTGTTTCACATTACAATAAATAAGAGTCAGGAAAAACATTTGTCACTTTTCAGGTATTGTCAGGATTTACATATCCTGAATATTAAAAATGTATAATTGCTAGATCACTGATAATCTTCCCAGTGGCAATCCCAGGTCTAGGTAAATTATTATTTCTCCCCTAGGGGATCAAATCTGATCTACGCCCAGACACCCACAACCACCATTTGGCCCAAAAAGCTATGCATCTCTGAACCTTCAAGTTAATATGAGATGACAAGAGCTCCATTCTATATATCTGATATGTAATGTCTTTCCATTCATGAATGGTTGGTGGGTCTCTTTGGAGCCATTTCCTCATCACAGCTTTATGTGCTGCAAGGAGCATAATAGCCAGCAAGAACCTGGGGTTACCCTTCCCAATCCCAGTAGGAAAATCAAAAATAAGTGCACATTCAGGTGTCAAAGTCGCTATTTCTGGGAACAGCTCCCTCAAAGCTCATTCTACCTCTCTCCAGAATGTCTCCAGGATTGTACAGCTCCAAAAAACATGTGTATGATTAGAAGTTTCCCTACATCCTCTCTAGCATTCTGATCCAACCCGAGCATCGAACTTTCCCACTATTTGTGGTGTTTAAAAGAATCTTATTAGACACTTCCAGCCAAACTTTCTCCAGATAGTTCTATGGATTGTTGAATATATCTGTTCCCACCTCTCTCTTCCTTCAAGTTATACCTAACTCTTCCTCCCACTGGTGCTGTGAGCATAATGTAATCTCTTTCTGCTATTTATTTAGGACTTGATAAGTCAGGGATATTATATGATTAGAGATGTCTAACTCTATCATGTTTTAATTATAATTCCCATCAATGGGTGTACCCCAGATCCCAGGAAATGCCTATCATATTCCTACAATAATTTCTTACCTGAAGAAATCTATAAAAATCTTGTTTCCTCAAATGGAATTTTTTTTTCCAATGTCTGGAATAGACAAAAATTCCCTGTTCATACTGTTGATAAAATCTGGTAAGTCCCAGGCATTGCCATCTTTTACAGGTGCAGTCTAGTCTGGTTGGGTCAAAACTTGGGTCTTCGGTGGTTCTTTGTAAGAGGTTTACTATAGGGTCTTTAGTTTTTTTAATTATTGTTCTCCAGATTCGCAAAATCTGTCTAGTTTGTTTAAATCTGATCTCCCTTTCTAATTTAGTATAATCTGTCCAAACAGGAATTTCTCTTTCTCCACTGTCTGGTTCCCCTGTTCTATCTCCTTCAAATGTGGGTCCGCCCTTTCATCTAGCCAATGTAGTATATGTGATACTACCACAGCCTGCTCATATTGTTCTAGATTTGATAAGGCTAGCCCCCCCCCCCTTGTTCTTGAATAATTTCAGTGTCTTATATATGATATTTGGCTTTTTACCTTGCCATAAGAACCTAGAAATCATACTGTTCCATTTTGTAAAGTCTTTCTTTGATGGAAAGACAGGGAGAGTCTGGAAAAGGTACAGAAACCATGGATCTATGTTCATTCTTATAACATCAATTCTTTGGTTCAAAGAAAGGGGTAAAGGGTCCCATCTCTGGAAGTCCTCTCTAATGGAATAAATGAGTGGAATATAGTTAGCATCATGTATATTATGAGTTTCATTTGCAAGATTTATCCCTACATATCTAAATGTATTAATTTTCCATTGCAATGGAAACCTAGTCTGAATCTCTGTACTAGGTTGATAAAAGTCAGTACTTCCGTTTTCCTTGTATTTAATTTATATCTTGAGAGAGATTCTAAATCTCTTAAAAGAGAGAACAACTTCGGCAAGGAAGTCTCTGGTTTCGTTAAATATATTTACAGGTCATCTGCAAAAAAAGGCCATTTTGTGTATGGTACAGTATCTAAATAATCTACTCCTGTAATTTGTGTGTTTTCCTGGATGGCTTGGGTTAAGGGTTCTACATATAAAGCAAAAAGGAAGGGGGATGGGGCAACTCTGATGGGTACCTCTGTTTAGGGAAAAACGGGTCGAGTGTGAACCATTCACTTTTATCATGGCCTGTAGGGAGGTGTATAGTCATCGAATTATATTCAAAAAGAGGTAGGAAAATTTAATTTCATCATTGTGTCTCTCAGAAATCTCCATAAGACCCTGTTGAATGCCTTCTGGGCATCCATGCTCAGAAGGATAGAAGGGGGTTGTTCCCTTTGCACTACTTCCAAAATGAACACTGTTTATTTAATGTTATCAGCTATTTGGTGCTATATTATAAAGCCTGCTTGATCTTTGTTAATGATATGTGGCAATATGCTCTCCAACTGTTTAACCAATATTGCTGTAAAATATTTATAATCCTGGTTAAGAACTGATATGGGGTGATAGGATTCACAGTTTAATGAATCTTTATCTGGTTTGAGTATTGTGGCTATAGTAGCATATTGCCAGCTATTTAGGGTGGGAGAGGTATTCTCCTGTATTGCATTAAACAATTTAATTAATGGTGGAAGTAATGCTTTCCAGAATGTTTTATAGAATTCTGCAGTATGTCTGTCTGGGCAGGGGCTTTTGTTTGGTTTGGAATTATGAAGGGCAAGGTCTATCTCCTAAGAAGTAATTAGTCTAGTAAGGGAATTACATTGTTCCTCTGTAATTTGGGGTAACTGTATATTTGTAAAAAAATCCTGATACCTGTCTTTGTCCAGTTCCTGAGGTTGATTATACAATTTTAAATAAAATTCCCTAAATCCCTCGAGTATGTCTTTAGTTTTACTCAATATTTTAGGTTATGTAGGGTGTTTTATTTTAGTTATTGTTGAGGATGCTTGTTGTTTTCATAATCTAAAGGCCAAGACCATAGCAGCTTTACTACCCCCCTCATAATATCTTTATTTCACATACATCAAATCTTGTTCTGTCTTTTGATTTAATAGATCTTGTAACTGGATCTTAACCTGGTTATCTGTGTAGTCGTAATACTACCACCCTCTGCATGTAATTGTTGTAATCTCTCTAGCTCTTTTCCTAATTCTTGCTGCTTCCTAACTCTCTGTTTCTTTTGATGGGTTGCCTATGCAATAATCTCCCCCAGTAATACTGATTTTAAAGTATCCCATAGTGTTCCTTCAGGCACTTCTGTCATTCTGTTCTCTTGTAAAATCTGAGGAATCCATTGCCTGACTTTTTCTTCAAACTGTTTATCCTTAATGAACACATTATTAATCCTCCACTGTCTCACTGTAAATTCCTGTTCTGATTCTAGTTCCAAAGCAATTATAGCATGGTCTGATAAATTAATTGGTGAAATGGATGCATTATGTATTATATCCAAAGATTCCATATCTACCAAGAGATAGTCAATACGTGAATAAGTATTATGGACCCCGAGAAGTGCATGTAGCTATGAGATGTTGGATAGCAGTGTCGCCATGAATCTATTAGGGCCAAGTCTTTTATTAGCCTCCTGCCATGTTTCTGCCCTCTTGTAGCCCTGAGTGGATTAGGGTTAGAACTATCCTGTGAAGGATTCATAAGGAGGTTTAAATCTCCACCCAGCACCAGTACCCCCTGTTTGAATGTCATGATTTTATCAAAGATGGTCTAATAGACCATGCCCTCTGAACCTGGAGGAACATACACACTTCCCATTGTGTACATCTGTCCCTCCCAGTTCCCTCTAATCAAAGCCAGCCTGCCTTCACCATCCTGGTATGATTCCTGAATTTGAAATGCTGAGGACCTTGGAATAAGAATTGCAGATCCCCTCTTTCACCCCCTCGCATGTGCACTAGCCACTATATCTGACATCCCATACCTAAGCAGTTTCTGTTGCTTGTCATTGGATAGATGCATCTCCTGGAGGAGTATTACCTGGGGGGGGCATTTTTTCAAGATGGGAAATTATTTTGGATCTTTTTATAGGATTACTCAACCCATTGACATTCTGGGATACCACTCTGAGGAGCTTCTTATTCTTGGACATCTACATATACTAGATAATAATTCTCTTCTCCCATTCTTTCACCTTTATTATACTGCATTTCTTTCCCATTACTTTTCCCCCAACTTTCCATGATTTGTCTTTCTCCATGTTACCCTATTTTCATGTCTCATCTGCCTGTTATTCTCTTTAATGTCTTGGTATCTCTTTTTTTTAACCCCCCCAAGTCCCCAAGTAACACCCCCTTCTCTAATAACTATGTAGAGAGTGACTTCCAGTGTCAGAAATATCTCTGACAAGGATGAGGTATTCTTTCGAAGGTGGGCTACTTGCCTTACTCTGTAGATCTGCCCGGGAGGTTGCACATATCCCCCATAATACAACAAAAATCAAAATTGGACTATAGCCAAAGCTCCTGTTTGGTAGTCTGGCCCATTAAAAAAAGAACTTAAATAAAGAATAAAGGCACAAATGTAATATATCTCCAAACTGAGGTAGTTAGTACAGGTGCATAACTCTGGTCCCTTTATATCTCTTTCTCCTGTGCCCTCCCAGTGTATACTCATAAGGAACTATGTAAAAATAAAACATTCAGTCCTTGTCATTGCATATATGTCTTCGAACTTTGTGTCCCCCTTCAAATTATATAATTAAATCCTATTGATTCATTATATAGCAAACTCAGAGTTGAAGCAGTCTCTTTCCTTCCAGAATTAGTCAAGATTGCCCCTTCTAGATAAAGTTCCCATGGCTCTCAGACCCAGGGGTTGCGTGCCTCCTGGTGGTTATTGCCTATAACCATTGCCTTCCCCTAACACTGGGATGCAAAAGTGTCCTTTTCCAGCATGCTTCCTAAGGTCAGCAAGTCTCCCCTCCCATCCCTGCAGCTCATATGGGTTGCTCCAGATCCAGTCCAGAGCCCCCCCCGGGATTCCACCTCAAGACCCAGAGTAAGCCTTCCTAATTTAGACCGCCATGCCATTGCCCTCCGAAGGTGCCCCATTATTTGCTAAGGTATTTAACAATCTGATACATCAGACACCATGGGTGTGCCCGCCCTCTGAGAATCCCAATATCATTTGGACCTGATTCTTAAGTAGAAAGTGAAGGCCAGCTACCTGACCATCCTCCCTACCCTGTAGTCATTTCCTGGTGTCTGAATTAGGGCACTTTAGCATTATTCCAGTGGACAACCTGACCCTTAGATTTGTTTTGGTGTACTTGGTGGTAATGCACAATGGAGGCCTCTTTTCCACCAGCTCAGCTCTTTCAGGGCCCACATTTATAATAGAGCCATTTGTGTACTTCCCTGTGGGGTATGTACCCCCCAAACCCAGTCCAGAGCTCCCCCCGAAGCCACAGTGTTACATAGGCAGGGGACCCATTTCTCCTCATGCTAGTTTGCCTCCTCACCAGGGCACTGCACTCTGACCCATAGACCTACTCACCCAAAGGGAACAGTCATTTTATGTTAGTGGCAAATTGACCCAGAACTTTCTTGATCTCATTGAGAACTGCTTGCTGAGAGTCCTTCCCCATTCGCTTGTCTTTACTCAGTCCCAAGTCCATATTATTAAGCCTCCCCAGGAGTTTGGATGGTAATTCAAATCCTCTCTGTCTCAAATCCTCCATCATACTCATCACCATATCATAAGTGACTTGGCCATTAGGTTATTGTATCATCAGTCTCGAGGGGTAAGATGTGTGGAATTTTAACTTAAGATGTCTAAGGATTGGAAATAGGGGCACATACTCCCATCTTCTCTGCATTGTAACTCTCACATAATCATTATCAAAGAAGAGTCATTGCTTGCCTAAAAATACTTTTCCCATAGTCCATGCCTTCTTAAGTATTTCTTTTGTGTGAGAACTCTGGAATCAAACAATTACAGAACAGGGATGTGCCTCCAGTCCTGACAGCTTGGGGTTGAGTGCACGGTAAGCCCGCTCTGTCCCCATGGGGAATTCTTGTTCTAAATCTAGCACTTCTCTCAACATGTTCTCAATTAATCCCCTCATGTCTCTCCTCTTGCTGTTCTCCGGTATTCTGTAAATCTGAATATTCTGGTGTCTCTGTCTATTATCTGCATCTTCCTGCCACTCCCCTAGGGCTTTGGTTATGTCAAGAAGCTGAGTTAGTGTAGATTGAATCTGGGAAGTCTATGAGGCAGCTCCGCATTAGCCTGCTCCAATGTTACTACCTGGGATAGTAAAGTTAGCATATCTGCACAGAGAAGGTCATGGTCTGATTGAAAGTCTTGGAAATCTTCTTTAATATCTTACAGGTCTGTTAGTATTCTGTCCAGTTTATCATTCAGGATGATATCTTTGGTTTTGGTTTTTTTGTTAGCTGATTTTTTGCCTGAGGATACCATCTGGGCCTGCAACAACTCTGAGGTCTCCAAGTCTGATTTTTCACCTTCCAATTTCTCTTCTTCGATCAGCAGTACTGCAAATCTAGTTTTAGTTCCCTTTCATATATTTTAAACCATCTGTATAAATTTCTCCGTTGACTACCTTTTTTGATAAGATTTATTTTTAACAAATTTGGGATGGAGTAGGAACGGAGCTCTGAGCTTAGGCTGCCATTAGCTCCAGAGCTGCACCGGAAGTCAGAATTGATGTATTCAATTAATAAATCAAGGCCATTTTCAGAACCTCTCCACACTAAGAAACAATCATCTAGGTAATGCTTCATTGTTAAAATGTTTTCATGAAATTAATTGTTTAAATCATATATAAAAACCTTCTCCTATTCATCCACATACAAATTAGCCAGGTTGGGGGACAAATGTAGTACCCATACTGGTGCCTTTGTTTTGTGTATTGTATTTTGTTAAAAATAAAAAATAAAATTCTATTCTAGAACAGTTCTGGGACAGTTTAAAATGAAAGTGCTGGAAGAGGTGACATTGGCTGGTCTATTTTGACATAATTTAACAATTTCTTCGAGACCCCCTTCATGGAGGATATTTGTGTATAGACTCCTGACATCAATGTGGACAAGTAAACCAGACTCATGTCTTTCTATTGTATTAAGCAGTGTGCAGATATAATGTGCATCTTGTACAAACAATGGAAGTGGGGGCACATATGTTTAATGTGTTGGTCTACAAACTAGGACAATGGTTCCATAGCTGCACCAATAGAAGACACCATTGATCTGCCAGGGGCTGGAACTTTATTTTTCTATAATATGGGGAGTAGGTATAATGCAGGTTTTCTTGTTTTTTCCACTATTAAATAAGTGGTTTCTTTTTCTGTAATCCACTGATAGTTAACAGCTTCTGATACGAGTATTTGAATATGTCTCTTTATTAGTGTAATGTGGTCATGCTCTAACTTAGAATAGAAAGCAATGTCTTTGAGTTGTCTATTAGCTTCACTTATGTAGTCATTAAGATCCCAGGTGACTATTGCTCTCCCTTTGTCAGCTGAAAGTATAATGATGTCATTCATATCCTGTAGTTCTTTTAAAGCTTCTATTTTGATTTTACCTGTATTTTGAATGATATTCCTGTAATGATATTTCACTAGCTCATCCACTTCTCTTTCAACTACTTTGATATATACTTGTAGAGCAGAACTGGAGGCAGGGAAGGGGGGAGATGGTGAATTTATTTCTTAAACCAGAGTTATAATCAAACTTTGGTTAACTGTAAGATAAAATTATTTCAGTTTAAGTTGCTAAAAAAAACTTTTGCAAGTCAGTTTTGATGTGAAAACAACAAAAGCTACGCCATTGCAAAACACATTAAAGAAGCAAACATCCCTCCACAGCAGTGCTTCAGTTGTATGGCATTAAAAAAGTTGAAATGGATTCGAGAGGCGGCAGCTTGAAAAATAAATTACTAAAAAGAGAAGCCTTTTGTATCGTGACTTTGGATGCCATTAAACCTTGTGGACTCAATGAATCTGTTTTGCTTCACAGTTTATAAATGTTTTGTCCTACACTGTTTGTTTTTAAGTGACTGCTCAGTGCAGGAAGGCTGTGGCTAAGGCCAATGGGATGCTGGCATACATTGCATGGGGATCCTGCCCTGTACAGGTCCTTGGTCAGGCAATATTTGGAGTACTGCGTGCAGCACTAGCATCCATAGCTGATGAAGGATATCAGGCTGCTCAAGGTGGTGCAGCATAGGGTGACAACAATAATACAGGGGATGGAAGGCAGAACCAATGAAAAAAGCTGAGACACTTGAGTTTGTACACCTTGGAGGAGAGAAGGGATCAGGAATATGACTGAAACTTTCAAATATTTGAGGTGAGGTGGGTCAAAAAATCTGGCACAGAGAGGTTGTTTAAGCTGAGGAAGCAAAGGGACAGAAGGAGGAAGTAGGCTGTAGGTTAACTAGGATCTGCAGCTTATCCGTTAGGTAGGAAAATGGGCAGACTAGGTGGGCCAAGCGGTCCTTATCTGCCGTCAAATTTTATGTTTCTATGTTTCTAAGAGGGCACAGGCTAAGACTGAAGGATGGCAGATTCAGGAGGGAGATAAGGAGGCATTATTTCACTGAGATGGTGGTGTCGAAATGGAGTGCTCTACCAGAGGAGGTGATGATATGAAGGATGGCAGGCAGTTTCAAAAGAGCGTAAGACAAGGCAAGGGGGGCTGGGTAAACAATGCTGAGCAATTTCTGAGGGTGAGAGGGAGAATTGGGGGTCGGCAGCTGCAGTACAGGAGTGCTAGCTGTGCATTCAAGCAGACTTGATAGACTGTGAGGCCTGTTTCTGCTGGCAAGTTTTGTATGTTCGTATGACAATGCACTTCCGTGCCCTATTAATATATTATGTAATTAAGCCTGTGTTAATGCTGACTTGTCCTTATGTAATGAATTGCAATCCTCAGCCCCCTGCTTATGTATTTATTAGTTTTGGTTTATGGGTTCCTTATTTATTTTTTATTTGCTTTTTATTGCTTGGGTCTTCATTTGAGCACTAGCGATTTTGTACTGTATGAGTACTTGCACTTTGTATGTTGTATGCTGTATCTCATATACTGCATTATCCCTTTAACTGGTCTGCTTTTAAACATAGTTTGTAATTCATCCCACATGTTCTGATGAACACATCGATTGTGACGTTGAAACGTTAACGGCCATGTGAGATTGTTTGACATTGGTTCTGCTGGGACTGCGGAATGGTAAATGCTTTTTAAGGCATTATTTGAACCAGTTATGGACCTATTTGAGATGGAATGCACTATTGATGAATAAACCTCTGCCATGGTCTTTATGCTGCTGAATATTTAATACAGTGGAAGCTTATTTACTGCAAGTATCTTGTGGAGTGCTGACATCGTGCTGCCCTGCAGAGTGCATTCTGAGGTTCATTTAAATTTGTCCCTGAAGTGCTGACCATGTTGCTGCCTGACCCCAGATTTCACTAATTGGATGTCATTTCAGGAGGATATGATGTTGCCACTCAGTCTCCATTAGCTGCAGTGGCACATTCAGAGAAGACTCCACACATGCTGGGGCATACATTTGGCTTGACTGATTATCTTATTCTTCATTAGCCTTTAATATAAAACAAAATCATTGTTTGTGTAATCTCAAAAAAGATGGCATGAAGAGAAAAAACAGGAGTATGATCCCTAGTTTATTATTGTTTAAATATGTATTTATGCATGTTTCCTATGTAAGTAATAATACCCAACAGAGTGGGCTGTATTGGGCTATACCGGACCGTCCAGGGGTGTAATGAGGCCTGATACCGCAGGCAGAGGGCATTATAGACCCTGGAATGTCCAATATAGCCCAATACCACCTACCCTGGAGGGTATTATTGCACTTAGAAAATGGGTACTGTAAATAAAAATAAGTTTAATAAAACAAAAGTTAATAAAAAGTTGGCTTAACATAAGTTTTGTCATAAAATAGTTCCTCTTCCTGGTTTAGAATGATGAATTTGTTTTTTCTTACTTTGAAGTAGGGACTTTTATCTCTCTAGCTAACTCAATTGTATGGCTACATTGAGGGGAGGGTTGTTACAGAAGGTGTTAGGGGAGGAGAAAGAGGAGCTCGAGAGGGGGGCAGGAGTAGATGAAATGGCTGAAGGAAAATCTTTTAGAACTTAACTGAAATTCAGAGTATGAATATTAGTTTAGAAGGTTAGAGCCAGGAAAAGTGTGATGCTTGCACACCACGTAATTTAAACTGGAGTACAAAAATCAGGCAATAATCCAGACTTTCTAACAATGACAGAAAAATAAAAAGAGTGTTTAAAATCTATAAAATGCTTAGAATCCTTTTAGAAGGCTTAGGAAAAAAGAACAATTAATGCAAGCAGGAACTCTGGCTGGCTAAACTGACCAAACCCAACACATACAGGAAAAAAGTGGCAGGTTTGAATCCTGTGGCATTTCAGTCTTGCTTGATCCACTTGTTCTGTACCTTGTTTGTTGCGGGGGGGCATGTGGGCTTCTGAGATTTTTTGCCGAACTGCAGAGCAATGGTTCAGCACAGGGCTCGTGAGCGGCAGTGTGCAATGGTGGGATCCTGGCTGAATCGAAGGCTGTAATCACTGGGGGATCTGGTTTGTTGCTGGGAAGGCGAGCAGGTTTCCGAGATTTTTGGCTGAGCCACAGAGCTGCAGCTCACCAAAGGGCACCTGAGCAGCAGAGGGCAACGGTGGGATCCTGGCCCGATCAAGGGCTGTAATCACTGGGGGACCTGAAATAGGATGAGAGGGGATACATCAGTATTGTTGTTATTTTTTTTTTTCATTACATTTCAATGTAACACAATGCAGTTGGTGAATATGCCACAAGTAGGACGCGCAATGCAGTCGTTAGATTTACAGTGAGCAGCACCCGAGGTGAAAGGTCAGAAGGTGCAGCTCCAGGGAACTGAAATGAAGCAGCAATAAATGTAAAGATTACAAGACTTTTTTGGGGGCCCTGACAATAAGGAAGACAGGCAGTGCTTACTGTCTAGGATTGTGTGTCACGGTCTCTTGGTAAGCGAGAGAAAAAATGTCAGACTTTTAAAAATGAAATGCAAGGGTTTAGCCAATTACAGATCAGGCTGGGCAGTTTGATTCTTGTAATGGGAGTTGGTTGGGCTGGTACTTTTAATAGTCGGGCGTCTGTTGTCTAATAGATGCCCAGCTAGAGAAGTGTCTCAGCCAATCAGAAGGCTGAATTTCTTTTACCCATTTTCTAATACACCCTTACTTGTTCTTATGTGAGGCACCCAGAGCCTCCGGGAATGGGCACCATATAAATAAACTTTTTCTTGCTTAATTAGAAACTTCAGAAACAGTAGTGCAAGGCTTACTCACCCTAAAGTTACGCAAGTGCCCCTGTGAGATGATTGTTATATCTATATAGCAATTTAGGAATCTGGGAGTGTGAGAGAAACCTCTCCTCTCCTTACCCATCTTCAAGGAGTTTAATTTCACTGGATCTCCTTAAACATTCACGATGGAAGGGTATCAGCAATTGAGGTAAATTAACCCTTTCACAGTTCACTGGGCTTCACACATCAAAAACTATCATGTTCGTGTAGAAAGTGCCAAGCTGCAAAAAGCTGATCATGATGGCAAAGAACCCTCTTGAAAGTAATACTCTCAGATTAGTTGCCATTTAACTTGTAACTCTAGGGCAATTTTCCTGTGTTTTCCTGTAGATAATATTATGTCCTATGAAAGCCAGATTGCACTGTTTTCCTCTGTAACCACTCCAATACTATGGAAGCAATTTCCCTTTGAATGTCTCCATTTCCATGTAAATTACAGGGATCATTGTAAATCTGTGAGCCCTGAAAATGTTTGAACAGCCAAGAAACAGAAAGGCTCCTCAAATGTAGAGCTACATGGAGTAGAAGCCAGAGGTCTTAAAGCTTGCTTTTCAGTGGTTGGCACAATAGAAAAAGTCTAGAGAGGTGTGCTGGCAGGTTCAAGTGAGGAAATGTGCCTCAAGGACAGCATCACTGCTTGAGTGCTACACAAAAATATGTATGTTTGTGAAGGATAATACCAGTGGGAGACTAGAAGGGCAGGCCGTGGTGGTGGTTGTTGACATGGATTTTCCTCTTTTGGTGGGTATCAAGAGCAGGATTAGTCAGTTTGCTGATGATACCAAGATGGGAGCAGTGGTGGATGACCAAGGGGGGTGGCAGGGGTTGTAGGAGGATCTGACAAAGCTGGAAACCTGTCCAGACACCTGACAACTGGGGTTCAATGCCAAAAAGTGCAAGATGATACATTTTGGGGCAAAGAACCCAAAAACGAACTACTAGCTGGGTGGAGTACAGTTCGCCATGATTGGGGGTAATCATAACAGGGTCAATGAACAACTTGGCACAATGTAGGAAGGTGGCTGCAAAGGCTAATAAGATGCTGGGCTGTATTGCCAGGGGTATATCCTCAAGGTGGGGAGTTATTCTGCCATTGTATAGATCAGTGGTAAGACCGCACCTGGAATATTGTGTGCAGTACTGGCGGCTGTACATGAAGAAGGACATTAATTTGCTGGACGGGATACAATGCAGGGCAACAAAAATGATCCAGGAGCTGGGGGATTTACCATATAAGAGCAGACTGAGAGAGCTGAACATGTACTCACTGGAAGAGAGGAGGGACAGGGGAGATATGACTGAAACCTCTAAGTACATGACAGGCATAAACAGGATGGAGAAGGAGAGACTTTTCAAAGTGAGAGAAGGGGCCAAGATCAACACAGATACATAGAGTCAGTCTATCTATCTATCTATCTATCTATCTATCTATCTATCTATCTATCTATCTATCTATCTATCTATCTATCCTGCATATCAATATATATATAGTATTAGATATATATATATATTTCAGAAAGTATTCACCCCTCCCCTTGGATTTTGTCACATTTCATTGTGTTACTACCAGAATGTTTAATGCATTGAAATTATTTATTTCCCCCTTGATTCACACAACATACTCAACAATTTAAAGGGGCAAAAATATTTTTATTGTGTAACAAAAATGTATGAAACAATAGAAAATGAAATATCTTGTTTACTTAAGTTTTCACCCCCCTGAGTCAATACTTTGTAGAAGCACCTTTGGCAGCAATTACAGCTTTGAGTGTTCTTGGGTATGTCTGTATCAGCTTTGCACATCTGGATTTGGGGATTATCGTCCATTCTTCCTTGCAGATTTGCTCAAGCTCTGTCAAGTTGGATGGGGAGCATTGGTGAACCACAATCTTTAAGTCTTTCCACAGATTCTCAATGGGATTTAAGTCTGGGCTTTGGCTGGGCCACTCAGGGACATTGACCTTCTTGTTCTGAAGCCACTCCAGTGTTGCTTTGGCTGTATGCTTGGGGTCGTTGTCCTGTTGGAATGTAAATCTTCGCCCCAGTCCAAGGTCTATTGCCGACTGATGCAGGTTCTCCTCAAGGATGTGCCTGTATTTGGCTCCATTCATTGTTCCCTCTATCCTGACAAGTGCCCCAATCCCTGCCACTGAAAAGCATCCCCATAACATGATGCTGCCACCACCACGCTTCATGGTAGGGAAGGTGTTACACAGGTGCTGAGCTGTGTTCGGTTTGCACCAGGCATAGCACTTTGCATTCAGGCCAAAGAGTTCAATTTTTGTTTCATCAGACCAGAGAATCTTTTGACACATGGTCTCAGAGTCTGCCACTTGCCTTCTTGCAAACTCCAGGCATGCTATTATGTGTCCTTTTCTCAGGAGTGGCTTCCGTCTAGCAACTCTTCCATAGAGGCTTCATCTGTGAAGTGCTGCAGAGATTGTTGTCCTCTGGACAGGTTCTCCCATCTCAGCCATGGAACTCTGTAGTTCTGTCAGGGTGGTCATTGGGTTCTTGGTCACTTCCCTGACCAAGGTCCTTCTTGCCCGGTTGTTCAGTTTGGGAGGATGGCCTGCTCTAGGAAGAGTCTGGGTGGTTCCATAATCTTTCCATTTCCTAATGATGGACTTGACTGTTCTTCTAGGAACTTTCAACACCCTAGAAATGTTTTATACCCCTCCCCAGATCTATGCCTCCTCACAATTCTATCATGGAGTTCTATGGACAGCTCCTTGGTCTTCATGGTAGAGTTTCTCCTCTGACATGCACTGTCAACAGTGGGACCTTATATAGACAGGTGTATTTCCTCTGAAATCATCTCAACCATTTGAACTGACCACAGGTGGACTCCATTCAAGTTTTAGAGGGATCTCACAAGGAAATTGGATGCACCTGAGCTCAATTTGGAGTGTCATAGCAAAGGGGGTGAATACTTATCAAATCAAGACATTTCAGGTTTTTATTTTAAATTACATGTACAAAAATTTCCAGAAGCTTCATTCCACTTTGACATTATAGAGTAATTTGTGTAGATAGGTGACAAAAAAATCCCATATAAATGTATTTTAATTTGAGTTTGCAACATCACAAAATGTGGCAAAATCCAAGGAGGGGGGTGAATACTTTCTGAAGGCACTGTGTATATATATATATATATATATATATATATATATCAATCAATTAATCAATCAATCAAAGTCTTTATTTAACCAGGGGGTTACCGTTGAGCAAGCTCATTTTCAAGGTGGACCTGGGTTTGTTAACAAGGAACAAGGGCCAATACCCCCCCAGAGGCTCTTCGACTCGCAGTCACCTCCTCTATCCTGTCCCTAGTGGACTATGGACTGCTGGTGTATGGTGTTGCTGATCAGACCACACTCCATAAAATTCACACCACTCTGAATAAGGCCTGCATGTTAATTACTGGGGCACCTAGGCTAACACACACCTGTCTACTGTGCGCTAAAGCGCTGGTACTTGATCTTGATGAGGGCCTCAAATATCTGACCTGTACCCTTACAAAAAAGACCCTCCTTGGGCTATCCCCACCTGGATTGACCACCTCCATCCTCTGCTCTGTCCCACTAGTTCATACTCAGACCTCTGGGAAAACCTCTCTTGTTATCCCTAGAGCTAGGACCTCTCACGGCCAAAGAGCCTTCAGCTTTGGGGCCCCCTCCTAGTTCAACACACTGCCCCCCTCCATCTCCGAAGCCTCAACTATATCGTGCTTCAAAACGTCCTTATGGAACCACCTTGTTAACACTCGAAGCTGTATTTGCCACTAGTCAAAGCCGTACCCAATACTAATGACAAAGCTTACTACTAAGCTGCTAAGGACAACATAACTCTGGTATTGTTTGCATGAATCCTACCTGTACCAGTTTGTTTGTATCTATGTCTTAAGCTACTGTTATACTGTGTTATACTGTTATACTGTGTATTTTCGTTTGTCTTACTGTGACAAGGTACCTTTGTAAATGAGCCTATGGCTCAAAGGTTTTCCAAACTGCTGTCTAAATAAATAAATATACATGGGATGCAACACACAAGAAAATAGTAATAATACAAATAAAGTGAGATACAATAATACAGTATATACAAAGTATCAGCAGGTAGCATTGACAGTAGTATATGTTTGGAACAGAAGATACAGCTAGTTTTGGGTAGGACACAATTTTTCTTAAAAGTAAAGAAATATACATATCAGGAGCACTGAACACAAATAAAAGCTAATATAAATAGATATATAGTGATACTGTATGGAGAATGTAAAGCTGGAACCAGGGTCAAAGGAATGTTGAAGGGACAGATATGGGGGTAGAAAAAAGGGAGAGGGAAGAGTCGATTATAGATGTGATCAGTCTTTTAACATTAGTAATTAAAGTGTGCTTGGACTTAAAGGAGTCACTATTTAGGGTAGACAGGCACAGGACTCCTTATTATGATGTAGATATAGAGATTTAAAAGCTGCTAGGCTGATGGAGTGAGTTAATTTCAAAGGTTTTTGCAGCTTGTTCCACAGTTGAGGAAGCACAAAGCTGATGGCTGCTCTGTCAATGTGAGATTTTGCTTTGTAAACATAAAGGTAGAGATATGAGGTGCTTCTCAGGGCATACTTCCCCAGAGTGCACAAAGGTAAACAGACAGAGATATACTGGCACAGTTTATTTGAGATAGCTTTGTATGTCCAAACTGCAGCATTTTTTTGCCATCTGTAAGCAAGGGATGACCATCCCACTGCCGTGTACAATGCACAGTGGTGGGTTGAATATGGAAGACCTGTGATAAATCTTATGGATCTGTGATAAAGTGTATTGAGTTTGGCTAGGGTACCTGCAGGTCCCTGACTATATAGAAAGTCTGCGTTGTCTAATAGGGAAAGAAAGGTAGTTCGAACCAGTTTCAATTATCATCTCTTGTGAGGAGCTTATTAATCCTAAAGAACAGACCAAGTCTTTGTCTAAGTTTCTTTGCCAGTTCTTCTAAGTGATTTGTGAAAGTAAGTCTATGGTCTGACCAGACCCCCAGGTACTTGAACTTTGTTACATAGTACAACTGCTCACCTAGAATGGTAGTAATCTGCGGGAGTGTCCCAGCAATTGCAGGATTTATTGCATTTTGAAGGGGTGAGAGGAACATTGCTTTGTTGTTTTTTTTTGCATTTAAGAGCAGTTTCTGGTTTATAAACTGATGTTGCAGTAGATTAAATTCATTTTGAAAGGCTTTACGGGCTGCTTCAGGTGTGGGGCTACTAGCATAGCATACCGTATCATCTGCAAATAGGTGTATTTGTGCTTCTTTGATGGGGCATCTACATTGTTAATATAAATGGTGATGAGCAAGGGACCAAGAATGGAACCTTGCGGTACACCCCTCAATGGGGGTTGATGGACAAACTTCCCCTTCTGCCTTTACTTGTTGAAGTCATCCTGAGAGGTAGTTGGAGAACCATTTAAGGGATAGGGAATCCAAACCAATGTTCTGGAGGGATGACAGAAGCAGTCTGTGATCAATGGTATAGAACGCCTTGCCTAGGTCCAAGAAAATGGCGCAAAGTTTTTTTTTCTAATTCAAGCTGCCAGTCGTTTGTCACCTTGGCTAGACCAGAGATTGTACTGTGCTATGCTCTAATATTGTAACGGGTTGAGCAATTTTTCTGATTCCAGGTACTTCTGAAGCTGGGAGTTCACTATTTTCTCCAGCATCTTTGACAAGATTGGAAGCAGGGAGACTGGCCTGTAGTTATTCAGGTCACTAGGATCTCCTGACTTAAACAAAGGGACCACAAGTGCATTTTTTCAAATAGGTGGTAGGTCACCCTGGGACAAGGATAAGTTGAAGAGATGAGTAATTGGGACTGCGAGAACACAGTAGCCGACCTTTAAGAAGTACGGGTCAATGAGGTCAGCCTCATCACTTTTCCTAGTGTCCTGCTGAAGGAGAAAATCTTCGACTTCTTTCAGAGAGGTAGGCTGCAGAGAGAAGGATGGACTGGGGATGGGTTTTTCTTGTGTATCCAATCTAAGTTGTTGGCGGAGGATATTCGTGGGAGAGGAGTCAAAGGCTAGCCCTGCAGTGGCAAAATGATTATTGAGAGCATCGAGTATAGACGGTCTTTCAGAGATGACAGTATTGTTGATCAATAATTTAGTAGGTAAGGAATTTACAGTCATGTGACCTTCAATGTCTTTGATTGTCTTCCAGAATTTGGAGGCATTTCTTGAGGAGCTCTCCAGCTGAGAGCGGTAGAAATTAGTTTTGGCTTCTCTGACCATTTTGGTTCAGAGGTTCCTCGCCCTCCGGAAAGAATTCCAGTAATTTATTAAATGAGTTTTCCTAGCAGTTCTCCAGAGTACATCCCTACTCCGCAAAGCATCTTTCAGGTCTTCTGTAAACCACAGACAGGATTTGTTTCTGGCATGAACTTTTACTATTGGAGCATACTTGTTGAGAGCCTCTAGCACAATTTCTGAGAAAATATCATAAGCCGCAGTCAGGGACTTGGCTAGATAGAAGTCCTGCCATCGCCTGGAGTCTCTTAGGTCTGATATATACCTATGGAGATCAAAGTTGCATATGCACCTTTTAAAGGAGAATTTTGGCACAGTTGTGGATTTAAGAGTGGATCTTACACACTCCATGAAGCAATGGTCACTAATATCAGAGAAAAACATGCCAGCATGGGAGAATAAATGGGGTTTGTTAACTAAAATGATATCCAAGAGAGTACTGTTATTAGGGTTGAGCTTTTTAGGATGAGTAGATTAGTTTATTAGCTGTGACAACCCAAGGGAATCACAGAACATTTTAAATGGGGTGGATGCACTGGACAGCCAGTCTAAGTTGAAGTACCCTAGTATGATACACTCTAAAGAAGCTGAACCCAGGATGTTTTCGAGATGTTTTAACAACTGTAGTCCAGCTGATGGGGGACTGTAGCATCCTATTATACATAATGAGACACCGGTGGCAATTTCAATCTTTAATGACAAGCTTTTGAATTCTTTTGGGACAGAGGTTGAGTCAATTATGGAGGCAGGGAATTTATCTTTGATGTAAATAGCTACCCCACCACCACTGGTTTGCCTGTCAGCACTGAACAAAGAGTAGGAGGACTTCATTGTAACTGGTCGCCGGTCAGAGCCAGGATATATTACATGATGGGCAAAAGTGGGATATGGAAAATATTCTCACTCCTGCAGAGTGAGATATACAACAATCTGCACATCATGCGTATGATTTATACAGTATGGGTGTTCATTTTTGTGTTACCTCTCTGTTACTTGTTTTACTTTCCAGTGTTCTGGTTTTATTTAATGTTTTTGTATTGTTGCTCGGGTGTTCTGTGATTTCTTTATTGGTGCTTTGTGTTATTCATTGTGAATGGCTAATAATTTGATTGTCCCATTGATTTATTTTCTCATTGGTATGTTCATTGATGTTTTATTGGTTGCTGTGGTTTACTTCCTGCTGTGTGTATTTTTTTATTGGTTGTGGTTTTCTGTGTGGGTTTTGCAGTACCGGCACAATTGGTTGTTCATATTTATGAATGGGTTAGAAGTGAGCTAGGCTATGGGTGTTGTGCTTTGTTGTCTGTGTAGCATATTCTATGATTGGTTTTTGAAGAAGTTTAGGGTGTGGTTTAGGAGGAGTCAGTGTTTCGGGTTTCCTTTGTTTCCATATTCAGCATTTTCTAGTGCCGTGTTTTTTCAGTGTTCTATTAAGTAAAGTGATGTCATTTTTACTAAGTTTTTTATTTCGGGTTATTTGTCAGAGTTCATGCTTGTGCAACTGATTTATTCTGATCTGGTTTATATTACCAGTATACTTTGAGGTAAGTCAATTGTGGTTCACTTTGGGATACAATGATTTCAGTGAAAAGGTATGTAACTCAAGTGGTAGACAGTTTCTTGGTAATGCATGTCAGAATGAAAAGGAAATACTTTTTATTTGTTACACCGAAGCGCATTATCTGGTAATATGTTCAAATTCTTACTGATAGAAACAGAAAATGTGTGTGATGTACGCTTCATTCAATGATACATGTCATAAGTTACAGAAATAACTCCTTTGTTTAACTAGTTAATAATTTCACCTACTAGGAAGTTCTATGAAACTGTTCTTGGTGACATGGTCACAGTGATAATATCAGCTGATGGTGTAGACACTGTTGCTATAAATGTCATAAAAAGTCACAGTGTCTATGTCATCAGTTGTTTATTTAATGGGAGTGAGAATACATGCTTTTATTCATGAAAATACCTCCCAACTCCTATTGTATAAATATAAATACTGTATATATATATATGTATACACACACACACACACACACACACACACATATTTTCTTTCTGATCATTATTTATTACATTTACATCTTACATTCTTATATCAAGTACCCCTTGATATCTAGATAACATGTAGCATATATTTAATAATGCTGTGTATTTTCATCCTGATTCTCAGTTTAATGTTATATACAGCAAATTACATTCTGCAAATGATATATAAAACAGTCTCCTTAGTATCGCCAACTCATTTCAGAATTCTTTAAAATGTATTTAAATTTAATGCTAATCATGTCAGAACCCCACTAGCACCCATCTAAATGTAGTTTATAATACTGGTCTAATCAGGTAATGACACTTCCAGAACATGCTCTGTAATTTAGAAAGTAAAATGTCTTTGCATTTTAAGAAGATTATTTAAACGCTTACTGTAATCTTTAATAAATTCAGTATGCAGCTGTTGGGGCCTTTATAGGCTCCAAAATAAAAAAAAAAGCTTGCATTTAGAATACTGAATTAAAGGCTCCCATGTGTAAGCATGTTTGAACTACAGTATACTGCATACAAAATAAAATACACCTACTCAGTTGTATCATCAACCTCTGTGGCTCTCAAAGCAAGGATGAATTCTCTGGCCTGGATATTCAAAGCAGTTGCGTATGGTGCAACTGAGTTGTGCCAGTGCAAGTGCAGACTTGGCCATGGAGCAATATTCAGCAGGAGTCATTGCCTGGCACAAGTCCCATTGCACCAATGTGCAACAATAATAAATGCATGCGCAAGAACAGGGTGCATGCCCATGAATATTCAGCACATTGCAATATTCAACCGTGGGGCCATGGCGCAAGTGCAGAGCAAAACCTGAATGTGCTGAGCAGACTTGAGCCTATCAATACAGGGCACAAGCACACAGACAGCACTTGCACCAGGGAAGAGGGAGAGAGAGAGAGTGACAAGAGAAGGTGGAGAGACAGAGACAGAGACACAGCAAGGAAGACAGAGCCAATGAGGGACAGAGTGACAGTCACAGGCAGCCACAGGGGTAGCGGGACAGAGGTGGCAGTGGAGAGTGAGCCAGGGCTGAGAGAGTGAGAGGGACAGGCAGGCTTAGTGCCACACAATGCACCAGGGTGGCATACAGCCCACAGCAGCCAACCACCTGGGGGGGAGACAGTACAGCAGGGGCCATGGATTGTGCACCCTTCCTAATGGAGGCCGTAATGAGGGGTGTGAGGAGGAACAGTGACGTGGCTGTGGAAGGGCCCATCAGCAGTACGCCCAGAACAAGTGTTACGGTGCCCACACCACCTTCGAGAATTACACAGATATGGAGATTGTGGGATGGTGTCACCTGAACAGGGCCATTCTGAGACAGCTCTGTGAGCTATGCAGTGAGGAGATTCAGGCATCACAAGACAGATCCATGCAATGTCTGTTGAGACAAAGGTGACAGCAGTCATGTGCCTGCTTGCCACGGGCACCTTCCAGAGACCAACAGGGGACACTACAGGCATAACCCAGTCAGTCACATCCCGCCTCCTTACACAGTTCCTCAACGCCCTGCTGCCCCATGCTTTGGAATGCATCCAATTCCCCAGCACACAGGCAGAGCGTACAGCAATCATACAGGACTTCCACAGGGTAGCACACATGCCAGGCATGCTTGGGGGCCATTGACTGCATCCATGTGGGCATCTGCATACCACCTGACCCTGAGGGTGTGGCCTATGTGAACAGGAAGGGGTTCCCAAGTGTGAACTGCCAGGTAGTGTGCTATGCCAAGGGGCACATCACCAATATCTGTGCCACACACACTGGGAATGCACATGATGCATTCATCTGGCACAGCTCTGTGCTGTGCCACAGATTCAAGCATGGGAACATTTCCATGGGCCACCTTTTGGGTGAGTATGGGATGGGTAATGGGTGCCGGGCAGAGCAGTCCATGGGATGGGGAGGTTAGGGTGGGTGTACTGGTGAGTGCACCAGGGACAGGCAAGGGGTATAGCAACAGAAGACACAGGGCTAACCATGTCATTATCCACACAGGAGACAGCGGCTATCCACTCATGCCCAGGCTACTCACCCCCTATTGGGCCCCATGGTCCCCAGCAGGGAAACGCTACAATGAGACACACGCCAGCATACAGAACATCATAGAGCATGTATTTAGGATGCTGAGGGCATGGTTTCATTGCCTAGTCAGGTCTGGTGGTGCCCTACAGTACAGCCCCTTGAAAGCCTGTGGCCTATTCCTGGCCTGCTGCATACTGCACAACATGGCCATAGACCATGGGATAGCTGTCAAGGCAGATGAGGGTGACAGTAGTGGGGATGATGAGGGCAATGGGCTGGAGGGTGGTGGGCAACGCCCCCCCCGGACGGAGAGATCCCTGGCTGCATAGGATGGCATAGCAGCTCCAGGACACCATCGCACAGGAGAACTATGGTGCCCGGAGGTAGGTGTCACCACACACATGCACTGGCCACATGCACAGGTACTGCACACAAGCAGGGACATGCATGGCAATGGGCATGCACACACAGAGGCATGCTGCAGGGGTGACAGTGTCAATGCACACATCCACACACAACTGCACACATCAGTGAACAGCAAAACATACACACACACACAAATGTGCCCAGGTGCTGGCTAGTGGCAGGGATCAGATGCATTGCACCAGTGCACAGGTGCAACCGGTGCAGAACTGCTGTCATCAAGCCCATGCCACGTGGGCCAGCGGCCAGGCAGGCACACAGACAGGCAGTGTGCAATGCGACACATAGGTGCCACTCATGTGGTATACACACACACACACACACACACACACCACCCATGCACATACAGGTCAGTGGCAGCAGACTGCAGCCAGGGTGGCACACACATCAGGTCCACCGCATGGAACCATGGCCACCGCAGCAACATGAGCAGACACGCCGGGGCCGATTGGCAGGCACAGGCAGCTCATCTACCACAGGGGGTGTTTGCAACAGCCCCCCAAGTGTTGTGCTGCGGGACCCCAACCGGGTCTGCGCAGGGGTGTGTAGGTACCCAAACATGCCCACCCAAGGCATGCCTGGGATGCCAACAGCAAAGTCTGGCATCGACAGGGAGGGTGTTGCCTGATGCCAGGATTGTGGGGTGGACAGTGCACTGTGTGGTGTCTGAGGTGGCTGGCTACACCCTATGGCAGCTAGCAATGCAAGGCCATCCGTGATCGCATTGGCTATGTGATCCTGTTCTCCTACAAGTGCTGTATAGCTGCTAGGAGCTGCACAGTGCCCCTCTTGTGCTGCTCAGCCACACCTTCCATGTTCAGTGCATGCACCCCAGCTAGAAGCAGCACCTGTTGCTCCACAGAGTTCCACAGCAAATGGATGTGCTCTACCAGAGGGTCACCATGGCAATGCACAAAGCAGCACCTGCAGTGGTGGCGGGCAGCTGTCCCACTGCTGTCAGGCCACTGGGTGCACTGCCTGTGATGGTAACTGGTATGGGTGTCTCCCTCACAACACCACCCATGCTGTCCAGGATCATGGTCAGGTCGTCATTGGAGTCAGACCCTGCCCCGATCTGTGTCTCCATGCAGTGGATGCCATGGCTGGCATCCTGCAGAAACACAGCCAGGGCCTCATCCGACCCCAAGCCCAGGACAGCCGGCTAGACATTGGTGGTGTGCTGCAGTTGATCAGGCCCCCAGATGCCCATGCAGGTCGATGGCTGGTCATCTGGGGCTGGGCCTGCATCCACAGGCTGCTGCTGGTGCCTCATCCTCTGCATACATGCGTGCTGGTGCTGAAAGGGAAAATAGATGTGTCAGTGATGCAAAGTCCCCATCCCCCCACAGCCACTGCATGCTGTACTTACCCACCATACATACCATGCAGTGATGGGCTTCCACCCATCTGAAATCCTCCACCCGGCACACCCGCCACAGTGCTGCAGTGCATGATGGCTACCACCAACTCCTCATGCACCATGAGCTGTAGCACATCAGCAGGCCCCCCTCTGGTGGCTTTTGGGCTGCATGAATGGCTGCCACCTTCTCTTTGATGTGCCACTTATCAGTACCCACCTTCTTGTGGTACTCCTATGCAGACCACTGGTGGCTGCCCTGCTGGTTGACTCATGCAGCCACCTCCTTCCAAACCTGGGCTGTGCCTGTGGGACCACTCAGCAGTGGCTCTCTGTCAAGGTAGGCCTTAAACAGGGCATTTGCCTCTGCCTTTGTGAAGTTGGGCCTGCTTTTGTGAGCAGGCCCACGCTCCTCACCCGCTTCACATTCTGATATTGAACTACCTGTGGACATGGACATGTGTGTCAGTGTCAGCAGCAGAATATTCCACCCTCCCCCCCGCTGTGCTGGTCCATTGCACTTTTATAGTGCAATGCATGCAAATGAGCATTGCGGCAATGGTAATGACATGTTAATGTCCCCTCTGTACCGTGCATTGGCTGATGATCTCATTTGCATGTGGTGACCGAATATTGCATACTTGCTCTGGGTGCACTGGAATTGCTTCGGAGCAAGTCATGGTACAATGGCCAGACATGTGCAGTGTGCAGGACCACAGTGTGCATGCCCCAGGCAGTGTGCTGCTGCCTATTGTGCACTGTGCACCCACTGTGCAATAGGGACTGTGACGCACAGTGCACCATGCCAGCTATTGTGCACTGGCACACTGTGCGCCGGCCAACCCCTGACCCCTGGTGTGACCCCCTGACCCTATGGTACTCCTCTACCATGTGTCTGTCTGGACACGCCCATGTCTTGCATCTCCTGCATTGCACAATGGGTGGACACAGTGCATGTCTCCATGAGACATGCATCCCACGCATGTTGTGCACACATGCACCTCTGGCTGCCATTTTGCCTCAGCACATCTTAGTTCACACAATGGCACAACAAGCAGTTCACCGGGCCCATAATTGGACCAATGTGGAGCTGGTGAATCTGGTGGCCTGTGTGCAGCCACATGTCCAACAGATCTTTGGACAGATGCCCCTGTAACAGCCACAGACTGATGTCTGGCAGGGGATTGCTGTCAGACTGCAGCAGAGTACTGGGTTGGCCAGAACCAGGAAGCAATGCCACCACTGGTATGGTGACCTCATGTGGTGGGACCCGAAGCACCTGCAATGGCTGCAGGCACACGTCTGGTGAGGGGCCATGCCACGGACAGGTAAGTCAGCCCATGCTGCATGTGTGCTCTAGTGCTGTACTGTGGTGATGGCATGGCTGCCTGGCATGCCTTGCAGAGGGGTACACTGTCATCATGCGTATTGTAGTGTGGCATTGCCAGCCACAGCTTGTGTTGTGATATAGCCTTGCAGGACATGTCGGGCAGGGGCACATGCTGTGCACTGGAGTGGGGGTGGTTGACACATGCTATGGATGTGTCCTGATGTGTACCTGTCTTTGTTCTATTCCCAGGACCTGAGGATCGCCACACAGCAACAGCGGCAGGAGCACCAGGGGCATCCCAACAGGATGCGGCAGGCCATGGAGGTGGTGTGGCAGCAGGACTGGCACCAGCAGGGCTGCAGAGGACAGGTAGGCACTGTTTTTGTCCTGAACACAGTGCAAGGGGGTCACCAGGGGAGTGGGTACAGTCATGGCCACCTGTGCCATGTACCATGGCAGCTGGCTGGGTCACACTGTGAGTAGTGCCTGCCACTGTGGGGCAGCCATTACAGATGTGTGCCAGCTGTTGGTAGGGTGGGTGTGTGCCCTGCTGCCACTGGTGTTGCTGTGGTGCTGCTGGTGCGCTGTGCCATGTGACTGTTGTTGCGCAGTCGAGTGGCCATTGGGCGACAGTAACCATTTCCGTGCTCTGTCCTGGCATGCCAGGTTGCTGGCAAGTGTTGGCCCACCACCCTGTGGGTGGCTGAGGTGCCACTCCAGGGGTGTGCGTTCCCACTGCCCATTGCACACAGTGGGTGGGCATAGTACCTTAGGACCTTGCACTGATCAACTGTTCTGTCCCTTGTCATAGGTATCCGGCAGAGGGGGTGGCTGACCCTACACTGTCGGCTGCTGTGCCAGATAATACTCCTCATGTCCACCACCATGGAGGCAGTCTGTCAGGTGAACTGGCTTTTTGCTGGTGGAACAGCGAAGGAGGAGGCACCAAGAAGTGGTAGGGCATGGCCGCCCTTAGTTCAAGCCCCGGCATTTCCCTGTTTCCCCTTCTCTGCCTCCCCCCATCTGTCCCCCTTCCCACTGTACAGTCCTTGTTCCCTGTCCCTTTCCCTCACTTTCTACCCTTCCCCTCCCTCTTACACTTGTAAATAGTTCTATTCAGTATATATTCTTTGACATACCTGTCTGTGTCAGTGTATGCTTTGCAGCTGGTGTAAGGAGCCATGCTGCAGTGGTGCAGTGTCTGTCTGTGTGGTGTGCATGTGTCAATGCATGTGTCGTACATCTGCAGTATGCTGCTGTGTGCTGTGGTGTGTCCTACAGTGGTGGTGTCCTGCCTCTTGGTTGGTGGCTGTGCCTTGGGGTGCCCATGGAGCAGATGTCAGGGGTGTGTGGCATGTGTGTGCTTAGCAGCATGGTCCTGGGTGTGATTTGTTGGGGTCTTGGTAGCTGGGAGCACAGCATGTGACTTGGGGGGACTCCATTGGTGGCCCTCCATTGGCCATTGTTGCCACCTGTTGCCTGCTTTCTGTGCCACTGTTGTGTTCTGGAGTGGGGGTGTCTGGGTGCCTGTGTGTGTCCTGCTGGTGGTGGCCACCTATGGCATGCCACTGTGCTACCCTGGCACTGTCTATGGTTCTGTTCCTGCACCATTCCCCCCTCAGTTGCTCTGCTGCTGTGCTCCCACAGTTGCCTGTGGCTTCTCTTTCACACATGTCTGGTTGCACCATGGTGCAAGTCTGGTTGCACAATGGTCCATCACTGCCATATTCATCCAGGTTGTGCTGGCTCAATTTGGCATGCGCAGCCTCTGAATATGGCACTCATTGGGCCACGGTGCATCAGATTTGCGCTGTGCTGGACTTGCGCTAGCCTTTGGCACATTTCTGAATATATGGCCCAGTGTGTACTGCTGCCTGCATGTCAATCGCTTCTGATTTGCTGCCTCTGTTGAAATATCACATTTCAGTCAAACTGTTCTGTCAAAGTATTTGTGCATGCTCTTTTGCTTCATTCAAACTCTTGGAACATGTTTTTGAACATTTTCTTTATATCTGCTCACAGCTTCATAACTATTGTAAAACTACACTTAAACCAGTGAACATGCATTTGCATTTGCCGTTTATTTCCTTGTTCAAATCACTGAAGACTCTTTTTTTGTTTTAAGCATTATTAACGCTGCATTTGTAAATAAATGCACAGTACATCTGTTACAAGTGCACTTAGAGTTTTATAGGGAAATGTATGGTAGGGGTTTGCACATTTTGCCAATATTACTGTAGTTTTGATACTATTCTTTCTGACACAGCTGAGTAGGCAGTGCAAACCACATGTGAAACTTGCAAGTGAACTTAAACATTATTATGGTACTAAGCATTTTTGGTCCTGCCACCCCATCCCCACCACCACTGTGAAATAACTGTCAAGTTGTCCTCAGAGAGAAAATGCTTCCCTTTTGTCAAACAGTGTTGCTGCGCACACCTGAGTAGGTGTCACAAATCACATGAGAAACTTGCAAGAGAACTTAAACATAATTATTGTACTAAGGATTTTTGGGCCTACCACCCCACCACCACCATCACTGTGCTGGAAATGTCAAGTTGTGTCCCCACAGAGAAAAATGCTTCCCTTAGAAACATAGAATTTGATGGCAGATAAGGACCGCTTGGCCCACCTAGTCTGCCCATTTTCCTACCTAACAGATAAGCTGCAGATCCTAGTTAACCAACAGCTTACTTCCTCCTACCCCCCACTAGGACTGCCTTATGTCTGTCCCATGCATTCTTGAATTCCCCTGTTCTTGACTCCACGACCTCCTCAGGGAGGCTGTTCCATGCATCCACAACCCTCTCCATGAAAAAATACTTCCTCACATTACCTCTGAGCTGCCCCCCTCTATCTTCAAATTGTGCCCCCTTGTTCTTGCACATCTCTTTTCTGAAAGATGCTACCCTCTTGGACTTTGTTGATTCCCTTGAGGTACTTGAAAGTTTCTATCATGTCCCCTCTCTCCCTTCTTTCCTCAAGCGTATACATATTAAACTCCTTTAGTCTTTCTTCGTATGTCTTCTGGTGCAGACCCTGCACCATTTTGGTTGCCCTCCAGTGGACAGCCTCCACTCTGTCTATGTCTTTGCGGAGATGGGGTCTCCAGAACTGCATACAGTACTCCAGATGGGGTCTTACGAACTGTCTGTACAGAGGGATAACAACTTCATGTTTTCTACTATTGATTCTTCTGTTAAATACTGCTATTTATTTCAGTGGCCATAGAAGTTGAGCAAAAGAAGATTAGAAAAATTCAAGAGGAGTTATATATAGTTGCATAGTGGTGCAAGGTTGAGATTTGATCATCCCATCCCAGTAATACAACACAAATAGCAAGTGGATGTATTTACATTGAGAATTGAGGTAATAGTTTAGGAGAGGGTGCTTTGCTGCTGCTGCATGCTACTGTTGTTCTGGAGTCAGAGATACAGACTCTTGCTCGGTGTGAAATCCTGATGGCACATAGACATAGTGCACAAGTACATACCTTTTTTTTTTCCTTTTCATTGTAAAGGGGTGGGGGTTATTGCTAATGTTCAAAATCTAATGTATTCACACTGCTCTTTCATTCATTTTCAGATATGTGTGCTGATGACATCATACTGCTGGACAGCTACAACATTTATGTTGTTGTCATGCACAACACTGGCCAACAATGAAGGCAAGCATTTTTTTTTGGGGGGGGGGACTTGCTTCTATACCATAATTGATAAATTCATTGCATTTGTAAATCACTGTGTCAGCTCTTCTTCCTTACAGGTATTCCTTGTGCCTGTATTTTTCCAATGATGGACTTGATTCAACAAGCAGATGATGTTGACAGAGTGACCCATGGGTCCATGCTGAGTTTCAACTTCCATCAAGCTTGATCCATGGTATTGCACGCACCTTTCAAGGTAATATTTTTTTTGTTTTCCTTTTATGGAGGTGTGGGCATTTTCATTGGCAATTGTGCCAGATGCAATACTCAGTATTTCCTGTTGCCTTTGTTATAATTTCAGTTACAGAACTTTGCAGACTGTGTACGAGCTGTGATATACCTGAGTTGACTGAACTGAGAAGATGGAGATGGCTTGCTTGTCTGCAGGATATCTTTATGCACCATTTCATTCCAATTACCGTTCAGAGAGCACCTGTGAAGACAAGAACAGATTTTTGTGAAGGAAAGAAAAGGAAACGAGAGAAAAGAAGAGGAGAGGAGAGAGAGAGGAGAGGAAAGGAAAAACATTAAATGATAATGATACTTACCATCAGAGTACAACTTCTGGCTGTGCAATGATGTATGTTTTGGTATCTGTGAGTACTGGAACCAGTGAAACCTGCATGAAGAAGAAATGACATGAAAATATTTTAATGCCACCATGAGTCACATAGACTGATTTTCTGCCTCAAGTAGGCTGATAGAAGGGCTGCAGTTTCTGAAGAACAGTGCAGGTGTCCTACCATCACAACTGATGAATAAAGTTCTTGCTGCAGTGTGGTTCTGCATGACAAGGTCTTGCCGGCTTCAGTCAGTGGCTTAATATAGACTGTAGGACCACCACTTCCTTGGGCTAACGGTTCCAATATTGTGGCATGCTGTATGATAATTTTGGTAAGACGGATCAAGATGAATCAGGCAAGAGGAGTTTTGAGGAGGTACAAGAGACGGTTCTGTTTATCTCATTGATGGTAGTGTGTGCAGTCTGTTGCATCATCACTACGGTGGTGAAAGTGGTAGCCAATGCTATTTCATTCTTGCTGTGAGGAGCAGGACACATTTGAAGCAGCCCAGGGAGAACAGAGGAGGTGGTTCTGTTTATCGCATTTGGGGAAGTGGGCTGCCTGTGCATAGCATTTATTTTAAATTCATTATCCTGATGAATCACTATGGTAGTAGCCATCACTGTCATATTAGAAGTGCTTTGCCATGATGTTTCTGCCTGTATTGGAGGATCCAAGGTGACTATGCCCATGAGATGAATGGAGGAGGAGTAGAAGGTTGAGATATTGAAGTCACTGCTGTACTGCTTTGGTGTGCCTTACTGGCTAGGTGGGTGTTCATTCTATGTGGCATAGTGCATTGTTTACAGGTGCTCCGTTTGACGCAATTAAAAAGCAGCACTAATTAATAGTTATGGGTTTACTTTGGAGCACTGTATGTGGACATTATAATTTTTATTAATTGGACTTTGAGGATTACAATGGGGATGGGTAGGGAGGGAGAAGGAAAAAATTAATTGTAGAGTTTGTTATTCTTCCACATCATCTATGAAGCATCCATCCCAGTCTTCAAGACTAGAATTATCACCATAGGGGAACTCCTTCTCGATCAGTGCTGCATACACTTCAATGTTATGATACAATGATGTGGTACATCCCAGTCTGCCAACAGCACTTTCTACATCATCATCACTGTCAAAGAGTGGTGTGACAAAGGACATTACTCTTCTAGATGGAATGTGAGCCTGATTCATTTTAATGAAAGTCAGCATGCCAGCATTTTTGGGAGAGAGATTGGTGCACCTTTCATGCACAATGGCACCTGCTGAACTGAACACCTGCTCAATGCTGATGCTCAAGAAGGGACAGCTGAGATACTTCAGGGTAACTGCTGTCAGTGCTGGCCAGTCACTGACCTTAGTGCCCCAGTATAGCAGAGGGTCATCTGTAAGGGTAAGGTTCTTTATATACACCAATACTCTAATACCATGCGTTGTGCTATGCAAAGTTGTGCAACATGATCATAGTCCTCATCCTCAGTTTCCTCCATGTCTACAACTTCCACCTGACTCATGGCAGCTCAGATGGGATTCAGCATAGGTTCCTTTAAGTTTTGTGGTTTTGGTGATGTTTTACACCCCTTTGATGAAGAGGATGAGTAGGTTGCAGGAACACCAGCTTGATGTACAGTACCCTTATGTGAGTTTGACCTCTGTACCCATAGTTGCAACTATGCACCACTTACCCACTGAGTGAGAATTCCTGTCAGTCTCTTCAACTCCTGATGCCCACCTTGTACTGTGGCTATGAGCCCATGTTTATAAAGTGGATCAAACATTGTGGCAATCACAAACTCCTCAGACTGAAGAATATAGCTTATGTGGATGCTGGAGTCTAATGTGGATAGCATGTGTTCCATCAATTAGCAACTTACTCTGTCACTACATGCCTCCAGCTGTTGCTGCATGTTCAGGATTGTCTGCCTCAGCACAGGTACCAGAGGGTGGATTCACTGATGAAGGCAATGTCCCCACTCACTGCTTGTGTTGCATGCTCAAAGGGCCTTAAAATTGAGATGAGCCCATCTATGTGGTGCCACTGCTCGGTTGTGAGACACTTGGATGCCCCACTGCTGTCACGGCTTGCATGGAGTAACAGATACTCTGAGATTACCTTGTACTGCTCTTATAGATGCTCCAACATGTACATGGTGGAGTTCCATCAGGTGGCAACAATAAGTTTGAGATGATGCTGAGATAGATTGTTCTGTACCTGCAGAACACAGAGATGGTCAGCCCCTGTCGGATCACTCTATGTTCACCTGCCAAATAACCCTAGCGTCACTGTCCAATAAAGGGGGCAGGTGGAAGCTGAATAATCAAATTTTGAAGGAGCAGAAGATGGTTCAATATATAACATCCCAAATAGAGCAGTTAATTGCTTCCAATGCTAACTCCATGGGGAAGCCTGATATGGTATGGGGTGCCTGTAAAGCATATTTAAGGGGGATTATAATTGGCCTAACATCGAAAAGGGAAAGAGAGAGGGCATCTCAGATCTCTGACCTTCTCTCTCAGATTAGGGGTATGGAGACTGTTCTCTCTCCATCTTCCTCTGAGACATTTAAACAAGATTTAATGAAATTGAGAGAAGCCTACTTAGCAATGTTAATGGAGCAAGCTGAATTTTCCATTTTGAAAACAAAAGCGGTATATACTGATCAGGGTGAGAAGGCAGGCAGAATGTTGGCGCTGCGCATTAAGCAACAGAAATCCGCCAGATTTATTCCCGCAGTCCATTCCTCCAAAGACAATTCCCTTAAGGTCTTATCCTCAGAGATAGCAAAGGAGTTATCAAACTATTTCCAGGATTTATATGGCCCTATGGCCAACTCCCCATCTAAGGATAGACTATTAATATCTGAGCGATTTGCAACTGCCAACCCTCTCACAATCTCAGCAGAAAATGTTGGAGTCACCTGTCTCTGAGGGTGAGATTGAAAGGGTAATCAAATCTCTCCCATCCAACAAATCTCCGGGCCCTGACGGGTTTACCTCCAATTTTTACAAAGTTTTCTCTAAGCTATTGATTCCCATTTTGCTGCCACTCTTCCAGGCCATTCTCTCCGGTCAAGCATCCGATCCCTCCCTTTTTGAGGAGCTGATTGTTTTGTTGCCCAAGCCGGACAGACCATCTGATCTGGTCTCAAGTTATAGGCCGATCTCCCTTCTTAACCATGATATCAAAATTTTGGCAAGATTATTAGCCGACCGTTTGGAGGCAGTACTTCCCTTCTTAATCGGGGCAGATCAGGTTGGTTTCATGAAAGGGAGATCATCGGTTGACCATTTTAGGGCCCTGTCTCATGTCTTCTTGGCATCCAAGGATGCTTCTCATTCAATGGTCCTGATCTCGTTGGATGCTGAGAAGGCATTCGACAGAGTCCACTGGGACTACTTGTTTGCTACGATAGAAGTTTTCGGTTTTCCCACGAAATTCCAGAATTGGGTTAGCTCATTACATAAGTTCCCTTCTACCAGAATCTCATGTAATGGGGTTATCTCCACCCCCTTTAAATTACATGTAGGGACCAGACAGGGGTGTCCCTTATCCCCCCTTCTCTTCGATATTTACCTAGAGCCTCTTATTAGGAGATTGTCAGGTGCCCAGGGCATCTCGGGTATCTCTCTTGGGGAGCAGGTGGTTAAAGTAGCAGCCTATGCAGATGATCTTCTGCTGCAGGTAACCCATCCACTCACATCTATTCCCATTATTCTGAAATTAATAGATGACTTCAGTAAGGTCTCAAATTATAAACTCAATGTAGGAAAGACTGTGGTTTTTCCTCTTAATCGTAGGGTATATATACAGGACATTATTGTGTTTGGGCTCACCTGGAAGTTTAATTATATTAAATATCTGGGGCTCCTTCTTACTCGGGACACAGCACGGCTCAGACAACTTAATATTGATGCACTGGTGCATAAAATAGACCTAGACCTCCGCAGGTTGACTTTACTTCCCCTTTCTCTTTGGGGCAGGATCAGTCTAATCAAAATGAATGTATTTCCTCATTTATTCTACCCCCTTAACATGCTAAACATATGGCTCCCCCTGTCCTGGGTTAAAAAAGTGCATAGTATGATCTCTACTTTTATATGGGGTGACAAGAAGGCTAGGATGGCTTTTCACAAGTTAGTGGCCCTGAAGGCTAAAGGAGGATTAAGACTCCCCCATATTGGGCTATACTACTGGGCCAGTCAGGCCAATAAGTATCTCAGATGGCTGATTGTGGATCAACCATCCGAGGCTGCCACATATACCCCGACTTGGTTAGCCGTCGAGTCTGCTACCATTAGAAAATATGGCCTCTCCCCAGCTGTGCTGCTATACACCAAGGTCAGTTCCCTACCAAAATCTCTACGTAGCTCCCCTATAGCCATTTCAATCAGGGTTCATACTCAATTGTGTGCTTTTCTGAGATATAAGAATCTCAAGGATTTATCTCAACCTGTAATAGGCAACTCTAATTTTTTGCTGGATGGCAAGCTTCTCTCTCCTAGTTGGATCCCTCAGATAAGAAACTGCTGTCTAGATGAGTTTATGTTATCCAATAGTCAATGGTGCTCCTCAGCTGGCATTATGCACAAGTTTATGGTTCCTCACACAACAATCTTCAAGATTTTTCAACTTTGCCATTTATTGGTTAAGGTAATGGGTCCAACGCCCCCTCCAGCTCCCAATATCAATTTTAAGGCTACCCTCACGGAGTTGGTAGGCTTGTCTCATGCTGTATTTAAAATATACACTGCTCTGTTTACCTGGGCTTACCCTGACAATTACGTTCCGGTCTCCTTTTGGGCCTCTCTCTTTCAGAGCAGAGATATGGATCGGTCTGTCCTGTGGCAAAGTTGTCATAAGTTCCTTAAGCAGGACAGACTTAGATTAATGCAATTCAAAATTTTGCATAACATTTATTACTCTCCACAGAGGCTTGCCAGAGTGGGTCTGGTGTCCTCTCCCCTTTGCACAAGATGCCAGTCTCAAGAAGGTGACCTCCTTCATATTTTCTGGAGCTGTTCAAAGGTTGCCTCACTGTGGATCATGATTAAACAGTGTGCTGATCCTCTTTTAGGGCTCTCAGAATTGTTCACCCCTGAAATATATCTTCTTGGGGATTTCTCCTCCATTTCGGTGGTGAACAGGAGGTACTACATAGCCTTGATGTCGATATCTGTTAAAAAAGTGGTGTTGAGACACTGGAAGGATACGAAGGTACCATCTTATGTTGAATGGCTTCAGGAATTGCTTGTGAACCTCAGAATAGAGAGGACTATTGCCAGTCTATGTAACAAACTTGAGAAGTTTGACAGGATCTGGGGTCCACTGCAGACTCTTTATGCACTACAGGCTTAAGTACTACCAGGTTATATTCTCTGGTGCTGTGCTAAAGGTGTAACAATGCACTGGGTTGTTGGGGTGGGTGTTGGGTTGGGTGGGTGGGGGTGGAGAACAGTGAATCATCTTGTACTCTGCATCTGATGTTTGGGGTTCATGATTTACTCTACTGTGATTCATTCTCTGTATTGAAAACTTTAACAAAAAATTTGAATTGAAAAAAAAAAGAAGACAGAGATGGTCATGCACTTTTGCTGAACGTGAAAAGTGGGCACAGATGCATCCGGCCACAGTCAATATTTCTTTGATATCAGGATGGTTGATGAAAGCCTGCACAACAAAATTAAGACAGTGCGCCAAGCATGGCACCCTAAAAAATCCACCATCACTGATGCATTTCTAAACATTGGATCCATTGTCACTGGCGATGATTCCATCTTTCAGTGCATAGGGGTGGAGCCACTCATTGCCCTCTGTGAGTAACACATCAAAAATATTTTCTCCAATGTGTAACCTTGGGATACTCTTCATGGTCAGAGTCACATGCAGCCAAACACCTGGCATGTTGCTACCACCACAGTTTTTATCAGAGCAATTCGTGCCTCACCTCTGACTAGGTACTGCCCCAGGTATCTGTGTCCAGTGTGCTATAATGCACAGGTAAGAACTACCAGCTGTTTTCCCACTGGTCCACATGTCCATGCTCAGATGTATATACTGTGCTGAGGAATGCTGCAGGGTGTGACATACTATGTCAGAGACATTACTGTACAGTTCAGGGATGGCAAACTTGGAAAAGAATGTGCATGATGGTACATGCCATTTCGGCAAGGCATGGGCCATGAACCACCTAAATTCAACATTCTCTACAAAGAAGAATGGCAGAAAATGTAAAGCAAGCATTTCTGCAGTTGCTGCATTCAACTCCCATGCTGTAGCATGATTAGGCTGGAATTTAGTTTGATGCTCCAAAATTGAATGCAGCAAAGTCTGAACTTTTCTTGATACTGGCAATAGACCTGGTATGCCAAACAGCTTGGCTCGGCATGGTGGAATTATTGGGGGTACTCATATACTGAGGTTTGGCAATATTTGTCTGAAGTGCTGCACGAATGATCTCAGTGCCTTTTTGGTTTTTCAGTACTGGGGTACCTATTATAGCTGGACTTGTGTGGAAGTCTTGCTGCTAGGACCACTACTTGATCCACTTTCATAATCATCCTCATTCTCTAACACCACACAGATATCCTACTCATCACCTGCACCTCCACCTCCCGTATGTACTGTCATGTTTATTTGGCTAACATTGCCAGATGGACCGGAAACATCAGCATTGGCTGCCTTCTTGTGTTAACATCACCATAATGGGTGCCTATTTTTAAGGCGTGTATGTTGCCAACCCACGTTGCAGTGACTATCCTTATTACCCCTACTTACTCTTGTTTGACACAGTTGGCAAATAGCCACTGTCTCGTCAGATGGGTCCAGTACATAAAAATCCCATAGTAGGGATTTATTTAGCCTTGTTTTTACTTGGTGCCAAGATGACTGGGATGGCAAAGGAGAAGGTTTGGTCTTTGTAATGTTTTGGGATGACAGGAGAAATAGATGAATGGGAGAAACAGTGCTGGGGGGGTCCTTGGTGGTTGAATCAGTGAAGGCAACAGGAAACACACCTTTTGTATCCTTAACACTCTTCTTTGACCTTTTCTTTTGAGGGTCACATATAGGATTCAAGTCTGACACATCATTTTCATAATCTGCAACAAAAAATCTAGCATTCTCATCATCCTCCGCAGGTCTGTTCTCCTCAATAGCAACAGGCTCTGTGACATGCACCTCCTCTTCATGTCCAGTGTTATCATGTTGCTTGACATATCACACCTCACCCTCACACAATGGACACACAGAATCAGCCTCTGAGCCATCATGAACGACAGCACCACTTTCCAAGTGTACTTCAACACCAACCACTGCCATGCCCACAGTTGATTGGTGGCGCTGCTGCTTACTGTGACTGGGTTACTTAACACATCAATCAACATGTCTGCCACAGATTTGGCAGAGGAACATTTACATGCAGAAAAGCCACCACTACTGCAAAATATGTCGGTGTTACTACTACTACTGCCTGCCACAGTGTCATCTGAGTATTGTCCCTCTGCTCTCATTGACCCCTTCTTGGCACATGCACCACTTTTAGGGACAAAAAACTGAGAAATGTTCTTTGTAGCTGCTCCATGACCTCTTCCTTTAGTTGCCCTTTTCTTCCCAGTCATTTTTCTTTGCCTTACTATGTATGGTTACGTAACAGTAAATTACACCTGTGAAATCACAGTCAGGAGGACAGTGATTTTCTTCTAAGGCAGGTGTGCTGACAGGGACACAAAAATCACTCTGGTTAAATCACAGTAAGAAGGACAGTGATTTTAGTCCTAAGGCAGGTGCACTGATAGGGAAACAAGTCACACAATAATCACTCTGGTTAAATTGCAGTCAGAAGGACAGTGATTTCTTTTTCCTAACACATGTGTGCTGACAGGGACACAAACAATCACTCTGGTTAAAACACAGTCAGAAAAGTGATTTTTTTTCTTTTGAAAATACAGGACACTGGGCCACTTAAATTGCAGTCAGGAGGTCAGTGTTTTGTCACTAAGGCAGGTGTGTTGACAGGGACACAAGTCATACAACAATTACTCTCATTAAAGCACAGTCAGAAAAGTGATTTTTTTTCTTAGGAAACTATAAGGTACGGAGCCAGTGATTTTTTTTTCACTGAACACAATGGAATACATTTAACAAGATTCTGGAGTTTGGCTTTCAAAAGAACAGCCTCAAAATATATTTTTGGACATTCCAAAAATCATTGTCGATGCTTCTTTCATGAGCCACATTTCTTGTGTTGTGATTGTCATAAAGAAGACTACACTCTCATAAAAGAAGAATCTTGGCTCATGAAAGAAGATGGTGGGACTTAAGGTTTTTTCATAGTTCTTTTGTGAGCCATCTTTCTTCTTTTGTGATCATGAAAGAAGACTCTCTGTGCACAAAAGATTGTTGAACTTATTTTTTTATTGTTCTTTTGTAAGACAACCTTATTTTGCGAGTCATGAAAGAAATAAAAAAATAAGGAGATGCAGCACTAATGTGGAATGAGGACACATTTTTACATAGCTCCACTCCTTGCATAATTTACAAAGTAAAAAACATTTAGAATCTTGCACTTTATGGCTCTTATTAAGGCAAAATCCTTACCATTTGTGAAATGGGAAAGTAGTTGTTGCAAAATCTGTCCAAAAATCTATGGGCAGCATCAAAATATCAGCGGAAGCAGCTGCCAGCAGTCCATGTGGAAAAGGCAGGTTTAGTTTCTTTATCAGCAGAAGTTAGTGCTCTGGGTCAAGAAGTCACAGACCAGGTACTGGCGGCTCTGACACCAAGACTTGATTATACTGATACTAATTCAACCATAAGCTATAAGAATTGATCAATCTGCAAGCTACTTAAGCAACCTGCCTGACTGAAGTGGAAAAATGGATCTCGGATTTAGAGGACTCCATGGGCCCAGTACCTGAGCAAATGGTGGCCTTATGAAAAGAGCTTGAGGGGTTTAAAGAGCTCTTTGACTACCAAGAAAATTATCATAGGAGACTGAACCTGAGGTTGCGGGGCCTACCTGAAAGGAAGGAGGTCACCGATGTTCTGGGATTTTGTGCTAAAATACTCCCAGAGCTGTTGGATCTATCATTGAAAAACTGGGTGCTACAAGCTGGAAAGAGCACATAGAGTGGTGATGCCTATGCCCAGTGAAGACAAACTGCCTAAGCAAATTATCATGTGATTTCATAGTTTCCAGGATAGAAGTCTGTGCTGAATGCTTATAGGACAACAAGCAACCTGCAATTTGATGGGAAAAGGACCTGTTATATGACTACTTGGTGCACCTGCTGAAGAAACATTGTATGTTCAATCTATTAATGACACAATTGTGAGAAAGTAAGGTGGAGTGTTTCTTGGTGTACCCAGTCACTCTCAAGATAAAACATGAGGAAGCAACATATTCCTTTTGGGAGGTTCAGAAGGCTGCAAGCTTCATGAAAAAATGGTAAAGAAGTTAGGCTGAGTGGTAGGAGGCTGGATTAGTTGCTGTGGAGTACTGTGACCTGTGTTTTAAACTGTGGACTTTCACTGTGTTCCACTGGTGCGATGGCACTGATGGGCTCCCCTCTGATGGCTGATCTTTGAGCCCCTACCCTACAACAGACTGACATCCCTTTAAGAAGATGGAGTAAAATAAATCAGGTCTCCTGTGAGGTGGCTGTCGCTGACCGAGGGATCAATGGTCCAGCGGGACACTATATATTTTTAGTGAGACTGCTTGTGTCTGTACTAATTACCACAGGACTACCTGAAGGGGATATATCCATCTACGGAGCAAGTGCAAGCTGAGCCCTGGATATAATCCCAAACATAATTGCATCAACACATAATGGAGGGATTTCTTAGAGAACTGCATCATGGACCAAGAAGATCTCACCACACAAGGCAAGCCAGTTGGGGTGGGGGGGGTGTTGCATGTGGTTTTCATTTGCGCTGCTCCTACCTCCACTCAGACTAAGGCTGCCACATGGACTGATTAGTCCTCTTTCTTGCTTAGGCTGGAAGTCATTAGAGGCAACAAATAATTAGTTTTATGTACACACTAGTTAATTACAACCACTCTGCTTAGTTAGTGGGGAAAGGAGGGAGAGGGGGGATCATGTGTACCATAGGGTCCAGTTTGAATTTGGAATAAGGAATCCCTGTAGAGGAAACAGAAAGGGTCCAATTGAAGTGAAAAAGGTTAAGAGGGCTGGGCAGGGGTGCAATGTTGTGGGGGAGCCAGAGACCCTGGCATTGTAGGGAGCACAGACAGCATGAAGGGTTAGGCCTCCAAGATAGCATTGAGAGTCCCTACATCACTGATGAGCTGTATAAAGTTGTACTGTATAACAAGCTGAAGAAGCTGGCATGTAGAGCCAGCAAATTAACTAGCATTTTTCTTTTCTCTTTCTAAAATTAAAAAGAACTGAGATTCTAAAGGAATAGTGAGGGTGGGGGAAACTACTACTGGGGATTATGGGTAATTCTTTGCAATGATTACAAATGAGGTTATGGCAAATGCAGAAGCATTTTGCAAAGGGGAGGGAGAAAGGGATCAATGTTAATTGTTGCATTTTCGGTTTTACAAGTTTGTGTGTGTTGGACATATTGTATTCCTGTTTTACTTTTAATTTGGGTCCATAGAAATATGATAAATTTAAAGATCCTGTGAGTCTTCTTTGGGGGGGAGGTCAGGTGAGAGCATCTGACACCATGAGGTGTATATGTGAAAGATAAGAACAAATGTAATGGCTTTAGCAAAAAAAAATCTAACAGTGGTTACATGGAATGTCAGTGGGCTTTCATCTCTGGTCAAACATACTGGCCTGCTCACTGCATTAAAGCAACAAGATGCACAGGTGGTGATGTTTCAAGAAACCCACTTAACAGACAGTGAGTACGCTAAACTGGCCAGGGGTTGGGTGGAGAAATGTTATGCAGCTTCATATAACTTGCAATAAAGGGGAGTGGCAGTATTACTACATAAAAGGCTCCCTTTTCAGGTCAGTCGGGTGGTAGCTGAGCCAGCAGAGTGGAGATAAGTGTTTGTGGAATGGTGATTATATGGGGAGTGGGTTACTTCAGCAAGTATATATGCCCCAGCAGTATACGATCTCACCTTCTTTCAAGATATGTTAGATATAGAAAAGAGGAGACATTTTCGAGGTTTGGTGTTGGGAGGGGATTTAAACAGCCTACTGGATCTAGTGATGGGCATTCCTTAGAAAAAGGGAAAGGTGAGGGGTTCGGTCTCAAACTGGAGGGTGGGAATGAGTGATCTTGATTTAATTCATAGCTGCAGGACAGCCAATCTGAGCCTCAGAGAGTATACATTTTACTCCCACCCCCACAAATCTTGGACCAAATAGACTATATTTTTTTTATACTCTGTAGCTGTTTTTTTAACCTGGTACAGGTCAAGCACAGCCCCATCCAGATATCTGACCATGTCAGGATTGTCCTGACTCTTAAAATGAAAGAACCATATGAAGGCCCACCACCATGTAAGTTTCATAATTATTTATTGAGTAATACAAAATTTAAGAAACACCTGCAAGAACAATGGGAACAATATATGCAGGCAAAGAGGGAATCCACCCCAGTAAGGTGATTTTATGGGATGCAGAGAAGGCCTATATGGGAGGAGCAATAATAAACTTTGTAGCTCATAATAAAAAGAAGGTCTGGGAAAAAAGATCAAATTTGGAAACCCACCTAAAGGATCTGGAAAGGAGGATGTCTACAGGAGAGCTTGTGTCTAGGGAAGCACTAGATGCTCTCCTATTGGGGGAGACTTGTAAGTCCTGGCTGTTCATCAAGAAGTAATTTTTTGAAAGGGGAAACAGGCACTGCCCCCTGTTGGCCAATTTTATTTGTGGGAAGTATGGGTTTAATTTGGTGGTGGGTATCTGAGATGAGCAGAGGAACATAGTGAGGGAAAGAAACATACGGGAGAAGATTAGACACTTCTACCAAAAGTTATATATGGCAGAGTGTCAGGGCACATTGGATCTGGTGAAGGACCTTTTGGCTGGAGTTAAGCTGCCATGCCTGTCAGAGACACAAGGAAGCAAACTGGACTCTGAAATTACCAAAGAAGAAATACAAAGGGCTATAAACACACTGAAGAGTGGGATGGCCAGTGGACCTGATGGTTTACCAGCTGAATATTACAAGGCCCTGATGACTCACGTGGTGGACCCATTATGGGATACACTCCAAGAGGTGAGGGGAGAGGTTGGGTGCCTGCCTATCTCATGTAGGGATGCAGTTATCTGTGTCATTCCCAAACCTGGCAAGGATCCTTTGGAATGTGCCTTGTATCAGTCAATATCACTTAAACTGCAATCTTAAAATCTTGGTGAAAATTTTGCCAGGGCAGCTAAACAAGATTCTCCTGGGACTGATACACCCAGACTAGACTGGGTTCATTCAGGGTAGATTCTTCTACCATAATGTGTGCAAAACTGTTGAATGTGGTGTGGGGAGCTTCTCAGCATTGTGGACCCACATATGTAATCTCCATGAAATCCAGGAAAGTGTTTGATAGAATAGAATGAAAATATTTGTTTGAGGTGATGACCCGGTTTGGGGGAAGAATTTGTGGGAATGGTCAAGACTATGTAAGAATCACGTGTGGCACAGATCCTGGTTAATAGATATATGTCAGACAGGCTTTCACTCTGTAGGGGAGCCTGACAAAGGTGCCCCTCTCCCCTCTGCTAATTGCACTTGTGCTTGAGCCATTGGCATCTGGTATTAGGGAGCATCCAGATATAGTGGGGGTAAATGGAAAACTGGGCAGGGAACATAAAGCCACCCTTTATGTGGATGACATGTTACTATATGTAGAGGAACCAAGGAGGTCTATGCCACGATTCTTACAAATGATTGAGGATTTTGCCCAGTTTTTTGGATACAAAATAAACTTTGAACTGTTAAAAATAGGAGAGAGAAAAGGGGAATGAACCAGTTAGGAAATTGAGGATTTATAGAGGTGGGAGCTTCCTTTTTATATTTGGAAATCCAAGTGAGGAGGGATTTATGTTCTATGTACAAGCTTAACTACACACCAATTATAAGAGCAATTGAGTAGGATCTGAACAGGTGGTGGTCTCTCCCGATCTCATGGCTAGGGAGAATTAATTTACTGAAGATGAACATACTCAGGTTCATACTGAAGAAGACTTGGACCCAGTAGGCAATTGCCCATATGTGCTCCTTATATACATGTAATAATATTTTGGGATGTTCCCATTCAGCAGATACTGATCCAGTCTTGATTTAAAAAGATATTTATTTTTACTAATAATTATGTTTTCGGGTAATGCATTCCAGTGATTGACAACTCTTGTTGTATAGAAATATTTTCTCTCATTTGTTAGGGACACCTTTGCCCTTGTAACTGTAATGGGTGTCCTTTAGTATTACATCCATCCTGTTTAAATGTGATCCCTAAATCACTTAACAGTCTGTAGTCCTACATAATACTGGGCACAAAAAGATCTGCTCTTAACCTTCTGGTTTCTATAGACATTAGGTTCAGCTTTTGCAATCTCTTTTGATAATCAATACCTACCATTCTTACAATATTTTTCGTAAATTTCCTCTGTATCTGTTCTAATTTTTGTCTTTCTTGTTTTTTTGATGGAAATCATATCTGTGATTCATATTCCAAAAGTGGGCGAACATATAATCGGAATAATGGCATCATTATATTGCTTTCCCTACTAGTTATATTTCTTTTAATTGCCCAGATGAATATTGTTGCATTTTTTTGATGACTTTTTGAGTGTGTTCATTGGTATCTAAATTATCCAATACATAATAACCCAAGTCCTTCTCATATGAACAATTGTGTAGATTATGTCCACATAATGTGTAAATTACTCTTCTGTTAAGCTTTCCCAAGTGCATTACCTTACACTTATCCATATTAAAGGACATATCCCATTTATTGACCCAGTTAGTAACACTAAGTCATGTTGTATATAGTTTGCCTCCTCCTGAGTACTGCAAGGTCCACCTATTTTTGAGTCATCTGCATATTTTATTGCCCAACCATTTAACTTATTTGTTAAATCAGAAATGAATATCTGAAACAGTGCAGGCCCCAGCACAGAACCCTGTGGGACCCCACTTGACACCATGCCGATATCTCATTGGTGCCCATTTATCTGAACCCTCTGCTTCCTATCAGTCAGCCACTCTTCTATCCAGTGTATTAAATAAGGATTAACCTTTAGTAGTTTTAGTTTATCTATAATGGCACCATGCTGTGTCAAGTCAAAGGCTCTGCTGAAGTCCAAAAAGATCACATCACATGGTACCCCATTGTCCAATGATTTGCTCATGTTTTTTTATAGAAGCACAACAGGTTTGTAATACAGCCCCTGCCCTTTTTAAAGCCATGTTGTTCAGAATCTATTAGATCGAGCAAAGAGAATAATGTATCCCTAACCAGACCCTCCATTATCTTGCAAATCAGATAGGTCAGACTAATAGGTCTGTAATGTTTAACATTTGTTTTGTCTCCTTTCTTATAAATGGGAACAACATGGGCCATTTTCCAGTCACTAGGTATCTCTCCAGTCTTAGATTATATTACTCTCCCATTAAAAATTTTATTTGAGTAATTAGTAATCAGCATTTTTGACATATTGCCTGAAATTCTGTCCAGGCCTGGGGATGTGTTAGGTTTCATCATCTGAATAAATTGTTTTATTTCCAATAAGTCAAACTGTATAGGATCAACATTAGAGAATACAGCCGCCTGATTACTATAAGATTTGGCACTGTAAGTTTGACAAAAATATTTATTAAAGGTAGTAGCCATTTCCACATCTGATGTGACAGTCCTTTCTTCCACAATATGGGGTCCCAAAGGGTTCTGGGTTTTCTTTAATGAATTAATGTAAGCAAAAAACGATTTATAATTATCCTTTGTGGCATTCTTTGCAAGCTGTTCTTCTGCATTTCTTTTTACCATTCTTATTCCTTTTTTATAGGTTTGCTGTGTCTCTCTTATGGCAACAAGTTTATTTTCATTCTTATTTTTCAAGAAATTTTTATAACACTTATTGTTCTTCTTAATTAATCTTCTTATATTTCTGTTTAACCACATAGGAGTCTTATGGGTATTTATATACTTAAATGTTTGCAGTATATAGACCTTATTTAGGCCCAAGATTATCCTTTTTATAATTTCCCTATATATGTTGTACTGGTTTGTTTGTAAGTAATGATACCCAGTCCAAATGTTTCAGTTCATTGTGAATTTCCTTTTCATTGGCCCTTTTATATAAGAATATTTTTGTTCTACTCTGGTGTGTTTCATGCTTAGAATTGATTTTAAAAGTAAGTGGCTCATGGTCACTATTTACAACTGGGGGGCCAGTGACACAGTCTTGTATTAATGCATGTTCTGTTCCCAGTACTATATCTAATATATTTCACCCTCTTGTGGGGGATTGTGAGTATTGTTCCAGGTTTAGGTTGTAACAACTGCTAACATGTTGCAAAGACTTCTTTATGTTATGCAGATGGTACATGTGGGGCTTACCAAAGCAGATATTAAAAGGGTGGAGGGGGCCTTTTCAATATTTATTGGGTGGGGGAAGTGACCAAGGGTCAGCCTACATTGTATAAAGGTGAATGTGGAGGGTGGAGGCATGAACTTTCCAGACTTATGGAATTATCATCTGGCGATCCAGCATCACTATATCCAAGAATGGGTCAACTGCCCCTCAGCTACAGGGTGGTTGGATCTGGAGGAAAAGGGTAGCCCTTGGAGACTAATGGCCTATTTGGCACAAAAAGGATGTAGAGCATATATCAACACAGGAGGGACTAACCCTCTGGTATCTGCAGTCTTGAATAGTTGGGAACAGATGGTCAGAGCCCGGGGGGGGTGTAGGAAAGGAAGAAACAATACTTCTCCTGGTTTCAGGGAACTTGTTTTTTGTTCCAGGTGTAAGTGACATGGGGTTTAGAGAATGGGAAGCTAGAGGGTTTCATTGTGTGGGAGACCTATATGCAGGGGATGGTATTTGTTCCTTTGCTGAGGTGCAGGAGTGAACAGGATTGGGCCATTCACACTTTTTTTGATATCTGCAGTCAGAGCATGCAGCCGAGGTTTGGGGAGAGAACAGGCCCAAACCTCACCACTAGGACATATAGAAAACCTGGCATATTCCATCAGAAAGGACACCAAGGGCACAATCTGTAAGGCAGCATGAGAGGGAAAACAAGTCCTTGTGGATACCACTCCGAAAACAAGACTCCTCTGGGAGAGGGACATGGGGCTATTAATCACAAGAAAAACTAGAAAGTGTACTAACACTTCACATGGGTACAAAAGAACTATAAAAAAAGTCCCAACATCTTCTTTAACCATCTGAATTCCTCTTTTGTCAGTTCTTCCATGACTAATGAGAGAAGAGGCTGGCTCTTGAAAGAATTGTAATAAAAGAAACCTAAGTTATGCCATCTTGTATCATGAGCCAAGATTATTCTTCTGTGAGTTCTTTCATGGTTCATGAGAGAAAATGTTGGGTCATGAAAGAAAAGGGGGGGAAATTAGTTTTACCTTCACAATTCTTTCATGAGCTCATATGAAAGATCCACTATTCTTTCTTGTGATTTCATGAAAGAATTGTCTTTGGCCAAGACAGTCTCCCCATTTATCTGTCTGTCTGTCTATCTGCCTGCCTACCTATCGGTCGATCTATCTATCTATCTATCTATCTATCTATCTATCTATCTATCTATCTATCTATCTATCTGTCTTTTTTATCTTTGTTAAGTGGATTGGGGTGTTCACCTCCAGTAGCACTTCTTTCTCTCCCCTCCAGGTTGACTGCCCCTCTTTCCCTTGTGTAATGATTGTATAGTAAAATGGGCCAGAGTATCCAACCCACAGTACTGCTTCTCTTTCCCTTCTCCCCTCCAGGTCACCTGCTCCCTTTTCTTTAATGTATGTGGTGGAAACAGGATGACATCCCATGGTGCTTCCAAAGATCATCCTCAAACTGGGGTGCCCAATGTCGGCTACTGTCCACCTACAATAAGGACAATTTCCCTTCATTCATTTTTTTTATATATACCTGAAAGTAAACAGTCCATTGGCAATCTGCCCCACCAGCAGTCCCACATTACCCACCCTGACCCCACACTCAGCACCCCACACCTCCACAGACCCTCACACCTTCACTCACCTGTTCACATTCAATAACTCCTTCACCTGAATTCTCAGTAATATTTTTTTATTATGTTTGTCAAGTGGATTGGAATTCCCACTCTCGATACCACTTCTATCTCCTCATCCCCTCCAGGACAACTGCCCTCACTTTCCCTTGTTTAATAGTATTATAATATAACAGACCAAAGTGCACACCCCAGTACAGCTTTTCTTGACCCCCTCCCCTCCAGACCACCCTCTCATCTTTTGTTTAATATATGTGGTGGTACCTGAGTGCCCACTCCCTTTGCCACTGAAGATCATCCCAACAGTGGGGTGCCCAATATCCAATTTCAGCTTCTGTCCCCCTACAGTAAGGAAAACCACTCTCATTGATCTGTTCTTTTTTTATACCTGAAAAAAGAAAATGCTCCATTGATGATGTGTTCCCCAGCACCCCCACCCACACTGCTGTGACCCACCACTCACCAACAATAACCCTATACCCCCCCACACACCCTCACTCACCGGATCATCTCCTACAATACCTTCACCTGCATACTCGGTATGCAAACAACAGCACATTCCTGAAATGTGAAGTCACAACTAGAGTCCTGCTGCTGGATTCAATTACAGCAGTGAGCTTCTGATCCCTGATGTGTCTCTGTTGCTGTCATTTTATCTGTCTTTCTGTCTGTCTGTCTGTCTGTCAGTCTGTCTGTCTGTCTGTCTGTCTATCTATCTATCTATCCATTTACCTGTCTATGTTTATGTTTATGCTTGATAAGTGGACCGGGGAACCCACCCAGGTACCCAGTTCTTCTACCCCCACATTTCCTTTTTTTTTGTTAAACATTTTATTGAAAGCAATAACAATATACAATAATACAATAATCAATAGTACAGCAGTAGAACAGTAAATGTAGCAGCTGAAAACAAAACAAAAACATGTAAAACCAACATGCTATTTGAAATTAGAAACACTTGAACCATGAATGTGTTGCAGAATATAATAATAGCATTTGTGGTGACAAAGAATATAATTACCAGTACATAAACACATGCATTTGAGTCAAGTAAAAAATTAAAAAAAATATTAATCATAGGAACAGGACATTATAAAGTAGGATTTTGTACTAAAAAAATTAAGAAAGGACCCCAGATATTGTCATAGTGAGTTTGTTGTCAGAACCTAAATGAGAAAATCTTTCATATTCAGCTAATTTAGTTAAAGCTGCAAACCATTCATCAAAATGAGGTGAAGCATTCAATCTACATTGGAACAACATCTGCCTTTTTGCTTCCAAAGTAGCTGGTTGTAGCTATTTAATCCTAGCACCCCCAGAATGTTGAGATTGAAAATACCCCACTAAAATCCAAAATAGTGGATCCTGAGGAGTTTGTTGGCTCAGTACTTTACTGCAAAAATCTAGACTCTGACTCCAGTAATGTTTAAAGGAGGGACAGGACCATAGAATGTGTGTGAGCATACCTATTCCACTATGACCTCGCCAACACTCCTCTGAGAGTATGAGTCCCATGCACTTTAAAACAAAAGGAGTCCAGTACCATCTATGAATAATCTTTCTTTGTATGAGTTGATATCAGAGGTCTTCAAAATGGGCGTGTGCCCCTCTAACAAAACCTGCACACTCTTTGTCTGAGAGTGCTATCTGCAACTCTCTCTCCCATGCCCTCTGTTTTTTCACTAATGAAGGGAAATGGGGTTCTATGAGTGCATCATATATACGGCCCCTAAAATGGAGGTAGTTCTTCATCCAAGTGTCAAATAGCTGACTCAAGGAAGTATCTCCTGTATGATCTGGAATTGCACAACCACCCTGTATGGATCTGTTTGATTTGGAGGTATCACCAAAAAAATCTGTTCATGGGAGGTCCCAACAGTTCATCAGTTGCTAAAATGTATCAAGGTGATTGGTACCAGGGCACCATAAATGTTCTACCCACCAAATACCTTTCTTTTTCCAAGTGGCCAAGGATATAGGTTATTCTCCAATTTTCAAACTAGGATTGTGCCCCAAAGATTCCCAGTGATCTAGTGAACTCATACCCTTGCAAAGTGTCTTGACATAGTATTCCATGTTAGGGTAGAAAATACAAATATAGGGGACTTGGACAATGTGGACCTGCAAGTTTTGGTCTTAATTAACCATGGTGGGCAACTTTCAGTGCCTGTTTCTAGGGGAAGCCAAACTGGCATTTGATTTGTGGGAGAGGTAAGCCAATGTAGGTTTTGTTTTATTCCTGTAGTTTGGTGATAGGCCCATAGACATGGTAATGCCCACCCACTTTCCTATCTGGGGATCTCAGTTTGTGGATGATGAACCTTGATCTTGCATCTTCCAAGAGGAATGCTACAAAGAGACTCTCAAACCTCTGAACTTGGGATTGAATGATAGGAACAGTGACACTACTGAGAAGGAACACATTTCTAGGAAAGGCCATGATTTTATATGCATAAATTTTACCCTCATATGATAATTCAGGTTGGTTCCATCTGCTGAAGTCACCAGCAATGGCATTACATCGGGGCTGAAAATGTAGTTATATAATCTTCTTTAGGCCTGGCAGCAAGATCATTCCCAAGTACTGTAAGTGAGATTTAAGGGGTTCGTTTAAGACAAAGATGCTCAATATAGCTATGCTATGAATGGTTATTAAGTGGCAAAACTTCCATCTTGTCCCAATTAACTTTTAAACCAGATATGGATGTGAAGTTATTAAGAATGTTCAATAATATGAGCAGCAAGACATTTGGGTTTTGCAGGGCTACTAGCAGTTCATAAACATAAGCAAGGGTAATGAGATAAGACGAACCACACTGGATGCCAGTGATGCTAGGGGAGGCCCTGCTGTTCTGTAGTAGGGGTTCCAGAGCCATCAGAAATAAAAAGAGAGACAGTGAACAGCCTTGTCTTGTACCTCTGTGTAACTTAATAGGTGAGGACACTGTGGCACCTGTTAGAATGGATGCACAGGGGCTAGTGTGTAGGAGTTTTACTCATTTCAGAAAGTAAAGTCCAACTCCAAAAGCCTCCATCGCATGCTACAGGTATGGCCATTCCACAGAGTCAAATGCCTTTTCTATGTCTACACTTACCAGGGTGGAAAGTATGGGGGAGTGTGATACCATCCACATTACATTAATTACTGCCCTGAGATTATCCATAGCTAATCTGCTCTGAACAAATCCTGTTTGATAGTTTTCAATGATATGGGGGATAGCATGCTGAAGACACAATGCCTGGACCTTTGCCAAAATCAAGGCTTCTGCATTCAGCAGGGATGCTGGATGATAACGGGACACCTGTTGGAGGTATTTGTCTGGTTTAGGAATTAAGGTAACCAGGGTTTCTGTCATTGACTGTGGTAGCCATCCCTTCTCATATCCTTCCTGCAGGACATCATTAAGGAGCTGTCCAACCTAAGGAGAGAAGGTCTGATAGAACTCTACCAGAAAGTCATCTGGACCAGGGTACTTACCCTTAGGGGATGTCTTCACTGCTGCCTCAGTTTCTGAGAGTGTAAACATGGCTTCCAATTGTTTACACTGGTCATGTGTTAGGGTGGGTAAATCTTGTAAAAATGTACCCAAGACTGGGGTTGAGGGGTCCCTCTTGGAAGTGTACAGGCTTTGTAAATGTTTTGGAAAGCCCAATTGATCTTTATTGGGTCTGCTGTGATTTTCCCTGTTGATAACTGGATCATCCCAATATGTTTGGCAATTCGTTGCTATCTAGTATGGTAAACCAATAATCTCTCTGCTTTCTCTCCAGACTCCTAATACTTACAGTATGAGATGTTTATTTTATAGCTCGGGCTGCAAAGGAAGATGTAATGTTATTAATTTGGTACTTTAACTGAAGCATTTCCCAGTGAAGTTGAGATGAGTGTTTCTCTAAATTATTATAACACTTTTCCTTCTTTTTTAATTCTTTTTCAAGTTTCTCTACCTGGACTACTCTTTGTTTTCTCTGTAGGAGGCAAGCCCTATAATTCTGCCCCATAATAAGCTTTAAGAGGATCCAAAACTGTAGCTTTAGAGATATCAAGACTGATATTTAACTGGAGGAAAGTGTAGGCTTCTGTCCCCTTACAATAAAGAAAACCATCTTTTGTTGATCTTTTTTTAATATGCCTGAGGAAAAGAAAATGGTCCATCGGCAAACTGCCATCTAACCCCAACTAAATACTAACTCCCATCACTCCACATCCTCACACCTTCACTCACCCGATCATATCCCATGATGCCTTCACCTACAGTCCTGGTATGAGAAGAGTGTGACTTTCTTCAAATGTGAAGCTGTACTGCAGTTCTGCTACTGTCTTCTATTAGAGCTGTGAGCCTTTGATCCCCTGATCTTTATCTCTCTCTCACTCATTCACTCACTCAATCTGTCTGTCTATCTCTCTCTCCCTCTATCTGTCTGTGTGTCTATTTATGTATCTGTCCATCTGCCTGCCTGTGTGTGTGTGTGTGTACGTATGTATCTTACCAAAGAATAAAATGAGAGAAAATCAATCTATCCATCTATCTATCTATCTTTCTATCTATCTTTCTATCTATCTATCTATCTATCTATCTACTGTTTTGTTAATGCTGCTTCTCTTCCTCTTCCTCTCCAGGTCAGGCCCCCTTCCTTCAATATATGTGTGGCATTGGGATACTCACCTCTGGTGCCATCAAAGATCATCCCAACACTGTGGTGCCCAATTGCCAGTGTTGACTGACCCTTACTATCTATTTATCTATCTATCTGTATGTCTGTATATCTATCTATCTATCTATCTATCTATCTATCTATCTATCTATCTATCTAGGTTTAGTGGACCTGGGTGCCCAACTTCAGTACTGTTTCTCTTCCCCTCTCCTTCCAGGTCACCCACCCCTTTCTTTCAGTTTAACTGATGGCACCAGAGTGCCCACCCTTGGTGCAGCCAAAGATCATCCTGACAGTGGGGTTTCCAATCCTATCCATCTCTCGCTCTCGCTCTCTCACAATTTTTGTTAAAGTTTATTGCATTATGCAAGCAATAATAGCCAACAGGGTGGGCAGTATCAGGCAATGCCTTACTTCCCAGGGGCATAATGAGACCAAACGCCTCAGGCAGAGAGCCTTATAGCCACTGGAAGGTCTGGTATTGCCCAACACTGCCCACCCTGGAGGGTATTATTCTGCTTAGAAAATGAGCGCAGTGGCATGTGTGTGTGATTTAAAGAATTTAAGAAAAAAATTACAAAAATAGATTAAGAATGCAGTTTCAGTCTTTATCTTGCAAAGTAGTCCCTCTATTTTTGTGCTGTTCCATCTCATGTTCTCCCCCACACACAGAGCCATTCTCTTTAATTTATCCCCCATCACAACATGCACAAGACATGTAGATTCTACAAAATTTTCCCTGAGTACTCTCGTGCCATTATTTTGATGTTAAAGATAAGTTCTCTGCCCTTCCTGTAAGTTTATTTATTTTTTTATTTTGCAGTCAGAATAAAATGTGGCAGTTATGCCCGTGACCCTGAAATTAAAAGTAGGAAGTGGAGATGGAGAAATTTGAGGTACATGGCTACGGTCTAAATGAAATTCTTTTGTGGATCTTTTCCCCCATTTAGCATATTTCTGGTCTTACACTCTGTGACTTGCTGACTTGGACAACAGTGCTCCGTTAGTCAAGATTGGATAGAGTCAGGGAACGCAGGTATAAGTCTTTTTCCTTAAACTGTGGTCACTCATGCTCAGGGAGCAAGGAAGTAGTTGATGACATTTGCTGCTAACCACAGACAAACTAAACAAAAGGTATTTTTGTTAAAAAAATGTTAACACTTCAGTCATGGGAGTGATTTGTGTTTTTTGTGTGTCCTGTAGCATGTTCTGAGCATGGTGAAAAGAGATACTTATCTGGCTGATGAAAATTTGCTGTGGCTGTGCAGACTTTGGAAAAGGACCCTGTGGTCACGCCACTCATGGAAATATGTTTTGATACTGAGGTAGACAGAAGCAACCCCTACCGGAGCACTACAGGAGAATTTAATATGGTTGAGGGAATAAAAGGAAATACACATGTATGTGTGTGTGTGTGTGTGTATATATATATATATATATATATATATATATGTATATGCATATATATCTATTATAGTGGCACGGTAGTGCCACTATAGTTAGGGTTGAGGAGCCATTTACATGTTAAACCCAAAAGTTTGCACCTTAATGACTTTGCAACCATTTGACAGATTTGCCTGAAATTTGGAATACATGATCAAGACCCATTCGCCTTGGGATCTGCCAAGTTTCATACTGGTCACACATATGGCTGTGGAGTGATTAAGCATGATCTGTGTGCCCGTTTACATTTTTCTGGAATTTTACTGTCATCTCTACAGGTTGCATGGTTTGCGCGACTGATCCGAAATCTTCAGGGAACGTGCTGCCGGGGTCCCCGATGTGCCTTTTGAAGATTTCATGAAAAAATATTAAACAGTTCAAAAGTTATTCAAAACACAAGTTCCCATTATAAGTCAAAGGGAAAAGTTAACAAAAAGTTTGACAGTCACAAATGCAGTTTTTACTTTAGCAAATGGCCCTTTTACTGTCACAAATCTGCCATTTTGTTTTCAGTTAGTGAGCAGAAAAATGCTTGACATTTAAAATTTGGACCCTCTAGCAACCTAATTCTTTTTGTATTCACCTAGTCGGACCCTGAGGATGCTAGCCATGTCTTTATTTTGGGGTAAAACACCCCAGAAATATGTTTTTCAAATTTTTGGAAAAAGTACTTTCGCAAAGTACTGTCACAATTGCGACACTGTCGAATGAATTTGCGAAAACTTTCGCAAACTTCGACAGTACTTTTCTAGGCTGTGGGAAAATTACATCAATTCTTTGGTATCTTGCAGCAAAAGAATGGTTTGGTGTTTTGGAATGAAATTTGGAGGGAATGCAGCTGACATCGCACAGATGTGCATTTCAGTATTTTGTTGAAAAACTATTACATGGCGGCAATGTTACAGCACTCCAAAGTTGATGCTTTTTCCCATAGGATAACATTAAGCCATCCGATGCATTACAGGAATCCTTTGGCGCCCTGCTGCAAAATAACGGTTTGGTCTTGTATGCTGAAATTTGAAGGGAACACAGCCAGCATCCTATAGATGTGCCTTTTTGTGGTTGGGTGAAAAAATATTACAGGGAGCCAACATTATGGCACTGCAAACTTCTCTTTTTTTCCCCTAGGATAACATTATGGCGTTCGCCATGCCTTTCAGGGCCCGTATCTCAGAAATGGTGAGAGATACGGACTTTTCATCAGAAAAATGCTTAGCCCTCTATTGGGGCTAAGTGCAAAACTAGCCAGGAAAGTCATAAATCAGTCATAAGTCATAATCATAAGTCAGACTTTTAAATTTTTTTTCTATGTCGTACGGTTCCTGAGATATAAGCAATTTAGTATTCCAACTCCTCATTTTCTGCTCCGAGAACCATTATTATGCATACATTCTTTGTACTCACTATCTTTCTTTATGCAGCTTTTGTGGAAAACCAGCCTGTGCACTTACATTACTGTTACCATTACCATTTTTGCTTGTGGTTCCATTCCTGTTTCACTTACCGTTCACGTCCACGCCACCATGTGCGTTACCCTTTGCGTTTTCATTTGTGCTTGCTTTTGTGTTGTTTTTAACATTTATGTCTACACTACTGTTTCTCTTTCTGTTTCACTTTGTGTCATCATGTGCATTACTATTTGCGTTTGCGGGCACAATGTTACTATGTGACAAGACATCATGTGGCAGGAGCGCAGGGTCCAAAGGGCCCTGCACTCCTGCCACCGCATTACATTCACTATTTCTTGTTATCATTCTTAAAAAGAAGGAAATTTAGAGGCAAAAAACTCTGTTTAATGCATTAGTTAGGACTGTTCCACACTGACAAAAGTGAGGAAATTCAGTGTTAGGGTTGAAAGCCCCCCTTGGCCCCTCCTGCACACACCCCCAACTGGCATCGGGGTGTGCATTAGGGTTGTTAGTCCTAACTCTCACCCCATTCTCCTACATCTCTGCTTCTTCACACATCTGATGGGGTGAGAGTTAGGACCACCATCTCCAATGCACACCCCGATGCCAGTTGGGGTGGGCGGGGGTCCAAGGGGCTTTCAAACCCTAATACTGAATTCTTGCCTTTTGTTGCTGTGAACAACCCTAACTAATGAATTAAACATAGTTTGTTGCCCCTAATATATATATGTATATATATATATATATATATATATATATATATATATATATATTATGGTAGCATGGTAGTGCTACCATAGTTAGGGTTGAGGAGCCCTTTTAAGGTTAAAGGGTCAAATTTACACCTCAATAACTTTGTGACTGTTAAATGGATTTGCCTGAAATTTGGAATGCATGATCAAGAACCATGCACCTTGGGATCTGCCAAGTCTTGTACCAGTCGGATGTACAGCTGCAGAGTTATTAAGCATGATCTGTGCACACGTTTACGTTATATGGTGAATTCGTTGCTCGTGCCTACAGGTCGCACGGTTTGCCTGAGTGGTCTGAAAACTTCAGGGAACGTGCAGTCAGGATACCTGATGTGTCTTTTGAAGATGTCATGAAAAAATATTGAACAGTCCAAAAGTTATTCAAAAAACAAGTTCCCATTATAAGTCAAGGGGAAAAGTTAGCAAAAAGTTCGACAATTTTGCAAATGCATTTTTTACTGTCTCAAAAGGCCCTAGTACTTACCCAAATCTGCCATTTTGTTTTCAGTTGGTGATCAGAAAAATACTTGACATTTAAAATTGGGACAATCTAGGGACACAATTCTTTTTGTGTTCACCTAGTTGGAGCCTGAGGATGCTAGCCATGTGTTTATTTTGGGGTTAAACACCCCAGAAATATGTTTTTCAAAGTTCGGGAAAAAGTACTTTTGCAAAGTACTTTCATGCTTACGACACTTTCTCAAATCTGTGCGAAAGCTCTTGCAAATCATGAAAGTACTTTGCAACACTATGGCCAAAGTAATAGGAGTTCTTTGCCACCTTGTTGCAAAAGAACGGCTAGGTCTTTTGGCCTGAAATTTGGAGGGAAGGCAGACAACATCTCACAGATGTGCATTTTGGTAGTTTGGTGAAAATATATTGCATGGTTGCAAAGTTACAGTACTCTGAATTTGCCATTTTTTCCATAGACTAACATGGTGGCATACGCGGCACCTTTAGGGGCTCATATTTCCAAAATGATCGAGATACAGATTTTTTGTTGTGAGTTAAATAGCAAAATCCTAGCCAGGAAAATCATGATTTTTGTGAAATTTTAATTGTTTTTCTACGTTGTGCGATTGCTGAGATATTAGCAATTAACAACTTCAAATGCTAATTTTCAGCATCAATGCCCATTACAATGCATACATTCTTTGTAGACACTGTGTTTCTTTATGCATCTGTTTGGCAAAAACAGAGTATGCACTTTGGTTACTGTTGCAGTTACTGTTTCAACTCACATTTCTGTCTCCGTTTGTGTTTATGTTCCCATGTATGCCACTGCATGCGTTGCCCTTTGCGTTGTCATTTGTGCTTGCGTTTTTGTTACTGTTACCATTTGTATTTACACTACTGTTTCTCTTTGCGTTTTTGTTTGCATCACTGTGTACATTGCCATTTCTGTTTACTGCAGCCCTCTCATTTGCATTTCTGTTTCTCTTTCATTTTGCGTCTTCCTTGTTGTTACTGTTACCATTTGCATTTGCAGTTTCTTTACTGTGCTCATGCACATTACAGTTTGCGTTTCCATATGAGCTTGCATTAACATTTGCATTTCTGTTTGCTTTGCTGTTATTGTTGCTGTTACCATTACCATTTGTGTTTACAATTGCGGTACTGTGCCTGTGCGAGATACAGTTTGCGTTTACGTGTGCACTTACGTTCGCATTTTTGTTTCTGTTCCCCTTGGTGTTCTTTTTGCTGTGGCGCTTAACATTTCCATTTTAAATGCCACTGCCATCACTGTTCACATTACCAGTTGTGTTTTTTCGTTAGCACTTCAATGTCCGTTTGCATCACTATTCGTTTTGGCATCAGTTGCGCTTGCGTTTCTATTATGTTTCCTTTACCATTTGTGTGTGCCACTGTTGGCACTTCTGTTTGCATTGCTGTTCCTGTAACTTCGGGCCCCATGCTCCCCCAGCCGCATTACATTCACTATTTCTCGTCATCATTCTAAAAAAGAAGGGGTGCTTCTGGTGACGTCACCGACCGATATGGCGCCTTGATCGAGGAGCTCCTTGACCTCACAGATAGCAATCCTTCTTAATCACTATCAAACAATGGCATCTCCAGATAAACAAAAGTGGAACAAACCAGGGAAGCCTCCAGCCACCCCTATACAAAAATTGAGAGAAATGCTGCAAGCAGATATAGACGCACTCCCGGAGTCCCGAGGGTCACAACCGGATCTGCAGCAGGCCTTGCCGCAATGCAACCAACTACCAGAAGACATCATAGAAATGATAAAACAAACAGCATGAATGGTGGCAAAAATAGATCATACCCTCACTGACCTCCACTCAGACCTGAACCAAATAGATCACAAAACCGAGCAGCTGGAGTTGGGGCTCACACAGATGATGGAACAAGCCAACAGGCAGGACCGCCTTATCCTTTACCTACTGGCCAGGGACCGTGAGCTTAATCGATGGCTAAATGACCTTGAGGAAAGAAGCAGAAAGTTGAACATCTGCATTTACAGGGTCCCGGAGGGTTTGGAGGAAAAAGAAGCAGACACCATCTCCTTTATACAAGACCTCCTCCGGGAATCTCTCAATCTCCCAAATAAGCTGGATCTCAAGATAGACCGAGCTCACCGATCCCTGGTCCCGCACCCTAGAAGTCCAGATGCGAGGGCCCGATCATTTATTGTGCACCTAACATCATACAGAAGGAAGGAAGACATATTAAGAAAGGCCTGGCACCAAAACACCCTCTTTTTCAGGGGTCACAGAATAGCACTAGATAATGATCACACTTCAGAGGTACATGAGGGGAGAAAGACTATCTGGCCTGTAGTTAAACAGTTGAGGGCCAAAGGCCTCAAAGCGCAGGTCCTACACCCAGCTAAACTTAAAGGATACCTAAACAACATTTTGACAATAAACTATTCAAAAATCTGACTCCGTAGGTGACTAAAGGAAAGGCTGCTGTATTCATTAAGGCTAAAACTACATTTATATAATTTACCTAAATGTGTTTCCAGAGCATTTGAATATTGTAAAATCAGCCTTCTAATTTCAAAAAAACTGTCTTACCTGCTTTCTAAAATGGCCACCAAATGTGTTATGAGACATCATTGGAGCCCAAGTCAGAAAGGTATATGGCTCTCTATAGTACAAACTAGTTATTTTTCCCCTTTGTATAGAATTGTTTCACCCAAATGGTCAAAACCATGTGCATTATTTTATATAATACACATGTTAGGCTATGGTTCTGTTCATTTTGTTTATTTTAACATACTGAAATTGTGTTTTAATCCAACTGACTTTCTATGTGGCAAACCATAGTGCAGTACAAATCTTGAATAACCTTGTGGTCTAGTGGTTATGGTGGATCCAAGATGCTACAATGAGGGTGCTGGGGTGGTGTGCATACTTAATATGTACTTTTTAACATTTTTATTAAACTTTTATATTTTCTGCTATTCTTTTCTAGTACGTTTTTGACAGAACCTACAAATGTAATCCATAGTTTGAGTGTAAACATTTGTACAATCACTAAATCAGACTTCTTCAACAAAGTGAAATGCAGCAGCAGCAGCACTCAAGTACATTACTATGTGTGTGTTGGGGGGTGCAGCCACACCCTTCACCACCCCTAGAGCCACCACTTTTTTGTAGCAAAGTTCTTGTTCAGTCCAATGTTAGAGTTCATACTTTCTCAAAACTCAAATATATGCTTGTCTTGTCTTCTTTTTCCATGGGAAATAATAATAAGAAGAAGAATCAGCATTTATATAGTGATTTTCATACACATTGTATCCCAAAGTGCTTTACAAGCAGTACTAGACTGGTAGTGAAGTGACTGAACATGTAGTGGCAGCCATTTCATACATTAAAATCCACACACAGCCTTGGACAATTGCATGAGCTGGTTTTATGGGAAGGGGAATGTTGGCCAGGACAACAGGGTCAGGTAGTGATCAAGGTGCTGGCAGCCCACATCTTATTTCTCACAGTAATCTGCTCATATTTCTCTCCTCTGTCTTCCCCTTCCCCCTTCCCTGAATATAGCAGTACCTTGCAAAAGTAGCCTTCTCAGCCCCCCTCTGGTATTCATTCTTCACTATTTTCTTTCATTACTAAAACTGGTGATTATCATCTTCTGCATCATGAATGCAAGTAGTAGAGTCCCTGTTTTATTTTGACATATCAAATATAAACATATCTTTCCAGTAAGTCAGGCTGATAGCAACAGGGAACAAGGGGAATGATGGGCTTTCCTATCCTTAAAAGATCTAGGCTATCTTTGATTAGGCATTGCTAAATGATGGGTGTGCACATCATTATGCACATCATTTAATAGTGCCTAATCATAGGTGGCTTAGATCTTACATGGGCAAGAAAGCCTATTTTTCCACTGGTGCAATACAGCTATCAGTCTGGCTTACCAGAAGATCATGTTTATTATTAATATGTAAAAATAACATGGGAGACTGTACTAACCACATTCCTGATGCAGAAGGGTAGCGAACTCACCAGTTTTTGGTGTGGGCAACAGGTGACAAGAATGAATGCCAGAGAGGGACAGAAGAGGCCATTCCAGCAGGGTATAGCTATATTCAGGTTAGTTGAAGGCATGAAGGAGGACTTTGAGCAGATCACTGCGAGATCTTAAATGTGGGGCTGCCAACATTGTGATCACTACCTGACTGTGGATGACAGTAGACAGCGATGACAAATACTCAGAATGGCAGGGCTGCACCTAAACTGTTACTTGAATTCAGTGTAGAGAGATTACCCTCGGGTGGAGGGGGGCTGACATTTGTTAGGACAGTATTGAGGGAGTTGTGTATAGCTCATTCAAAATTTGGAAGGGTGGCAGCCAGCCAATTCAAATTGTGGAGTAGAGCACAGAAAAGTACTGGAGAAGAATTGCTGGGAACTGTCCTGCAAGGTTCTGCAGATCACAGGTAAAGGAGTAGACTGACACTGGAAGTCGGGTGGATTTGCTCAAGGTATTAGTATGCCTCTCCTGCTAATAATATCATTATCCATTGTAAGTGCAGCCCTTATGAGGGCATGAACAACAGTTTTTCTGGTGGGTCATGATGCTTATTGCTTGGCCCTCCAGGAAGACCTAGTTGTTGGTTAATGAGGTGGAAAAAAACGCACAACAGGGGAACTGTACATACTACCGTCACTGTGCAGAAGGGTGGTGATCCACTCAATGTTTACTGTGGGAGCAGAAGTCAAACACTGAGAATGTGAACTGGAGAGTGATTTGGGAGGCATTCTTTAACAGTGCCAGCTGATGATGCATATGGGTATAGGTGTGCACAATTCTCTGAGGTACAAGATTACATTCTGAGGTATGATCATTCTCTTCATGAGACCATAAGCACATATGCAGCACCAGGCAGTACTAAGGACAGGGTATGGATGGTGGGGTGCTCAACAGAAGGCAGGCTAGATGCAGGAGGTTCACATGGAAAAAGAAAGCCTTATTTGTGGATTAACAAGAGAGCATGGGCTTTGGAACCGAACCAGACCAGTACTTTGCTCTGTGACCCTGAGCAGGTCATTATACTTCCTTGTGCTCCCAGGCCACACCTGTAAACAAGCTTTCAGCTTAGTGTGTCTCTCCTGGTTAACAAAAAACTAAATTCAGTGCCTCACATAACCACTAGATCATCAGGTAATTGAAGTGTCGTACTGTAATGCAGTTTGCCAAGGAAAAAGTCAGCTGGATTGCAAAACATTTTCCACAAGTTAAAGTAAACAAAATGAACAAAATCATAGCCTAATGTGTACTGATCAGAATAATCCATGAGTTAATATATGGTGTTTATCATTCTGGTACAACAATTCAAAACAAAGAGGGAAAGAAGAACTAGTAAGCACTATAGAAATATATGTGGGTCTTTGTCTTTGGCTCAGATGATGTCATCATGACTCATCACTTAACAGACTTGGCAGACATCTTAGGGAGAAACCAAGGCTGTTTTTTGAAAGTGAAAGGCTGATGTTTACATTTTCCAAAAGCTATGAAACTGCATTTATATTATTTACATAAATGCAGTTTTAGCATAAATGTAAATAGCAGCCTCTACTTTACCTTGTTATGAAGCCAGATTTTGGAGTTTGCAGTTTTAAAAAACTGCTTGTTTAGGTACCCTTTAAAATCACTACCCAGCAAGGCAATAAGGTCTTTAAGGACCTCCTGGCAGCAACCCCTTACCTCTAGGGCCTAGGTATCTCCATGCCACCAATGGTAAAAGAGAAGCTGGAAAAAGATCTCCTCTCCTCGGCCTGGGCGAAGGGGACAACAAAAAAAGGCTCATGCAATGAAATCCACAAACAACTCTCCACGCTGGCATTGCATCGATGATTTGGAGGTATGGCGATTCAGCCACAGTGAATAAAGAACTGAGACATCTCCAGCCGATAGAATGACCAGAGGAGGAAGAAGAACCCCCCCCAGCTGACGAAATACAAGTGGAGGAACACCAGAGTCCCAGATGACTTGCACACAACCACAAATTTCATTGATCTCTCTGCTGTACCTAAACCCCGCATGAATGGACCCATCAACAACTCCTTGGCTTCCGATACTGGTGTTTGAACACCCTCACTCGACTCTGCAGTGAGTCTCCTGATGTCTGGTTTTTGAATGCCCTCACTCGACTCTGTAACGAGTAAGTACAATCAGGATCTGAAATGCCTGGGTTGGGAGGGTCCCTGTCGAACAGTGCAGACTATTCAAAGATCATACACACCAAAAGTGCTTTATAAGGCCCAGATGATGGGAAGGGGGGGAAGTAGAAGTAAAAAGAAATTAGAAAACAAGCCTCAGGCCCAGACTGTTGTCAAGACTGCCCTCAGAAAGGCGTCCTTTGTAATGGACTTCTTCCTCTGAGACCAAGGAGAACTGGTAAAAGACTACTAAAGATTTCTGTGTTTAAGTTTACTGTTAAAAATCAAAACTTGAAAAATTTATAGGAGCTTGGCAAAATAAGAAATCATGGGCTCAGTCACTTATGCTGTGGGAAGTGGGGGGAGGTGGACATCTCAGATTTGCAGAGCGGGGGGCTGGTTGCCAACCCGGAGGCACAAAGTGAGAGGAGTGGTGCAGTGTTGATCTCGATCATACGACTTCACTGGATCTGACACCACTGATCTGGACCCCCATTGCAAGGGGAAAAATGAAGGAACTTGTTGGTGGAAGTGAGAGCGGGGCCTGGTCTGGGGAGTTGGGCCTGGGGTCCCCGCGACTCAGGGACTAGATTGATGGTTGTTTTGTGCAGTCCCTGAGCCACTGGGCCCTGCATAGTGTTCCCCCGACTGTGAGGAGCTGAGGGGCCTGCTCTCAGAAAGATAAGGAGGGCCTGGTTGGGTGGGTGAGGCCTCGGGCCTCCAGCGATCCTAGACTGAAAACGAGAATTCTCCTGGTAGGTCCCAGGACCGCAAGGCCTTCCATGGTGTTCCTTTGGGTTTGGGGGTCCAGAGGAGGCTAGAGCCATTTGCCTCTGACTGGGCTCACAGAACACAACCATCCCTGAACAAATAAATAAGTGAAAATTAAATAAGTGAAAATTTCAACTGGGAGAGGTAAGAGAAACGGGTGCTGAGCAGAGCTAGGATGGATGCTGTGACTGCAGGATGGACACATGTTCCTGCTCTAAAAGGGAAGGGGGGAGATGTCCTAGATTGAAGTATGGACTGCTCACCAATACGGCCCCCCGGGCTCTCTCCGGGTGCCCCCGAGTACAAGATGGGATGTTAGCTAGCTCAAAGGGAAATGATGGAGTTGTGCTGATGGAAGGGTGTACCGGGGGGGAGAGGTAAATCATTGTGATAAGTAGAATGGAACAGGCAGAGAGCAAGGGATGGGTAGCTCAGAGGAGCGGGGCATTTTCTGGGCTCTGGCGTGGAGAGGAAGTGGCGAGGTGGATGAAAAGCCCATAAACGGATACTGGGGAATGACTCTGCTCACCTGGGGTGCCTATACTGAGTGCAGCTCTACATGGGCTCAATGTCCTGAGCCAGCGGAGAGATGCTGGACTCCCCTCTGCCCTGGATGCAGATTGAGCTTATGAGGTCAAAAATTGGGGGGGGGAGGCCAGAAAGCGGGTGGGCTAAGCTGGATTTGGAGATGGGGGCCTCCTGATTTTGGGTGCTCCTGGAGGCCTCCTGTCCTTTGGGAGGGGAGGAGGGTGGGCCCCCATGGAGGGAAAGTGGGATCTTCTGGGCAGAAACGCTGATGGTGAACACACATGAGAGCTCTCGGAGGGACCTCACGGCAAATGAGACAGAGGCCGAGAGGGATTGAACACTGATCTCTGATGCCAGATAAACCTGATGATTCAGAGAGAGCAGAACATGAAAGAAAGGAGGATGGTCTCCTCCCCTACAACAGAGCCGAAAGTTAAAATAATTGCTGAACAGTGGTGAAGAGGCGGGGGACGGGGGCCTGGGTCAACCACTGGCAGGTAGTTCATTGACTTGAGAAGCAGGGAGACTCTGAAGGGTGTCCAGGTCCACCCTTATAGATGAAGACTGGAGAGTCATGTTCAAAAAAGGGATGTCCAAAGGGATAATGGGGAACGTTGGGGAATGTGGAACTAAAGGTTTAGAGGGCAAACTAGCGAGACTCTGAATGAGTTGGAGATGCTATAACAGGACTAAGTGGACTTTTAAATATTTCCTTACGCAATTTGAGAGCGATGCATAGTTCACTTTCCTTCTCCCTCCTTCTCTCGTCCTTTTGTGCCGGGGGGGGAGGAGGGGGATGAATAATCCTTGGGGAAGGGAAGCAGTGTCTGGAATGGTGCTATGCCAGAAAGATGATATGAAGGAGGATGGCCACACCAGAAACCTTCTAACAAGGCCAAAGGGAGGCCTCACTGCACTACTGAGCTCCCTTGCAAGTCCAGTAAGGACATTTCCTCCTCCACTGAGGACCACCACTCAACTACACCTAGGAAGTCATTCAAAAGGAAACAAGGTATCATGGCTTCGAGTTTCCCTGGCCATGGATATTATTTCACTAAATTTGCTTAAGGCTCAATGTTGGATGAGGCCAAAGCAATTGTTTATTTGTTTAATACAATTATTGTTAAATTTAACAGGAAAGTTGATATATTATGAGGTTACATGGTTTATATTTTCGCAAGGTACTTATAATGGTCAAATCTGTTATCTCAAGAGCGCAGTATATCTGAGGTTAGTAGCTGAGACAAAAATGTGCATAAATGATTAATCACCTTTCAAAGGTAGTCTCCTTTAACATAAATGGCTGTACGAGCCCTGTTAAGAGGAAAAGGCTGCAAAGATATCTGAACCTCCAAAAATGTGAGGTAGTATTCCTGCAAGAAATGCATCTCACCCCTGTGGAAGTTCAAAAGCTGAAATGAAAGGCACTGCCCCAGCTTTTTTAATCCTCCCTAGTGGGGGGTAGGAAGAGAGGGGTGGCCATTCTGCTTTCTGCCACACTACCTTTCCAGGTACATGTGGTGATTGAGGACCCTGGTGCAAGGTACCTTATAGTAACAGGAACAGTTCAGGACCAGCTGGTCACCTTGGTCAATGTATATATCCCTCCGGGGTCCAGGCTTCCTTTTACTCAGCTCTGCTACAGTTAGTAGCTGAGAAAGTGAAGGGTATAATGGCAATGGGTGGAGACTGGAACATATTCCTCAACAGAGAGATGGATACCACATCTCAAATACCTAGGCCAGAACTTAACAGGGCCAAAGCATTCAAACTGCTAATGCAACAACTGGGCATGGTGGACATATGGAGGGAAAGATATCCCACCAGCAAGGAATTCACATGCCACTCCCCGAGGTTTCATATCTACTCAAGGCTCGACATGTTTTTTACTTTCTCAAGGGATCTCCCCTCCTTTTCTTCAATGTGGGTGGGAACCACTGTTCTGTCAGATCATAGCCCGCTCTTTTTAGAAATAGACCTGGGACTGCCCAAAAGAAAAACCCTTTGGAGACTGAACACCTCTCTTCTTCAAGACAAGGAGATTGTCAAAGAACTGAAACAATTCGTCAAAAGAGCAATAGAAGAAAATAACACACTGGGTATGTCACCCCAGATCCTATGGGACTCCCTTAAGGCAATTATCAGAGGTAAACTGATTCAAATAGCCACCCATAAGAAAAAGCTGATAACCCGGAAGCAACAAGAACTAATTTCCCAGATTAAAGACTGGGAAAAGGACCAGAAAACTAAATGGGACCCAGAAAGGGAGAAGAAATTAACTGAAAGCAGGAATCAACTACAAAAAATACAAAAACTAGAAATAGAGAAAGCCTTATTTTATTTGAATCAAAAATACTATGAAGGGGGTCCTAGAGGGACCAAAGTACTAGCCTACAGACTCAGGCAAAATATAATGAGGGCGACAATCACTAAAATAATTTCCCCTGATAACAATCAGAAAATCACCCAGGCCTCGCAAATAGCAAAGGCTTTTGTGGCCTACTACACTAAACTATATTCACCTCAGGAGGAAACTTCCCCTCAGGAGAAAAAGAATTACCTAGATTCCTTCCCCCTCCCTCCCCTATCCCGGGCTGAAGCAAAAACCCTTGCTAGACCCATTACCCAGCAAGAGATCAAACACATAATAAAAATTTAAAAACAGCAAAATGTCCAGGACCAGATGGATTCAGCACAGAATTCTATAAAACTTTTGAATCAGAGATCTCCCCTGTCCTCCTAGAGGTGTTCACAGCGGTGTGGACCGGGACCGACCCTATACCTCCTTCTTGGCAATACGCCACCATTTCAGTCATTCATAAGGAAGGGAAAGACCCAACACTCTGTGAATCTTATCACCCCATATCCATATTAAACGCAGACTACAAAATCTTCACAGCTATAATAGCTTCCAGGTTAAATCCTATATTACCCAGGTTAATACATATGGACCAAACAGGCTTTATCACCGGCCGTCAAGCCCCTGACAGTGTTAGATCAGTGATAAATCTAATAGATACCATTCAGAGATCCAGTGCACTGGCATGCTAAATGAGCCTAGATGCTGAAAAGGACTTTAATAAAGTCTCTTGGGACTTCTTATTTGCTGTACTAGAACACAGAGGTTTTCCCCAACCATTTATTGATGTTATCCGGACGCGTTATTCTAGACCACAGGCCTACATCTGAGTGAATGGCGGAATATCAGAGAGGTTTAGCCTGGGCAGAGGCACACGTCAGGGGTGTCCCCTGTCCCCACTGCTGTTTGCTCTGTATATCGAGCCGTTGGCTGAAGCTGTGTGCAGAGCGGAGGAGGTAAGAGGTGTGATAGTGGGAGACCTGCATATAAAAATATTGCTGTATGCAGATGACGTTCTCCTGAGTCTCACACAACCTCAACAGTCCATAAAACAAGTCTGGGCAATTCTGACAGAATTTGGCAGACATTCAGGATACTCCCTTAATAAAAATAAGACTGAGGTGCTCGCCTTTTTCTATAAACCTAATACAGAGATGTGCAATCTCTTCCCATTAAACTGGAAGGCTTGTAAAATGAAATACCTGGGTACATACATCACAAAACAATATTCCCAACTGTTTGCTGTGAACTACACCCCCCTAGTAAATAGCTTGCAAAAAGATTTTGAGAGATGGTCTCTGTTGAATTTCCCAACATACTCTAAGATGCACACCCTGCGAATGAATGTGCTCCCTAGGTTTTTATATTTGTTTCAATGCATCCGACTCTGTGTACACAAATCGACCTTTCAAACATGGAACAAAATGCTCACCAAATTCATCTGGAGTTCCAAGAGGCCCAGAATAAACTTAAGAATCCTCCAAACACACCGAGAAAAAGGTGAACAATCCCTCCTGGATCTTGAAGATTATTTCCTGGTGGCTCAATTAAAAAATGCCACAATGTGGTCTAACCCCAATGTCTCCACGGGATGGCAACTCATGGAAAAAGAAGAAGAGAGAGGAACAGGGTTGCAACCCCTGGAAACCAGACTGCTGGTCTCCAATATAAATAGATGTCCACACCCGAGTCTGACCTCAATTAGGGACACAATAAGATCGGTCCACAGAATATGGCAGAAATATAAACTTAAAAATTCCACCTGGCCCTTAAAAAGACTAGCATGGAACCCAGATTTTCAACCTGGACATCTAGATAAGGGGTTTCACATATGGGAGGAGAAAGGCCTGAGATGTCTGTCACAATTCTGGCAGGGAGAGACTTTTCTAGATTTTGAATCCCTTAAAAATAAGTACGGTCTGCAAAATACAGATCATTTCAGGTATCTACAGGCTAGAAACTATATCTCCACGCTAAAGAAAAAAGACATGGACTCAGTTAGGGCCCAACAGATCCTTAGGGCCATCCATAAAAGTAGTGGAGCTAGTAAGCGAAGAGGGATGATCTCCTTCCTTTATAAAGCTTTATTGACACTGAAAGGGGACCCACTTAACAAAATAAAAATAAAATGGAGGGAAGAAGCTCCCCAGGATTTAGGAGAACTTAATTAGGACTGAATATTTTTTCTTAACTAAAAAAATGACTCAGTCAACGTACTGGCAGGAATTCTCATGGCAAATTAAGGTCCTCTACTTCCTGACTCCTCATATAATTAGTAAGAGAGATCCAAATATCACAGCTCAATGTTGGAGGGGTTGTGGGTCACTAAAGGCAGGCCATTTACAAATTTTCTGGTCCTGTGGTGCTCTGCGGACCTTTTGGGGTGAAACTGCTAGGGCACTTAGAGAAATATTTCCGGCGCAGACGCCACTAGAGTGGCCTATGATAACTTTGGGGCACCCCCCTGAAGAGATACAGGATATGACTCAATGTACCTCTGGTCCATATTAATAACAGCAGCACACAAAGCCATCACGAAAAGGTGGCTGACCCCTACCCCACCACTAAACAGGAGTGGATAAGGATAGTAGGTACGATATCAGAACTGGAAGAACTTACCTATAAAATTAACAGTCAAACTTCCACTTACTTGAAAAGGTGGACTAGATGGGAGATTTGGTGATCCTCCAATGAAACAACACTTGAATGACCAATAGTTAGTCCTAAGGCAGAAAAGGGGAGATCCACTACCAAAAGGGGAAAAATTAGAGGGCCAAAAAGAATGAAATTGAAACTGGAGGGACTGGCTGTGATCCGACCTAGGTTAAAGGGAGATGGTGATCAATTTCCTGGAAATTAAAAAATAAAGGAGTCCTTGCTGCTACAGGTAACAATAATATAGTAACTATTGAAGTACTGCGATAACAGAGACAAACTATATAGAATATTCTAAGAATTAATTCATAACATGCGATATGTATGGATATTAATAGAATGTACAAAAATGATGTACCTGCCTGATGTTAATAAACTTGAATTTAAAAAAAAATCTTTCTAAAAAAGAAGTGAATTACAGGCAAAACTCCATTTAATGCATCAGTTAGGTTTTGCGCAGCAAAAAAGTGAGGAAATTTGGTTAAGATTGACCCCTTGGACCCCCACAGCCCACCTCGACTGGACGTGGTGCACCATGGGGAAGTCAGTCCCAACTCTCACCCCATTTTCCTACACCTCAGATTCTTTACACATGTGATGGGTGAGTTAGGGCAGACGACCCCATGGTGCACCACAATGCCTGTTAGGGGGTGTGCTGTGGGGGGTCCAAGGGGGGTTTTCAACTCTAACATCAAATTTCCTTGCTTTTGTCACTGTGGAACAACCCTAACTGATGCATTAAACAGAGTTTTTTGCCTCTAAAATATATATAGGGGATATGACATGGCCTGACTGAAGATATCATATTTATCTTCACTCGAGGCCAATGATATCATGATATCTCACGAGTGGTGAGCCACGAGTGAGATATCTTGATGTATTACCCTTGAGTGAAGATAAATATGATATCTTCAGTCAGGCCATGTCATGTTCTGTTTATACAACTTATGAGCTGGGCCCCAACACGACCTCCCCAGATATGTTTTGAGCACCTTCCATCCCAAGACAAGGTACCAAATCTGGGACTTAAAACAATAGTGTAGATATTTACTAGATAGAACTAGCAGTGCCCTCCCTCCCATGGCTCTTGTCCTGCCATAAGTGGTAAAAACATAGTAATTAAAAGTTATCTAGTTGATCCTGCAGTTTCCCTTTTGTCTCACCGAAACAGTTTCATTTGTGATGTCTTAGACATGGAATGCAGCGTGACTGAGTAATATAGTAAATTTACTAACTCACAGACATTTAAAATGCTCTCAGTGGAAATTGTTATAAATCCCCTTCGTTTTTACTGATGTTGCTGGGCTTTGTTAGAAAGAAGTTGCTGACAGTAGAAAGAGAGAGATCCTGCCGTTTTAGCCTGGCTTCACCAAAAGTGTTTAATTTTTGATGTACTACATTTTCAGCCTGACCGAGCACTAGCAAGAGAGTACATTGACTACCTCAGAGACTTTTAAAATAAGATATTCGCACTGTTTTTATTGACTTTGCTGGCTTTTGTTAAAAAAAGCTACTGAGAGTAGAGAGAGAGAGAGAGAGCGACAAACATGTTTGCAGCTTCAGAGAAATGAAAGTTAACGTGAGCGAGTGTTGCTGTAGCAACACTCACTCGCGCTCACTTTCACTTCTCTGAAGCTGCCGACATGTCCTCTCTCTTTCTAGTATGGTCTTCTTATAATCTCCCAAATTTATGCCCCGCTAATGGAAAGCCAGAAATCTGTGCAGTACACCCTGGTAGCCGTAGCTTTTATAAACGGCTACTGCAGCCACACTGAAAACAGAGACCCGAATCCAGGGACTCTGGATGTCCACCCCAACCACAAAATCCTGGACTACCCAGCCACAACCCAAGGAGAAGCACCTGTCCACTGAGATTCCTAGGAGAGGGTTCGGGATCTCTGAGGCAACCTCCAGCTGATACAATAGAACTCCTCCCGGGAAGCCAAGAAAGGGAAACTTTGGGCAGGAGGGTGAGCCGAGCTCCAGGACAGATGGCCCACAAAACAATCCACCAGCAGTTAGGCTCCATCTATCCATTGAAAAGCTCCAAGAGGCACAGAAAACACTGGAAGGAATCTGCGGAAACAATTTGAATGATGGAGCTTCCGGGCTTTCCAAAGTTCCAGGCTGCACTACTTTGCTCCAGGCTCAGTCCCTGGATTCAGTCTCTGTTTTCTGTGTGGCTGCAGTAGCTGTTTATAAAAGCTATGGCTAGCGGGGTGTGCTGCACAGATTTCTGGCTTTCCCTTAGTGGGGCATAAATTTGGGAGATTATAAGAAGACTGTATTAGAGAGAGAGACAACATGTCAGCAGCTTCGGAGAAGTGAAAGTGAGCGCGACTCGTGCTTACTTTCACTTCTCTGAAGCTGCCAACATGTCGTCTCTCTCTCTCTCTAGTCTTAGTAGCTTTTTTCTAACAAAGTCCAGTAAAGTGAATGAAACCAGTGTGAATATGTTATTTTAAATGTATTTGAGGTACTCAATGTACTCTCTTCCTAGCACTCGGTCACGCTGAAAATGTAGCGTATCAGAAATTAAACACTGTTGGTGAGACAAGGATAAAACAGCTGGATCAACCAGATAAGTGTGTTTTTTAATTACTAATTGTGTGAAACTGATAGCAAATCTAAGAGTCATGATGGTGGGGTTCAGGTGCTTGAGAGGCAGAGCTTTACAACAGCTGAGCTTTATGAGGGGCCAATAGGATTTATTGGAGATGACTACAGAACAGGATGACGTATAGGAGTGTTAAAGATATCATGATGACGTATAGAACATGAAGATATCAATGTTATCTTCACTGGCTTCTAAGATATCACTTTTATACTGATGTTTATCCCAGCACATAAGTTGTATAAATATATTTAAATATATATATATATATATATATATATATATATATACATAACACACACACACATATATATATGTGTGTGTGTGTGTGTATGTATGTATGTATCTAGTGAAATTCAAATTGTTTGTTTATCTGTAAGTCTAAAATGGTTCCAGGGTCTGGTCTGAAATTGGTTGGATATATGGAGTCTATGCCACTGATGTGCCTTTTGAAGGTTTGGTGAAAAAATATTAATCCATTCAAAACGTATTACAGTTTAAAGTTTCCCATTATACCCTATGAGAAAAAATTTACGTCTGCCTGAAAAGCCCTTTTTGCTTTCACAAAAGTACTTTTGACTGCTGCAAATGGGTTTTGTACTTTTGCACTGCCACCATATTGTTTTTAATTAGCGATGGATAAAAAAAGATGTAATTCAAAAAATGCTGCCCCTTGGTAAACACCAACAGTTGTATTTATTTAATTAGGGCCTGAAGAACATGAACATGGCATTTTTTTTTTAAATGGTGGCCGGAAATATGTTTGTTGCATTTATCCGTTGGTAGTGTCGCAAATTTGCAGCACTACTTCTACGAAACTGCAGAAGTAGTGTCAGTTTTCAAATAACTGATGGCACTGTTGGGCAAAAACTGCCACAATTTTGCAGCACTTTATGTGAAAACTGCCACAAATTTGTGGCACTACATGAATAAAAAAAAAAAAAACATTGACCCCATAAATGGACAAAATCTTTCCTGGCCACTTTTTCACTAAAATAACTCTAGAATCATGTTCCTTGGCCCACGTTTAAGTAAACACCTGTTGGTGTTTACTTTATAAGAGGAAGTTTTCCCCTTTTACTGCCTGCAAGGGGGCAGAGGCATGTGTTAATATTAAGAAATGTTTTTGTCATTGTTGGGGTGCCCAGTCCCCATGTCAGTACATAGCCCTGCCCAGTAGTGTGGGACACTGGGTAGCCCACCCCAGTGTCTGTAAATATTTCATTGTTAATTCCAAAGCAGGGATGCCCACCCCCCAGTGTTGGATGCCCCCAAAAGAAAAAGGCCATTGTTTTAAATATGCTGGTGACATCTGGGTGCCCAATCCCCATGTCAACATTTTGACCACCCCAGTGTCCCTAACCTAATTGTGTATTCTTACACTGGGATGCCCACCCCCAGTGCTGGTTGATCCCTCAAGTCCGTTATTCTAATAAAAAATCTTAGTTTGCCGAAATTGGGGTGCCTGTATCCCTGTATCGTCATTCTGAAGAACTCCCACTCCAGCATTGTGGGATACTGGGGAGCCCACTCCCAGTGTCCCAAAATGATCTTTTTTTTTTTAATCTGTTAAAAAAGAAAACTATCCCTGACTTTTTTTAAAGCAAATGGTCCCTCGCTGTCTCCACATCCCCCTCCCCCATTCTGAACCTCCCAGTGAGCAACCCACCACCCCACTTCCTCTTGCCCTATACTACCCAACAAGACTATTGGCTGCAATCTTCTGTGGACCAGAACACTTCTGTAACTCTTCAAAGCTGAACTACAAACTGAAGAATCAAGGTAAGTGCCATATAGTGGCTTTTTGGGACCCCACCTCAAGAACACTGTCACTGTCATCTCATCTCATCAATTAGAGCTGTAAGGTGATTTTGTGGTCACTTTGCAAAGTCACCTTTTGGGACTGAGTAACAAAACAACAGTGTCAGTGTTCATGAAGTGGGGTCCCAAAAAGCATATTTTGAAAATTGGGTGCAAAAATAAAAAAAAAAATGAGTTACACGTGGACATTGAAAATTTTCCATTCAAGCTCTTAACTTTGTCAGTTTTTAATAGTTTCACTCCAAATTTTCAACATTGTCATTTTTTCACCCCACCTCATGAATTGTACAGCTGTCATTTTTCACATCTTGCCCAAAATATGTTTTGGCAACTGTAGCACAAATTGGCACAATCACTGTGAGCAATCACCTTTCAGGACTGATGAACAAAATTACAGCACCATTATTCATGAAGTGGGGTTCCAAAAAGGCCATGTTAAAATTTGGTGAAAACATTCTTAAAAATGCCCAGGTTACATGCGTCCATTGAATGTATTCTATGTATGCACATAACTTTGATACTTTTCAATATTTTGCTGCCAAATTTTCAAGATAGCCATTTTTTCACATCACCTCATGAACAGTACAGCTATCATTTTCCACATCCTGTCCAAAATATGTTTTAGCACCTGTGGCAGAGAATGGTACTGCAGTTGTGCATAATTACGTTTTGCCTTGCTTTTCACAATTACTCTGTACCGGGGTACATGAGGAGGGGTAATAAGATGTCTATGCTGACAATTTGGTCACTGCTGTTCAACACATGGAAGTGCAGGGCCAAAAGAGCCCTGGGCATCCACAGCTAAATGTACATATTTGCATCTATGGAGGGATTGAAGCCAAGGTTCAAAAGACCCCACACTACAACAGTAAAATAAGGATTCTATTACACTATCTCAAAAGGTAAGAAATTCATTGCAAAAAACTCTGTTAATACATCAGTTAGGGATACTAATACAGTGACAAAAGTGTGGAAATTCAGTGTTAGGGTACAACCCTACCATACCATCCCTTCCCACCCTTCACATACTAGTAGGTGTTTTTGTGTGCCTTGGAGTCTTCAGACCTAACTCTCCCTCCATTACAATCTCAGCTTTTTTACACATGGAATAGGGTAAGAATTAGGCCTGATGACCCCAAGGTCCACCCCAGCACCTGTTGGTATGTGGAGGGTGAGGGGGTGGGGTTGTAGGATTGGGCTAGGATATATATTGTTTGCTGAATCATCACATTGTGAGGGGTGAGGGGGTGGGATTGTAGGATTGGGATTGTCGCACTTTACCCATCCAGTTCTGTACCTCAACAAACAAGTGTAATGTCCAGAATGCACAGACTGGCCCTAGTGGTAGATCACAGCATGAGTGTCAAACAATGCTTGGTTTAATACTATTCTACCAGCTGTGAAATCAGTGATAGGTGTGTCAACTCTCATCATCATCATCATCAATCTTTATTCATCCAATACTTAACAGTTTGGATATTAAGTTACAATAATTTAAAAAGAGAAAATACATAATTCATAGTAAATAAAACAATATGTAAATAACTTTGGACTGTCACCGTAAAAAAAAAAAATATACATTTGAGTAAAAAAACTATATGTTGATAGTTTCTTTATAATGTTTTTTTTTTTTTAAGTGGATAACAGAGGCTAAAAATGTTGCAATCATTGTAGCATCCTCTTTGGTCATAGGGTGAAACAGGATAAAAACTGGATCATAATATAAATTCATATATTTTTTCCAGAAACTGTTTAAAATAAAGGTCTCTTAAGTGATAATATAAAGGACATTGCATTATTATATGTTCCAGTGATTCAACAAACCCCTTATTACATCTACAAAATTGCTCTATTTTGATCTCTTTAGTTTCCCCCTGGTTAAAATAAGTATATTTAGATGTCAGAAGACCTAGCCTGGCACAAGTGATTACTCTACGTACACTTTGAGGTAGAGGTAATAATAGATAGTTTTCGATTCCCGAGTCAGTCTTGTTACGGCTGAACCAGATTGCCTGTTTCTGATATTTAACTAGTTCCATCTGTTCTTTTTGGGCTTGTTTAAAGATTTCTTTTATAATTTTGTTTTTATATTGGGTGGATATCAGAACACCCATTTTGGAATCATTCCATAAATGAAAGCTGTTAGAATTTTTAAGAATCATGGTCAGCCTATTTAACTATGGGGAGAGAAAGCTTTCTATTTTCCAATGCACCTTTTCTTGTAAGCAACCATAAATAATATCAACTCTGCCATCATTTTTGTTACTGTTTTTTTTTTGTTTATTAATCTTAACCAATATGAAACTAATCTTAAGTTTATTATATATTTCACTGGATTCTGCCTAACTCAGGGTGTACTACTGGGTTGGAGGTAGAGAGAGGAATGTGTAATATGGCCTTATAAAAGTAGGCTAAAGGTAGTTCCAAATTGGAATATTCTTTAATACCCCAAATCTCTGCCCATATGAAAGTAATGAGGTAATTTTAGCCTCAGCAGCTCAAATAGCAGGTAAGACAGTGGATCCTCCAAATTTAGAGTTAAAACGGAGTAAGCCTTTCACGATAAGTTTTGCCCTGTCTACCTGTTTTTTAATATGCATATTCCATGAGCCATTTGAAGTGAATGTAACTCCCAAATAAACATATGACATTACCATCTCTATTTGTTGACTTTCTATATAAATTCTAGGGGGCACTGAATGTTTACCAAAAACCATTAACTTAGTTTTATTAAGGTTTATTCCCAGTTGGTATTGATTACATTTTATTTTGATTTGATCCAATTTTCTTTGAAGACCAATAATTGAGAAAGAAAGTATCACCAAATCATCCGCATAAGCCAAAATAGGGATAGAGACGTTGTTAACTTTAGGGGAATCTGACGTAAATGATTCATCAAAAAAAAAGTATCGAGTCTATATAAATATTGAATAACAGTGGTGCCAATAGTCAGCCCTGTTTTACCCCTTTGTTGGTTTTAAAATAGTCCATAATATTTCCACTATAATCTAGTTTCACAGATATATATGTATTAGAGTATAGAAGTACAATTAGGTTTAATAGTTCAGGAGGTAAACCTTTTTTATATAGTACTTCCCATAAAGTTTCTCTTATTACTGAATCAAATGCCATTGTAAAATCTATGAACAGTGTAAAAAGTTTCATTTTCCTGTGTTCCTTATACTTCTCAATTAAATGAGATAGTATAAATATGTTATCCAGGGTTGAACATCCCTGGTTAAATCATAATTGAAATTTGGTTGTCCGTCCTAACTCTCACCCCATTCTCCTATACCTCTGCTTCTTCACACATCTGATGGGGTGAGAGTTAGGGCTGCTAAGCCCAACGTGCAGCCCGATGCCGGTTGGGGGTGTGGGCGGGGGAGTCCAAGGGGGGCTTTCAACCCTAACACCGAATTTCCTTGCTTTTGTCGCTGTGGAACAACCCTAACTAATGCATTAAAATGAGTTTTTTCTCTACTATATATATATATATATATATATATATTTATTATGGCAAAAAACTGCATTTAATGCATCAGTTATGTTAAACAACAAAAGTGAGAAATGAGATGATAGGGTTGAGTTTCTGCCTCAACAACCCACCCCACCCTTCTGCCAGATTAACAGGCACCTGGGTGTACATGTGTTCATGTGGCACAACTGTCACCCCATTCCATGTGTAATCAAGTTTACATGCTACAGTAAAGAAGAATGGGGTGAGAGTTAGGTCTTACAACTCCATGGCACACCCTGGCACCTGTCAGTCTGTGGAGGAGGGGTGGTGGGGTGTTGGAGGGTTAGAGCTCATCCCTAATGTCTCATTTCCTCACTTTTGTTGCTTTAACACTAACTGATGCATTAAAAGCATTTTTTTGCCATGAATTTCCTTACTTTTTGAAAACGTGTAATATAACTAGTAAATAATGTGTTAATGGGAGCACAGAACCACCAAGCTGCCAATGTGTGCATAACAATGTGCATGTGTGGGATTGCAGGCCCTCCGGGTCCTGCTCTCCAATGTACACATAGGTATGGAGCCATACAGCAGCCTTATAGGATAAGGAACCCTTGTAACACTAATTTGCTGATATCTCGGGAACTGTGACAGCTAGAAAAAAAAAATCAAGTGTCTTTGTAAGTGTCACAATAAGCACTGCTTGGAACATAAATCAATTGGCTTTGTATCTGGCATCGTTTATGAGGTACAGGCACCAAAAAGCACATTGGGAGCCACAATGTTATCCTATTTGGAAAATCTCAACTTTGTGATGGCATATCTATGGAACTGTTTAATTCCTCAAAACCTAAGCAGCATAATTCACATCTGGAGGGCATCTCCTCAATACCCTTAAAATTTCAAGTAAAAAGACAAAACCATTCATTAGCAATGCAATGGTAAAGTTTTTTAAAATCCTAGGGCCAGATATTCAAAACTTTGCCTGGGGCTAAATTAGCATTGCCCAGCGGGCAAACATAGCCCAGAGCACAATGCAAGCCATATTCAAAAGGAATAGCCAGGGGCAAACAGCTTCTGAATATAGCATGGGAATGAGGCCGGCCAAACTGGGCTGGGAATGCAGGGCAAACTTAGCCCTGGAATAAGATAGATCTGAATATGGCAACCAGAAAGTGCAAACCACAACAGCAACACAGTGCACAGCAATGTGAAGGTAGGTAGAGGTGAACTATGTGGCCAATGTGTGTGTCAGCAAATGCGTGGAGCCAGTACAGCTGCAGGCAGCAGCGTATGTGAAAGTACAGTGTGCAAAACCGTAAAATATTCCCTGAACTTTTTGCATAGTGCTAACACGTTTGCATGGGTTTAGCCCAGTGCAAACATGTTTACCAGGCACTAAACTTTGCCATATTCAAAAGTGACATGCAAATGAGCCTACTTAGGTAGTCTGTGGGCAAACATCCAAATTAGCATCTCATTATGCCCTGATTTGCATGCAGCTTGTGCTGGGCTAACTGTTTAGCCCTGCACTAAACTGACACAAACGAGTTAGCGCTGTGCAAACAGCTTAGAGAATATTATACAGTTTTGAACACTACTTCCACATGCACTGCTGCCTGCAGCTATACTGGGACAACACAGCATAGGCACAGATGGTGGTGGTGCTGCATGCAACTGTCACACTGTAGGTCATGCTACAGTGCACAGAGGACACTACAGTAGCTAGGGGGCCAGTAGTGTGTGGACACAGCAATGCCTATGATGTGTAGGGCAATGATGAAAACTGCATTATATACAGTGAGAGGTCCAACCTGCAGGTGTTTACTGACAGCGGACATTACTGTTACACTGTTGTGTGACCCACAGATGCTGCACCTCTGGCATGGGATGCTCACAGTGACATATACATGTCCGGCTTTGAGTGCTGTGGCAGTTGTACAGCTGTGTGGTTTGTGGCTGGGGGGGGTATATATTATCCAAAAGACTCACTGGTGTTGGAGTATTCCCAGTACTGGCCCATGTGCACTGCATGATATGTCCCAGCCTTGTGGCCACACCTGGTCTGTGGCAAAGCCTGGCCACTCATACACACTCCCCTCAACATCCTCCATGCCCACAGTGCTGCATGTGTGTGCTGGCATCTGTTGGTGTCCACAGAAGTGTGATCCACAGGTGTGTGCTGTATGGCCACACTGCCATGTTGTCCACTGGTGGCAGGGTCACCACTTACTGCCTGGCATGGCTGGGACTGGTGGCAGATGATGGCATCATTGTGATGCCATCAGTTAGCAGCATGCTTCCTCTATGTTTGGCTTTGTCTATGTGTCATATTAATTTCTTAGGGTCTCACAAAACCCACGCAAAACCTGTGCAAACACCGCACAAAGCCATAGTGTCACACAAAGCTGATTGCCCAGGGTTAAGACAAGCTTTTTCTGGGCGGTAATGTGCACCACATTAAGCGTTGCGCTAAGTTGTGCAAAACCACTTTGCATAGTGCTAGTCGCTGAATATGGCATTGTGCCTGTATTCATGTCAGTTTGCCCCTTGCATACATTATGACTTTTCCTGGCGCTAATGTAGTTTGCCCGTGCTATTTGGCCTTTTGAATATAGCAGACCCACGCTAATTCTGCACTGAACCTGTGCAAATTTTTTTTGCTAGGTGCAAAGTTTTGAATATCTGGCCCCTAGTCCATGAGGTAGCAAAACCCTTGACCACAAGCTCGTGGACTAGAATTTTGAAGCTCATGGTCAAAGAATTTTTAAATTTTAAAAAGCTATTTTTTGACCAAAATGAGCCAAACCAAAGGAATGGCTTTGTAGAGGGGGTCACCCTGAACAAAACCCATGCCTCATTTTGCCCAAAAGTCACCCATAGAGAAAGATACAACATTTTATTTTGGGGTAAAACTGAAAAACAAAATGACAGCACATGGACAAGGAACTTTCTGGTGGACCAGGATCCAAGTTCCTGAGCTACAAAAACGTTGACCGTGAGCCCAATCTTTGTCTGAAAAATGACCATATAAATTTTTGAGTGAACTGAGAGTGCCCAGAACCTGAATATTTAAAATTTAATAACTTTAGAATGTATTAATATTTTTTTATCAAACCAATGCTGGATTGTTTCTTAACCCAACCTCTTTCTAGATTTCAAACTGCAGACCAAATGACCACATGGTGTGATTGCAGCGCCACGGGCAAAAAATGTGTCAAAACTTGTGAAAACTGCGTTTTTAGCATTTTGCTGTGCAGAAACTGTAAGTCTGACTTAAACACAATATGGAAAATCAAGAGATCTACCATACCAGACCATGCATTCCAAATTTCATGCAAATCCATTGAACAGTGGTAAAGTTATTAACGTGCAAAAACTGAGGTTTAACATCAAACTGCCTACTCAACCCTAACTATAGAGGTGTGACCACACCCCTATAGTATATATGCATATATACATATATATATATATATATATATATATATATATATACACACATACATACACACATACTATATTTAGTGTTAGGAATGCACTTCTATGTTAAAGTCAACATTTATGGCGTTAATAAATTTGAAACTGTTCAACAGATTTGCATGAAATTTAGTATGCATGGTGGGGCATGCTAGATGCCAAATTTGGATGGAGACAGTATAGTGCAGTGGTCTAAGGCTCTGAGCTGCAAATCGAGTGACATTCAGTAGACCAGACCTGGGTTTGAATCCCACAGCTTCCTCCTGCATACTGTGTGACCCTGAGCAAGTCACTTGTGCTCCCATGTCGCTCCTGTAAAAAAGCTTTCAGCTTAGTGTGCTATACCTGGTAAAATGAATAAATTTCATTTCTGTCAGACTTACTTTTTTGTGCACGAAATAGCTGAAAAATGCAAAATTATCCAGTTTTGAAGACAGTTTTCAGGATATTTTCCATGGTGCTGCACTGCCATTTTGTGGTGTGCTGTTCTGCAACATAGCTCATCCAAAAGAGCTTCACTGGCCAAACATGCCACTTTTCGTTCCGTGAAAAAATATTAAGGCATTCAAAAGTTATAGCACTTTTAAGTTCCCACTATAAGTCAATGGGAAAAATGTATATGGTTATTTTGCGAACAAAGAATGGTGTTCTGGACATCTGGTCTAGTCTCACGGTTCAAGAATTTGCAGCCTCACGGTCAAATAATTTTTGTCCCTAAGAATTCTTTGATGGCAAGGTCTGCCATCCTGTTTTTAAATTTTGATTGTAAAAAATCAAATATCTTGGCTCTGGGGTCACTCCTGAAGTAAAACTTACATAGGTTTTACTCAGGGGGCTTCAATCTAGCGAGCCTTTGGTTTTTGTGTAAAATGGTCAAAAAACAGAGTTATAAGCTTTTAAATTATTTGATCATGGCTCGCTATGATCTTTGATCACGAGCCTGCAAATTCTTTGATTGTGAGACTCTTTGATCAAGATCTTGCATCGCTAGCTAAAAATACAATTATCTCAGCTCAGGGTTGGCCTAGGAACTCAAATGAGGGTGGTTTTTGATCGAGGAGCTCTGTTCTATCGAGGCATGTTGGTGGTTTCATCTAAATCGTCCAAAAACTCATGTTTCACCATTTTTTATTCTTTGATCATGAGCTTGCAATTTCTTTGATCATGAGCCTGCAAATTCTTTGATTGTGAGATTCTTCAATCGCGATCTTGCATTGTGAGCGAGGGAACAACATGGCCCTTGGAAAAATGCTAATTTCTCAGCTCAGGGGTGGCCTAGGAAGACAAATGAGGGTGGGTTCTGCTCGGGACTTCATTCTGTCGAACCATAGTGGTGGTTTGCTGCATTTGTCTCAAAATTTGTATTTTCAGCATTTTTTATTCTTTGATTGTGAGCCTACAAATTCTTTGATCGTGATCTTTGATCATGAGATAGAGACAAGATGGCTAGATTTTATAATGCATTAGATAGGCCAATTTTACAATTTTTTAACATTATATATCTCAAAAATGGTTTGGTCTTTTTACTTGAAATTTGGAGGATGTTTACAGCATGTCATGTAGATGTCAATTATGGTGTTTATCTGTTGGACAATATATCTTTTGCGGAGCTATTACGTGAAGCACTTTATGCTTTGCAGACAGTGTTTTGCATTGTCGTGGTGGCTTGAAATTGATAGGGTACCTAGCCTTAGTGTCATGGATGCACTTTCCAGCAGTTGTATCTGTAAAATGTCAACAGATGCTGAATTGTGCAACTCTGATGAATGAAAATCTAAAATTTAAACATGTTATATCTCGGAAACAGTTTGGTCTTTTTACTTGAAATTTTGGAGGGTGTTGATGGTTAGCACACATTTACAAATTCTGCAATATTTTAGTTTTATAGTCTTTCTCAAAAAGTAAGGAAATGCTATGCAAAAAACTGCATTAATGCATCATTTAGGATTAAAACAAAAGAAGCTAGGAAATGAAAAATCTTTAAGGTTGCACCTCCCCCACCCACCAATCATCCCCAGATTGACAGATGAAGGGGTGTGTCATTGGGGTTGTGTGGTTGTGAGGCCTAAATGTCACCCCATTCTTTTTAGCTGTCCCTTCCTAATATGATTACACATGGAATGGACTGACATTTAGGACTCACAACCCCAAATGATGAATTAACACAGTTTTTAGCATAGAACATATATATACACACACACAAGATATATATATATATATATATATATATATATATATATACACACACGCACACATATGTGTCTGTGTGTGTGTATATATATATATATTTATTTTCTTGTTTCCAGAATCTTGCTGAACCAGTGTGGGGATCTTCCTGGTTGTCAACCCTAATGCCCCCTTATCCCATAGCATCCAGTGCAAAGCACAATGTGCAGCTCAAAGCCTAATGATGATGCACTTCTCAAAGGCAAAGAAGTATGTCTTGCCACATGTTGCCAACATAATTTGCTGTAGCTTTCTTCACACAGGACCTGTGGGAATTGTATGAAGAATAAAGATCATGTGAAATGTTGTTTGTTCAATGAATGGGGTGAGCATTAGGATTAACAACCCTAGGCAGATCCCACCATTGATTTTCCAAGACTCTGGAGTCCTAAAACACAAATGTATTTTCCATTCACTGTTTGGGGGTGTGGTGGGGAGTTAGGGCTGAAAGCCCTAACAAAACATTTCCCTACTTTTGTGGCATTAAGTTACCCTAACTGGAGCATTAATGAAGTTTTTTGCAAAGCATTTTCTTTGTTTTTGAGAGAGTGGATTCATAACCTCATTCATGTAGATCCCTTTGGGACCTGCATGAGCAGGTGCAGATGTGCATGGCCCTTTGGGTCCTGCACCATGAGAACATCCATCTGCCTACAGAAGTGCAGGGCCTGGCAAATTCACTCTTTACACATTCATTTTTTACACTTTCACTTTTCACACATTCAGTCTTTATACATTCATTCTCTGAAATAACCCCTGTGACAGGTGCAAACAATTCTCTAAATAATAAAATCAAAAATGTAAATAATTGGTTGAGAAAATGGAGCCTCAAACAAAACTTTGGATGCATCATACAATGAGAGGACTTTTATGAAAATAAAGCGCTAACATGCTGGGACGGGGTACATCCAAGTATAAAGGGTACTTTCATTCTAGGACAGAAATGTAATCAATACATTGATAACTATGCAAACTAACTTCTAGGGGAGTAGACACACTAGACAAGAGCAAAGTACAAATAATGTGCTCATAAACTGAAATAAAGGTACATCACTGTCTACTAACACCAACACAAGTAGGACTGCATTTGGTGAAAAAAACATGTGTAATATCAACTAAAAATCAGAAATTAAAATCCTACTAGTAAATGCTAGGAGTCTAAGAAACAAACTTGGTGAACTCCATTATAGTCTACACAAAGATGACATTGACATATGTGCTGTCACCCAAACCTGGTTCACAGATGGGGGCTGGGCTACTGATATACTAGGATACTCTGCTGTCCTCAAAAACCATCAACTCAAAAAAGGAGGAGGAGGAGTTGCATGATATATTAAAGAAAACTTAAAGTACAATGAAATAAAATGTGGACAGACTGACAGTGAATTGATCTGGATCAAACTAAACTCTTTAAAAAACCCACTAGCAATAGGAGTAGGGTACTGGGCACCTAACCTAGATACCACTGCCAATATCTTTTTCTCTGACCTGAGTAACATGACAGCTAAAGATGACTTTGTCTTACTAGGTGACTTTAACCTACCTAATATATGTTGGCAGTCTTTGAGTACAAACAGTAATTGGGAAAACAAACTAATTCAATTTGCCATTCAAAATGATTTAGAACAAATAGTAAATAAACCAACTAGGAAAGAGAGCATATTAGACTTAATATTCACAAACATTAAAGATTATGATTCAGCCCCTAATATTCAGGAACCATTCAGTGACAGTGACCATTCTATGATCCCCTGGAAGTTCTTGAATACCGCCATAAGCAAAAACTATAGTAAAGCAAACTATAACAAAATTAAACTTTTTTTAAAAAAATGGGACTAACAGCAGGACTTGAAGTGTCTTACTGTCAGTAAAATGTGGTAAGCTATTCAACATAAAATCAACCACTGTATAGAGACCTGGGTTCCAGAATGGACAAAATACAACAATAATAAACAGAGAGTTCCATTATGGTGGCATACAAATATTAAAAGAAGCATTAAAAGAAGCATCAGAAGAAAACAAAAAGCTTTTCATTGCTATAAGAAGAGCTCCACAAATGAAACATGGCAAAAATGTAAACAGATTTCCAATACAAAAAAAGAATAAGACTCATAAAGAAAAATCTAGAACTGAAGTTGGTGAAGGACACCACTAATAAGAAACAGTTCTATCATTATATTGGCTCACTTAGAGGTAGTCAGGTTGGAGCAGAACCACTCATTATACAAGAAACATTAGTTACAGATGAAAAACAGTTGGCTGAAGGATTTAAGAAAGATTTTATAGCATATTTAAACCTAAAGAACAAAATAATATAGAGGATTTAGGTACCTATGAACAATCAATTTCCTTCACTGAGAGTGAAATATTGACAGCCATTAATAAAACCAAAGTAAGTACAGCCTCTGGAACTGATAAAATTATGTCCCTATTTATCAAAAACCTTTCAAAAGAATTAGTTGGAACACTCTTATTCAATGCTTATATAACAGAAGGAACAGCTCTGGGTGAGTGGAAGTCAGCCAATGTTACTCCAATTTACAAAAAAGGATAAAAAAACATATGCCATTATAGGCCCATAAGTTTAACATCCTCAATAAGTAAAATAATGGAGTGAGTATTACAGCATAAAATCATTGACCATTTACAGAACACAGGAAATCATGTCATGTCACAACATGGATTTACCAAGGGCAAATCATGCATGACTAACCTTATAAGTTTCTTCGAACCTATCAGTGTTATGATTCCTTTATTGTTTTTAATAATAATAACACCACAATAAGACTAGCACACACACAAACGTAGAAGGTAGTCTCAAGGATCTAAAATCAGAATATGTAATACTCCTTACAAACTCTTAGGTTGTCCTGTGCCATCTCTCATATGCAATTTTAAGAATTACACTGTCTGATGAAATCAAATATATAGTAACTAAAAAAAACAGCATGCTGGCTGCCTCTGTCCAACTGTTTAAGATATGATACTATATGAAATGTTGTTCTCAATGTTTAATCCATACTCGGTTAACTGTATGGTGATTCTATTAATTTTATCAATACTCAAAGGACATATTTAATGTATGTATTCATGTATGTATCTCTTTTTTTCAAACAATAAAAATATTTAACTTCAAAAAAATCCTTAACCATTCATAATTTTCAAAAGCATGAAATGCAATTTTATTTTTTATGTGAATATCTGAGTGTTATTCATACCTCTGACTGCTATTCATACAAGTGCAGTCTCTTACTCTAAGTTGCAAGTAGCACAGTAAGCACTGTAATTAAGTAAATGCTAAATTGTAAGTTATCTTCCTTATTCCTCCAAACTGTAATTAGTCACAGTAATGTTATATTTTATACTTACACCATTTTAATCAGTGTTTCTAATTTCATTAATAGCATATTGATGCTGGTTCATCAGTTTTGATTTTAGTGACAGTCAGGATGGTTATGCAATTGAGATTCATATAATCAGCTCACAAAGCATGTTCTGCTTCAGATGAATAATGCCAAAATGTAGCATTTTATTTCATTTTTTGTAGCCATACTCTCATTATACTTTGTATGGTCTTCTGCAATATTGTTGGCCTTAATGATTTGTTAATTGCATATAGGATGAGTACTGGTGTGTGACACAGATTGTGAGTTGGGGTTTGTGTGTATGTGTGCGTGGGGGTGCAAATTTCTAATTACTGTATTATGATTGTGATTGCAGTTATTACACAGATTGAACATACTTGATATTTGCTGCCTGTAATGACATGTCAAACATCCTGAGAAAATTTGTAAAATTAAAATTTCTCTTTTTAGTGCCCTTTAAGCAGTAGGTGCACACTGTTTTCTGGATTAATTTCAGTTAATTTACTTTAATTTAATTTAAGTTTCAGTTCAGAGCATGCTCAGTAGGTTATCAAACATCTATTCAAAAGATCCTACTGAGCATGCTCAGAAACAAAATATCAAATCATTATAACCTGGGAACAGATTAAAATGTTTCACCAAAACAACAAAAGGCACCCTACTGGGGCAAGATCTTTCTACTCTGAAACTTTCAGGCCAAATTCCAAACCATCTGGGCTTTAGGTGTACTATCCAGATTTTAGAATCTGCACATCTGACGGGAACAAAACTTGGCAAATCAAGATATTCCTCAGTCTGTGCATGGAAAATATTGTGCAATTCCTCTGAACAGGACAAAGCTATTAAACTACTCCACCTAACTATAGTGGTGCTATTGCACTACTATAATACTGTATGTATATGTATATGTATATGTATATGTATATGTATATGTAATACAAAATCACACATTTTTTTTTTATTTAGTTGTTTAACCAGGTATAGCACACTAAGCTGAAAGCTTTTTTACAGGAGTGACCTGGGAGCACAAGGAGGTTATGTGACTTGCTCAGGGTCACACAGTATGCAAGTGGAAGCTGTGGGATTCAAACCCCAGGTCTGGTCTGAAATGTTCCCACAATGCAAAGCATCATGGGCTGCATATGCAAATCACCACAGAATATTATGCTGGTTCAATTTTAAGCAGAAATGCATGGTGCTGAAAGGCCTCTCACATGTGTGATTCTGTATTTCTTTGAAACTTGGCTTCCCAGCCAAATACCCTTCGGGGTTAACCATTGCCTCAGTGCTTGCACACAGAGGTTCTTTGTCTTTTAAACTGTTTTTTGTTTTAATTGCGTTCACCACAACATAACCCTGATTGACCATCTTAGGGTAGCTGCTTCATTTCACTGGGGTGTCAAACAGACAATGCATACTTATGAGTCCTGGTAGGATGAAAGACATGTTTATGTCTTCTGTTGGCACCATTTGAAAACTGTGTGGGAGGCCTTTCGGCACCATGCATTTCTGCTTAAAGTTGAACCTGCATAATAGTCTGTGGTGATTTGCATATGCAGACCATGATGCTTTGCATTGTGAGGACACGTATGATTTTGTATTTCTTTGAAACTTGGCTTCCCAGCCAAATGCCCTTTGAGGTAACCATTGCCTCAGTGCTTACACACAGAGGTTCTTTATCTTTTAAACTGTTTTTTGTTTTAATTGGGTTCCCCACAACATAACCCAGATCGACCATCTTAGGATAGCTGGTTCATTCCACTGGGGTGTCAAACAGACGAGGCATACTGATACGTCCTGGTAGGATGAAACATGTGTCTATGTCTTCTGTTGGCACCCTTTGCAAACTGTGTGAGATGCCTTTCAGCACCATGCTTTTCTGCTTAAAGTTGAACCAGCATAATATTCTGTGGTGATTTGCATATGCAGCCCATGATGCTTTGTATTGTGGAGACATGTGTGATTTTATATTTCTTTGAAACTTGGCTTCCCAGCCAAATGCCCTTCAGGGTAACCATTACCTCAGTGATTGCACACAGAGGTGCTTTGTATGTGTATATGTATGTGTGTGCATATATATATATATATATATATATATATATTTATAAAATGTGTAGGGTAATTGCTTGGCATTTATTGGAGAATGAGCATTACATGACCATGTGTATATCAGAGCGTGACCTCATGCCTGCACTTTTACCCCCTACAAAACAATTTTGCCATTTTATAAGATAGATACCACTCTGAGATGTGTGGTAGTGCTCTGATATATGTATGCCTTGGGTGGTTGATGCACCCGGCATGTGGCCTCATGTGTAGCAACACACACCAAGGCATGCATATATCAGAAAGTGGCTTATCTATTACACACACACACACACATATATATATATATATATATATATATATATATATATATATATATATACTGCCTATAAGTATATTAAGAGCTCCTCCCCTGTTCAATGGAATTGCATGGAAGTTTACATGTACAGTCTCAGTGTAAGGTGTCTTGATTTGTTGAGTTTCATTCCAATTAAATGTGTGTATTTCAAAATTCAGATTTTTTAGGATTTTTTTTGTTTTTTGCTGTTTTATTTTGTCATCAACTAAAGCTCAGATGATTTGGAATGTTGGCCAAAAATATTCAGGGCGAAGAGGGCTTTCCCCAGAATAGTGCATTTAGTTGGTTTGGTTATGAGCATGCTCAATGTGGTATCATATATACAATATATATACATTCAAGTAGGAAGAAGAAGAAGGTGCTTATGCCTCTATATAAGACCATGGTCAGACTGCACCTGGAGTATGGGGTACAGTTCTGGTGGCATCATTTAAGAAAGGATATAGATGGGTAGAAGAGGGTTCAGGAAGGACAACAAAGATTGTGCAAGGTATGCAAGACAATCCATACAAGACTAGAAGGAGAGAATTAAATATATACCTGCTGGAGGTTAGAAGAGATAGAGATGACATGATAAAGACTTTTAAGTATATGATGGGAATAAATAAGATGAATGAAGACTTATTATTCTAATGGAAAGTAGGACTTAAAACAAGGGATCATAATTTATGATTGGAAGGGGGAAGATTTAAGAGCAATGTAAGGAGATGTTATTTCACTGAGAGGGTGATGGAACCCAGGAACAGATTACCTAATGCAGTGGCATGTGCAGAAACAGTGAAAGAATTCAAGAAGGCATGGGATGGACACAAGGGGTTGGCTGGTGGGAAGAGGAAAATATACCTGGGAAGTGGAGACATTTGTCTTGAACCCTACTGTCTTGCAAACTACAGGCCTATCTCTAACCTTCCTTTTGTAGGGAAGGTTATTGAGAAGGCAGTCACACTGCAGCTGGAGGATCATCTTACTATCCTTGAGATCTATGATCCTCTCCAAATGGGTTTTAAGAAGAGGCATAGCACTGAGACGGCACTTGTCCGGGTACTCAATGATCTCCTGGTAGCGAGAGATAAGAGGACCTGATCAATCCTCGTTATCCTTGATCTCTCCACGGTGTCTGACACTGTAAACCATTGTGTGCTTCTGGAGCTCCTGAGGTTCATCTTTGGACTGTCTGGTATGGCCCTCGGGTGGTTTAATTTGTACCACATTGGCAGATCTCAGAGAGTGGTGTCGGGGATTTATTCCTCTGACTCAGTCTCTCTGTCTTGTGGGGTCTCTCAGAATTCTGTGTTGTCGCCTATGTTGTTTGTGGTGTATATGTTGCCATTGGGGGATATCGTGAGGTGGTATGGGCTAAGTTTTCACTGTTATGTGAATAATACTGAGCTCTACATGTCCTTTGTGCCTGGGCAGGATGAAGCGGTCTTGGTGTTTATCAACTGTCTCACTGAGATCCAGGAATGGATGAGTGCCAACTGGTTGCAGCTGAATCTGGGCAAAACTGACGTACTGATTGTGGACCTAGGTCATTGGGTTGAGGGACAACTGGCTGGGCAGCCTTCCAGGCTTTGGCTCGGGGATAGCCAGATGCTGACCTTGGATAGGGTACTTAATCTGGGCATTATCTTTGATGAAGGGCTAATGCTTAAATCACAGGTGTTGGCCATTGTCAAAGCCTCTTTTTACCATCTGAGGAATATTGCCCGGTTGGAACACCTAGTCTCCCCCTGATGACCTTCCAACTCTGGTCCATCCCTTTATGACCTTGTGCTTTGATTACAGTAATTACCTATATCTAGTGCTTCTGGGGTTTGACATTTGCTGCTTCCAGCTGGTGCAGAATGCAGCGGCCAGGTTGTTGACTGGCTTACCTCAATTGTGCAGTGTCATACCTTTGCTCCATAGCCTGCACTGGATGTCAGATCAGTGGCAGGTCACCTTCCAGGTCAAGTTTACTGACCTATAATGCCATACGCGGACAGGATCCATGCTATTTGAAAGAACTTGTGCATCCTTACTAGGGCTTTTTTGTTTGCTGCCCAACCCTGTTTAATTCTCTATCTTGTTCAGTAAGAGAATTCCCAACTGTGAACAACTTTAAGTCTGCATTGAAGACTTATCTGTTCACTTACCTTTCCAGAATTCTGACAATCTAGTTTAATGGATATTGCTGCTTTATATGTTATTTTGTGATATGTATTATTCTGCTGTGCTTTTATTCTTTGTAGAAGCACTTAGATTTTTTGATTTTCAGTTTATAGAAATAAAATTGAGTTCAGTTGAGTTGAATTGAGTTGAGATGAGCTGAGCTGAACTGAACTGAACTGAGTTGAGATGAGTTGAGTTGAGTTGAGTTGAGTAGGGGAGGGTGGGAAATGGGCAGACTAGACACATTACTATGATACTGTGATACTATGATATATCTATACAAAAGGCCATAATGAGCTTGCTCAGAACTGAAATTTAGAGGTGGGCAAAAGTTGTGAATTCTGCTTTCACTGAACGTTTGCTGAAATCTGTAATTGCTTCAAGTGCTCCTAGCAGCTTGACTATTGTCCCTCTCTTCTTCAACACTAGTCCCAGCTGCTTATCCAGATCAGCCCTTGCCACTACTACTCCCCCCTCCTCTGCCCCACTTACCCTTAGCACCCTCTGCATCCCTTTTATTCAGCACCACCCTTCTGCCACATTTACCTAAGGCTCACATGCTGTTATGCGCACCTCCATAGCTTAGGAATTTCCATCCAGGCCTGTAACGTGTTTCTGCTGGACAGAAATATAAATAATCTTTCTTTTTTCTTCTATGGTTTGTATATGACATCCATACACTTCCTGCTCCTCTGGGAACTGTATATACATATATTATGTGTGGGTTGTGTTATGTATATCTTTCTTGTACATGTGACTTGGAATGTAAATACTCTGCTCCTATCAGTATTGTAAACATGTTGTTCCTTTTGTATTATGTATATTTATATGTAACTGTACAATTTTCCCTGCCAACAGCAGGTCCACCTTGTAAATGAGCTTGCTCAATGGTGATTGCATGGATAAAGATTTGATTGATTGATTGATTGATTGACATTCGTGAAAATTTGGAAATTTCATGTAATTTTCTGAACGTCTGCCACTTGTAAGATTGGAATCTTCCAAATGTGTTTGGTGCATTTTCACCCTGTTCCACTGATTTTTTTTGGCTGAACTGTGGACTAATACACATGAACTGTGGAATACCAGTTCCAAGGAATTTTTTTTCCACAGTTTAATGAATTATTCCTCAGTACATAGAATTATTGTGCAGTTAAGTGATCAGTTCTGTAGACTTTTTTTCTCCACAGTTTAATACAATAATCCACAATATATACATTTATTCCACTGTTCTAAGGCAGAATGTCCATGAAAGTTGCTAATTTGATTTCCGCACTTTCATGGAAGTGAAAATCTGACTTTTGTGGAAATTCTGCTGGTGGAAGTTTTTTTTCACACAACTCTACTGAAATTTCAAATCCTTATAACTTAGGAACAGATTCATTTTTTTCCACTAAACCAATAAAAGGTACATTCTGGGGGAAGCCCATACTACCTTAAAAATTTCAAACCAAAATTCCAAATCATCTGGGCTGTAGGAAATAAAAAATATCAAACAAAAACTGATTTTTCCTAAAACACACCCTGATCTCAGAATACTCACATCTGAATTGCACAAAACCTGGCAAAGTCAAGAGATCTTGCCCCCATACAGAAAATGCAAAAGTTTATGCATTCTGTTGAATGGGAGCAAAGTTATTATTGTGCAAAGTTAGGTATTTACCATTAAACAGCCTTCTGAACCTTAACTATAGTGTCGCTACCAAACCACTATAATACTATATGTAAACTGTATATAAATCTAGTATTAGCTTTACCCCCATTAGGCATAATTGCATGAAATGTTGCTTGCACAGTCTAGGGAACAAGATATCTTGATTTGTCAAGTTCCGTTCTAGTCAGATATATAGATTCTAAGATCTGAATAATACCATTTTATGAAAAATTTAGAGTTTTTTTTTTTTTGCTGTTTTTTTTTTTTATTTTGTCATTGACTACAGCCCAAACAGTTTGGAATTTTGTTCTGAAATTTTCAGAGTAAAAGGGCTTGTCCTAGAATGGTGCCCTTTTTTGCTTTGGTAAAAAAAATATTAATCGATTCCCAAGTTATAAGGAACTGAAATTTTGGTTCTGACGATGCTCAGTATGGTATCAAACTGCCATCCATCTTGCACAGAATAAATCCAAGATGTAAACACAGAAATTAGAACAAATAAATGACAGAGATTAGATCCATCCACCCCACCTTTTGGGACAAACAACAAAAGTCAGAGACAAAATCTTAGGAAAAGAGTATTGCTGCTTGGAAATAAGCTTGGTGTAAACATAACATTTCTGAAGGAAAACTCATCTGCAATTCTGATCTGAAGTATTGTTTTTATTATTAAAATTCACACTCTCCCATAATGGAAATGTCAAAATATAAGATGGCTATAGGGATTTTATGAGACAAAACTAGTGGCATCCTTGAATATCAGGTTATCTACCTGTCATCTATCTATCTATCTATCTATCTATCTATCTATCTATCTATCTATCTCCCATGTTGGAAGCTTTCCCATTGCAGATATATCTAAGAAGGAGTTGGGAAACAGAAGTGCATTGCAGCTTCAATTTTAAAATTTACACATTCCTCCATTTTTATAGGGCAGTACTCGTAAAATCTCCCTATGTTATTATCAGATGAGATGCCAAACCTGCCATTGACCCTCCACCAATCCCACTGCATCTTTTTGCAGCAGCATATGTCTTGATCTACTTATAGTAAACCAGTTTTGTCCAGGGATAAGTAAAATAATGACATTTTGTTTTTATCTCTTCCCCTCAGTTTTTGTTTCCTATTAAAAACATTAGATTTAAGTATCTTGTTTTTTTAAAGTTGCTCAGAAAGTGGGGTGGATGGATCTAATCTCCATTCATTTTTTTGTTCAAGTTACTGCATCTGAGGTTTATTCTATGCAAGATGGATGGCAATGTGGGGAGGCTTCACTAGGCAGTTGGGCGTCTTTGTAGCAAACTTTAATCCATTTAACTTTTTGTTCAGTTACATGTTGCTGCTGCAAACTAGATGCCTGCATAGTGCTGAACTGTTCCTGCTTTGCCACTATGTCTCAAGGACTGATAATGCTCTCACCTCCAACATTGATTGAGTACCCACCACACATGAAGCAGCATGACCCATCATGATGCAAGTTTAAAAAAAATTAAAGAAAAACTCAACAACTGAGCAATGATGGAGTGGGGGAAATGAAGAACTAGACCAGGAAATCCCTTATTATATCTTCCTCTCTGCTAGTTTATTTCACAGTTTATGACCCTTGGAATAAAAACGCTGTGTCTGTGTTTGCTATTAACCTTCCTAATTTCATCACCCAAGGTTTTGGAATCCTTCAGCAGAGTAAACAAGCTACCTGGATCTGTTTTATCACTGCCCTTCATACCTTTGTAGATTTCTACAAGGTTTGCCTCAAAAGACTGCACTTTCCAAAGTTAATTAAAGGAACCTCCTTAACCACTGCACATAGTTGAGATTCATCATACCTTGGTTGTCCCTACACTGCACACCTCCAGAGCAGTAACAGACTTCATTGTGGTGATAATACAGAGGATTGTGTATAAGCAATCATAAACAGCAAGGATACTTTTCAATTGAGAGGTGTTCATGGTAAATGGAGACCGTGACAGCATAGCTTGAGAGGACTTATTACTATGGAAACCTCAATATTGAAAAATATCCATGTTTGTGTATGGTTGCTCATACACAATCTTTTATAGTGTATGGGCAACAATAGATGTACTCCGCTCCCTCTTTTAGGTGAAAGTGCTCCCGTTATAAAAAAATGCCTTACTTGACCGCAGAAGTAGTGGTTCATTCCAGTGCTGCTTGATTCCTCACCACCGCAGCCACTGCATCATCCATGCATGGAGACTTTCGATGTTGTTATGCTGCACTAGTGACATACTCAGTGCAGCATAACAGCATTGTGATGTAGTCAGGACAGCACAGATGTAGTCAGGACAACACTACAACACTGTTCCAGGCATGGATTTCCATGTGGGATAGTGTTCTACTCTACCATACACTATTCCAGATCGAATGGGATTTAACCAACGTTTTATATAGCAGCAATATTAGAATTTTGAGTTATCTTAGGAACCTATAATTATGCAAGCTTATATTTTGTTTAGTTTTTTTTTACTGCTGCCATGTGCCATAGTGTCCTTCACCAGGCTATTGTCCACTAGCAGGAAGGTAGTTAGCTGTCATGCACATTTCATGTCTTTTCAGAAAAACAAACACTTGAACCTAGCTAAATGGGGCCCCTTTAGTTAGAATCTGGAGTTTGTTAGTTTTAAAAAAGTTATTAGAAATACCTTTTCTGATCTCCCAAAATTCAGGGTTCCCAACTCAGTGAAAGGAACAATTCATCTGCATTCTTTGTATGAGTACAGCAGATCTTTCTTTGCTTGTGAAACTGCAGCTAGAGTCCTGCTGCTGGTTTCAGTTATCAGAGAGTTGGTGATCATGATGTCCCTCTCTCTGTGTCTGTCTGTCTATCTATCTATCTATCTATCTATCTATCTATCTATCTATCTATCTATCTATCTATCTATCTATCTATCTATCTATAAGCACCCTATGTTCACAGCAGACACCGTCCTTTCTTTAACACATGAGCCAGGCTACATCCTCCTCAATCTGTTCTGCTTTAGAAAACTAAGGGTCTTTGATTTTTTTGTTTAAAAAATTCACTGTTGTATTTATTTATTAATTTTTTTTACAAGAGGCTTAATCTCTGGTGCATGTGGGTCTCTTTTGGTGTGTTTTTCCCTTTGGTTCCTTGCTGCTGTCTGGGCTTTCTTTAATCCAGGAGTCAGTATGCTTGTGGGTCATTGTTACCCCTGAACACAAAACAAAATCCATTCTGCTTGCAAATCTTCATTACCCCCATTCTGCTTTAGGAAAAAAAATAAAAAAAGTTTGATCTCTGTTATGTCACTGAATCAATATTGTCCTGCCTTTGTCAATCAGTTTTTAAAACTGTCTTGGACATGCTGCAAACAAGCTGTTATTCTGATGAGCAATCTTTGTAAATGAGCATTTCTGCTCAAAGGTATACTGTATTTCCAAACTTTGAAATAAACAAGCAAACAAACAAACACATAAATAAATAAATACATACATAAAAATACACACTGTTGCATGAACTGTGTGCATTTTTTTATTGTTTTTTATTGTTTTTTGCTCTTTTATAACCCAGAGCCCTCCCCATCCTCAAATCTGGACATCAGAATGTAGTGAAACATGCATTTTATGATTTATTTGCTTTTTCACTTGTATCTCTAGCAGTGTGATCTTGTGAAAAGCTTACCACAATACATGAATTAATCTACTCTTAATTCTTATTTTATGATGTTTAAAGAATAGTGTGTTAGTCACCTGACTGTTTTTGTAAGTCAGTCTGATTCTATCATTTAGTTTGCTTATTTATCCCACATTATGAAATGATGGCAATCATTTATTTGCTGTAAGGTTTGTTTGCCAGACAGAAACTTCTTATGTCATGTTTATTGTAGTCACATTTAATGTTTTCTTTAATTTCACATGAGTGCATGAGTTGATAATTATTTATATATCTGTGCTGTCATTGTAGATTGCCTGTTCTGACAAGCATTAGCCTGTGAGAAATATTTCTGTTACATGGTGGAAAAAAAAAATCAATGTTTTTATCTGATACAGGTTTTATGGTTTATCAAAGTATAGTGGCCAAGTTATACACTATGGCCCAGATATATTTAAACTGCACCAGGCTGTGGTGCAAGCCCAGGCACAGCTCAAATTGGCTGCACAGGGGTGTGGACTGGACGATATTCAACGGAGCTGCGCCACGGCTCAGCAGCATTGAATATCTCACCCTGGCAACCCGCAATGCGCATGGCACAGTGGCCCTGCACCAGCACCAGTGGCCAGAGTGGAGCATGAGGATGCACTAGCGCAAGTTCCATTGCGCAAGGTGCAGCAACCGCGATATTCAAAAGCTGACATGCAAATGGGGCCATAATGTATGCAAGGTGCACATGGGGCCATTTGCATGTCATTATGGCCCCATTTGCATGCAGGTGCGCCGATCCCCAACAACTTGCGCCTGATGCCCTGCCAGGCAGCAGCCATCGGGGACCATCGCCCCCTGCAGCCAGCAATGTGCTCCATAGCCCATTCGCGGGCTGCAGTAAAAAATGGAAAATCATATATCCCTGGTGGTCCAGTGGACCTTCCCACCCGATCGTGGGCTAAGTATATATATAAAATCCCAATCATCCCTGGTGGTCCAGTGGAATGCTGTCTGCCCAATCGCGGGCATTTGTAATAAAAAACAATAAATATGTCCGATATCCCTGGTGGTCTAGCGGTACCCCCCACCCATCCACTGAGCCCCACTGCCCCGCTCCGCATCAGTCAGCCGGCAGGCGGCAGCACCCCATCCACCTGTTGCCCTGCCACTCGCCGACTGACACCATCGGTAGGGGTGTACAACCATTGGTCCACAGTGTGAGCCAATGGGCATGCAACCCATACCGTACTACACATTCCAGATATGTGAATGGGATCCATTCACATATCTGGAATGTGTAGTATGATATGGGTTGCACAACCATTGGATCACACTGTGGATCAATGGGCGTACAGCCCTACTGACATTGACAGTTGGCGGGTGGTGGGGCGGCAGGTGGGTGGGTACTGCCACCACCGGCTGACTGGTGGATAGTGGGGTGGTGGGGCTCAGTGGGTGGGTGGGGAGGAGGTACTGCTAGACCACCAAGGACATTGGTCATATTTATTGTTTTTTATTACAAATACCCGCGATCGGGCAGACAGCGGTCCTCTGGACCACCAGGGATATTTTAGAGAATTCTTCTTTTTTTTTTTTTTACAAATGCCCACAATTGGGCAGACAGCAGTCCACTGGACCACCAGGGATGATAAGGATTTTATTTATGTACTTAGCCCGCGATTGGGTGGGCAGGTCCACTGCACCACCAGGGCTGTTAGGAATTTTTTTCAATTTACTCAGCCCACGATCAGGCGGGCAGGTCCACTGGACAACCAGGGATATAGGAGTTATTTTATGTTACAAATGCCCATGATCGGGCATGGGGAGAGTGCCACCAGGTGCAGCCGGAGCTCGAGTGGCCACCTACAGGTGGCAGCTGCCGTGTTGCGCCCTGCAATGCAGCAGTTCACCTGTGGGTGGCCATCCATTGTTCCATTTTTTTTGGATCAACTTTGTGCTGGCGCAGGTAAGGGTTGCACATGCATGACTCTGCACATCCCGGGCTGAATATCAGGCTGTGCAGGGTATGCATGGGCATGCCCCCCCCACCAGCGCCTGCATACATTACTGATGCGCTCTGGCACATCGGGATTTGTGCTGCACACTTTTCCCTTTTGAATATTGCACCGGGGTGAATCAGTGGGTTACGCATGGCACAACCCTTTTGAATATCTGGGCCAATATATATATATATATATATATATATATATATATATACACTGGCCGGGATATTCAAAGGGGTTGCGCCTGGTACAACAGAGTTGCTCTGGCACAACATTGCACCCCAGCAGGAAATTGAAAATGCTGCCTGGTGCAGCGCAACACCCGATACTCCAGGGTGCAATGTAATCCTATGCAGTGCAGATGCAGGGGGTGTGCCTATGCATATGCGGCACATACTAATATTCAGCCTGGGATGCACAGTGCATGTGGTGGTGCAGCCCTGCATTTTGCCACATGGGGGGCTCAAAGTTGAGCCCATGAGGAGTGGTAACAACTCCTGGCCACCCACAGGTGGGCTGCTGTATTTCAGGGCAGAACACAGCAGCCTCCAGTTGTGGGTGGCCACCGACCCACCTAGAACACCATCCACAAGTAGACACATTGCTCTGGTAGTCCAGTGGTCCCCCTCCACCAGTCGCCGTGATCATGGCAATTAGCACACAAAGCAGTCCCTGGTAGTCTAGTGGCCGCCCTCCCTCCCAGGTCCCCCATAATGTCATAAACAACCCCCCAATAGTCTAGTGATCCCCCCTCCTGATTCCTTGAGTCCCCGAGAAATGTCAGTAATGACCCTGCATGGTGGTGCAGCGGAACCCCCCGCCCATTGCTCTGATCATGGTACAACACACAAAATATATCCTTGTGATCCAGTGGTACCCCACCCCTCCCACCCACACTGAACCCCGTTGCCCACCCAGCTCAACCCCATCATCGGCAGGTGGCTGCAACCTGCCCGCATACCACCCAGCCACCCACCGAATGACAGGTACAGTATGGGCTATAAGCCCATTGGTCCCCAGTGTGGAACAATGGGCATGCAGGGCATACTGTACTAGACAGTCCCAAATATGTGAATGAAAAAAATTACTGAAATGATTTTTCATGAGTTTAAAAAAATAAATGATGAGACTTTGCTTGTTATCAAACTATCAATTTCTTTTGATCTTAGAATTCCTACTCCCCACCACTGATTTAAACTGACACACAACACCAAATAGAAAAAATATTTTATATGACATTAATCAGATCTGCCAGATAATAACTCAGTTGAATCACTGAAAAAAAGAAATAAAATCACTTAGACAGTGGAGAGGGGCTCACAGGTCTGGGATCTTGCCTTATAATATTAACATAGGGGGATTTCAAACAAGTACTGTTTTACTATGTGTATATTTTAAAATTGAATCTTCTACTTTCATGCATTTCAGATTCACAGACCCTTCTTTAGCTCTGTCTGACAATGGGACGTGAATTCTTCAATTCTTACAAGTGTATTAATGTTACATTGTTGCCTAAACTATGTTCACCTCCCTTTGGCTGTAAATGTGAAGTGGCAGGAACAAATTAGTCACAATATTGCATTGACTTTTATTCATCTACAATTAATGCACTATCTGTCTTTCTATCTTTTAGTGCTGTCCCGAATGTGAAATTTCTCTGGTAAAATTAACACAGAATGACCATTCTGCTGGAATTCCACCTGTTAAGATCCACAAAAGAATATTCCACAGAACAGCATTTTTTTCTGCAGAAAATCATTCTGCAACAATTTCCATGGAAAATATTGAGATCTGCAGAATAATGTTCCACAAAACACCATTTGTTTTGTGGAAAATCAGTCTGCACACATTTCTGCAGAAAATATTGAGATTGGTGGAATGAAATTCTATGGAAATGTTGCAGAAAAACTCATTTTGCATTTTTCTGCCTCAGAATCCCATCATCCTGTTTTTGCAAAATTTGGTGGAATTTCAGGGGAGTTTTGAAAATACCACAAATTTCCTTCTGCCGGAATTTGAAAATTCCACACTGCACTACTGTCTCTATCTATCTATCTATCTATCTATCTATCTATCTATCTATCTATCTATCTATCTATCTCTATCTATCTTTAACTACCTGTGTGAATGAGGATGCAATTCTGCTATCTCAAAAAGAAAGGAAATTATTTGCAAAAAAACTGCATTAATGCACTAGTTAGGGTAACTTAATGCCACAAAAGTAGGGAACTGTGGCATTAGGGTTTCCAACCCTAAATCCCAACCCCCCAAGCAGCAAAAGGACAGGACCACACAAGCAACCATGGACAGCCATCATCAAGTAAGACAAACAACATGCAACTTTTTCCAGATGACCCAATTTCAATAGCACTGATATGCTACTTTTGTCAATTTTTTATCTGCAGCATGCACACTCTAAAACATACACACTCACATTTCACAGCAGACTAATCTAAGATATTCAAATCACAACCCTTCTTTTGTGTGCAGAAGCAGAGGCCCTGCAGCCACAGGTACTGTACAAATCCATGAAGCTCAAATTACAAAAGTTATTTTGTCACTTGGACCCCCCCCCCCGAATCATCCACAACCACCACCTTTTGAAGTTTATTTTTGATGATTCTCAGCTTACAATCTTCAATACACAAGTCATCTCCACCAAATGTTTTACATCATACTAAAATCAGGGTTTCCCCTTTATTTACAATTGTTCACCATTTTAAAGCATTGCATAAATGTTACATAAGGCATTATTGGAGGCAATATGGTGCAGTGGGTTAAGGCTCTGAGCTGCAAATCTGAAAACCTGGGTTAGAAATTCCACAACCCCCCTAGGTGCATACTATGTGACCCTGAGCAAGTCACTTAACTTTCTCATGCTCCCAGGTTGCACCTGCAAACAAGCTTTCAGCTTAGTGTGTCTCACCTGGTAAAATAATTGGTTAAAACAAAAGTAAAAAAACATAACATCACTGCATCATGGATATGTCTTCTTTGGCTCAGGTATCATCTACCTGATGCCTTTTCACCTTTTCTTGGATTATCTGGGATCATGTGTCCAACCTGATCCCTAGCCCAATCCCCTCTGGGGTGACTACCCCATGAGCAGCCCTCTCATACCTCATTCTAGCAGGGGTCCACATTTTTTCCTTTTTTACCAGAAAACACTCATTGCTCTTCAGCCAGCAACCCAGACCCAACACCCCTTGGTGTCCCTCTTACCCTTCTGCAACTCCAAATGCCTTTACTGTCTTCTTTTAGGGTGGGTGGGTGGGAAAATCACTGTCAGCTGCAGGAAAAAAGAGGTTTTTCTCTGCATCCCCCCTTTTCTCCTCCCTTAAGCCGTACCTCTTCCTTGTGGCTTCCAGCCAATGCCCATCCTTGTCCCCCAGCCCACTGCCCTCTAAACCCCAACCCCCTGACAATATTCCTTGTAATGTCACAACTCCCTCTCCCTTCTCTTTTGCCTTAAGCCCTGCTTCTATGCAGTGGTTAGTGGGCCAATTATCTTTCTCCACTATTCCACTCTGGTTCCCATGAGATCCAGCCCCTCTGCAGATCCTGTGGGCCAGTGACAATCAAGCTTGCCCTTTTATTGAGGCAACCCCTTTTGTCACTTGCATCCTCCTGACATCATCCACAACCACTACCATTGTTTGGGTTTGACCTTTTGAACTTTGTTTTTGGTGATTCTCAGTTTCCAATCTTCAATACTCATTTCGCCTCCACCAAATGTTTTATATCTTACTAAAATTGGAGGTTTTCCCTTGTTTACAATTGTTCACCATTTGAAAGCATTGCATAAACATCACATAACATCATTGCATCATAGACAGATCTTCTTGAGCTCAGGTGTCACCTACCCAATGCCTCTTCACCCTTTCCTGGATTATTTATTTATTTATTTGATATATATTGGGTTTACAACCTTTGAGCAGGAGGCTCATTTACAAAGTTACCTCGTCACATGTAAGACAGAAACTATTACAGACAGGGTATAACAACAATTACATTAAGCATGTGTTACTGACATTTGTCACAGACATTATTTACAGTATTTGGAAGTAGATATTTAAAGACATTATTTACAGTATTTGGATGACGATATTTACATCATCACAGCTGAATGACATTATTAGCTTGAGAAAGCATCTAAACAGAGTAGTCAGTCCTATTCATGGGTTTAGTATTATTGACGGAGGTTGCAATCCTTAATGGACTTTATCAGAGAATTTGGATAAGAGTGGGTGAGAGAGTGAAATGTTAGTTGCAGTTACAGGAGCGGATATTGAAGAGGTGGTTGCGAAGAGTGGTTTTGAAGTGGGTGATCTTGGGTGCACTAGTGATGATGTCTGGGAGTGCATTAAACCATGTGGGGGCCCTGTAGTGGAAAGATCTCTGGGCAAGGGAGGTTTTTACCCTGGGCACAACCAGTTGTGCTTTCTCTGAGTTGTGGGTGGAGATAGTGGGGGTGGCAGGATGAAGAGAGACAGTGACCCTGGGGGGGAGAGTCCAAGCAGTATTTTCTTGGACAGTATGCAGGTCTGGTATCGGAGCCTTTCATCAAGGTTAAGATGATTGGCAGAGGTATATAGGGAGCAGGTGTGAGTGAGCCTAGGTGCACCAGTTAGGAGCCTGCAGGCCTTGTTCAGGGAGACCTGGATTTTCTGGAGTGCAGAGTTATCTGCTGCCCAATATAGAGGGAGCCCATAGTCCACTAGGGACAGTATTGATGAGGTGATGGCAAGCCTAAGGGCATGGGGGAGGCAGTCCCTGTGTCAGTAAAAGAGTCCAATCCAGGTGTTTGTTGCAGCAGCAAGGGTGTTTATGTGGTCATGGAAGGTAAGGGCTGAGTTGAGGGTAAGTCCAAGATATTTGTAGTTGGATACCTGCTCAAGGGGGTTCTGGGTGCTGGGGAGGATGTGGAGCGGTGCACTTTTTGCTTTGTTTTGGCAGTGAGACAAGATCATTGATATAGTCTTTTTTAAGTTTATGACCCGTCTACGGCCCTTAAACCATGTTTCAGCCTGGGAGAAGACATGTTGGAAGGAGTCCTGAAGTGGCGTGGGTTTATGATGTGAAGCAAAGAACACTGCATCATCTGCATATCATAAGATTTTTGTGGAGCAGGCCTTTGGTAAGGAGTTTAGGTAGAGAGAGAAAAGAAGTGGCCCCAGGATAGAGCCCTGGGGCACCCTGGAGAAGATGGGTAGTGTGTTGGATAGGGTTCCATTAATTATGTCACATTGGGACCAGGTGGAAAGGTAACTGGAGCACCATGCTAGGGGGCTTGTGGAGAAACCAAGTTGGTGGAGAGAGTCGAGAAGGAGAGGGTGGCAGACCGTGTTGAAGGCCTTGGATAGGTCTATGAACACAGCTCCTGCAATGTTGCTGGAGTCTAGGGAGGAGTGCAGGAAGTTGGTGAATTCTAGGAGGGCTGTGGTGGTGCTATGGCCTGAATGGAAGCCATGCTGCTCTGGGCATAGAATGTCATACTTGGCTAGGTATTCAGTAAGTTGGGTGGCAACCACTTTTTCTAATGCTTTGGGGAGGAAGAATGGAGATGGGTCGATAGTTATTTGGGGAGGCTTTGTCATGACTTTTATGGATGGGGGTAATGACAGCTGTTTTCCAGGCACTAGAGAATTGCCCTAGGCATAGGAATTTGTTGATCAGGTCCGTTAGGGGGACTAGGACCTCGTCGAGGACTAGTTGAAGGAGCCTGTCATCTAGAGGGTCATTTATAGGGTTATTGCTGTTTAGTGCTTTTTGTAGGTAAGGACAAGCTTTGTGGGTGGATATTTTGTGCAGGAGGAAACAAGGATGCTGCAGGGTTGGAGGTAGGGATTGGGGCACAGGTCAAAGAAACAACTAGGGAGAACATTGCTGAGATCCGAGAAGGTGGTGTTTAGACAGTTTGCTATGGTGAGTGTGTCTGTGGAGACAGTGCCATTTATGATGAGCTGGGAGGGAGGTGGGGAGTGTGATTTCCCATTGAGTTCTTTGATATTACTCCAGAAGGTCCTCACAGACCCCCATGTGGTTGTAAGAATGGATTGATAGTGGTCTGCTTTGGCCTTACGGATGGCTCGAGTGCATCTATTGCGAGCAGCATTATAGGATTGTCTGTCTACCAACCTGACAGATTCTGTGGCTTTGTGTGAGAGATTATCCCTGTTTCTCAACATTTGGAGTAGGAAGGGGGTTATCCAAGGAGCATGTTGCCTTTTGATGCAGAGTTTGGTGAGTGCAGCATAGAGGTCACAGGCCTTGGTGAAGGCCTGTGTAAACAGGCTGAGTGCAATGTCAACACTGGGGGCTATATTAACAGGGGACCAATCTATTTGAGTGAGCAGCTGTTTAAGTTTTATTAACCCTCCTGGGTGGAGACACCTTCGGAAGGTTGTTTGGGTTATGGGTTTGGGTGTGGAAGAGGTCCATTGGAATAGGATGGGCGAGTGGTCACTTATAGGGAGTCGGAAAGTACTTTTATATCCTGGATTTTGTTGGGGTGGTTAGAGATAATGATATTCAGGAGGGTGTAGGTACCAGTAGATGGGTGAAGTCTAGTGTATTGGGTAACTAATTGGACCATGTCAAGGGCCGAGAATGAGTCCTTTGTTGGTGCGGCCGAAGGGCCAAGCCAGTTGATATTGAGGTCCCCTACTAGTGTCTGCTCTGCATTGTGTGGTAGGTTAGAGAGGTATTCGGTGAGGGATGTGACAGCAGGCTTTTGGTTCTTAGGGGGTATGTAGGTGACTGTGAGGTATAGTGGGCCCCTGGAGGGGTCAATGGTGATTTTTAGGGTAAGGGCTTGTGTTCCATTTGTGAGTTTGGGGGGTGGGAGCATGTGACCAATAATGTTATTATTGATGTAGAATGCTGAGCCACCCCCACAATTTCCTACCCTGTCTTCCCAATATAGGGTGTATCCGGGGAGTGAGTCAAAGGCACCATAAGTAGATTTGGAGAGCCAGGTCTCCACTAGGGCAGTGATGTCTGGTTGGTGAAGGGTGGCCCAACATTGAAGCGCTGCAGATTTCTTTGGCAGGCTGTATATATTCAGAGAGGCAATGCGGAGTCCAGAGGATAGGTGGAGTGGTGGGGGCAGGGCCTGGATTAGGATGGATATTACCAGAGAGGAGTAGTAGGATGACTAAGGCTCTAACCATAGGGTGGCAGGTTGTTATATTTTTGGGAGTACGTTTAGGGGGGATGATGTAGTGGAGCAGGGGATGGGCAGGGTTTGGAGGGATGGGTGGACACAGAAAGGGTGGAGCCAGGGGGAGCCCGGGTGGGTGCTGGGGTTGGGGCTGCTGGTGGGAGGTAGATGCAGGGGTCCAGTGTGTGTGATGACAAGGTGGGGGGATGGCCAATTCTGGAGAGATGCAATGGTGCAGTCCACAAAGGGCATAGGGTAAGGTCTGGCTGGTGGGAGGTGAACCCCAGGGTGGTTATGAGGATGAGGGACATAAGGTGGAAGTGAACAGACATGGTGCCTAGATAGCTTTTGGAGCAGAACAAAGAAGTTGTGGGGGGGAGCCAGAAAAGCTGTAAGAGCTTTGAGATATGCCACGATACTGTAGCCTGACTTATAGGCTCAGTGGCAGAGCTGCCGACTATGGTGGCAAAGGCACAGGGATTGAGACCTGTGGTGGGACAGAGGAGAGAATTATTTTAGGCAGATTATAATGATAGAGGCTTTGAGAGCTTTAGAAACTAAGCATGAGTTAGCCTGCTTTAGTTGTCTCAGCGGTAGAGCTGAGGATACTGGTGGAAAGAGTACAGGGTTTGTAACCTGCAGTGAATACCAGAAATGTTATTTTAGCAGACTATTGGGGGGGGGGCAGAGGCTTTGAGAGCCTTGAAACTGGGGGTAACAAAAAATAGCCAGATATGATGGCTGAGTGGTAGAGCTGCTGATCCTGGTAGGAAGGGTGCAGGGTTTGAAGCCTGCAGTGGTACCAAGAATATTATTTTAGCAGACTATGGGTCTGGGTTCAGTTGTCCTACCTGATCCCCAGCCCTATACCCCTGGGGTAACTATCCCATGAGTAGCCCTCCAGTACCTCATTCCAGCATGGGCCACCATTTTTTCCACTAGTCCTGATGTCTGACTATTGGTCGGCCACTGGGCTTCCCCTGCCATATGTTGCAGCCCCACTCACACCAAAACACTATACAACAGACTGTACCATGTGCCCTGCCACAACAGCTTTCATGCTATTTTACTTCAGTTTAAATAATTTTTTTTTCTTTGCACCTGGCACTGTACCACTCCTCCCCTGCTGTCTCACCTCCCTGTATCACCTCCCCAGGTGCTGACTAGCCAGGCTGCCTCCCATATGACTGAAACCACCTGCCAACCAGCAGAAAACAGAAAAACAAACCCTATGGAAAGACAAGAAAAATGAGGATGATTAAAAACACCACATGTGCTTCTGCACCCCCATAAAGTATTAATTTCTTTCCATAAACTGAAGTCTAGCCTGTAGTATTGACTATGTGGCCTCCACGCTGCCTTGATCCCAAATTGCAGAGTCATCCATTGCATCACAAAGCCCGAGGAAAAAACCCTTTTTTCTCTCTTTTTTTCAAAACCTGCTGCTTACCTTAGGTGGATCAGCAAGCTTGAGGCCTGAGCACCTCATGGCCTTGAACCTAGCCACCCCAAAGCCCCTTCATCCAACATGGAAGCTAGGAACTTGTGAAAAATTTTAAATATACAGAAGACAACAATAAGGCTAGTACATTACACTACTGTTTTACCGCGTAAACATATATCAGCTTTCCAGTGAGGAGAAGCCAGCACAACTGACCTGGCTAAGCTTGCCCGCACCTCCCAATACCTTACCTGATTCACTTCAGTTTAAGCTATTATTGAATCACCTTCTTTAAGCAGTCAGTGCAGCTGTGCAGGTCCAAAATCACCATCAGCTGCAGGAAAAAGCGGGATCTTCCATCTTTTCATCCCTCCCCCCCCCTTAAGCCCTATCCCTTGATTGTGTCTTCCAGCCAATGCCAATCCTTGTCCCCAGCCCACTGTCCTCTAAATAACACCCCGTGGCCTCATTCCTTGTGTTGTCACAACTCCCTCTCCCTTCTCTTTTGCCTAAAGTCCTGCTTCTATACAGTGGTTTGTGGGCCAATGACCTGTCCCCTGGTTCCCATGAGATCCCACCACTTTGCAATCCTGTGGGACCAGTGACAATCAAGCTTGCCCCTTTATTGGGGCAACCTCTTTTGTCAGGAGACTTAAATGACCTTACCCAGACACTGATTCTGTAGCCTCAGGTACTGAAGCACACTGTAATACATACACACTTTTGACAGGTCTGTGTTTCTGGAGCCACAGCTGTAAGACATACACACTGACTTCTGGATGCAGATGCACAGATGACACAAAATCCATGACATGAAATTGCAATCTACAGAAACACAGGTTCCTGAGGAGCCAGAGCCTCTTCAGCCACAAGTATAAGACATACACATCAACTTCTGGCTCCAGAAGAGCAGACCCCTCTGGGAAGATGGAAGTACTGTTGCAATGTGGACAGCATGGTTTCTGCTGTGGATCTAGAAACTTTTCAAGGAGGTAGCAGTTTTATAGTTTTTCAGTTATGCAGCTACGTACAGAAAACCATGTATTACTGGATCAAGCTATCTAGTGAGGTACATCTGTCTGCAGAGGTGCAGGCCCCATGGGGCATTCTGTTTGTTGAAGTACTGGCCCCCAAGGGGCCTTTGCTTCTGCAGTTGCATGTACTCATGCACACTGTACAACATACACACACAGGGGTGGCTGCATAAGCACAGGCAGATATGAATACACAAGGGTAGCACATTGGGAGGGTAGCGGACTGATTTAACCTGGGGCCGTACTTGAAATTATGGTTGTACTTTTGATTTGTAAGCAATATTTATTTTCGTAAATAAAGTACTGTAGTTCTTTGCAAAACTAGATATTAATTTGATCATTTATTTGAGTTGTGGTTCTGCTGTCTCTCTGCCAGAGGCCATGCCAATGCCTCTAGACCTTTTTCATGAGGAATGCTAGTGATTAAAGTGCTGACATACATTGTAACTTGCATGCAACCATCCACACCTTTTACTGTTTTCTTCAGCTCCTCAATTATTTCCAACATGAATAATGTGCTGAAGTATGAGCTAGTGTTCTTAACCAGCTCATCAATGAACAAAAATTGATAGAGGATCAAGTAGGGACCCAATACCAATGACTGTTGTCCTCCCCATTGGCTTTTTGTCATCCTTGTAAATTTTAAAAGCATATATAAAAATAGTGTGCCTTCCTCTCCCATTCCATTAGAAATCCCATGTCTAGGTCTTCAACTGATATCTCCATAACTAGTTTTTTTTTATTTCATTAACAGGGTTTGTCCTAAATGGGAGATAGTAATCTCCTACTTACAGTTGCTTTTGACACCTCTCCCTGTGGACTCCATAATCTTGGACAACAATGCCAACCTCTTTGTCAGTCTTTTAAATAACTATTTTGGGTCAATTTCAAGTGTTCCAAGGGCTTTAATTTCTGGTTCAGTTAAAGGTAAGCTGCCAGCACCTTTTGCATCATATTATGTTTGGTTGTATGCCCAGATTTTATGATTGCTTACCTTCTCTAAAATTCATTGATAATGCTTGTTTTTATTGGTTTCCTTTTCTTAGTAGAACTGAAATGCATGCTAATAATGTAGTTACACCCAACCCATTTTTGTAATCCTTGGTTTACCCTTATTACATGCTTCCTAAACAATAGAAACACTGACCAAAAGTGCAGCCACACATGATGCAATAGCTTCCTCTCCTCGAACTGCTTCATGAGTGTCGAGACTGTGTTGGGGTGTTCCTAAGTCCAGGAAAGATGCTGTGGGAGTTGATCAAGGAATGTAAATAAACATGTTTTGGTTTGCTAACACCAGTATGTTTAGCAGTCTGTTTTTTACTTTTTAAAAGAAAGAGGGAATCAGAATAGCAATACCACTTGCATCAACAATCGCTACAGAATGTTAGCAATCATAAAATGTGTTTTTTAAACAAGGGACACTTTGATGCCTAATTGGGTTGATAGTGCCCCTTTCAATTAAACATATTTAGAATGTTTCCTTTTGCCTGTCTAGCTCTCTTGAATTCCTGCTCTACCTACTTTTGAACAGGATTAATATACCATATCTCTGAATGCTTGCAGGTATTTGGTATGGAAAGAGAAAAAAAAGACCTGTATTCTAAGTCTCTGCTGAGAGTTTGCTTTTCAGAATCCACAGAGCTCATGGTATCCCTCTCCTTTTTTCCAAAATAACATTTAAACCTCACAAAGTTGCAAGAATGTCATGAAGTGCTATATTAAGCTGGAAGAGGGGCAGCAGAAGCCCCATGTGAAAAGGCTCTAGGGCCTTAACATGTACTCGTCTGAGTACAGAAGAGCTGGAGAGGACATGATTGAGACCTTTAAATACACTGGGGATAAACAAGGTGGAGTGTGGGGATTATTTTAGGTTCAACACAAACATAGGAACAAGAGGGATAACAGTGAAGTTAGTGAGAGGGGATTCAAGAGGGCAATGAGGAAGCATGTCTTCTCAGAAAAGGTAATAGATGAAACAACTTGCCTAGAGAGGTGGTAAGGGCAGAGACAGAGATGAGATTCAGTCATAAATAAGGCAGACATATGGGTATCATTAAAAGGAAAAATTGCCTGAAGAGGGTGGAGGAAGCTGGTGGGCTACATAAGTTCTCTTGCAACTATATAGGGTAGGTAGGTAGGAAGGGTTAGGCAGACTGGATGACCCTTGTGGTCTTTATCTGCTGACAAAATATGTTTCTTGTTCATAGAACAGTGGCTGGGAATGAAGCATTTTGACTGACTGACTTCCTGACATTCTAACAGTTTACTGTATGCTATCAGCCCCCAACAATGAATATTTTAATGTAAATGATAACACGGAGAATACTTTGTAGCCATACTGGCCCTTACATAAACAGCTTAACAAAGTACGTGATTGTATAACTTTCATTTCACCAACAGTGCACAAGCTTTCAGGCTTACACTAAACAGAACTTTTTCTCACATGTTGCTATTTAACTATAACTTTAAAACATTCATTAAAAAAATAATAACATATCCCTTCTGGGTACTTTCAATACTCTAACCCTATAGTCAAAAGACACTTAGCTTTGCCTTGTACTCCACAACCCTGTTAAAGTTGACTACTCATGGTAACACAATCCTTAGCCATGCCTTAAAAATCCATTGGTGCATCTGAGATAACTTTAGAGCAATGCAATATTTAGACACAATTCAGGCTACAGTATATTTCATTTAACCCATAATTATCACAGTTATCTCTTCATTACCAAAATCAACAACATGAACGGGTGCTTTAGTACACCTGACATCACAGTGTTGTTTACGACATCACAATCAGTTTCTGTGTAGATAATTGTGATGTGAGAAATACGGATTATGATGTCAGGTGTAGGCAAGCAGCCAGAACAGATAATGTCTAAGGAATAGTAATCTTGTTTACATGCAGCTCTCCTCAGTAGTAAAGAAAAATGGGAAACAATTACAGAAATAATATGAAATACAAGCAGATTTGTTTCTAAATCTCACATTTTTCAAAGTTTTCCAACAGTGTCAGGGACACTTTAATGCTTAAGTACTATGGGTGGGATTGTCTAATGGTGGATGCAGCACATGTACATGTATTTTAGATACATGCTGCATCCATGCAGATGCTTCCAGATGCCTGTGACCTACAGTATTCAGATATCTCTGGATGTATTTGTGACAATTCCCACAGATTGCGACTATTTTTTTCCACAATTGAGGGAATTGCATCTGTTTATTGGATGTGACTGCAGGATTCTGTCCCAAATATTAGACCAACTTTTTGTGGTCTAACTATTAAGGCAGAGTTCTGCACTCCTGTCCGTGTCTTTCAAATCCTCGCTCCATGTTTCACACATCTGTAAAATTAAGCTATTTCATTGTTGCGTACCGTACTTGCAAAACTTACATTTACACATGTTTATTAAATCTTGCCTCACGGCTTGAGAGTCCTCTTCAATATGCTTGTCTTTGTACAGAGAAATACACAATCTTTCCAAGAGGCTTTCCTGTTGATATAATATACAGAGAACAAGTGACTCATGTTGTTTACGACTAATTGTTTCCTAGAACTGTCTGAGTACAGAATATGACTCAAAAACCCTGACGCAAGTTTATTATTCATTTATGCATGTCAAATAGTTCTAGAGGGGACATAAATTGCAAAAGCCACTATAGGCTATGTAAATTTCCAATGTGTTTAGTGATTTATGTCCTATTAAATAAAGGACTTTTTCCCTAAGTTAATCTTTATAATCCTAGATCCTTTCAAATGCCTCAGTTGTAGACTACTTCCAAAATAAAGGCCCTGCTTTCTAATTGGGACCAGTATTTTGGTTTTGCAAATAAAAAGCAGATCACTTGGTCTTACTGTTTCATCCTGTTTCCTAGCCTCATCATGTACCACAAACTTTCATTTTTATATGATCAAAAGTCTATACGCAGAGCTATGTGGAGATTGTACTCTGGACTTAGGAAAAACCTATGACAAATTTGTATTCAATGAACATGCCAAAATCAAACATTTGCACACCCGTGTACCTGCAATAGAGAAACTCAATTTCCCTTTGGCTGTTAACAGCATAAAGCAATACTGATTACAGGGAGCACACACTGTGGATGTCCAAGATGTTAGCTAGCCACATGGCCTGCAGCAGTCAGTCAGCAACACTTGAGGTGCAGACAGAAGAAAGGATAATCAAATTAGAATCTAAATGGATTATCACTTTCTTTGTGTACATAAGTGAGAAAAGGAAGTTAAGGGGAGGGATAGTGGGGCTAGCTACCTGGTCAATTCCAAGCATGTAAGACAGTGCGGTGTTAACTGTGCTATATAGTGAGTCAGGATTTACAGTGATGGGGTAGAACAGCGGTAGGAGAATACTGCTACCCCTGTCACTGCATAGTTAACTAGAGAGTGGATGAGCCTTGTGCAGGGTGCCTGGTCGAGCCACTCACATGGAGGAGTGGGTAGGGCATCAGCACACAGCACAGTCGGGGGACCTGGGACTGTGACTTGGTTCTCCACCAGGTCTCCCCTGCTACAACTTTTTACTGTGATTTTTTTTTTATTTTCTCTTTTTGGGTTCAAACCCCTCTTGTCCTTGGACCTGTCTGTCTGCCTCCTCATGCCCAGGCTTAACCCCCTGGGCAGGCCTGCTGATGGGGCTGTCCACTCCCATGGACATTATGGGCAAGCCCTGGATTGTCCTCCAGGTTGGGGCCATGAGAGTGGGAACCCCCAGTGGGTGTCAGAGGCAGTGAGTGGCAGAACAGGCCATCATGCTAAGGGGGCTGGTGTCTTGTGCTGCTTTGTTGCCCCAGGGATGGGGACATATAATAACATCCAGTGTCCACCCCCCCAACATACTACTGCCAATCAACACACTGCCCCCAGCCTCCGCCAGGGGTCCATCAAGTACCAGACATTCCACCCCTTCCCCCCTGGAGAAGGAGAGCAGTCCCCAGGATGGTCTATCCTTCTCCCCCTGGCCAGACCTCCAACTCCCAGGTCCATTCCCTATCCCAGATCATTGGCATCGCGAGCGGAAATCTAACCACCGCTCTTTACTGTGATTTAAAAAAAAAAACTCCCCCTCTTGAGTTTCTCCCCATCCCCAAGGTCCCCCCCTCACAGAATTTGTTATTTAAGTTCCAGGGGGTGTGGTGGGTGAAAATCCCCATGTGGGGGGTGCAGGGGACTTTTTCCCTACATAAAAAAAACAAAAAAATTACTGCCCATTATTTTGAATGGGCACAGTGCATGAAACAGGTCAGTGTTTTGCCTGACTCTGTTTTTGTTGAGTGCTGTTTGACTGCAGAATTTTTAGCTGCGCTGTTGTGACTTCCAGCGGAATGACCACATGGCATGGGGCTAAGAAGGGTGGTACGAGGATACTGCCCAGAAAAGGATCAGGAAAAAGCAGATATTCTGAACAGATACTTTTGCTCGCTCTTCAAACTGAAGGGACAGGAGATGAATGACCAGGGAGAAGCAGGAACAAAGGGGGAGGGGAGGGGAAGTGGAAACAAGTCCATTTACAGAAGGAAGAATTTGCTGAAAGGACTTGCAGCTCTGAAAGTGGGTAAGGATATGGGACCAGACCGGATATGCCCAATAAGATTAAAGGAACTTGAGGAGGTGCTAGCTACTGCACTGATGACCTTATTCAATAGCTCACTGGAAACAGAAATTGTTCTGGATGACTGGAGAAGAGCAGATGTGGTCCTTCTCCATAAGATCAGAAGCAGGGAGGAGACTAGCAACTATAAACAGGTCAGTCTCACATCAGTGGAGGTGGAATTAATGGAAATACAAACAAAAATACCTCCCACTAGCCTCCCTCACAAGTTAGTTATATTTAAAGACTGTATAAAGAAGGTCTTTTTGGACACACCTTTACCCTTGATAAAGTACCTGCAGGAGTGAGAAATACTGTTGGAAGGTGTTTGTTCCAGTGGCAACTACTTGGTGTCTCTACCACATAAGTCTTGGCAATATGACCTGCATTTTTTAAGTTATAATTAATCTTTCTACCTTTTTTTACATCTTTTGTGTATGTGAAGCTGTCCAGCATATGAGAAAAGCTAGTGTGAAATATTTTTGCTTTGTATTGCTGCTAGCCCTGACCTCACACAGCATTAGCAAAGGGTGGTTCTATTTTTGCTTGGTTTAAATTAATGGAAACCCTGTTAAATGAAAAGTTGGTAGAGTATCTTGAATCCTATTGCTGCAAGACCAAAGGCATCATGGATTTACTGGGGAATGGTGTCTTGCCAGATGAATCTGATTGTTTTCATTGAATTCATTTGACAGAGTGACCAGGGAAATATGGTAGATCGGGAAGGGCAGTGGATGTGACCTGTATGAACTTTAGCAAGGCTTTGAACACTGTGCCTTACAGGACACTAATAAAGAAATTCAGCAGCCTAGGGGTGGGATCCATAGAGGTGAATTAGTTAAGGAAGTAGTTAATAGATAGGTGGCAACAGCTGGTAGTCTATGGCACTCACTCTAATGATGAGAGAGTGACCAATGGGGCGGGGTGCAGGGCTCAGTACTTGGACCAGTCCTCTTCATTGTCTTCATAAGAGACATTGCAGAACAATTTGATGGGAAGGTCTGCCTCTTAGCAGATCACACCAAAATCTGTAATAGGGTGGGCACTCAGCAGGTGGAGGAGAGACTGCATAGGGACCATCAGAAACTTGATTAGTGCTCAACAGCATGACCATTGGGGTTCCATGCCAAAAAGTGCAAAATCATTCACCTACGGGCAGCATACTGTAGGAACTGAGGGCCTGAGTATAGGGTCGGGGGGAGGTACTGACAGTCACTAAGAAGCAAATGGACCTTGGTGTTTTCATTTCTGATGACCTCAAAGTGGCAGGCAGTTTGACAAAACAGTGGGTAGGGCCAGCAGGATTCTGGGATGCATAGGGAGAGGTGTCTCATGCAGAAGGTGGGAGATGGTGTGGCCACTGTATCACTCACTGGTGAGATCACACCTGGAGTATTGTGTTCTCCTCTGGGGGACACACCTCAGAAAGAACATAGACAGGGTGGAGGCAGTCCCAAAAGTGGTATATTAAAAAGGTACAGAGGTTGTACCAAAAGCCCTATGAAAAGATCTAAGATATCTCAGCATGTACACCTTGGAAGAGGGGAGAGCAAGAGGGGACATGATAAAGAACTACAAGTATCTCATGTGGGTGAAGAGGGTGCAGGAGGGGAGTCTCTTTTAAATGTAAAAGAGCACGAGGACCATTGGGCATGGGATGAAGCTGGAGAGGGTTGAAGTTTAAGAGGGAAGTGAGGAGGTACTGCTTCACTGAAAGAGTTGTGGATGTGTGGAACACACTACCAGTAGCAGTGGTTGAGGCAAAAACAGGAAGCTTAAAGCAGGCATAGAATAGACATACAGTAGAGGAATATTGGCGTGTAGTTGGAGGGAGGGTCACTGGAGACCCATTGAGTTATGTGGAGATAGACTAGACAGGGATCATCTGGATAGACTGCATGGGCCAAGAGGTCCTTTCTGCTGACAAAGTCTATGTTTCTGTGTTGAGTCTGAAGTCTCCTCACATTACACATACTCAAGGCCACTGATTTACAGTGATCAAATTAATGAAATTTGTTTTCCATGACTTAAAGTTCTGGGAACACCACCGATGATTGTAAGTCTAATTTCCAGATTTTACCAGGATTCCACTGTCATCTTCTAGTATGTGTATAAACAATCAGATTAATAGGAGGTTTTATATACAGAGCATTAAATTAAGCACATTGAAAATGGTACAGGAAGCAATCACAGAAAAATACAAAATCTATAGATTTACTTAGCTGGTATAAAATTCCAAATACCATAACATTTTTTGTTTTTGCTGATGTGCCTGCACTTCTAATTCTAGAATTTTACCTGGCTTTCAGTAAAAACAGAAAACCATTGGCATTGTACATACTTTCTCTCAATGTCATTTCTAGCTGTCTCACAGGGCAATGACTTATAGCAGTGTCTATTACTGGAGTTCCTTTTATGTAAAAAAAAGGCAACTTTTATCAGAAAACTTTCAAAATCATTAACAAATGTTGCATTATTATTCCAGTTAGATCATTCCCACCACATTGGTATGTGCCATGATTAGCCACACAAACACAGTGACCTACATACCTTTTGACAAAATTGACAGTTCACCGACAGGTCACTCTGTTGGTGTGCCTGACACAGGGGCCCACTGTCTTCTGGTCCTGCACCCCCTTCCTGAATCAACTCTGACTTAGAATCTATAGTACGGGGGGGTGCAGGTGGCAAACTCTCCACATAGGGTTCTAAAGGCCCTCGATGAAAAAAATCATGCACTGGGAGACAATTGGGATTTATATTGACCACAACTTGCGGTGGATATAAATCCTGTCACTGTGATGATGGTTGACGAAAGTGTTGTGGAACCAGGATTGTAGAGACCACTACATTTACCTAGAAGGCTAGTGAAATCAGTAAAGAACATAATAAAGACTGTTGAGTTAATGCACCAGGTCAGCATGTTTTCTGTTTACCGCTGCCACTACCTGACTGACTTCAGGTGAATAAAACTTATTCAGCTATCATCCTGAGTTTATTTATGTGAACCTCATATTGTTCTCAAGCTAGTAAAATAATGCTGCAGAGGAGATAGGGAAGTGCTCAGTGTGAGCTTGCAATGTCATGTGCAGGCCCTATAGCAGGAACAGGGAGAAGTGGACATAAAAGACTAGGAAAAAGTCAGGGGTCACTTTTGAAAGATTTATTTGACAATTATGTTGCCATAATTTTCTCAAACAACTCATACCCTATCCTCTTCAAAAACAATCTGCAATGTGGTTTGTCAAGTGTTGAAAACTTACTGAACAGAATTTTCCAAGCCTGAGTGGGATCTGTGATTGTGGGGGGGAGTTGCGGATCAACTCTGGGGCATGGAGTTAGAAGGTTGTAAAGAGTTGAGGATCCCACTAATGCCATTTCCAAATGGACCCAAAGGGGGGGATCACCAAATTCTGTGCTACAAATCATCTGGTCGCTTGGGCTGAAAGACAGGCTAAGTGATAGCCAAAGAACCATGGCACATTGAGGCCGCCTTTGGACCAGTGTGCCCTGATTTTTTTGTCTACTCTATCTTGGTGATTTATAGTCCCAAATAAAGTTAAAGGCCAATTTTTCTAGTTATTGAAAAAGATTTGGAGAGAGACATATAGGAAAATTATTAAAGAGAAACATAACCTGAGGTAGGAGTAACATGCGTGTCGCAGCCACCCTGCCTGGGAGCGACAGCTTGAGCTTTCTCCACCTCTCCACTTCCATGGCCAGCTTGGTGTATAGTGGGGAAAAATTAACAGTCTCAAACATTGACCATTTAAATGGAATTTGGATCCCTAAATAATTAAAGATCTGAGCTGCCCATGAAAGCTTGGTGCCAAATATACAATCCCTCGTACAATGAGAGTTTAAGGGTGCCAGAGTAGTCATTTTCTGATTTGTCCTGAGGTCTGAAAGCATAACAAAGTCACCCAATACTTGAAGAACCTCAGGAATTACTTGCTGAGGATTGGTCAAGGTTAGGAGGAGGTCATCCACGTAGGCCATAGCAACGTATGATTGCCCTGCAACTTCTATCCCTTGTATCAGTGGGTTGGCAGTAAAGACCCAGATGAGAGGGTCTAGAGCAATCAGGAATAGAAGTGGTGAGAGGGGGCTACCCTGCCTAGTCCCTCTATGGAGAGGGAAGGCAGGAAGATATCACTGTCCTTAAGGATACACACCATGGGAGAACAGTACATTGTATGTGTCCACTGCTTGAAAAAAGGGCCCAAACCATTTATCTTTAGGATTTCATGTACATAACCCCACTCTATGGAGTTGAATGCCTTAGCAAAGTCAATTGCCAGTGCAACCATGTGGAGAGGGGCCTTATGAGCAAACCATTTAAGATTAAGCAAAAGGCATATATTGTCTGCCCCTGTTTTTCCCCTCATGAAGCCCACTTGTGCAGGATGGATAATTGATGGGAGTACCGCTATCAATCTGGTGGCTAACACCTTAGCCAGTATCTTGGTATCCACCGAGAGCAAAGATATTGGCCGAAAATTTGCACAATCCAATGGGTCTGTAGATTTATTTGGGAGGAGTGTGATAAGTGCATCCCTCATAGATGGTGGGAGAATACTCTTCCTATGCGAGTCTTGAAGGGCCAGTTGGAGCAGAGGAAAAATATCTGGACCTAAAGCCTGGTATAGCTCCACAGATATGCCATCATGTCCAGGAGCCTTCCCATGGGCCATTTTTGAAAGTGCCAGTCATAGTTACTCACATGATAGGGGGCCTCCAATTGAGCCACTTGCTCAGGTGAGAGGGATGGCAACTGGGCTTGCTGAAAGAAATCTAACAGTCGCGGAGGCAGATCTTTGGAGCCGACCATGGAGCAGGATTGGTACAGGGACTCATAAAATAATCACATTGTGTGATTAATATTATTTTGGGGTAGATGTGATTGATTCGGATGAAGTGTGTAGAGAGTATATCCGCATGGTGGCCTGCTGTTTGCGCAGGCAGAAAGCCAGAAGCTTTCCAGACCTCTCTCCATGAGCCCAGAAATTCTGTTTGGATCACAAGAGAAGCCATTCGGCTTTCTGGTGAAGAATACTATTAATCTGATACTTGAGACTGAGAATTTTTTGATACAATGTATTGTCTACAGTAGTCTGTGAAGCAGACTTGAACCTTTGTTCTAAACTAGTTAGATCTGCCTGCAGCCTAGATAAATTGGCCTTACGTGCTTTGTGATGGGCTGCTGAGAAGGCAATAATGCGACTCCTCAGTACTGCCTTAAAGGCATCCCAAACTATGCCAGGGGATACTCTACACTCAGAGTTTAAAGAGAAGTAATCCTTTGTTGCCTGTAAAAGCATTTGATCAAAGGCTGAGTCTTTGAAAAGCAATGGATTGCAGCACCAATGAACTCTATAGGTGGGATGGTTAAAGGGAAGGTATGACAGCCATATCGGGGAGTGATCTGAGATTACTATTGAGCCAATCCCAGTGCCCATTATGCCCCTTACAGCAAGATTGTTGGCCAACCAGAAGTCTATGCAACTATGTGTTTGATGGGGGGTAGAATAGAATGTATAATCTCTATCTGTGGGATGCTGTCTATACCAAACATCTACTAGGGCCTACTCCTCCTGCAAATCAGCAAGGGATTGTCTAGCTTTGGGTGTGGCCTGTTGTGCAGGGGTTTATTTGTCTAGGAACATATCATTAACCAGGTTAAAGTTCCTCCTAATAGAATGGGAAGGGAAGGGCCACCTGATTGTAGATGTGAAATTGCCTGACTTACAGTTGGGAAAAAATCTGTGTGCTCGCCATTGGGGGCATACAGTTGCCCAAGATCATGGGCCCCTCAGGTGAGACTAGTCATGCTAGCAACCATCTGCCTTGGTTGTCCTTCTTGACACTATCTAATTTCCTTGCAGAGGCATGGCAAATAAGGATTGCAACCCTTTTAGACTTAATAGAGGAAGAGCTAACCACAACCTCACCTACCCAGGCCTTCTTCATCCAGTTAGTTGCTTTAGCTAGGAGAGATGTTTCCTGAAGAAGTGCTATGTCTGCCTTCAGGGATTGTAAATGTTGTAGAACCTTTGTTCTTTTGATTGGGTGATTGAGCCCCTTTGACATTCCAGGATAGCCATCTATGGGTCTGGGATGGGGGGGGGTCAACACCATGTCTTAACTGAATGAGAGAAAAAATGCACTTACTGCGCTATCTGAAGGGGGAAGAAGGCAGTTGTTATAGATTATTGGTGTGATACAATACCCTGTACAGAACAGCACAGCCCATCCAAGTGAGAGAGTGAGCAGGGGTGAAAGCATTGACAGGTTACAAACAGCAACTTTATCCTTGATATACTGAATGACTGCAGAGATAATCAGAAACACAGCAACAGTTAGTTAGAAGAAAATTACAAACAAACCCTAGGTCAACTGACCTATAAGTAATTCAACTAGTGTCACTAAATGTGCACTTCTAATGCGTCTTACTATGAGAGAGGGGAGATCACTGCAATAGAGGGTGTAAAATCACCCTTCAGCTATGCTAGCTCCAGCACTCAGTACGGGGTTATATAAGGTGGGTGATCACTCAGGTAGAGTCAACCCAAGCCAGGTGAGCATCCGTGGTCGGTCGCACCAACCCGTGGAGGGGAGGGGGGAGTGGGTTGAAACCATCAACCAATTAGACAGTGAGAAGTGTAGCAATAACATTACATATACTGTAAAGTCTAAGATTTGAGGTAGGCTACACTTGCAGGCTTGGTGGAGGCTGGAACAGGGAGGGGGGTTGGGAGAGTAGGGACACCCACCTCCTAGTTAGTCAGAAAAACAACTGTAATGCTATAGGCCCCTTGACTTAAAAGTACAACTCTGCCTCTTAAAGTAAGTTGTGAATGTGGGGGGGGGTAGAGGTGCCCATAGAACAAATAACAGGCAAAACAGCTGCAGTACCTTTGGCCCTCTAATTTAGTGGGGTACTCTTTGGGCTGGTACTGTGAACTGAAATACTCAATCAACCCAATTAAGAGCAGGGGGTTAAACGGAAGAGAGTGGTGGAGGGGTTCACCTCAAAGTGACTCATATCGCAACATTAATCAGCAGAGCATGACAGACTTGGTTTCAATAGAAACATTTTTAACACGTAACAATTATGGATCAGTTCAGGTAGTTTGACCCACGACCAGCTTGGGGTGTCCCCGAGGGGATGTTACAAAAGCTACAGAAGTCTTGGCTGCAGCAGCAGCATAAGTAATAGTTCCAGGTTTCACTGAAGGGATATTATCTGTCACTTCCATCAATATTGTATCAGGAAAGTCAACCCATTCAGTTGGATGATCAGTCTCCATTTCACCACAGACGGCTACTCCAGAATCCTCAAGATCTAATAAGAGAGGTGGATCATCCCTAGAAATTTTTGCAGGTGGATCTTTGCTTGGCAAATGCTGGGGTCCACTCGTTGCTCACTGCCTGGCTTTGGAGAAAGGTGTCTGATCACTGGCTCAGAGGCAGGGAATTATGCTGACTTATTTGAAAAACCAGCAGAGTTATGAGTTTGCGTCGTGCCATTTTGATATGGGGGATTGCCAATGGTGTGCACCAGTCCAGCTGAAAGGGAGACCCTTGGAGTGTTTCGACCAGCAGAAGAGTTCCTAGCTGGAAGTGGAGTCTAAGAAGGTTCCCAAAGCCTCCTGGGAGTGGTAGTTGGAAAGTGCAGGCCAGGCCAGGTTCGAGTAAGCCACCGCTCCAACTCAGCTGGGCGAGCTACAGTGATTTCATGACCCTCTTTGGAGACCCAGAGTTTAGTAAGGTTCTTAAATTTAAAACGAAAGTCATGTTGGCATAAATAACGCTTGATAGGACCAAAGGTACATCTCTTAGCAGCAGTCTCTTGTGTAAAGTCTCTAGATATCTGAATTGGTGTACCCTGCTATTGCAACTTCCCTATGTCTCTAGCTGCCCTCTGGATTCTTTCCTTAGTCAAATAGTGAAGCAAGTATGCTACTATAGGGTAAGAGTAATCAGATTGCTTATTAGAATGAATAGAAACCCTGTGGGCCCTTTCAATATCAATGGGACCTTGCTGTCTCTCCCCAGCATTAAGGGAATATTTTGATTTAAAAATTTTGCTTGTCCCTCTACCCCCTCAGGTAGGCTAATGATCCACAGGTTGTTGTGGCGGTTTCTACTTTTGTGATCCTCTGCCCTGCTCCACAATGCTGCCAGGTGTTCCTCATGTTGCTGCAGCCTTTGCCACATTTGCGACTGATGGGCCTTACAAGTTTCAGCTTTCTGTTCAAGTACATTCACCTTGTCTTGTAGTTGTCTGACATCTTTTACTGTGCTTGAGAGCGATAGGCTTACATCATCTACTCTGGAAATTAAGACATCCAACAATTTTGTTATATGTTGCAGAGACTCCCCCATGGCTACTGCCTGGTCGTGGGTTGTAAAGGCTGCATCTGGTACTGTGGTACTTATCTGTGAGCACATCTTTGTCAGGAAGGTGAACAAAACCTTACCCCAAGCAATCCAATCCCTTGGCTAGGAACTCTGGTCGCAACCGTATGTGTTGCTGAGTTGTGGATAGAGCCAAAATGTCGTTCAGGGCCTGAGAGACCTGCCAAAGGCCAGGAGGGGCTCGGAAGTATGGCGCTAATTATCACTGCAAAATGGCCCAAAATCCACTTAAAAAACTACACCATCCAGAAGATATGGTGTCACCCATTCATAAAGTCACAGTTTAGGATTAGGACTCCACAGGATTGCGGCGATGGAGCGCGGATGTTCACTGCTCAGGCAAGAGCTCTCACTTTAAGCTGCCATATTCCCAGTGGTCAGATCACACCACCAATTTGTAACATTTTCAAAGCCCTATTTTATTTTTGCCCATTGTTCCTCGTCTTCCTCCCAGTTTCCCTATCCCTGCTGGGGTATACTTAAGGCATTCTCATATTTTCTTCAGATCATCCCTTCTGAAGTCCAGGAAACTCATCCTCATGTGATTTGATTCTGACCCAGTTCTTATATTAAACCACACCGTATGGCAGTAGAAGCTATATCTTTATTTAGTTTTTGTATTTGTGTTCTTTTGTTAGTGATTTTTTTTTTGTATAAGTTTTGTTTTGTTTTGAGTGTGTGACTGACTCTGTGTGTCAGTGTGTGTGTATGTGTGTCGGCACGGGGACTTGTGTGTGTCAGGATAGACCCAGGAGAAGGTGAGTCGCTGGCCAGTGGGCGCGGTTAGAGGGGAGTGCGGATCCATGGGGGGCAGGATTGTTGTGTCATGCTAGACCACTCCCGACTTCTAGGTGTTGCTTCCCCCCATGTTGAAGCAACAGGAGCAGCAGCACCAGTGCCACTGGTTGCTGCTGTGCATCCACCTTCTCTGCCACTACCACCACCACCACCGGTAGCAGCAGCTGTAAGGGCTCCAGCAGCACACCTTTCACCACCTCCGCAGTCACAGGAGGTGGCCCTGTAAAATGTAGGTGGTGGGACTCTATTTATTTATTTAGTTTTTGTTGACCAGGTAAGTGCACTAGACAAATCCTGCCTATTTTCAGGCACGACCCGGGGAAGGGGGATACAGATGAATTCCAACTGACCTTGAACCAGATTAAGCTGCTGGTGGTATTTTTAGTGAATGAGGGAAATTTTGCCAGGACACCGGGGAAATTCCCCTACTTCCTGCTTCCTGTGAGCAGGGGGACCCATTTTCTGGTGGGACCAAGATGGCGGAGGAGGAGGATGTCTGCTTGGTGGAGAGCTGGCCTCTGCTCCCACAGTGTGCAATGTGGAGGCTGACCCTTTGAATACTCAAGATATGGATTCTGATATGGAGTTTCACGATGCAGTGGTTCTTTGGGAGGATACAGCAGTTGATTTAAGAAAAAAAATTCTCAAAGGACTGGGAGAAAGGAAATGCTTGAAAAGGAATCTTTGGATGCAAGGTTCAAATCCAGCTTGGAACCTGACAACATGGATGCACTTAATACCTGCAATATTGCTCTCCCTGAAACCGAGGTGTTTAAAACTGAGAAAAATACAGGACTGCACTTAAAAAAGCTCCGTGGAGCATGGTGAGTCTTTGCAACATTTTTATTATTTCGAAGCCACTACTGAAACAGACAACCGCTTTTACAATCTGCTTTACCCGCTTTAAAATGTGCAGCAAGTGATTCCCTCTCGCTACACAATCAGTGTGTTACGGGAGTAAGGGAGAAGCAAGCAGTTGAGCACTCTATGGACTTTGCAATTGGCGTTCAGCCACTCAGCCTGAGTTGTTAACTCTGCAGCAGGTAGAATCGGGCTTGACAGCTGCAGCATTGCTCCAATAATAATATGGCTGACTCGGTTCAGTCGGAGTCCTGGCAGGCGAGACCACTCTCTTATAGCCCAGCAGCTACGTGGGAAGTTCCTGAAGTAAAATTGACTGTTAGTAAAGCTGCTAACAGTACTATAGAGGTTAGTGAGTGCATTCAGCCCGCTATAGCTCTGACTGCCCTAACAATTGAAAAGCCGAAAACAGAGTCCCCAAAGGAAGTACAACAGACTTTGTCTGCATCAGAGCTAAAGCAGTTTGAGTCTGCATGGTTAGACAAATCAGCTGGATTCGTTTTTAAAAAGCATGGGGCTCAGCATAATGTAGTTTATCAGTCCTCAGCTGTTTCCCAAACTGGAGTTACTGAATTCTTCTTTCCAAAAAAAAAATACCTCTTATAAAATCTGGTCTACAAACACATAATGTTTCAGAGCTCTGGTCCCCTGATAAAGCACTCAAAGGAGCAGGTTGGAAGCAAAATGCAGCAGGCATATGGAAGCCTGATCCTACTTGGGACTCTGATTATACCCTCTCACAGCATTCACCAGAGTGGAAACCGGACTTACAACAGCAAAAGCTGGAGCAAGATTTGCAGGACAATAAAAACTGTTTAGAGGTAGAAAAACTTCCACTGAGAGCTACATCCCTGGAGTCACAGATATCTTTACCTTCCTCATTGAATACAGATTTGGTAACACCCCTGCAGGAGCCTATTGCTTCTTCTCACACGCCCTCTCCAACGGAATCCGTTCCTCAGAAACCACTTATGTCTGAATTATTTTCTAACACTAAAAAAGAAGCAGCACCTCGCCGGAATGCAGTTCGTATTCGTTATAAAGGGGGTTTGGAGGATCGACCAGATAGACACTACGTGGGGAAAACCTTATTAAAAGAGTCCTTGCATTTTACCCCAAAAGATGTGTATGCATTTATTAATATCTCTGGAGAGGATAATTTTGACATCAGTTTTAGGACACCACATGCATTGGACTTATTCTGGGATAGGTACAACCAGGTTAAATTCTCTCCCTATGGACCCCTTCTTAGTGATTCCTTTAACTAAACCCCTGATAAAACATGTACGGTCATGTTTAGAAACGAGGGGTTCATGTGGAAGATATATCATTTTAGTTGTCCCTTAAGTGTGAAATTTTAAGTGGGCGGAACCTATCCTAGATTCTGAACAGTTTTGGACGGAGGATGGAAATACAAAACTAAACTGAGGCAATCTGAGACAGGGGTAGTCCATATTCCCAATTCCTTTCTATTAGGAAAAGACAGAGGGTTTGTTTTATAGTGGACAACCCCGGCTTGCTACAGATGTGGGGCTAAAACACACCTCTCAAGTGTTTGTGACCAACCACGTTGTGACAACTGTGGGGAGGTTGGACACACAACTATGTATTGTCACAATCAGCTCAAATGTGAGCTTTGTGAAGAATCTGGCCACTCTTTTCGGGTTTGCCCTTGGGCTGCAAAAATAAAACATCCTGTATAAATTCAGAGCTTTTAATTCAGCAAACTCAGGATGCTGCAATTTCCCCTCCTAGCTCACAACCCCTCTACCTGTTTCTTCTTCTCAACCCAAAGTTCAGACCCTTGGTGTAGTACCCCCATTGACAAATCCTTAGGAATAGCAGACAAGGTGGAACAAACTGTTTTGGTTATGGAAGTCATTAAAAAATCAAGTATGGGCCACCTGAGCTTTTGGATTTCCTGTGTGTTACTCTGAGGTTTCGGTGGAGACTTCTGAGGAAGCATCTAAGGCTTTAAATATTAGGCCTTCACTACCCCAACGCAGATCATCTAGGCATTTGCATCCCAAACCCCCCCCCTTACTCCTCCCATAGAGACTAGCAACTCTTATGTTGCATTGTTTACTCCTTGGGGAGATACAGAGATGGAATTAGGAGATTCAGACTCCCAAAAATCTTCCACTCGATCTCAGCCAGTGGATAACTATAAAGAAAAAAAAAAAAAGAAAAAATGATAAAGTAGTTCTTTTTTTATAAAGCTTAATGCAGTGGTCATGGGGCTCTTTGAACACTCATAGTTTGCTTAATATAGTTAAGAGGCAAGCCCTTTTCACTATATAAAAACCAAAATTTATCAGTATGTTTTTACAGGAAACCTGGATGTACTCAGCAGAACAACTCACTACTTTCAAACGGGATTGGGTGTGGGGCCCTTCCTATTGGTCCTTTGGAACTGATACAGCAGATGGTATTGGGATTTTATTCAATACTTATTCCTTTAAACTTCATAATTTAGTAGATCTTATTCCAGGAGAGTCTTGATATTAGATGGGAAATGGCATGATATATGCTATCGATTTATTAACATCTACAATCCACAGACAAAAGCTGGTAGAGTTTCTTGTTTAAAAGCTGTTCAACCCTACTTGGTGACATCAGTTAAGGTGCTTTGGGAGGTGACTTTAATTGCACAATTTCTGACTCACCTAATCAGAAGAAAAGAAAATTTATTGTGATTCTCACATGCTAGCTAATATAGTTAAAATAGCAGGTTTATTTAACTGTATCTCCCTTCCTCTCAAGGGCCAAGGTATTCATTTACAAAAGGGAAATTGTTTTCCTAATAGACTACATGTTTGTCTCTCATAATGTACAACTGGATTCCTTTAAGATGATCCAATGTGAATTTTCTGATCATTTATTACTTTCTTGTAGTTCATTATCTACAGGTTCCCTGAACGTGAGGCAGCTCAGGTGGAAACTAAATAACACTATGTTAGATATACCATATATACAGTCCGGGTGAAACATATTCTAGCAGCCAGGTTGTCAGTGGCTTTTTTTATGGATTTAGGAGATTGGTGGTTAACAACTAAGTTCGAATTATGTAATTGGTTTAAAAGGCAAGGGGCAAAAACAAAAAATTTTAAGTTTTTGAGATATTTGTCCCTTAGGCAACAACTGCAGAAACTTATGACAATTGCATATGTCTCTCACTTAGACTATTCAGACCAAATTAGTAAAATAAAGGAGGAAATGAGGAATTTCCAATATGATAGAGCAAAAACCCTACAGGCTATTTTTTCTAATAGCATAAAAAATTCCCCCATTGGGGACCCTTTTGAAACCTGTAAAAATCTGAAGGCTTCTTCTAATATTGATTCTTTGCAAAAACCTGATGGCTCTTTGGCCACCACGGTTGCTCAGCTCAGAAGAAACAATTATTGGGCATTTCGAACTCTAGACCCCCCTCTCTTATTACAGAGCAGAAATGCTTTCATATCTTAAAACATCTAAGCCCCCAGGTTAGCAGAAATCTCAACATTATTGGATCCAATTACACAAGAAGAAATAATAAAAGTAATTAGGAATTTGAAATTAAACATTTCACCTGGTAAGGATGGCCTTTCAATAATCTGTATAAAGTTTTTTCAAAGGAATTGAGTCAATGCTTGTATATTTTATTCCAGTATTTTATGGAAACTTGTTTCTTTCCCTCTTTTCTGAGGGATTGCTGATTTACTTATTCAAATCTGGAGACAGACAAAATATTAAAAATTGGCGACCAATTCCCTCTTAAATTCAGATTATAAAATCTTCACCAGTATTTTGAATAATCAGTTAAAAATTACGCCAGATGGGTAATTTCTCCTTACCAGTTTAGTGGGATACCTAATAGGCAAATTCAGACAGCCTTAATGATCATACGAAGTTATTGAACATCTTTCTGAAGTGGGAGTCACGAATTGTATGATGGTCGCTGATTTGGAAAAGGCTTTTGATAGGGTATATTTGCTTTTTTATTTCTAACGTTAATACATTATGGAGTTCCATTGCACATTGTTAATATAATTAAAAATTATATGAACATAATATTGTGTTCCCTTCTGCAAGGTCAGACGGCAAAATGTTTTCAGTTACATACTGGAGTTCGTCAGGTTGCCCTCTTAGCCCCTACTCTATATCTTTCTTTGGATCCCCTACTACAAAAATTAACTACTGTTCCATTGTGGCCAGGTATTTCTGATGGTACGGTTAAGGACAACATCTTCTGGCACAGGCCTATGCAGATGATTTGATTGTATATTTCTTGAGATCATTCATATGTGCACATTTTTGACCGCATTTGAGGCTTTTTCAAAGTTTCGAATGCAAAATAAAATGTGCACAAAACAAAAGGTTTATTTATCGGAGCAACAGGTCATAAGGAAGCGGTGCAGGTGGTATCCATTTTTCCAGAACTCCCTTAAAGTTTTGGGCATACATTTTGGCCCCCAGAACATACCAGTTGAAAATTGGGATATAGCCCTACAAACAGTGGAGAATAAAGTCAATAGATGGAAAAGTGGAAATTGTCCAAACTGAAATGCATACATGTTATCAAACAGTTTCTTTTACCATGTGTTCAGTATGTAGCTATGATTTTCCGCTCCCAGTGCATCTAGAAACTAAACTGTATGGTTTATTCTTTCAAATGGTTTGGGGTAATAGATTAAACCCCATTAAAAGAAGCTATACATATTTAAGTAAAAAACAAGGAGGTCTTGGGATGGTGGATCCAGTGATTTTTGCTCACTCTTTATTCATTATGTGTTCAGTGAAAAGTGGCTTACGATTAGAAGCAGGGAGTGGGGATAAATGGATTTCCAGATCATTGGACAAATACTTTAGAAATTGGCTTTCTTTGGCTCCAAAAATAAATCCTCACATTTATATTCCACAGTATTTTAGACCAGCTGCACAAAAATTATATAAATGGAAAATAGAGAAAGAGACAATTCTGAGTAATAGAAAGAATTTTATCAGGTGGTAATGGCAAATTTACTTCCTTTAGAGCCATGTTTTAAGAATTGCCTTCTTTGAATCCAAAGTATTGGCTCAACTTAACTGTCATGCAGATTGCCTCAAATGCAATGGGAAACACAGTGGCTAATATTCTATGGCTGTTTAAATGTTAGGGGTAATGCCAAGTACAAAGCCATTGAAGAAAGGAAGTGTCCTTACTTGGATTGTATAAATACTGAGGAATCGATGGAGCATTTTCTTTTACACTGTTCCTATGCAAAGGGTTTGTGGGTTTATTTACGGCACTTTGGGGTTTTAAGTGGCTGAATTTTCTTACATATCAAATCTTGGTTTTAGGGGTTTATCCAGAGACTCTTTCTGATTTTCATGAAGAAACACTGTCATTATTTTTGGATGTTTACGTTATTATTTATGGCAGGCAAGGTGTCAGTGGGTAATATATCAAAGAAAAATGCCTTATTTTGTTTTTAGCATTTTGGTTTCACAGGAACTCTCGAGATTTACGCTCAGGATGCTCGAAGGACAGTACAGACTCAGTTACTAAAAATGTGGAAAGGGTTTTTTCATTTTATTAAGTTCAAATAATGTATAAAAATAATCTGATAATTACTCTGATTATTGTATAAGTTTGTTAGATTAAGTTTTTGGCTCTTACTTTGTATAATTGATTACACTGAGTTGTTCTAATTATGTTTAATAATACAATAAAAACTCCCCTACTCTTTTCAATAAGTGCCATGCGATCTTTAACATCCACCTGAACTAACACCAATCTAGGCAGATGGGACCTCAGTTTAACGTCTCATCCGAAAGATGGCACCTCAGAAGTGCAGCACTCCTCTCGTGCTGCACAACAGTGTCAGTACTGGGATATTAACCCAAGTGCCAGATGTGGGAACTGAACTCACAGCCCATGTGAGGACTGTGTCTGGTCCCCCCCCATAGCTCCCCAGTGTGGGAGTTTTTTAACTCTGTGGGGGGGGAGACAGCACAGTGATGGTGTGCCATCTGTGTGGTGTGCTGGTGTGCTATGGCCCCCATGGGACACATTTAGGGACCGGTGGCCATCGCACCCACATGCTGAACCACCACTGGGCAGAGTGACAGGCTGCCATGGAAGGGGACAGGTATCCACCTGCTGGCCCTTCTGTGGCAGTGGCTGAGGGTGCTGCTGGGGTGGGAGTTGTGCCTTGTCACCACCGCAGCAGGAGGAGGGCTAGAACAGCAGCTGCTCCACCACCACAACCACCACCACCACAGCCAAAAGCACCACCCTCTCCACCACCACCCCCCCACTACCTAGATTCCCTGCTGCAGGGAACCCCACCACAGTCCCTGCAACAGAGGCTGACATCGCCCTGGTGTGGGCAGCTCTTGAAGAAAACAATGAGTGGTTTGGTGCTTTACAGCAGCAGCAAATAGTTTCAATGCTGCACCTGCTGCTGGACCACCACGGCACCCCATGGCCACAGTAAATTAGGGGATTGTTTTCTGCCCCTCACCCCACCCCACTACTGTGTTGTACTGTTTTTGTGTGTTTTTTCTTTGTTGTTGTTTAATCATACACATTTTTCCTTCCAGGGGAATCTTCCTTGCACCACATAGTGCAATGAATTTGTGTGAAAACTGCCCGTAATTTCATTACAGTGTGTCACGTGATGGAGGAATTCCCATTCTGAAAATCTGCCCACATTCTGCCTCCCTTCACAGCAACGTTAGGATGTGATGGCAGGAAGAGCACATGTGCATGCTCCTTACAGTGAATATCCGATTGTCCGGCAGCTTTCCAGATGTTTCTTTATGTTATAATGGTCAGTTTGTGGTGAAATGTGTGGGGCACTTTTCCAGTAAGAAGAGCCTTGTTAGTGGAAACATTACCACATTCCACCACAAAGTCAACCTTATAACATAAGGAAACATTGGGATAGCTGCCTGACATTCACTATAGTGGAGCATGCAACTGCTCTCCTCCTGGCATCACGTCCTAACATTGCTGAAAAAGGGGGGCAGAATGTGGGTGGCTTTTCTGATCAGTAATTTCTCCATCATGTGACACACTGTAATGAAATTATGGGCAGCTTTCACATATTGCATTCTGTGGAGCAAGAAATATTCCAGTGGGAGTAATGCCCCCACATATTAGTTTAGGTGCATCACCATAACTAGGTAATGTGGTTAATCTCTGTAAAGCAGCAGCACAACAATCTGTTGAGAACTCTGAGCTATATTTTTAAATGCTATGTTACAACTTCCTTTACTTTCATCCTGACTGACTGGAATGATACGAGAATTTGCAGTAGTTGAGTCAGCCATACTACCTTTTTTTCATGTACGAAATAATGAAAGGAGCATTTCTTTTAAATTGGTGCTGACCAGGTCTTTGTCATTGTTTTACTCTGCTTTGCTCCATCACATCAATTAGTTGTTATATATCACTTCTGTTGTTTTTAGCAGTTATGCAGCAGGCAGTGTTTTATGACACCACGGAACAATAGTTATTGAAAAGCAGCTGCAAATAAATACAAACCTGGTCTGAACAATATTGGAAGGAGTGCTCATTTTTTTTCATACATGAAAAAAGTAGTCAAGTAAGTAAAGCAGACATAATTGTGAAAAGAAGCGTATCATTCAAGTCATGACTTGGAGCTAACTAGTGGTGACTGTGGCAATGTAAAGTAGCATAAAAAAGTACAGTTCAAAACTCTCAGGACATTCTTGCAATGCTACTTTAATTGTAAAAATGTCAGTATGACATCATGAGCTCACAGCAACAATCACAGAACACACAAAAGTGGCACAGAGCCCCCAGATTTTTTTTTCAGGCCCAAAATGCATCCTGCTCGTGTGCAGAAAATAGACAAGTGGTAACACAGTGGAATGAGAGTACTTCAGCATATACAAAGTCCCCAGAATTAATGGCACACTCAGTCATGCACGCAGTGGTGGCACAGAATCTCAGATTTTTTTTATGCAGGCCCAAAATGCATCCTCCTTGTATGCAGAAAATTGACAAGTGGTAACACAGTGAAATGAGAGTGTTTCAGCACATATCCCAGTATAACATGATGACTGTGAGCATCGTGTTGCTGGTCCAATGTGTTCTGCGAGACAATTCAAGCAAATGCAATGTGATCATCTCAACTGGATTGAAGGGTGCCCTTTGGCTGTACACTAATAGTAGCCTTGGTGGGTAGGTATATATATATATATATATATATATATAGAGTTGTGTATTTTGTAGGTGGGGGGGTTGACATGGACATGTACTCATGGTATTGTTCTGCATCACAGATCACACAGGAACCATTGGTGTGCACATTCCAGTGCTCAATGAGAATTTTTTGCCCTGAAATTGGAAACGGATAACTCTCAAGCACATGAAGGTAAGTATTTTTTTTGGGGGGTGGGGGGAATCATATTTGCAGGTTTTTCTGTAATGGCTTCTTATTTTATTACTTCTTCACAGATATCATCAGCATCCTTCTGGACACCGGTTGTTAATGATTGTCATGGTCATCTAATGAAATGACTTCTGCATGTTGCATGTGTACACAAACTTGGGGGAGGGTGGTGCCTGATGTTGAAGAACTTTTTTGGATAAGGCCACTTTGACAGAACAACAAAGCTTCTGAAAGTTTCCTAAAAAAAGAAATGAGTGACTTCCTACAACTTAATTGTTATTTGTCCCTCCCTGGTTCTCAAATCTCAGTCTAAAGTCAAGTTACATTTCAAACCCACATCTTGCCAACTAACACAACCTGTGTGCAATATTTGCTGCAGTCTTTCCAAAACAATGAAATGATTGAAACAAAATCTTCCTACTTACCAGAATGGATTTCACTTGGATATTACATCACTTCCTCTCTGTACGGTACAGCTACAGTACCATTCCCAATGAGTTTTAGCGATGGAGCCTTTTTTTGTTACCCTGTAAAAGAAACAAAATAAGTGTACCGTATGTGTTTTACCATTGCGGTTCTGAAAAGCTACAGAAAACAAAACATACAACTAAAGGAAGTGAAGCAGCATAACAATTATGAGTACACATGAAAATATTGCACACAGAGGTTCTTTGTCTTTTATGAGTACACATACTCCCTTTATGGTTTAAATATTAAGAAGCTTTGTGTCTGTGGCTGATGGATGTGGTGGTCCTGACAGACTCAGGCTTAGTGGTGGCAGTGGCTAACATCAGTCCCGATGATGGTGGTCTAGGGGGCAGACAGACCTAGGCTCAGTGGTGGCAGTGGCTAAAATCATTCCCAATCCCAGTGGTGGTGGTCTGTGGGTGGACAGGCTTAGGCTCAGTGGTGGCAGTGGCTAACATCAGTCCTGGTGGTGGTGGTCCGGGGCTGACAGACTCAGGCTCAGTGGTGGCAGTGGCTAACATCAGTCTTGGTGGTGGTGATCTGGGGGGGCACACCGCCTTTTAAAAACTTCAGTTAAAATCTGCCAACATTAACCACATCATCATCCTCATAAAGAAAGCTGCCCTCACAGTCATCGATGTCTGAAGTCTAACCACTGGGAAATTCTTTCTCCATTATGTCATCATCTACATCAGTGGTGGGCTGTTTCAGGCAGCCACTGCCAGTGCTACCAGGATGCTCCATTTCCACATCAGCAAGACCACCATGACTAGGCCGGGGTATGAATACCGAGGTTGCAGTCTGTGCTGGTATGTGTCTCTCATTCATTTTAATGAATGTTAACAAACTAACATTTGCAGGAGACAGGTTTGTCTGACAATCCCTGACTAATGCACCTGCTGAGCTGAATACCCTCTCAACACTTACACTGGAGGGTGGGCATGTGAGGTACTTCAGTGCCACTGCAGTCAGCTCTGGCCATTCACGGACCTTTCCACTCCAGTACAAAAGAGGATCTTCAGTTATTGTCAGATACCTGTTTCCAGACAAATATGACTCAACCATTCTCTGTGCCACACTAAGCCCACTTGTTGATGCATCAACCTGTTCTCCTGAATCATTTATTTCACAAATACCCACTCGGGACAAAGCCTCCCAAAGCGGGTTGATGCCAGCCACTTTGGATGACAGACCACCCAGAATTGCAGTCTCCTTCCCCTTGCAGGATATGCTTGATGGTCCTCCAGGTACACCTTCAGCCAAATTAGGTTTGCTGACCTTGGCACGTGATTTCTGTGCCCCATGAATCAAGCGCACCAGTTGACCACTGATATTTTTTACCTGTTCAGGCCCTCCCTCCAGTACTGATGCAATTCCATGTTTGTATTGTTGGTCCAGCATTGTTGCTATGGCAAAGTTGTCACTGTGCTGAATGCTCACAATGTGATGATTCTGGTCAAATACTGTCAGCATGTGTTGCAGCAACATACTGCTACCACTGTCTCTGGCAACATCAAGGCTATGCTGTACATTCACCAATGTCTGTCTCAGCACCCACATCAGTGGAATTGGTTGGCTAGTGGAGGCAGACTTGCCACTCACTGCCTGTGTGGCATGTTCAAAAGGCTGCAAAATTGTTATTACAGAGTCCATGAGGTGCCACTGTTCAGTGGTCATAGACATGGAGTCCCCGGAACGGTCACGGCTAGTGTGCATAGCAAGATATTCTGAGATGGCTTTGTATTGTTCATACAACCTCTCTGCTTTGTATAAAGTGGAGTTCCATTGGGTGACAACTTCCAGCTTCAAGCAGTGCTGAGGCAGGCTGTTTTGTATCTGCAACTGCCGCAGTTGGTCACGGGCCTTTCCAGATCTTGAAAAGTGAAAGCAGATACATTGTGCAATGGTCAGATTTCCTTTATATCAGGGTGCTGCAGAAACTCCTGAACCACAAGATTTAAACAGTGGGCCATGCATGGAACATGAAAAAATAAACCTTCAGTGATGCAGTTCACCACATTTGACCCACTGTCACTTGCTATGAAGCCAACTCTCAGGGACAGAGGGTTTAGCCACCTATCGGTTTTAGTCAGCACCACATCCAACATGTTCTCACCAGTGTGTGAACAGGTCACATTACGCATAGCAATCATTGCATGCTGTCGAATTCCTGGAAGATTGCTACTGCGACAATCCACCTTACTGCACTGATTATTCACACTACCGACATCACAAACAACCCATGGCACCAGCGCCCAGTGTGCAGTTATACACAAATATGAACTCCCTGCTGTTTTGCCACTAGTCCACATATCAATACTTAAATGGATGAATGGAGAGGAGGAATGTTGAAGGGTATGTCTTACTGAGTTGGACACAGTGCAGAACAACTCAGGGACAGAACGGGTAGAAAAGTATGCCCTGGATGGGACTTTCCATTTTGGACAGGCATGTGCAGCGAACCATCAGAACCCAGAATTCTCCACAAAGGAGAAGGGCAAAAGATCAATTGCCAGCGTTTCAGCTATGGCAGCATTAAGTTCATGTGACACTGTATGATTCGGGGGGTACTTCAGCTTATGCACAAAAACACTCTGTAACATGGCTGACTTAAACGTTTTACATAGGGTGTGTTGATCACAAATAGTTGTGCTCTGTGATGAATGGCATTGGCAGGGGATGGAGTGTGGACATTTGATGAAGACGGTTGCACAGGTGATGATGACAAACCAAATGCTGTTATTTTGCCAGATTTGCCAACCAGGGTTGATGTACCACTTGCACTAGACATACTGCATTCACCACCACCACCACCACAAAAACTGCTACTCTCACCAGCACTGGACAACATTTCAAAGTCATTATGGTCCTCCACCTCATCATGCCTATAGTAATCCTCTGCTTTTATTACCTCACTACTGCACACGTTCAATTTACTACTGGACCTAACAGTCATGGAAGGGGATAACATGGCTATGGTTGCTGATGATGAGGGTGAATGCCCCACTGTGGTATTAGCTGCCAGCTTGTGCTGGGTCCACAGTGCCACGTGTCTATTCTTCAGATGTGTATGCTGTCCTCCTGTGCCCAGATGGCTCCCCTTTTCACCTCAACTCACACGCACATGGCAAACCTGGCAGACTGCAACTGACTCATCATTTGCATCTTGAACAAAATAATCCCAAATAAAGGACTGTGATGTTCTGCTTTTAGCATGTTCATGATGTGGCTTATTTAAGTCCATTATTTTAAGCACTGAAGTGGGGGGGGCACGTGATGTTTCGGGCAATGCACACCTGGACTGCAACTGACCACCACAACTACCTATCATATTGATTATTGGGTCATCATCATCAACTAAAACCAGTAGATCACAAGTTTTTTATGAGGGGGGATTCCTGCAAACAGACTCAGACACAGCCACTTTGAATTTCTTTTTCTCTGGTTCCCAGCTGGGGTCAATTACATCATCATCATATTCATCAACTTCACACACATCCACATCTTCTGCTTGGATGCTAGCATGTGGACTGCATGTTACAACAACAGCAACATCATCATCATCATCACATTCATCATCAGCATCTACACCACCATAACCTGATATTTTGTCACCACACTGTGAGCCACTGGATGGAAAATGTGTGATGTTGAGTGCTACGGTGGACAGAATATCACATTGTATGCTGTCATTGACATGATTATCAGAATCCTCAGGTTCAGTTACTGGGATGTTACTGGGAAGTATGACATCATCTATGCTGCCACTCGCTTGCACTGCTTCACTCTCAGTATTTTTGGATACGGTACACTGGTTGGAATTAGAACTTGATGCAACAATACTAATACTACCTCCACCACCACTAACACCAGTAACACTAACACCACCAGCTGGGAAAGCATCATCTCCTCCAACTATGAGTGAAGCTACTGATTGGACTGTAAAAAACATTGCAGGAGAAATACCTTTCCTCACATCAGCAATGTACTTCTGTGTCTGCATACTACTACCACGCCCACAGACCATCTTACTGCCAACATTGCAATGGCAAGAAATAGCTTTGCTTGCATGTCTCTTTGCAGGCATTTTGGGGGATCAACCACAATATTATAACCAAATTCAGATTTTGATACGTTCACTTTCTGATAAGAGGGACGCTGGATGTGAAGCCAAATAAACAACTGTGGCTTCAGCAACAGATAAGAGACTACTCTGAGCCTGTCATGCAATTAAAACAACTTCAGTAACCAGTGGTGCTGATGAGGTCACAAAAACAATCCAGTCTGATAAAAAATACCTTTTGAACTTGGGGGTGGGGGGAGCACTGAATGCAGACAGTGCAGATTTTTAAGGCACTACAAGCAGCAAAACTAAGAACAGATACCACGATAGCAGTACAAAATCAGGCAGCTGCAGAGGATAGCAGGTTCACAATGCTGCACCTGCAATTACACCAGTCTGTTGCACAATAAAAGGTGTATTGTTTGATGCATGCAACACTGCACACACACTCACACACAGAACAGTTTGTGTACAATTCTGAATGAGGAATGCGTAGCAAATGCAAAAGTTCAGTACTATGCCACGTTACGTATTGTAAATTTGTAATGTAAACAACCTGAACTTATGAACTGCTGCACCACATCCACACAACAAACAGCAAGAACATTTGTACTATTACTTGCAATATTACTGTGTGTACATTAACACAGTCAGTTATATAATAAAAATATAACCAAAAAACAAAGAAATCACTATTTCTACAACTTAAATCTACCTACACCACAGATACGCCCCTCCTCCAAAGCACACTTTCACTGTCTTTCACCACACACACTGAATGTTGTAAATTAACATTCAAAATCCACACAAAAATGGAAACACTTGATGATATGAGCACAGGAGGCTTTCCTACAATCAATGAACTAAAGTTGGAACCCAAAAAAATGCAAAAATGCTTTTTGAACGGTTTTTACAAGATTTCTGTCGCAGACAGCTATCAGAGCACACTGTCTCCAACTCGTTCCTACTCATACTACCCTGAACTGAGGCTGTACAGATCAATATAGAGCCCATGTGACCTGAAATCCCATGAATCACTGCAAAATTCATCTTCAGAGCTCAAAAACCAGGCAAAGTGAGGTGAAGTGCACTGTCTGCAATGGACTTCTCCTTAAATTTGGTGGAGTAGTGGTCTGGGGAGGCAGAGTAATGCAAAGTCATTGTTTCCAATGGACTTCGATTTCCTCATTATAACGCAAAGTACTCCACTTCGCATTGTGGAGCACTCCACGAATCTGCCTTTGCTCTGCAAATCACTTTGTGGAGTGGATTGAGCCCACTTTGCCCACCACTACTTGCATGGCCTCAGCCAGGCAATACCCACCACCTACCTAGAGCAGGAAGTGGATGGCTAGTGCCAAGTTGCAGACCAAATAAACACATAGATGTAAATGTTATACCTCCCTCATGCCAGATGCACAGATGGTAGGACACTGAAGAGTTGCATGGTTTCAGCTAGGCAATGCTTCCACCCCCCACCTCCATCCACCCCAGATCAGGAATTGGATGCTGAGTACAGACCCACAGGCCAAATAAAGACGTGGAAATAAATAGTATACCTCCCTCATACAAGCTGCACACAACTTAGAACACTGAGTAGTTTTACAGGTTGAGCCACACAATACCCCCCACACACGCAAAAGGTACTGGATGCTGAGTAGACAGCTACAGCCTAAGTAAGGTCATTAACATGAATGGTATAGCTTTGTAATACTGAGTGCATACTAGTAACAATAGCCATGAGTTGCACTTCATCAGCTAGGCAATGCCCCACACCCCAGACCAGGAACCAGACGCTGAGTGCAGAGGCACAGCCCAAATAAAGCCATGCACATAAATTATATAGTTACCTGTTATGAGTTGTATGCAACTTAGAACAGTGAACAGTTGCATGGGCTAAGCCAGGCAATAGCCCCATACACTGTCTCCCTTGCCACAAAGAGGTACTGGATGCTGAGTGTAGAGCCACAACCCAAGTCAGTCTATGAACATCAATGGTATGCCTATGTGATACTATGTGCAGGATATTTACTAGACTCATCAGTTGCATGGAGTGAGGCAGGCAATGCCCGCACTGTATCTCCCACCCACAGATCATGAATTACATGCTGAGTGCAAACCCACAGCCCAAATAAAGACATGGACATGAACGGTATACCTCCCTCATACCAGCTGTAGAGAGGTTAGAACAGTGAGCAGTTGCACAGCCTCAACCAGGCAGTGTGTGAACACTCGCAGACCAGGAATTTGATTTTGAGTACAAATGCACAACCCAACTAAAGACATGGACATGAATGCTATATCTACTTCATGTCAGCTGCACGCAAGTTAGAACTCTGAGGAATTGCACAGCCTCAGCCCCCCCCCGGACCAGTCAGTGGATACTGAGTGCAGAGCTACAGCTGAAGAGATAGCATGATCTTCAAAGGTATAACTGTATATACCAAATACAGAGTAGTTATTAAAGTGAAGGGTTCCACAGGTTGAGGCAGGCAATGCCTGTGGCACCACCTTGAGCAGGTAGTAGGTTCTTAGTGCACAGTCTCAGCCCAATAAAAGACATGGAGCTCAATACTATACCTCTGTCACACCAATTGTATTTAAATAATACTCAAACAACATAGGATAAGGTTTTACATTAGTTTTGTTATTTAACTATTAAAATATCTTTAGGCCGAATAGTTTGGTTGTTCCTGGGATGGGCAAAAAAACAGTTCCTCGTATATATTCTTAATCATTTTTGGGTGTTTTGTGATTTTTGGTATTTCAAAAAGTAAATTTACACTGTTACATTTTGCTGTGTATTATGTATTCAATTTACGTTTTATATAGAATGAGTAAGTGATAACATATGCACGTTTATGTAACAAAAGATGTAGTGAACTACTTCTAATTTTGCTTACATCTGTTGCTAAGTAGTATTGACAATGCGTCTATTGACACTATTGCATTAATGAAATAGACTACACAGTTAGACATTTAGAGAATCAAGAATCACAACAGATTATTACACATGTGGGTATCACCATTTGACACCCATTTAAGACAAGTTATTAGAACAAAATTAGACTTTTAAAAAATTTACAATGTTATAACATTTACTTATTGACTGCATACACAAATGAGACATTAAGAAACATTTAGTGGTTCTCATGAGCACATGCATATATTGTTTTATAGAATAGCCACATGTATAGATACTGGGCCACTCACCTGGTGCACCAGCTATCTATCTGCCCGCTCCCAACGTGTCAGAATTAATGGGACACTTTCCAAAACATGTCCCATCCACTCAGGGGTACAGCAGAGCTCCATCCTGGGACCCCTACTCTTCTCACTCTACCTTAACACCCTGCCCAGTGCATGCACTGGGAAAATTCTGCTGTATTCAGATGACGCCGTCATCTTTGCCACCCACCGTAACCCTATCTCCTTCCAGGACTCCCTACAACTTTCCTATAATGAAGCCAAAACCTGGTTTAAAGAGCACAGACTGGTCATAAATCTCAAAAAAACAAAAACAATGATCTTTTCCCACCCCCAAAGCAAAGCCAACAACTTCCCACTCCATATCCTTCCTTGCTCCAAATGGCCACTAGAGCAAGTCCATTCCTACAAGTACCATTGGGGTCTCCTTTAACTCAGCCCTCACCTACCACACCCACATTGATGCACTTGTCTCAGCTACCAATGTGCAGCTAGGTATCTTATACCGCTACAAAAAACTGTCTCCCCCCGCTGCCCTCTGGTTAGCAGTTACATCCTCTATATTATCACTGGTTGACTATGGACTACCTGTCTATGGTGCTGCCAACACAACCACCCTCAATAAAATTTGCTTCATCCTAAATAAGGCATGCAGGCTAATGACTGGGGCCCCTAGGCTCACACATTTGTGCCAGCTCTATGATATGGCAACATTGCTGAACCTAGATGAACGGCTGCGATATCAAACATGCCTAATAGCAAAAAAAAAAAATTTTCGGGCTATCACCGCTCTGGTTGACAGCCTCCCTCCACCTAGCCCAACCCTTGGTCTGTACACGGATGTCCTGCAAGGCCACTTTTCTGGTACCAAGATCTAGGACCTCCCATGGACATAGGTCATTCTGCTATAGAGCTCCATCCTGATACAACTCACTCCCTGTCCCCATCTCAGATGCCCCCATGATTTCCAAATTTAAAACCGCACTCAGAAGCCAACTATGTAACACACATAGTTGCACCTGTCTATAATTTGAGGCACAACACTAGGTGCACTGACAATGCCCGCTGTGCAGCATCCATACCACACCTCTTTAGATCCTAACCCATTTCTGTTTATACTGCTATTATCCTGTTGCTTGCTCTTTTCTCTGTGCAGATATGTGCCATTTCTGATTAAACTGCTGCTATCCTGTTGCTTGCTCTTACTTTCGTACTAGTATGTGGCATTGTAACCAAACTGGCCTCTCTGTATAATTGCCATTATCACATGTGCTTGCAAACTATGTAACCCATATCCTGGAACCAATAATGCTTGCATTTGTATTTGTCTTCAATGTGACGAGGTACCTTTGGAAATGAGCCTCTGGCTCAAAGGTTGTAAACCGATGTGCAAATAAATAAATAAATACATAAAATGTCAACAGTGTTAAAGTAGCAATATTGCACATATGATTAGACAGTTTTACTTGCATGCCAACAGAGACATCATGAAGTTGTATTTGTCTTTATGTATTTATTGTGTATTAGTAATCTAGAAGACATTTTTACATATTCTATTTGAACATCATTGTACTTTTTAAGTAATCTGTTGATATCTTTTAACACTGTTTTTAGTTTGTTAGTAGTTATTTATTTGAAAGTGGACCAACCAATATCAAGAAGTGAAAAACAGAAAAAGCTAGTAAATAATTTGAGAAATTATTGCCAGTATCATGCTGTGATGAAGACAGCACATATTTCTTTTTTTTATTTTATTTATTTATAATCTAGGATTGCAAGTACCTTTGAGCCAAGGCTCTTTTACAAAGGTTCCATGTCAATTGAGGTACAATACAAACATTACATAGAGTTGAGTAACAATGCAGAAATGGTGCACATACATTTTTAATCAGCTGAAGTACATTACATTGAGGGAAAGTGAGTACTGGAGGCAGGGTTGCCAGAGGTAACTGAGGCTTGGAATGGACACAGAAAGAGTGATGCAGCCATGGGCATTTGTCAGGCCTCAAAAAAGTGCTTGGGATGGGGGTAACAGGTGGGGAGGGCAGGCTTTAGGAAGACAGGGGTGGGAGTAAAAGTGCTAGGAGGGAGATCAGATTATGAGGGACAGTCGCAGGAGCTAGAGGCAGCTAGGTGGAGATGAAGATTGGCTTTGAATGGGCCTAGCTTTTGCAGAGAGGAGATGTATTTGTTGAGTCCATTAATCCAGCTAGGAGCTTGGTACACAAAGGATCTTTGGCCCTATGTGGTGTGGCATCAAGAAATGTGCAGCATTTCATTTTCTGAAGCCCTGGTGAGGCGGGGGTTGAGTGCTATATGGAGAAGACTTTGGACTCCGGGGAGAGCAAGATGTATCATAATTTTCTTAGCCATTAGACAAGTTTGCTACTTGATATGGTTTGATAACTGGAGCCACCCTGCTTGGGCATAGAGGTTACACATATGGGTGAGTAGGTGGGATCCTGTGATGAGCCGGCAAGCTTTGTTTAGGACCAAGGATAAGTGCCTGAGGACTGTGTCTGTTGCAGGCCATAAATAATCAAACCATAGTCAATTAGAGAGACCACCAAGCTCTGTACTGCTATCCTTAAGGCGTCTGAGGTAAGGCATTGCCTGTGCCTGTAGAGGAGACCAATGTGTGTGTTTGAAGCTTTGGCAGTTCTATGTGGATGCTGTAGGACAGGTTGCTGTTTATGGTGATCCCCAGATAGTTAAAGGAGTGAACTTGTTCGGGGACAGCACTAAGGCAGGTTGTAATATTAAGGGGGTGAAGCCTATGTTTATTGTGGGAGCCACAGAAAAGCATTGACTTGGTTTTCTTATAGTAGAGAACCAGCTTTTGACAACTAAACCATGTTTCAATGGAGGTGAAACCTTTCTGAAGCTTGTTTTGGAGTAGGTGGGGGGTCCTTTTGGGTGGTGTGAATGACAGCATCATCAGCATAGAGAAGGATTTGTTCTGGACAGGATTGTGGAAGATTGTTCAAAAACAGATTAAAGAGGAGTGGCCTGAGAAAGGACCCTTGGGGGACTCCTGAGCACACTGGTCTAGCATCTGAGAGGACACCAGCAATTTTCACTCTTTGGGAACAGTTTTTCAGGTAGCTCTTAAACCAAGTTGTAGACTCAGGGGAGAGCCCAGCTTTTAGCAGTTCTGTGAGGAGTATTCGATGATGGACAGTGTCAAAAACCTTGGTCAGGTCTATGAAGACCGAACCAGTGAGGTAATTATTGTCCAGGGAGTTGTGAATTGCTCCTGTGAATTCCAGGAGGGCAGATGTGGTGTTGTGGTCTTTTCTGAAGCCGTGCTGTTGTTTACAAAGGATGTTGTACTTGTCCAGATATTCCATTAGCTGGTCAGGTACCAGACATTCAATGGCTTTAGAGAGGGACGGTAGTGTTGATATAGACCTATAATTTCCATGTAGGGCCTTGTCCCCACTCTTTGGACTGGTGTCACAGTAGCAGATTTCCATCTGTCGGGGAACTGGCCAAGGGTGAGGGAGAGGTTGAAAATCCAGGTTAGAGGAGATAGCACTTCATCAAGAGTAAGGGAAAGCAGTTTGAGGTTGAGTGAGTCACCACTTATTCTAGATTCAGCAATTGCTTTACAGACGTATCTATGGACTTCTTGTGTCCTGACTGCTCTGAAGTAAAAAGGGGGGAGTGACTTGAAAAGGGGTGGGGATGGGGAGGTGCAGGAGGGAGGTCTTCATCAAAGAAATCTGGAGGAAGAACACTACTGAGATCAGTAAATGCGTTATTGAACATGTTAGCTATAGTGAAAGGGTCAAGAGTTATAGTCCCTTCCACGTCCAACATTGCAGGGGATGGGCCGGATTCTAGAAGGGTGGGGCAAATTGCCACTGAATGCAACTTGTGCCACCCACAACTGCAACAATGACCCTGTGCCCTATTCTAGAAGGGGCAGGGTCGCCACAAAAAAGACCTGCAACTTGCGACTTGTGGCTAGGTATGCCACACAGAGGGCGTACCTAGCCAGCATGTCACAACCCGCTGCCACAGGTCACAAGTGTACCACCTCACCTGTGCCCTGACCCCCAGGTGGCCCGTCACAAATGAGGCACATTACCCCCCCGGTAGTCTAATGCCCCCCCAACTGTACAGTAATAAAAAGTATCCCCATCTCCTGGTAGCCTAGTGGCCCCGAACTGTACATAAATAAAAGAATTCCCATTGCCCTGGTAGTCTAGTGGCTCCCAGACTGTACATAAATAAAGAGAATCCCCATTGCCCTGGTAGTCTAGGGCCCCCTCATCCAGTCGCGTTAGCCATCCATCAGCACCTCAAACCTGTCTCAGTCAACGACTGGCACAGCCCACTCATTCACAGCCAGCCATCGATTGAGTGCAGTATGGATATATTGCAGATGCACTCAGAAATTAATTTCTGAGTGCATCCGTGCAGTAGCGCTAATACTGCATTTAGTCGGCGGCTGGCCATGGAGGTGAGAGGTGGGCTGTGCCAGTCACTGGCTGGGGACAGATGGAGGGTGCTGGGTGGGCTGGCACAGCTGGTGGGGAGGTGGAGGCCACTAGATTACCAGGGAAATGGGGATTCTTTTTTATTTATGTACAGTTCAGGGGTGGGGGGCCACTAGCCTACCAGGGAAACAAGGATTTGTTTTTTATTTATGCACAGTTCGGGGGGGCCACTAGACTACCAGGGAAATGAGGATTCTGTTTTCTATTACTTTACAGTTCGGGGGGCCATTAGACTAGCAGGGCTGGAATATTGCTGCATATGTGGCAGGCGACTCGTGGTTCTGGGCATGGGTGAGGGGATGGTAGCACCCCCCTGTGGGGCTTCTACCAATGGCTGTTTTGGGGGGCTGGGGGTATGAGTAGCCCTGTGGGGCCCCACTGGGGTGTGCTGGGCATGGGGAGGAGGGAAACTGTGCACTGTCCACTGGACAGCCAATGGGTCTACAGGACCCCCGGGGGCATCTGTAAGTTATACCAGCTAAATGCTGGTATAACTTACATTGCCGGATCTCCTCTGTGGGTTCTTGTAGAATCCTGATGTGGACACTTTATGGCTGCCCTTCTAGAATGGGGTGCAACTGCTGCTGTAAACCCCCTAGTGCCATGTTGCAAGGGGTTTATGTGGCGTAACTGCTGTTTGGTGCAAGCGGCCTGCACCATGTCACAGGCCAGTATGTAGAATCATGCATATCGCAACTGCTGGCACAAGTTGCTACATGCACCATTCTACTTGGCACAACTGCAGTTACACCAGGCATAACCCTTCTAGAATCAGGCCTGATGTTTTGGGCAGTATTCCTGTATCTTCCTTGAGATTATTCCAGAAGGACTTCCCCTTTCCCCAGGTGTTTGTGAGGGCATCTTTGTAATAGTTACTTTTCTTTGGACGTATTTCTTTGAGCAGCCATTTTGAGCATGTTTGTAGTTTTGTATATCTACTTGCCTACCAGTGGCCCGGGCCTGAAACCAGAGGCAGTCCCTAGCTTTCTACAATGTAAGGAGATCAGCAGTGAGCCATGGATTGCTAAAGCCTTTTACTTTCCTCTTTTTGAAGGGGTCGTAAATGTCACAGGCAGCATTGAAGGAGCTGATGAAGAAGTCAAGCAAGGAGTAATTTGAGGTGATTCAATTGATCACATGGAAGCAGTCTGCTGTTTATTAGTTTGAGTGGTGGTGGGCTGAATTTGTTAGACCATTCACAAGTGACTGGAGAGTGGTCACTTAGTGTATCTGGGAGAATGGAGACTTTTGAGATGTGGGATTGGTGGCTGGTCAGTATCCAGTCTAGAAGGGTGCTTGTCCCAGTCTTATAGTTCTTTTCTATGTTTTTATGCAGTTTAGCCATGCCTTGGAGAGAGGGAACATCACAACATCTCCAGATGAATGCAGGAGGAAGCAGAATATCACTCGCCAGACCTTTTTTAAAGCTAAGACTGTGGTGGGTGATATGCACAGGAGTTCCTGGGAGTGGTATGATGTAGCTTACTCTATGTGGAAGGAGGCAGGGAAGCCAGAGTTTGGTGATCATCATCATGCTTGTAAGTACATTTTACTAATGCTGCTAAATGAAATGTAGACCCTCATATCTTCTAAATGGTATTTGTTGGCATGTCAGTAGACATCTCTTTAAATTTATCTGCAAATGATGTATACAAATGTTTTAGTCTCATTTTTCAGTTCATCACAGCCTCTGTGATTATCCTGGGAGCTCTGATATGGTGATCTAGCTCTCGGTGACAATGCAATTTCAACTGCCATCAAATGGAGACTGGCAATCCAGTGACAGGGACTATTTCAAACTGACAGACAAACTTAAACATTTGTTTACATCCTTAAAAGTTAGATTATAAGATTTGTGTACTCCAGTGGAAACAGATAACATTTAGAAGACATGACATTAAGTTACTTTAAAATGTTTTCAATGTTATATGTACAAAATATATGAACATATAAAATTTGACAGTAGCTAAGGCATCAGAGGTCTATCAAGCCTGGTTGAATGTACAGCTAGCAGTCGTTATTTTGCAACCGCTAATCTGTCCCACACTTCCCCTCTGGGTCTTCCTGCAGGTTCTGGTTGCCTCTCCCATGCACAGCTTTATGAACTTTCACCTCTGGCTAGTGTACATACTGGGCTGCATTTTGGTCAGATACCCTTTCACCAATTCCTCTATGTTTACAAAGTTGTTCCTCCTGAACAGGAGCACCCTTCTGCCACAGTTCACTGCTTCTGTCCCGATATGCAATATGAGCCATAGTGAGTGGTAGTCACTCCCTGACAGTGGCTCTTACATGGTAAGTTGTGTCTCAAATGGCTCATTTCACAGCAGAAGGTCTAGGGTATTCCCTAACCTAGTTGGTGCACTGGCCATTTGCATCAGGAAGCTGTCCTACAAGGCATCCAGGAGGACATTCTCACTACTATTGCTGGTTGTTGGGGTACTCCAGTCCACTCCTGGCATGTTGAAGTCCCCCAGAATAACTACACTACCCGGCACGCAGTTCCTTGTACAAGTAATCTGGTACAGCAGTTAAATATATCAAGTAACAATCTCACTATGGTGAAAAATGAATGTAAATATTATATTAGGTGATATGATATTTCACACACTGAAAGATTAGTATGCTGAAATTATTTAAGCAATAGGGAACAACAGGGTGTGGGTTATTGGTCATTCACCCATGCCTTGTGTGGTGTATCATGAGTGACTGACTGAGTGACTTAACCACACAAGAAGTGGGTAAACCCTGAATAACACACACCCTGGGGTGCCTTATTGTGATTATACAATGGACACATCTGTTCAATGTGTTAAATTATATTGTTTCATAAATGCATTTCCTCAACCGTGGGTAATGCAGGATTTACCCATGGTCTTGTAACATGTTTTGACCAATGAGGATATAGAATTATCACATACTATTGTATAATATGCAACTCAGCATCCCATTAGCAGAGAGAACAGACATTGTTCTGTGACAAGGTAATGATGTTATGAGATTTAAACACAATGGGACTATTATTAAGTATAGCAATATCTAAATAGTGTATATTTAGCCAGTTAGTACTTACAGATTTTGAAATTTTGCCACATGATTTGTTAATAGTTATTGTTTTACTCTATTGAATTGATTGTCAACACATAGAAACTGGTAGTCTGCATCATGAAAGGGTCTGTCTGATGTCAACATTTAGCCATCCCTGATGTGTTCTTTGGCACCAGCATACGCCCGAGGTTCTATCAACACAAGAAGTATGGCTATATCTTGGTATCATCCACACCATCAAGTGTCTTGTTACATGTTGTATTCATTGCTAGCAGACAGTGGTTGATGTACTTATTTATTTTTGTTAGAAAAACACACTAAATAGTGTACAATTGAGTGGTATTACTGTGTTTGATCTTTTTTTTTTACAAATTTAGCACTTTAGCCTACATAGTTGCTAGTGCTACCGAGCTGAATAGGTCATTCAGGTGGATGAACTATTGTACTCGAGAACTGATGTTGAGGGAAATTATCCTGCACTATGTTTATTTCCTTTTTTGTGTCACACTGCCGATTCAGCACCTGGAAATTGTACTGTAGAGGGTGGGTAGTATTGGGTATGCCATTCATTACAGTGTCTACAAGGTCTTACATCTCTGTTATTGTGGTTCATTTTGAGTCTGGGCTGTGCAGTATAACCAAATGCTGTCTATCATGACAGGCATTATTTGTCACATATGAAGACCAGTGTCTTTGTGATGCAAGTCAGACATTGACATGTTACAGATGACAATATAGTCCATCACAGCTTGAAGAAGTACTAAGATGATATTGAGTATGATGAAATGATTGGTACAACATTGATTGTTTCTTTTTTCCTCACTCAGCCACTACACCAAGTGCCCCTACTTCCTCCCAATGTGTGCAGCTCATGCCACTCCCAGAAGGTGCGGTACGAGGGGCTCCAGTCAAGCAGCTCCTGGTGCTCAACTGCTGGTGAGTTACAATGATGTACTGACAACTGTCTTTTAAGTAAATGTCCAGTATGTAGCGTTACGTGCTGTAATGATACTGTGTGGCACAGACTGTACAGGTAATTTATTTTGTACTTGTGGCACCTCATGTTATTCAAAATATTATCTTAATGTTATGAGTTTTATTTTTGATATGGGTCTGTATTCTACATGTTATGTCCAAAGTTCATGGCATAGGAGGCACTGTACACTGGACCCATACATAGTTTAATGTGAGCTGTAGGAATAAAGTAATGATATAGTAAATTTTGCATGGGAGTGGGGTATATTGCCTGGGTCACACCATAAAACTCTTCAGTATATTGAACACTGATGAGCTGCTCTGGGGAAGGGGCACATTGTCTCACTGAGACAGTATAACTTGTTACTTACCATATATGTGTACAGCTGAGCTGAAAGAGGTATGTATTCAATATGTACAGTTGTACTTAGTCTGTGGCTGTACATTCAGGATCTAGTAGCTGTTCTAGGGATGTGACACCATTGAAGGGTGACAGCATACAAGTCATCAGTGTTGTTAGTTGTGTGGACTTGCTATAACAGAGCTGCTGTATTCATTGTCATGGTTTTCATTGGCCTGAGTGGAGGGCCATTGTCTCAATGAGTCGTTTACATTACTTACTGCTCTACATTGTATGCAGGCCTATCATGGGTGTATTCCATTCATGTACAGATCTTTAGCTAGCCTGTAGCTGCGTACTTAGTATGTATTTATTTTATTTATTTGCTTTTGTTAACTGGGTAAGTCACACTAGACATCCAAGTGCCTATTTTCAGGTGAGACCCGGGAGGGTTACAAAAACTGGGTTACAGAGAGTTTACATACAATCATGACAGAAGTTTACATCGAGATGTGGGATGAGCATAAACAGGGGAGAGATAGTTGAGTGCAACAAACAGTAAGTCTTAAGCTAAGTTTTACAACAGTATACATGACAGCTTGAACAGGGCTGTCGTGGAAAGCTAACATGGAGACAATACAGTGCAGGAAAACCTATAGTGCAAAATATCAGAGATACAGTACCCCGAGGGGTAAGTAAACCAGGGGAAACAAAGTTTGGATATACCACAGTGCAGGTCAGTGCATAGAGGGGAGAATGACCTTAAGCCAACAGCAGATCTTAAACAGAATACAAGTGCCAATGGGGGGGGCATGACCACCCAAGGGTATAGCAGGCTCAGGTGAGACATGTTGCAGTTACAGGGCCAGGGTGCCAGGGGTTAGAAAATATTAATAGTACCCCTTAGGAGGGAAGGGCCTGTCACAACACGTCAAAGTGTGAGTTAGTGAGAGAAGCATAAACAAGTGGAGAGACCACTCAGGTAACTCCATAGGGAGGATTTGAAGCCCAGATGGGAGGAGGAGGACTGAGTACAGGCCGGGAATGAGTTCCAGATTTTTGGGGCATAGACGGCAAAAGCCCGGTCGCCCGCCTGGGTATGGGTTCTAGGAACCAGGCGGTCAGGGGTTGCTCTCGACCGGAGGGGGTAGGTGGAGGTGTTGGGAGTAGGGAGGAGGGCAAGGGATGCAGGAGTACCAGCCCTGACAATGTTGCCAATAAAGTTCCCAACAACATAGGTACAGTGTTTCTCGGGGGGTAGCCACTCAAAGCATGAGTAGAGGTTGCAGCGGTGAGTTGGGGGGGCTGCAAGTGCAAAACAGCAGATATTATTGTAAGCTGTATCCCACTTCGAAAGGCTAGATTTGGGTGTAGGGGCAAAGGCGACTAGCCCATACCAGAGAGACAGGAGAAGGACCCCCCTAGCTAGGGCAACATGAGCCGCCGGGGTTAAGCAACTTTTTGCTCTATAGGCAAGGCCCAGTTTGCCATTCATAGCCCTACAGACATTTTGGATGTGTAGAGAGAGATCCAGTTGAGGATCAAGCATGACACCCAGGTATTTGACAGCAGCCACCATCTGAAATGGGGAGCCATCAGCCCCAAGGATTTTAAGCAGGGCAGGGCAAGATTTCAACTTGCAGTGGGACACAAAAAGCATAGCTTGGGTTTTTTGAGTTTGGTAGTAAGCCTACTTTTGGCCAACCAGGATTGAATCCGCTCGAAGTCAGAGTTAAGTTGTGAGTTAATGGTGGTAATGTCATGGGTGCTTGACAGAGCAACCAGGTTGTCTGCATATAAAGTGGTGTGACCATGAGAGGTGATGGATGGCAGCTTGTTGATGAAGAGGGAAAAGAGAGTAGGGCCAAGGACCGACCACTGGGGAACCCCGCACAGGACATCAGTGAGGTGGGAGGGGGTACAGTTAAAGTTGGTATATTGCTTCTGACCAGAGAGGTAGTTGAGGAACCAGTTGTGAGCAGGGGGGTAGAGACCAAGTGAGAGAAGGGTGGAGCTAAGAAGAATGTGGTCAACCCTGTCGAAGGCTTTGGAAAGGTCAACAAAGATGGCTCAGGTTACCCTGAACAGTGGTGGTTCTAATCATCGAGGGTACAACAGCAATGGCGGTAGTCATGCTGTATCCTTTTCTGAATCCATATTGGGCAGGGGAGAGGAGGTTGTGTTCTTGTAGGTACCCAGAGAGCTGAGTGGCCACGACCTTCTCCAGGATCTTCGAGGCGGCCGACAGGATGGCGATGGGACGATAGTTGAGTGGATCTCTGGGGTTACCTTGCTTTAGCACTGGTGTAACCTTGGCAATTTTCCAGAGGTCAGGGATAATGCCAGTGGTTAGGGAGGAGTTGATGATGCGTGCTAGTGGCTGGGCTAGAAGGGAGACCCCTAGCCTGAGTAATCTAGGTTCTAGGCAGTCGTGCCCCACCCCACTATGGGGGGAGAGGCGGGCAAGATGCCCAAGTATCTCAGTAGCCGACACGAGATGAAGGAGGAAGGGGGGCAGGACTTGGGACCAGGCGGGGGGGAGGGACACACAAGTGGTGGGTGGGGGGGACTGGTAGTTGAGAGAACGCAACACTAAAGGCATTAGAGATTGTGAGCAGGTTATTACAGCTGACCCCATCTATGAGCTGGTCTGTGGGTTGCACTTTAGCCAAAATCCCAACAGCATTTCTGATGCTCTACCAGAAACTCCTCGGGTTGCTGGCAGAAAGAGCAGGGCTGATCGGCAAGCCTCACTTTTTGCTGTCCGGATGGCTTTTTTACAGGATTTTCTGAGACTTCTGTATACAAGTGGGTCGGTGTCACTTAGGGAGGCTTTGTAGGCCCACCAGCTTTTATCTCTTTGCTTCATTAGGGAGAATAAACCCCCATGAAGCCATTTGGTGATGTCACCCTTAACCCTCCTTTTTGTGAGGGGGGCATGCTTGTTCTGAACAGGGATAACCTTTGATAGAAAAATATCCAGGGCTAGGGCTGGGTCTGCTGATGCAGTGACCCCAGACCAGTCAATAGAGGCGAGGTCACCAAGAAAGTCAGATGGGGAGAAGTTTGAGTAATCCCTCAACTGGATCACTTTGCTGGGTACTTTGTGCTGGGAGATGCCTCAGGCACAGAAGGTTGGCGAGTGGTCAGAGATAGTGTCAGGTAGGATGCCTGAGGTGATAATCCTGTCGGGCCTGTTGGTGAGGATCCAATCGAGTAGGGAACCTTCACCTCCCCCGGAGAGAGGGCCTTGTGGGCTCGGAGATAATTTGGCTAAGTGTAAGGCCTGAGAGCAGTGGCTCATATAGCCTACAGTTGGAACCCAACCAATTAAGATTAAAATCACCTATGATGAGGACTTCACTAGGGCCCATTTTTTCACCAAGGAGGAAGAATAGCAAGGAGAGTCCAGACAGACCACCCTTGGGGGGATTGTAGCAACAAATGAGGTGCATTTTCTTTGTGAAGCCCAGGAAGAGAAGGGCATGTAGGAACTCACAGGGGAGGCATCAGATGGTGAGGTGCCAGGGGTGGATACATTCAGGTGAGCCTTATAGTAGAGTAGCACACCATCCCCTCTTTTGTTGCCCTCCCGATCATGTCTGATGTGGCCATATCCGGGTAAGGTATAGGCCGTGTCAGGCATGTGAGGTTTGAGCCATGTTTCTGAAATACCCATGATACCAGGGTTGTAGTGGGTGACCCAGATGGTAGGTTCTGCAAAGTTATGTAGTAGACCATGAATGTTGAGGTGGATAATTTATATTCCCTTGGAGGAGAACCATGAGGGTGGGGACTTGAGGGGGTAGGGGGGCAGCCTGGCTGGAGCAGGTGGAGGCACCAGGCACACTTGCAGGGGGGAGGGAGCTGCCATGAAGAGCTGGAAGTGTGAGATGGCAGGATCATAAGCAGGGGGAAAAAACAAAAAGAGACCAGATGGAGGGGGGGCACCCGGGAAGACAGTGGTAGGGAGACATGACCACAGTTCAGAACTGGGTAGAGGGGGTGGAGGAGAGGTGAAGTGGCTAGAGGAGTGAGTAGGGTGCCCAAAGAGCCAGGTGCCCTAGTCAATGTGCAAAAAACAGGCTGGGCTCAGGCAGAGAAACTAAATAGTGTCAGGGAAGTAGGGGTGGCCACTAGTGGCAGGTTAATATAACCTGCAAATGGAAAACTATGCTGATAGGATAAAATCAGCCCATGTGACCGTAAACAGCCTATATAGCGGAAAGCTGAGCAATGGTGGTGGTGGTGGGGGTGGCGGGGCAAGAACAGCTGCGCCGATGGCAAGAAGCAGGCAGGACCTCCTCAAGGTAAGGTGGGCTGTGGAACTTCTGCTGTGGGCCTACTAGCAGGTCTTGAGAAGCAATAAAAAAGGTGCCAGAATTTCCACCAGCGGATTCCTTATGATGGCCGGCTGATTTACCTGTGTGTGTGACTGGCTTCAGGCCATGGGGAAGGGCGACAGGAGTCCTTGCAACCTCCGCACCTCGGGGGGTCTCGCTCTGAGGAGAGAGGAAAATAAAGAAAAGCAGGGGTTAATATAGGAGGGGGATTAGGGGGATAGGCAAGCAGACAAAAGGGGGGGTTTACATTTTGGCAGCTGGCAGCCCACAAGAGAGAGCTCAGCCCTAACGGAGGCTGTACAACACTGGGGTCCTAGTAAACAGCTGTACAGCACTGGGGAATAAGTTATCAGTCTGCAGACTTTTGCAGTTTTACCCAACCAAACACAACAAAATCAGAACAGTACAAAAAGAACATCAGGACACCTATAACATAACTGAGCTGTAGTACGCTTCCTGGAATAAAAAATACATTTTTTTTTTTTTTTTAGTTAAAGGGGAGTACGACTTTAAGCCACACATGCGGTAGTGCGAGCTCCAGGAAGAATCATACAGGGTTTAGCAAGGCTACAATATTAGTCCCAGGTCCCAGGAACAAGGCTATCTCCACAGCTGCACTGACAGCAAGAAGCAGGCAGGACCTCCCCAAGGTAAGGTGGGCTGTGGAACTTCTGCTGCGGGCCGACTAGAAGGTCTTGAGAAGCAATAAAAAAGGCACCAGAATTTCCACCGGTGGATTCCTTACGATGGCCAGCTGATTTACCTGTGTGTGCGACTGGCTTCAGGCCGTGGGGGAGGGCGACAGGAGCCCTCACGACCTCCACACCTCGGGGGTCTCGCTCTGTGTGTGCAACTGGCTTCAGGCCATGGGGAGGGTGACAGGAGCCCTCGTGACCTACGCACCTCAGGGGTCTCGCTCTGTTCTAGAGAGAGTAGATAATTGGTTACGGGCATTGCTAGTATGACACAGTTTCACTTCACACAGTCCTAGAACATGTAAAACTGATATTATAGAATTGTACTAGCAATATTCACACCTTTATTTACTGTCTGACTCTGCAATCAGGATTCAGTGTGTACTGTCAGAAGATGGGGCAATTGACAGGGAAATCTTTGCTATCATGACTTATGTGTAAGTGGTATCAGTAAACTTCTGTGTATGTGGAGGGGGGGTGAAAGCATTCCCTGTGTGAGTCACTTCAGGTAGTTACAATATTACATATCTGTACATTTTGTCACACTGGCAAACTGTTTTTTTTTTGTTTCTTTTTTTTCACTTTGGAGCAATTACTTGCTCCATGTATACCCCTCCTGTATGGCCTCAGAGTTCCACTTGCTCATGCGTTGGTCAAGCCCACCCCCCCCACCGAGTCCACTTGTGTGGTGTGTGTCCCCTAGAGTACCCAGGTTACTTCTTACCTTCCTCTGATGCCTCCATGGAGCACCTAGCACAGCAGGGATGAGCCTGTAGGTCAAGTACTCTGGATGGCTTTTGGGCACCCTTCATCTAGGCTCATTGAGAGATTTTTCCAGTTTTTCTGTGGTTCCCTGTTCCGACCCCCTGTGACACCAGTGCAAGGATGTTCATCCAGAGAGGTGACATGCTGATGCACACCTCATCTGAAGTGGCTGACAGTGTCCCCCCTCCCTGACTCTAGTGAACAGAGACACCAAAATTTTGGAGCGCTTGTGCATACACCAGCTCGCTCGGGATGTCAGGTGCACTAGGCACCCCCTGGTAACCCTCCCCAGGGGAGGACAGCATCCGTTCATATGCTCAATCCTCCCTCTCCCCAATGGCCCCACCGACCTGAGTTTGTACCCGAACCCGGATCACCAGTGCAGCACGAGGTGTGGCCTCCAGTACCTCAACCCTCAGTGCCACCAGGCTGGCCCAGGCATGCTGTTTTTGATCAACATATTTACTTACTGAGTGACTCACAAGTCAGTATCTAGTGTGTCTTGTTTGCATGTGGGATGATTGCCTTGTTAAGTGTGTCAAACTGTTCACTGTCTAAACATGTTTGTGCCTGGTATCAGTAACCTTAGAGATTGATATATGCTGGTTTACTTCACCTGTTACTCTGCAATAATGATCTGTCCCCCCCACCCTCTGATGTGGGAGGGGATCTATTATCTGCTAGAGTCCCTAAAACCACTGAGTGTCACAGCTTGTCTGCATCAGGCATGATGTACTTATACTATCCATGTCCATATGTTTACATAGCTTGTGCCTCTACAGTCAAGATACAGTACTTGTTGCACTGGAGGAGGCCATATTGCCTCCCTGACACAGTGCAAGTTGTCAGTGTAATAGTATATGTGCAACCTGTATCAACAAACTATTACATCACCATTCACACACTTAGTTCTAGTGTCTTTCTGTACTCAGCATGCAGTCCCTGACTGTCATGCTTACTGTATAGTTGCAATCAGGAAAGGATGCTGCTGATGTCCACTGCCTTAGTGTCCATGTAGCTCTCTAGTAGCGATACAATACTTAATCCAAGGAGTTTGTAGGCTGGAGCACACAGGGAGTATTCTGTGGTTGATCCTTTACAACTAGTTGGTCCAATGGTGACAATGGGCAAGAAATTGTCTTGGTGAGGCCTTCAAATTCCTCATCATCTAACCTTGTGTGTAAGTACTAACAGGGCAGGAATACCATTGCTGTACACATCTTTATTTAAGCTCTGCACGTCGACTCAGGATCCAGTAACTGTTCTGATTCAGGGAGGAGGGCTACGGTGGATTGGGAATTCCCTGGTAGATGCTATTAGACTCCTCAGAATTAACAATTAAGTACAACTGGTAGTACAGAGGTATACATACTCATAGAAACATTCACAGACAAGTAATATTTTGTCTTTTACTATTTTTTTTATGGTGGATGAACCATCTATGGAGGGTGCTGCTGAAGAAGCAGAACCCACAGGGGGATTGATATTTTTGAAATTGACCCCTCTGTGGAGGAGGCAACAGACTCTCCAGCAGTGGGTCATCCACCAGGTGCTGCAGGTCTGGCTGGGCCTCCAGCTGAGGAACGTAAATAGCTTCTATGATGTTTTTTCCTTTTTTGTTATCCCTCATTACTGCCCACTCAGTCCACCTCTTCAGAACAACCAATCCTGTAATGGCTGCCACAGTGTATGCCCCTATTCTGCTAGGCTTGCTCTGTTGTCTCCCTACATGCTCCTCTTTCTGCAGAGAGCTTGCACAGTGGGGTCTGCTTGTGGGTTGGTGATTGAGGATGGACTCAGTCATCATCCTGGCACAAGAGGTGTATTTTCTGGTTTTCTTATCCTTGGTCATTACTTCCCTAAGGGTGTCAGCACAGAGGACTGACATCCAGACACAGCCACAGCCCAAATAAAGCCATGGACATCATCAGTATACCTGACTGATACCAGCTGGACACAAGTTAGGACACAGTGCAGTTGCACAGCCTCAGCCATGCAATGCCCCCCCCTCCTGCAGACTAGGTACTGCATCCTGAGTGCAGAGCTACAGCCCAACTAAAGGAATGTTCATCATTTGGTATACCTGACTGATGCCACATGTACACAAGTTAGGGTGCTGTGCAGTTGCATGGCCTCAGCCAGGCAATGCCACCCCCCCCAGGCCAGGTACTACATACTGAATGCAGAGCCACAGCCCAACTAAAGCCACAGACATATTGGTATACCTCAGTGATACCACCTGCACAGAAGTTAGGCCACTAACCAGTAGCATGACCTTAGCCAGGCAAAGCCCTCCCCTCCTCTTGAAGATGAGGTACTGGATATTGACTGGAGGCCTACAGCCCAACTAAAGACATGGAGATCATCGGTATATGTCACTAATACCAGCTGGACAGAAGTTAGAACACTGAGAGCAGTTGCATGGCCTCAGCCAGGCAATGCTCCCCCCCATCCAGATCCGGTAGTGCATCCTTAGTGCAGAGACACAGCCCAAGTAAAGCCATGAACATCATTGCTATACATTACTGATATTATCTGCACACAAGTTAGGACACTGAGCAGTTGCACGGCCTCAGCCAGGCAATGCCCCTTCTCCCATCCAGATGAGGTACTGCATCATGAGTGTAGAGAGACAGCCCAACTAAAGCCATGGACATCATCAGTATATCTTACTGATACCACTTCCTCACAAGTTAGGACAGTCAGTGGTTGCACAACCTGAGACAGGCAATGCAACCCCCTAGATCAGGTACTGCTTCCTGAGTGCAGAACCATAGCACAACTAAAGCCATGGACATCATCGATATACCTCACTTATACCACTTGCACACAAGTTAGGACACTGAGCAGTTGCACGGCCTCAGCCAGGCAATGCCCCTTCTCCCATCCAGATGAGGTACTGCATCATGAGTGTAGAGGGACAGCCCAACTAAAGCCATGGACATCATCAGTATATCTTACTGATACCACTTCCTCACAAGTTAAGACAGTCAGTGGTTGCACAACCTCAGACAGGCAATGCAACCCCCTAGATCAGGTACTGCTTCCTGAGTGCAGAACCATAGTACAACTAAAGCCATGGACATCATCGATATACCTCACTGATACCACTTGCACACAAGTTAGGACACTGAGGGGTTGCATGGCCTCAGCCAGGCAATGTCTCCCCCCCTTACACTAGGTACTGCATCTTGAGTGCAGAGCCAGAGCTGAACTACAGCTATGGACATCATCAGTATAGCTCACTGATACAAGCTGCATACAAGTTAGGACACTGAGTAGTTGCAAGGCCTCAGCCAGGCAATACCCCTCTCCCTCCTGCAGACCACATACTGGATCCTGATTGTGGGGCTACTGCCCAACTAAAGTCATGGACATCATCAATATACCACACTAATACCAGCTGGACACAAGTTAAAACACTGAGCAGTTGCACGGCCTTAGCCAGACAATGCCCCCCCCCACTCTCCACATCAGGTACTGCATCATGAGTGCAGAGGCACAGCCCAAGTAAACCCATGAACATCATTGGTATACCTTACTGATACCACCTGCACACAAGTTACAACACTGAGGAATTGCACAGCCTCAGCCAGGCAATGTGCCCCCCCACTTCAGATACTGCATCCTGAGTGTAGTTCATAGCCAAGCTAAACCTATGGACATCATCAGTATACTTCACTGATATCAGCTGCACAGAAGATGGGACACTGAGCAGTTGTACAGCATCATGCAGGCAATCCCCTCCAGACCAGGTACTGTATCATGAGTGCAGAGCCACAGCCCATCTATAGCCATGGACATCATCGGTATAGTTCACTGATACCAGCTGTACACAAGTTAGGCCCCAATCATTGCAGACTGGGAATTAGATTTTCAGTACAAATGCACAGCCGTTGAAAAGGTCCAAAGTTATTAACGTGCAGAATTTTGAGTTTAACATAGAAGTGGTTTCATAACCCTAAAGCTATATTATAACATTATAAGAGGACTGACATCCGAACAGGCAGCGTGCTGATGCACACCTTTGTCAAATGCCCACAATGTCCTCCCCATTCCAACTCTGGAGAGATGCCTAGTGCCCTGATGGTCATGCTTCCACTGGCGCTGGTGCATGAGGTGCTCAAAGCACCTCAGCAACCCATGCTAGGAGGAGGAGAGTATCTGTTGAGACACTGAATCCTCCTCCTACCCTACGACCCGGCATCCCATGTAGCATCTTTACATTTTTAATGTTTTGTGTATCTCTGTGAAAAAAGTGAAAGTAAAATGTTATTTCTGCTACTTTTTGACACTTGGAACAACATATGGAGCATATTGTTGCATATGGGTGGGTGGAGATCAAGGTTCAATGTGTACTTGTGAATGATGTTCTTGATGGGCAGGTGCCAACTCACAGCAGGACTGTTGCATTACATACCGTAATACTGCAGCCAACCTTTTGGTGGTCAAATGTTAATGATATTCTGCAAGATCTGTTATTTGAGGCATCCAATTCAGAGACATAAACAGTTGCAACATCCTGTTCTGAATATGAGTTTTCTGGAAAATTACTATGGCTGAGAAAGATTTGCCCCCTGAGGTGCACTGTGTATAAAAATCTAATTTCGCTCACAGTATCTTGGTATGTGGCTGAAAGGGGGGGTGTACAAGAATTTTGCTGTTGTTCACTTTTCAAATCTTTTCTTAGCTTATATAGTTATTTTTACCTTTGACTGTAGATATACTGCAGGATTAATAAAACTCTTTTTGTTTGGTTTGACCAATGAATCTACAATATTTTAATGTCGTATTGTATGAAAACAAATCTAACAACAGTTACATTATTTGCTTTATTTTGCAGTACTTTTGTTAACAGGTATCCCAGATAGTAGTTCTGCAGATAACAGCAATCTGTAATACTAGTGTTCATGTTGCTTGATGTCAAATTCACTGTTGAAGCAGAGTTTGTGTTTGAAGATCAGGGATATCTGTGGTACACATCTGTCACAATTGATTTATTTTAACTGTACTCTCTGAGCTTGAGAAACCTGATGAGTTGGAAATAAATCAAACAGTACTGCAAAAATAGCTTTATTATAACTGTACTCTAGCATGCATATGTAGTTTCTGTGAGTGTAGTTTTACACTTGAGGTCTGCTATATATTAATGATCTCTTCAGCTTGTTAGAACATGCTGAGGTGCAGGGAGATGATGGGATACCAGGTTACTTGGCTGGGAGGTGTAGTTGTCTTTCATCATTATCCAACTATTGCACATGCTGGCATACACAGGGTCTTGAGGTCTTTCAAGAAACAACATTTATTGACAGCTACTGTGGGGTTTTCACTAACACATTCTGCTGCAAGGAGTGGCAGATTACAGTACCTGAAAAGGAAGGGGGGGCAAATGTGTCAGCATCAGACTTAAATGACAGTATAAAAAAATAAACAGAGGTGTAGTGATGTACAATATATGTTAATACATCTCCTCTTTTATTAATAAAAAAAAAACTTCAGTACAGTATATTACCAGAAAATTAGAGAACATCTTACTTTACTGACATGTCTCTACTTGTCATTTTTGTTTCCACAGGGCAGATTGCCATTCTGAACAAGATCAATGATGCTCTCAGACAGCTGCTCGAGGCTGTGCAGGGTGGCAACAGGGCTGCAGCCCAATACGGCCATGATACTGCAGCAAAACTAAATTATATCATAGGTCAAGGGGGGAAGATAATTGCTCAAGAGGCAGAGATCATTGATTTGCTGCAGCATGATGGGCATGTAGGGCATGCGGCCTTAGTAGCCACCCATGGTCTTGAGAAAAGCAACAGGGGCCTCACCAAAGCAATTCATTCACTGAGGGAGCTAGAGGAGGCCTCTGTTGTTTCACCCGAGAACACGCACGGTCTCCTGGTGTGGCTGGCTGAGAACCAGCTGGAGGCCACAGAAGCTATCCACGACCTACTCCATCAGGATCTGCAGCATCTACAGGATGACCAGCCCCCCAGAGCTCCTCAGCAAGAGCCCCTCGAAGGTGCCCCTCCCACAACAACACCACCACCAGCTGTAGATAAGGGTCACCAAACCGCACCCACTCCTGCAGTTTTCCACTTCCTTCTTCTCATCCTCTCCCAAGGCACAACAGCCTGAACAGTTAGCACCACCCTGTCACTCCTAGCCATTGTTTGTAAATATTTAGTACTTACATTTTTTTTTTACTTTCACTAGAAGTGTGAAGTAACACTTTTTTAATTTAACTACTTTTAGTGTATTTATGTTGTATTTATTATTCCTTCCCCTTACCCCGTGTGAAAAAACACATTTATTTATTTTTGAATTTTTATATCAAAAAAATGGACATATACGTTTTCTATTTTTATACAATAATTGCATTAAATATTAGTCTTTTACAATGATGTGTTTACCTCCTTTTTAAAAATATATGTGTGCTACTGCTATAAGAAAGCGTAGTTTAATTGCCATCTCTCTCTACACCTATCATTTTGTGCCTGATTTATGGTGCTTGGAGACATTGCTTGGGTCAACATATGCAACTTGCCACTGTCCTAATGAGTGCAACTCATATCAGTAATGTATCTTGTATATGTCAACAGCTTTTCATTTACTTTAGCCGTGTACTCAAGATACAGATAAGTTATCTGCAGATGTATGTGGGCATTCACTGATTGGCTCCATGCAACTACTGAGTGTCCTACCATGTGTGCAGCTGATACTGACGATATATATAATTGATGTTCACAGCCTCAGTTTACTTGTGGCTCTGTAGTGAACATTAAGTACCTAGTTTTGGGAGGGGTGGGGTATTGTCTGGGTGAGACCATCTAAGTACTCTGTGTTTTAACAGGTGTGTGGGTGCAATCACACTGCTATACCATTGATGCTCATGGGTGTACTTGGTCTGTGGCTCTGCACTTAACATTGAGTATGTCTTCTTGTGGAGGTATTGCCTGGCTAATGTAATTTACCTCATGAGTGTTACAACTAGTCTGCAGTTTGTATCTAGGGGGTATAGTGTACATATAATGGGCTCACTTGGGCTATGTCTGTGTACTCAACATCCAGTACATGGTCTGGGGGGTGGTGGGGACATTGCCTGGGTCAACCTATGCAACTGATGACTGTCGTTACTATTCGGCAGTTGGTATCCGAGAGGTATGCCATCGATGTCTATGGGTTTAGTTTGATATGGCTCTTCACTCACGAGGCAGTATCTGTTTGGGGGAGATTGCCTGGCTCAGGCCATGTAAGTCATGAGTGTCATAAATAGTCTACAACTGATATCACAGAGGTATTCTGTTGATGTTCATGGCCTTAGTTAGGCTATGGATCTGGATTCAGTATCCAGAATGTGTTTGGGTGGTGGGGATGGGGGGTATTGCATGCCTGAGGATATGCAACTCATTAGTGTCATAACAAGTGTGAAGTTAGTATCAAAGAGGTATACTATTGATGTTCTTGTTGTTAGTTGCCCTGTGGCTGTGCACTCAGGAAACAGTACCTGTTTTTTTTGGGGGGTGGGGCATTGTCTGGCTGAGGTTGTGCAACCAATAAGTGTCATAGCTAGTGTACAATTGGTATCAGAGATGTACATCATTGATATTAATGTCCTTAGTTGAGCTATGGCTCTGCACCGAGTATACAGTACCTCTTGGGGGGGGCCATTGCCTGGCTGAGACCATGCAACTTGTTACTGTTCTAACTTTCCAACAGATGGTATGAGGGATGCATACCATTGATGTACATGGCTTCATTTGTCTTGTAAGGCTCTACTCATTATGCAATTATTGGCCTGTAGGGGTTGGCAGCATTGCCTGCCTGAGGCTATGCAACTCATGAGAGTCAGGACTACTCCACAGTTGGAATCACAGGCATATGATGTTGATGTACATGGCTTTAGTTCAGCTGCGACTTTGTACTAACCATGTACAACATGCTTTTTTTTGGGGGGGGGTGATTGCCTGGCACAGGCCATGTAAGTCCTCACTGTTCTGAGTTGTATGCAGGTCCCATGATGAAGGTATACTGTTGATGTGCATGGCCTTAGTTTGGCTGTTAGTGTGCACTCAGCGTTCCATTACTCATTTGAGTAGGTGATGGCATTGCATGGCTGATGACATGCAACTCTTGAGTGTAATACCTACTGCACAGTTGGTATCAGAGAGATATATTGTTGATGTTCATGGTCTTAGTTGGGCTATGACTCTTGACTTAGGATGGAGTAGCTGTTATGCAGGGGTGGGGTGATAACTTGGGTGAGGCATTGTTATGAATGTCTCTTGTATAAAGCTTTGATAAACTTGTTTAGATGTAGTGATGTAAGAGAACCTCACATTTTTATTTCTTTCTCAAAAAGTCAGGAAATTATTTGCAAAAATCTGCATTAATGCAACAGTTAGGGTTTTTTACAGTAACAAAAGTGAGAAAATTTGACGTTAGGGTTTTCAACCCTAACTCCGGCTTCCTCCCCACCACTGGCACACACAGACACAGACACACACAGGCACAGACATAGACACACACACACACACACACACACACACACACAGAACACACAACTATGGGGGGCAGTACAAAGCAAGACAACCAATCACAGACAGACACCATAACGCAACAGAAATAACATACAACTTCTTAAACTCACCACAACAGGCATCCATCATCATGTTTCACCAACTGTATCACTTCTTCTGCCATTCCAGTCTCTTATATGGGCACAGCCTTCTACATAACAACATATTACTGATAGTAATGCACATGTATTGTTGGGAGTGTAGAGCCCTTTGGTCTACTGCTGTGCTACCAACTTGTCAATTTCTGCATAAAACCATTGTACTGTGCTACTACCAATGTCGGCATTTCTGCATGAGAGCATACCAAACACCTCCACTAAGTTGCTCGTTCTGCATAAGACTATAGCCACATGGTATCACCAAGTTGGCCATTTGTGCATAACAGGGCAGCGTGATGTGTCAGCCTACCTGCCCATTTGTGGATAACACAATAATATAAATACTTAAATACATGGGTTGTTAAGGACATGGTATTTAGCCCCTAGTAACTTGTCAATTTCTATGTAAGAGCATAACACCATGCTACCATGAACTTTACCATTTCTGCATAACAGCATATCCAAGACTCCACCTACTTGCCTATTTCTGTGTAACACTTCAACGTTAACTGCTAAGACAGACATATAACTGGGAAGAAAGCCCCAGCAACTTGACTATTTCCACATAGCAGCATAGCCCAATCTTCCAACCAAATTCTTGAGGTTTGCATATCACCATGATAAAAATAGACAAACACATGAGTTGGTGAGAACAGGAGCTTTAGGCCCACTCCACTTGCATCCAAAATTACCCATTTCTGCATAACAGTATGATAAAAAGAAGTACATCTTATGTTTTAGTGAGAGTGTGGGGCCCTCTTAGTTGCTATGCTACACCAACTTGCCCATTTGTGCATGATGGCATAGCCCCATGTTGCACCAACTTGCCCATTTCTGCATAGCACCATAATAAGAGTAGCAAAACCATGTATTACCACCTACTTCGCATTTGTCCATTACAACATAGGCCCGCATTACCAGCAAATTTTCTATTTATCTTAAACAGCACCATATCAGTGATGGGGCAGATGTATTGGTAGCTCCATTTGATATGCTTCTAGCACATCTTGCTCTAGGCAGACAACATACTGGGATGCCAGGAGAACTGATACAGTTGGTGAAACATGATGATGGATGCCTGTTGTGGTATGTTTAAGAAGTTGTATGTTATTTCTGTTGCATTATGGTGTCTGTCTGTGGTTGGTTGTCTTGCCTTGTACTGCCCCCCATAGTTGTGTGTTCTGTGTGTGTGTGTGTGCCAGTGGGGGGTGGAATTAGGGTTGAAAACCCCAGTATCAATTCTCACTTTTGTCAGTGCAAAAACCTAACTGTTGCATTAATGCAGTTTTTGCAAAGAATATATATATATATATATATATATATATATATATATATATATATTCAATGGAAAAACTGCATTAATGCAACAGTTAGGGTTTTTACAGTGACAAAGTGAGAAATTCAGTGTCAGGCTTTTCAACCCTATCAACGGCCCCAATCCCCACACCCACCCCACTGGCACACACACACATGCACACACACACACACACACAGGCACAAACATAGACACACACATACACAAACACACACACAACGCACAACTATGGGGCGCAATACAAGGCAAGACAACCAATCACAGACAGACACTATAACGCAACAGAAATAACATACAACTTCTTAAACATACCACAACAGGTGTCCATCATCATGTTTCACCAACTGTTTCACTTGTCCTAGCATCACACTGTGTTTTCTGCATAGACCAAAATGTGCTAGACGCATATCAGGTTCAACTACCTATGCAACTCCCTGATCACTTCTGTGGTAGTGTTTAAGAGAAATAAAAGGTTTCAAAGCAATGTGAGCATATGTTGTCATGTTACAATTATACAATACTGTGTGAAAATCTTGTGATGTTATTGGCAAGAACATTTCACATGATGATGGGTAAATTCTCCGTTAGCTATGACTGAGGATTGCCATTTATAAAAACATGATTTTACACATCTTAACATTTGTTTTACACATGTTTCCATTGTATAATTGCAATAAGGCAATCCAGGGTGAGAGTTACTCAGGATTTACGCACTTCTTATGTGGTTAAGTCGTTTGGCTGTACCTTGTGACACACCACATAAGGCATGGGTAAACTACTAATAATCTATACTCTGTTGCACATTATTTGGTAAAAATTAAGCAGTTACTAATAGATGATGGTGCTGCTCATTTTATGGTGCTATGCAGAAATGGACAAATTGGTGACAACATGGCATACGTCCTCATCTAGAAATGTGCAACTTGGTGTAGGATAGCATATAAGAGACATCACACTCCCACAAATACATGAGATGTACTTCTTATATCATACTGTTATGCAGAAATGAGTAAGTTTGGAAACTTGATGCAAGTACAGTGGGTCTAAACCTCCTCTGTCCTTACCAAGTCATGTATTTGTCTGTTTTTATCATGGTGATATGCAAAACTCAACAATGAGGTGGAATGATTGGGATATTCTGCTATATGGCAATGGTCAAATTGCTAGTGCTTTGTCCCTAGTAATATGTCTCTGTTACCAATTATGTTAAAAGGTTTAGAGAGAAACTCACAAGTAGGTGGAATCATGGGTATAGTAGCATGCAGAAATGGTGCAGTTCATTGTAGCATACTATAATAGTCTTGTCCCCAGATCCCCTCCAATAAAACACAGACAAGAGTGTGTGTAGTTGCTCAGTTCGGCAATTAATTTACTGATATTCAGATTTCCATATTTACAGTAACTGTTCACTTTCATTGTCCTTTTACATAATCTTGCAAATCATATTCATATACATTATAATACATCATAAACATCACATTCTTGATCAATTCCGCCATCTCATTCATTTCTTCTTTCCTTCTGCTCTTCTTTTGTTGTCAAGAGGTACGAGCTTACACACCCTGCCCCTGCTTCTTTCTCATCAAACCTGTGTCCTTTTTCATGTTTCCCCTTTTGAACTCCCCTTTTCTTTCCTGTCCTCCTCCCCCTTTTTTTCACTAGTCCACCTCCAGCTTGTGATGAACGGTGGAGTTCCCCCTTTTCTCTCCCTCAACCCCCCTTTTTTCCCTCTGTATTCACTTTTCCACTCCCTTTCACTTCATCCATACCTCGATGGTGTCTGCCATTTCTTGATTAAAACAGGGCCAGCCCAAGTTCCAAGAGATGCACCCCTTCTCCTCAGAAATATTCATCTACCTGTTCCTGAATAGTATGGTGAATTACCATTTCCCCCAGGGCCTCAAACAGCCTGCTACCCATGCGTCCATGCACTTCCTGGCCCTGTCCATGCCCTTGTAGCTCTGCTCTCTATGCCACCCTTCTTGGTGTGCTCTCTGACCAGGCCAGTGTAACCTCTGGCCACCACTGTTTTAATAGTCTGCACATCCGCATTTATGTGGTAAAGTACATCCCGCCAGGGCCGTGTCCCCAGGTCATTGCCACCCAGGTGTATTACGATGAGGTCTGGCATTAAAATATATAACCCCTGCTTATCATGATGCACCACAACAACATTCTCCTAAATGAATGTGAAGAGTAGCCTTCCACTGGTTCCCAAAATCTGAGGCCTTTGAGCAGTACCGCCCTCATCTGATATCCAGTGACTGGCTTCCCCATTCTGGGCATGAAACAGTGCGGGGCTTCCCTAGTGGAACACCCGGCCGTGTACACATGCAGGGCCCCCAACCGGTCAAATGGCTGCATTACTATGTCTCTGTAGCCACCCTCTGCTGCCCTGGCCTTGTTGGTCCATCTTTGACCATCTCAACCTCACTGCCACTGCATCTGTGTAACCAGAATGCCCAAATATATGTAGTCATAGCCAGAGCTTGAAATAACACTGCCTCACTCATTGAGCTACTTATGTGGTGTAGCCCCCCTCCCCCAGTCTTGCCAATAGAATCGCCACTATTGGCTTCCTGGTGTCCTGTTTCTTTTGCACCCCCTGGCCTCCACCCTGTATCCTTCTGCGGGTCAGGTTGCTCTTCATGGAGTCCTCCCACCCCTTTAAGGTACATATTTGCCCTATGGCTGCTAGGTGAACCTTCATTGTGGCCTGTGCCATGTCCTGTTTCCATCCCCCCACTATGAATCTGGCCACCTGCTCCTCTATTATTGCACCACTTACCTGTCCCCTGTATTGTTCCCGAACTGTTTGAAATGCCCTCCATGAGTTTCTATAAGCTCTAAGGGTCCTTGGAGCCCAGGAATTTCAGAACAATATTTTGGTTCCCCCACTCCGATCGTCCATATGTACATTGGGATGGTGGTCCCCCTGCCCTCTGCACCGGGTGAGATGGTCCGGAATTTGTCCATCTGCAAGCGGGACAAGCAATCATCTATCATACTTTTACACCATCAATGTGCTTAGCCCTGAATGGCAAATTCAGGGCCAGACTTAAACACACCATACTCCTTAAAAACCCTCATGAGTCTCTCTGACCTGGTCCACTTTCTGTTCAGCACCTCTACGGCTGCCTGATATCACTCCAAAGCGTGACCTGTCAGTTTGTGAGCTCCCTTCCCCAGGCTAACATTGCCACCCAAGTGGGGAATAGCTCTAGGCAAGTGATGTCCCATGTCATGTTTCCCCTCATCCATTCTTCGGGCCATGGTGCCATGCAGCATTTACCTTGCAAGTAACCCCCATACCTACACCCTCAGCCGCATCTGTATACAGCTGCAGGTCCGTGTTATACAGTCACTCATCTTGCCAGAATGTCTGACCCTTGTAAACCTGTAGGAAATGTTCCCACACCACCAAGACCTCCCGGCTCCCTTTATTAAGGTCTATCCTGTGATGGGGCTGCTTCACCCCTTGCATGGCCCAGGCTAAACACCATGTAAATGTGCACTCTGGAACAATGGCTCTACATAAGAAATTCAACTGCCCTCATAGTTGCTACACCTGCTTTAGGTGCATCCATCAGATCCTCCCAACCTGCTTTAATAACCCTTGCAGCCTTTTGACCTTCTGTTCCAGTAATCGGTACAGCTCCTGTACCGTGTCCAACTCCAAACCCAGGACTCTATCGTCTGGAGTGATTCCTCCATTCTATTGTCAGCCAGTGGCATCCCCAGTTCCTGGCATAATGCCTTGAAATCCCGCAGCATCACCTCTGTCACCTTTCTCCCTTCCATGATGACCAGAAAATCATCAAGGTAAATCACTACTGTCTGGTATCCCAATTGCCTCTGGAACACCTGTTGCAGTCAGGTACTAAGGATCTCAAATGTGGCACATACTACTGAGCATCCCCTTGGAATTGCCTTGTCAAAATAATACAGCCCATCCACCTGGAAACCTAGCAGCTCCCAATCTGCCTGCCAGACTGGTGGCAGCTGGAAGACGGACTGTATGTCTGTCTTTGGCCAGCCATACCCCCTGCTTGGTCCTAATGAGCCGCACTGCCTCCTCCAGGGTGGCGTAGATAACCTTGCTGTCCTGTTCCCCTATGGCATCAATAACTGAGTCCCCTTCCAGGTACAAGAGGTGATGTATCACCTGATACTCTCCCGGCTGTTTCTTGGGAACCAATCCCAATGGTGATACCCACAGGTTTGGCAGCAGGGGGGAATTCAAATGGGCCTTCCACCCGCCCTGCTGCTACCTCCTTTTGAAATTTTACTTGCCAAAACAGCCCATTTTCCTTGCGTGGACTTGTGGCAAAATGCCTGTGCCAATCTAAACTGCCCCCTGAATTCTCAGTTGTCCTGATGTCAGGTTTGGTAGGGGTGTCACCGACCCCACTGCTTGCCTGACCTCTGTTGCCCCGCCCCAACTGCAGGCCCTGAAATGCACCCTGATTGGCCTGAAAGGGCTGCTGGTACACATGGTCCTGCCCCCCAGGGTCTTTCTCCCAGATGTACTTGCACTTGGCCGCTGGGTGGTGCCCTCTACACTTGAAGCAGATGTGTTGGAATCGACAATCAGGCCATGAACAGAACACCCAATTGCATCCCCAACAAGCCTTTGACACCACCCCCCACTTGTCTCCCTCCACCTCTTTTCCAGTGTGTCCAGTATAATTTAAAACCATAAATCTATCCCTCCCACATCCCATTTTAAATCCCCAAAATGCACCCTCTCTTCCAAAATTTTTTATCATATCTTATCCAGCTATAACCCCCTTTCTTGTGTGCATTTTTTTTTAATAGGCTAATAGCTGGGTAGCGAGCTCCGGCTTCTTCTCAATGTCAATCAGCATGAAATATGTAAAACCTGTGGACCAGTTGCTCCAGGTTTTTCCCTTCCATGTCTTGTTCTCTTCTCCCTTACCTAATAATACCACTGCTGCCATATCTTTTTTCTCAAAGCTGTCCTTTTCTCCATACTTATCCATGTTGTCCACAATCACCAAGACCTATATGTCAACGTATTCCCCCTTCCATGTTTTCTCTTTCATGGCCATGGGCAAATGGTCTGCTAATCTAACCCCAGGCACCCCATCTCCCTGTCTGACATGGGTCCCACCATGGCCCCCTACCCCCCCATGGTTCCAGCACCTTTATTTCTCCTAAAATGTTTCCAACTGTCCTAGCCCATTCTCTCCCATAGTTTTCAGCATCTGTGCCACATATTCCTTCACATTACTCTGTACTGTCACCACCAGATTACCTGCTGGGCATAGCTGAATGATGCTGGGGCCCAGTTGGTACACTCCCACTGGACCAGGTGTCAGTATCGGACCCTGGGGAGGTGGTACCAGTTCCAGCAAGGGGCTGCAGCCAACAGGGTGGGTTGTTCCAGTGCTGGTGCTGGAGCAGGCATGGGGCCAGGGTTGACTCGGGTATGGGTTACAGGGCGATGGACCTCGAGGTGCCACCGGCATAGGTACCAGGACTACAGGCCGGGCTGCTGATGCCCGCGACCATTTTGGCACCCTTGTATCCCTCTCTTGATCCATCCCCTGCCTCTCTTTCTGCTTCATGCCCTTCTCCCCCCCATCTGGGTCTGCTACCTCCAGTAACCAGTGTGATTTGTCCACCAACAGCATCACCACTCTATAGCACTCCTCCTTATTGGGCTTCGATCTCTTTGGTGCCATTCTCCTGAGTATCTACTGAAATGAGATATAATAGTCAACATCACATACCCTTTTACCATGTATCTCTTTTTCTGGCTTCATTTCCAGTGCATCCCCAAAATAGGAGGGTGTAACCCCAGCCTGTGGATTCTCCTCCACCTGGCATTCACTGGGCCTCACCTTGGCCTCCTGTCCCCCACCAGCTGCCCCAATTGGATTCCACCCAAGTGAACATCCAGAGACCCCATCTTCCCCCTGTCATTCCCTGATTGCCTACTTGGTTCATGGTATCCTCGGGCCCTCACAATGTCCTTTTCCTTTTCCCCTGTACTATGGCTATCAAGCCTTCCATTCCAATGGCTCACCCCTACTATATCCCGTGGGACTCGCCCAGCATGCTGCCAATGGCCTGTCTGCCCCCACCCGCTATGGCTCCCATTACACCGCTACACCTGGGGATACCCAACATTCTGTTGCCTTGGGCTCCACGTGTCCATCTTACTCCTTCTCCCTGCCCTTCTCATTATCTATTTCTTGGTTACCCCCAAGCTCTGAGCCACGTATGGCAACTTCTGCCCATCTCCCCCATCACAGCCCCTGGGCCCCGAGACTTTCAGTCCTCATGTCCCATCACCCCCTTTCCCCCAGGGACCCCTGTCCCTTGTTTCATCTGACCCACCCCTCAACCCTTCTCAGGCCTACACGCCACCACTTCCAGCTGCGATAAGTCCCCTGCCTAACTTTGTTTTCCTTTCCCCTTTTTTTTTAAGTTATATGTTATTTATTTATTTCCACTTCAACTGTATTAAAATTGCTCCAACTGTTCGTAGGCCAACCTACATATGGGTAGCTAGAACTCCACCCCACCACAGGTATCTTGCCTTTCGTGGCACCCAGAGCCACCACCGCGTGGTGATGACATCAGACACCATACCACACGGTGGGACTAGTCTTCTTTCTCCCACTGTTCATGCTTCCGCAGTGCTTTCTCCTTCTCTCTCACCTGAGGCCTTCCTGCCTGCCATCAGCATACTGCTGCCTCAGCGGCTACACTAAAGCGTGAGCCACAAATGGCTCTCCTAGTCTAGGCACCACTCCAGTGCCCCATCCTCACCACAAACCCTGAGTGCCCTTAACCCCCATATCTTTTGCTGGCTCCTGTTTATTCCCACATAGTACCACTATGAAACCTCCCCCCCCCAGCCAACCAGCACTTCATATTATTGCTCTGTGTCTGGTACTCAGCCCCTGCACCTTCGCCTGCTCTTTCCAGCCCGATAATCCTTCCTAGCCTCCACATAACTGCTTGTACCTCTCACCATTCCAGTGACTGTTTCTCGAGAGCGCTCTTGCTGTTACTTCCTTAAGGAGCCACCCTACCGCTGCACACCCTTGGGGTTTTCTTTGTCCCTTCTGTGCTAACCATAAAAATGCTCAAGCAAAACCTCGAGCCTCTGTCATATGCTATCCTTATTACTCAGCCACCAGGCTCTACCATTTAAACCTCACAGTGCCCGTGCTCAATCTTCACAACGACTGAGAAGCTGATCCATCTGGCACCTTCACCATCATGCCTGGGCTTACTTGGGTCATCTGAAGTTGCTCCCTCATCAAATTCATGGCTAGGCCCCTGCTCCTGACCCAGCTTCCCTATCATAGCTGCCACAACCAATTTCCTCAGCCTGTAAATTGCATTCAGCTTCCCCTTTGGCTACCAGCTCACCATTCTTTTCAACCATATCCCAAATAATACTCAAAATACCTTACCTCACTGGTTTCCTCCTGTTAATCCCGCTGCACTCCCTCTCAAATCCCTTCCAATATATTTACTTTATTGGTACTTTTATCCTTTATTCTTTATTCTATATATCTATATATCTGCATATGAAGCTTCTTCTTTTTTTAAAAAAACTCCAAATAACTATCACTACAAAAGCCCACAGTCCTCTTTGTATGCCAAACTGATGTACTTCCAAAACCTAAATTCTTGGAGCAATTTGTGAGCTCCTCCTGTGCAGCCCCTTTTCAGGCCCCAGTTTGGCCCAGCCCTTTGTTCCATTCCCCCAATTATTGGCTGCCACCTCACTGTTCCCACCACTCCCCTTGCTCCACCTTCTTTGTGACCTCACAAGGTTCTTCCCCCTTTTGTGACCTCATCTCTTCTCCCCCTCTCCTCCCACTCCCTCCCCTTCCCCTGAGCTTCCACTAATCTTGTCAGGGCCTCATGACAATGGGGTCTGCCCCTTTAATTGAGCAACCCTCTTTATCCACAAATTGTTCAGTTACTAGGGGCTAAGTACCATTTTTTAAACAATCAATGTATTTAAGTATTTTCATTATTCTATTATGTACAGATGGTGAGGTAGGCTAACATATCATGGTGATGTGTTATGCACAATTGGCAACTTTGTGATACTGTGTGGCTATAGTCTTATGCAGTAACAGGTCATTGAGTGGAGGTGCACACTATGGTTTCATGCAAAAATGACAACATTGGTAGTGATACACTGCTATTGCTTCTATGGAGAAATTGATTAGTTGGTAACACAGCAGTAGACAAACTGGCTCTACACTGTGAACAACACATGTGGATTAGTATCAGTAATATGTTCTTATGTAGGAGGCTGTGCACTTATAGAAAACTGGAATGGCACATTAAGTAATACAGTTGGTGAAACATGATGATGGATGCCTATTGTGGTATGTTCAAGAAGTTGTATGTTATTTCTGTTTCATTATGGTGTCTGTCTGTGCTTGGTTGTCTTGCCTTGACTGCCCCCCATAGTTGTGTGTTCTGTGTGTGTGTGTGTATATGTACATGTGTGTGTGTGTGTGTGTGCCAGTGGGGGGGGCAGTCGGGTTGGGGGGAGCTGGAGTTAGGGATGAAAAGCCTAATGCTGAATTTCCTCCCTTTTGTCGCTGTAAAAAATGCTAACTGTTGCATTAACACGTTTTTTTGCAATGAATTTCATGACTTTTTGAGAAAGACATAAAAATGCAATGTTCTCTTAACACACTACATGTTAAAACGTTTATCTAAGCTTTATATAAGACTCATTCAGAACAATACCTCACCCAAGTTTTCATCCATCTCTCAATAACAGCTACTGCATCATAACTCAAGAATCATGGGGCAAACAAGACCATGATCATCACCACTATATATCTCTGATACCAAATATTCACTAACTGTAATAGTCATAATTAGCATATTGTCAGGTATGCAATCAGCTCACCCCTCTCTAACCAATGATTCAACAACATACATATTTATAATGAGACAAACACATCATTCAAAAACTATTATATTTAATAAAATATTTTTTGCATAGAAAAATATAAAACTTCTATTTGCAATTATAATAAAAAAGGAATACAAAAATAAATAAATGTGTTTATTCACACACATATAGGTTACGGAATAATAAATAAAATATAAATAAAACAGAAACACTCAAAAATAAAACAAAAGTATTGCTTCACACTTGTACTTCACAGTCTTGGGGGGATAAATTAAAAATAAATAAATAAAACAAATTATTAAATTTAACTATTTACAATTATAGGCCCAGAGTGACAAAGAGGTGCTGGCCGTTCAGGCTGTATGGCCTTTGGGAGAGGATGAGGAGGAGGAAATGGAAGGCTGTGCAGGAGTGGATGTGGCAAGGTGCCCTTCTTCTACAGCTGATGTTGATGTTGTTGGAGGGGCACCTTCGAGGGACTGTTGCTGAGGACCTGAGCAGGGTTGGCCATCCTGAAGATGCTGCAGGTCTTGATGCAAGAGATGGTGTATTGCTTCTGCATCCTCCATCTGGTTCTCAGTCAGCCACCCCATGAGGCCATGTGTGGACTCAAATGAAGCAACAGAGGCCTCTTCCAGTTCTCTCAATGAGTGAACTGCTTGGGTGAGGCCCCTGTTGTTCTGCTCGAGCCCACAGGTGGCTACTAAGGCTGCATTCCCCACACACCCATGATGCTGCAGCAAATCAATAATTTCTGCCTGCTGGTTAATAACCCCCCCTTGGCCAATTATATAATTTAATTTTGCTGAAGTGTCATGGGTGTGGTCAGCTGCAGCCCTGTTACCATGGCCTCCAGCAGCTGCCTGAGTGTATCACTGATCTTATTAAGAACAGCAATTTGCCCTGTAGACACAAAAAATACAACAGAAATGTAATTAAATTAACCTGTTCTGTAGTGTTCTGATAATATACTACAATGAACTGTGATTATTTGCCTCATCAATCATAGGCGAGAAATATTCACATCTGGGATCCGGTCATAATAGTGCGGCCGAAATAGCGTGAGCAATAACCGCGCATACATAATAGTGCTACTGCATTATATCGCGTTAACAATACAGCGCTAATGAAATAGCGCTAGATGAATTTGAATAAGCACTCTGCACTGCACTTATCTGGCTATGTATTATGGTGTATGGATTTGCCATAAAAGTTTGCAAAGTACTTACTGGGTTGAATATTTGGCTGATCCAGCATTTCAATCCTTAAGGTCCTATCCCGAAAAGCTCCGGGTCTTTTAGGCAATGGGCACAGAACTTTACTCAACCCCAGAAGATGCAATTAAGGCCCTGGAAGAACATGGATAGTGCACTTCGATGGATAGCATTACGGCAACTAACTAAACCATCATGGTGCTGGCTACCAATACAGACCCAAAGGCTACATGGGGGGAGGGGGCAAAACCTGAAGCAGAATTCTGCACTGAGGAGAACCTGAAGACCAAGCAGATGGAAAGATAAGTGTGAGCTGGCATTAAACTACAAGTTTATTTTTCTCTTTGCTATTGCTATTGCTATTGTAGATGTACTCTCAGTGCTGCACATTTACAATGGAGATGTACAATTTTTTTGGTTTTCTTTCTTTCTCAACCACTACCAGCAGAGGGAGTAATATAGTAGCCTACACTAGACTACTATCGTGTTTATGGACAGAATTAGTGACTAAACAATCATAAATGAAAGCATCCATCAGTAAAGTGCTATTAAATAACACGCTGTAATTTCACTACGCTATATGCAGGAACGCTAAAATGTATGCACTGTAATAACACGGGCAATATTGCATGCGCGATTTTGACAGTGATCCTTCACATCTATGTCACATCAGTAAACCTGTGTTAACTTGATAATACTTTCAGTGACATTTGTTGGTCACACATTTCCCCCACTCTTTCGTACAATATGATGTTACACTTCTCCCAGCACAATGTAGTACTACAAACCCCAGAATAGCTGTCAGTTAATGGTATTCCTTGAAACACCTCAAGAACCTTTCCATGGCAGTATGTGTAAAATTTGTATTATAATAAAACCTTGGCAGCTGTAGGTGTTGCCCCCCCCAGCCTGCTGTGATGTATCCTGCTCTAAATTGTCTCCACTGTGGTACTATAATAGGTAGGCAACCACCAATGACACACAGCTGTACACACTCACTAATGCTAATTCATGCTGATTGTCTGGCAAGACCTCTTGAACAAGGCAAGAGGTGTGACAGTACACTAGTTAATGGACAACAGATGTCACCCCCTCCTTCACCTTCACTAAGGTACACAGATGTCCTACATTTGACTCACACAGTATACCACAGGTACACTCCCTGGCACATTGCTTGTCTCTCATCACCATATCTATCGCATTCTCTCTAGGTGTACTATTGGTCACAGATTATTGCTTGACAGGCAAGGTAGTCCTGAGATACCATGCAGCAACACTAACAGTTCTACACTACTCTATCATCTAGTCCCACCTCATCATGTTTCTCAAGGTCAGACACCATAGTTCGGATAATGTAATAATACTGTATGGTTCAATGTTGTAATGGATAGAAATCCATAACTACAACTGACTTGCTATGCTGAAGTAGATATATCATCACAGCTGCCATGCTGCACTGCCTATGTCACTACTGCAGCATGAGAACTTAGGATGCTGCTGCATACTTGCTTCCCTCAACCCAGTTAAACTGTAATTTGCATTTCTTTTAAAACTTGAACTTGCAGAAACATCTGCAGCACACCATGCCAGTAAAAAAATAAAAACAAATGTTAACATTTTTATTCTCTGATCTCTTCTCCAGCTGGTTTTGCCTGGTTTTCTATGCCGTGACTGCCCATACACAATAAAAGATTGTGTATGAGCAGTCCTTCACAAAGAAAAAAAAAATTCCTTCACGTTCCCTTTGAAACACAGTACCTCTCAAGCTGTGATCTTGAGATAATCTGTTACCAAGTAAACCTCTCAATACAAGAATATCCTTGTTATATATGACTATTCATACAGAATCATCTATGTAACAGAATTGTACCACAGATATCCCAGATGAACATACAGTAAATATGCTTCAACAGTAAATTTCAGATCAAGCAATATGCATACAAATGTAATAAATTGTCACAATGTACATTAGTACTAGCTGTTATACCTATAGACAAATGTTTAGCAAAACAACAAAAAGTTAGTATCTGTAGTTAGATTTCTATTCATGTAAAAAAACATCCTAAATGTGTACATTGATCAAACACATAAGCAGACTTGTATAAAGGAACACTATATAAAAAAGTTTGAAACAAGTTCAATGAATAACAAATGATTTATGAATCTAACAAGAGTAAAATGCTTGTATACTACCTTCCCACCCACACACCAACATAGTTTAACTGGCAATACATCTTAATACACAGTATCACTCAGTGGCTAAATAATTCTGAGATATACTAGTCTTCTAAATAAGTCATATGAAGTACAGTATGTCTGTTCAATATCCTGGTGCAACTGTTCATCTCTGTGAATTGGAGGTCTCAAATATCAAATGTAACTGAATATCATCAATATCAGACCAGCAAAAGGACTGCTGCAGTGTAACAGAATTTAACACAGCAGTGCAACTGTGACTTGATATCCAGCCATTAAGAATATCATATACAATCTGAGATTTTACGTTGCTCCTCATCTACCTCCACTGAACAATATGCACCATATCTTGTCAAAAGTGTTAAAAAGTACAAGAAATAATATTTTGATTGAACTTGTTGCACTGAGATATACACAACAACATATAAAATTGATAAAACCTAGACAGTTCACCAGCGGTCACAGGGTGGAAACATGATTAAACATACCAACAGATACTCCACTCCTGCTAGTCTAGTTTCCTACAGAACATTTAGCACCTGACGCAGCACTCTCACTATAAGGATGTTTATCAGGGCACTACATGTCTCTACAGAGTAGCATAAGAAACAACATTGTGCCCATTTGACAACAGCATGTGTTAGAACACCACATGTTCAGTCACCAGCTGTTTCATTATCTAATTATACATGTTCCGAACAATGAAGCCACTTGTATACTAAATAAAAAAAATGTCACATTTATTACTTTGCACTTATTCATGAGTTGAGCATCTGTACTGAAAATCAAATGGGTGGTATGAAATGATTTGTCACTAACTTGTCTTCATCTGCTATCACTGAACTATAATAATGATGTCAATGGCTTTACTTCAGCTCTTGCTCTTCACTCATAATGTATTCTCTCATCTGGACTGCAAAGTCAGGCAAGCAATCTGTGGGTAAACCTCTCCTACTGGTTAGTAGGTTACTTCTCTGCACATGGTATCAGTGAAGTATACCAATTATATCCATGGCTTTAGATGGCTGTGGCTCTGTGGCCAGCATGCACCACCTCATGTTTCTCAGTTTGCTGTGTCGGATGGGGGCATTGCCTGGCTAAAGCCATGCAAGTGGTCTGTTAGCTAACTTGTGTGTAACTGTTATTAGCAATGTCTACCAATCATCTGCATGCCTTAAGTTGCAGTGTGGCTGTGCAGTCACTATACAGAATCAGATCTGTCTAGGGGGAGGAGCTATAGTGCTATTTGTCAGTCCAAATGACTCTACTGAGTGGCCACTACTACTCTTTAAAAAAATTAAAAAAAAACATGATAAAAGTTACTTAGGTTCCTCAGCTGGAGGCCCAGCTGGACCTGCAGCATAAGGTGGATGATCCACTGCTGGAGAATCTGGTGTCACCTCCACAGAGGGTTCTATCTCTACTATTTCTATACCCTCTGCGGAGTCTGCTCCTCCAGCAGCACCCTCTATAGATAGTTCATTCTCTGTAAAAGCGTAGTAAAACACAAAACATTACTTGTCTGTTAATATTATTATGACTATATATATCTCAGCAATAGCACCTGTGCTAAATTCTTAATCCTGAGAACTCCAATAGTATCAACTACACAGTTCACAACACAGTCCACATCTGCTATGTGAATCAGTACAGTAACTACAATTGTTGCATTGTTAGTAGCTGCAAACAAGATTACATAATCAGTAATTTTAAGACCTCATCAACACAATGTGCTCCCCATTCACCCCATTTTTCAGAGATACAGAATACTACAATGGGCAACTAAGCAGAATGATGTATTCTCCAGAATAGGCATTCTGATACCCTGTGACCTGAAAAGCAAACCTTGAGTGGTCCATGGTAACCAGAGCCCCAAATACACAAAAGGTACAATTTCTGCATAGACTTCTTCATCTTCTATTTTCCATGGTGGATACTAGTCAGTGAAAATGTTTTTTCTTACTTCTTCTCTTCTCAGGACAAAACCTACTCATACATATTCGAGAGGTTCTAGAATGCTCTCCTACCACAGTAGGATGGAACAGCATCCCATCACCTTAGAAATGTAAACTAATTGTATTTAAACACAGAGTGAAACTCAACACAGAAGAACATTTCACTATTCACTACATATCAGGTAAGTGAGAAGTAGTGCTCTCTAACTGAGACAATGTGCCCCATCCACAGAGCAGTCAGTTGGAGCTCAATGTAGTAAAGAGTTTAATAGTGTGACCCACACTATATACCCCACTCCCATCCAAAAGTTTCCTATATGATCACTGGATAACTATAGCTACGTAAAACTATACATAGCTTCAGTAGACACTATCTCTAAGACTGTGAACATTTAAGCAATACGGCACTCCAGGGTGTGGGTTATTGGAGGATTTACCCATGTGTGGTGTATCATGAGGTGCAGCTGAGTGACTTAACCACACAAGAAGTGGGTAAATCCACCAAAAAACCCACACCCGGTAGTGCCGTATTGCGATTATACAATGTACCCATGTGTAAAATACATTTAAAATGTGTTTATGTACTGTATGTCTTTTATAAATGGCATTTCTAAGCCGTGGGTTATTGAAGGATATACCACTGTCATATGATGTGTTTTGACCAATGAGGTTACTGGAGTTTCATTCCCCATTGTATAATGGATGTTACATCTAGAGAACACACCCAGACCACAAATAAAACTCTGAACATCAACACAAAGTTTTGAATAAAATGAAACACCATAAGTAACTAAAAAAAAAATTAGCTGTGCACTCTGTTTCATGAACTATACTCACACTTTGTAACAGAATATACTGGACATTGATTTAAAAGACAGTCATCACTACATCATTCTAACTCACCAGCAGAGTCGAGCACAAGCAGCTGCTTGACATTAGCCCCTCATGCTGCACCTTCCAGGAGTGGCATCAGCTGCGCATGATGAGAGGAAGCAGGAAGACTTGGTGTAGTGGCTGAGTAACAGAAAAAATAAATGACCATTATTTAAAACTAGTTCATGATTAACATCAATAGCACTTTATTGTTTTTTCTTTTATTTTCACAATTTCTTTTTACCCTTCCTTTTTCCTGTCATCACAAGGCACTCATTGAGACTGGTCATCATCACATCCAGACAACATACTCAGGGTGTACCCTTACAGCGCCCCCTCCCGACATCTGCACACCAGGGTCTGTCCTGCAATCAGTGGGCTGGTGTGAGCAGTTCACTCATGTTCTAGGACCACAAGGGTATTATTCCTGTTCTGTATTCCCCTCTCCCAACCATCTGGGATGCTGGCACTTAGCACTGATGTCAACACACATGATGTGGTTACACACGTATACCTACCATGTTGCATAAAATGTCCTCCTTACCCAACTCTGATATCAGAGCTGCTAATTCCTTCAAGGCTTAGTGCATCCACCGACTCTTTATGAGAGTCTCAGATGCTGTGACATCCCAGGTATCCCACCCGAGGAACAAGAACATCCAATGGGACACTTGATCCTCCTTCCAGCTGCCAAGCCCCAGCTACCAAAGTCCATTCTCAGACCCGGCTCACCACTACAGCACAAGGTGTGATGTCCAATGCCTCAACACTCAGTGCCACCATGCTGCCATTAATACCAGTAAAAAAATCAAATACTTCTTCCACCTTAATGACATATTTAGTCCAATACCACTGTGAACTGCATACCCAAAACTGTTAATGCAGCCATACTGCCTGTGTACATGAAACCACGGCTGTTTGCTGGTGTCAAAGAACACAGTAGTCATATCTAGGTCTTGACCTTGACATCACATAACCAGTTTCATAGTTCAGGGAGCCTCTTTATATGTGTTAACAATCAATGGAACACACAAACAAATAAATTACAGTTAACAAATGATGTGGCAAAATTTCACAATTCCTAAGTAGTAACACTCTCATTTACCAATATAGTAAGATTGTTACTTACAATGTTTGAATACTCTAACACATTACTTGCACAAGGAACTGTGTCAGGAATAGTATTGTTGTCTTGGGTACTTTAACATGTCAGTAATGTAAATCTGGGAGTCAGAAACACAGGCACAACCTCCACGAAGACTGACAGGGAAAGTGTGCCCCAGAGCAGCAGCTTAAAAAACTACACCTTGCTCTACATTTACCCACAATTCATGAAACTGTAATACTTTAACAAAACTGACATTTCATATGTTTGTATGTTTAGTAGATATACAGTAATATTGAGAACATTTAAAGGTAACTCAACATCATGTCTTCTAAATGTAATATGTTCCCATAGCAGTATACAATTCTCATAATGTAGCTTTTAAGAAAGTAAAAAAATGTTTGTGTCTGCCTGTTAGTTCAAAATAGCCCTATCACTGCAATAACAATCTATAGTCGATGGCTGTTGAAATTAAATTGTGCCTGAAAGCTGCATTACCATATAAGAACTCCCAGGACAATGACACAGCCTACCATAAACTGGAAAAATCAGGCAAAAATATTTGCATACTTAATTAAAAGAAAATCATTGAAGGCATCTACTGACATGGCAACAAATACCACATAGAAGATATGAACCTGTATATTTACATTAGGACCATTAGTTAAATATACTCACAAGTATGGTGACGATCGCGAAATTCAGGCTTCCCTGCTTCCTCTCACATAGCATATGCTATGTCGTACCACTCTCTAACACTTCTGCACATATCACCCACTGAAGACTTCGCCTTGAAAAACAGATGGCGGATAATCTTCCATTTCCTCTTACACTGATCAGGTGATCTTACGATCTCCTCTCTCCCCAAGGCATGACTAACCTGCACGTAAACACAAAAAAACTAATGTGAATCATTTTGTACTACTAAAATAAGTACATTTACAAAAAACACAACTACAGCTGTCACTAACAAAGTGTAACAATATCTGTTTCATATCCGGAGATCATAAAACATTCACACAGAATTTTTTTCACTATTTTAATTCTCTAAATAGCAAATCTGTCCCACTATAAGAGAATACTTTTTGTACTTGTTACAGTCTTCTAGGTACCACACTCTACTGTTCAAACAGAAATATGTCTCCATGGCTTACCAACAATCTTAAAAATAAAACTTTATATGCATGTCATGCATCAAAACAATGTCTAACAACTGAATAAGTCATTCACTTTGCACATCTTACTATAATGAGACTTACTACCAATGGAATATCTCTTACCCAACTGTCCTTGAATGGCCTATATCCACAGTTGTCTTTATTGTCATTTAGAAAATAGAAAAAAATCCATTTTAAAACCTCATTGGCTGAGACAGCCTCCAAGCTAAAAGAAAAAAACAATCCAAGTGCCTCTTCACAGAACAACATTCTGTGATGGACCATTACCTAAGTGAAGTAATACCCTCCAGGATGGTCATAATTAAGAAATGATGGGCCTTTCAGAGGCTATAACACCATACACCTGTGGCATTGGGCTTCATTATAACCCAGAACAGTCCAGTATTTCCTAATAATGTTCACCCTCTCAACTATTGATGCTTACATGTTTAACAATAAAAAAATACTAATCTATTAATTCAATAAAAAAACCTACTTTGCCCCAGGCATGAATGAGGCTCAGGTTAGTCACCCGCAACACAATACATGGATTGGCATTGTCCTTCACAGTCTGAACAAGAGCCAGCACCTCTTTGTCACTCCTGGATTTTGGCATTTTTCTCTCTGCAAAAAAAAAATCATTTTAGAACAAAAATGTAAACATACTGTATATTACGGTGTCACTATCCCACATCTGTTTCTCTTAACACTCAAAATAGTATATTTCTAACAACTAATGAATTCTAAACTTTTAATGACTGCATTATTCAAACAATTCAATGCCCCCCCCGATCAGTGACACAGAACAGTGACATGGAAAGTACAAACTTTAAATCTTGTATGCATATTTGTCACACATTAGAAAGCCAATAGATCTACTCTCCACTGACTTGTCTTGCCTGACAACTACTTGTTTCACCAACTAGGTATTGAGACCTGCTGTGATGTCCTTTAATAATCAAATTCAAGGTCTATTATTAACATACTGAGTATGTGTTTCAAAGGATAGGGATAGTGACTTTGGGAGTATCTAACTACTCTGTCACAAATATGCAATGACAGCCTACACACCACCATAATACCATGCATTTTCTCCAACTGCATAAACAATCATAAGCAAGGCAACTGTACCATAGTGCACTGACAATCAGAATGGCATCACATGATTGTCTAATTTTCCTTAAATATCTGTATTTGCCTCAAGTCACAATTTCAATAATCTCACTAGCAGTAGTAGTGGTGGTCAGTAGTGTGTGCTGTACCAACAACTCCAAAAATATTTAAAACATGTTTTCATAGAATAGCATTATCCACTGCATCAAACTCTTGCATCTACTTAACACAGCAGAACCAAAAAATAAACAAGCTGACAAATATTGAATTAAAATAGTTCTTAAATCATCATACAATGTATCATCGGTGTACTGAACTGCTGAGCATCGAAAGAACACAATAAACAGCAGTACTTACATTTGAGTAGGTTAAACACAGAGATCTCTGCAAAGAAGTATCTGTAATCTGTTGAAACAAATAGAAATAATGTATTAGAGAACTGTCAATGGAAGCAAGAAAAAAAATGTGATATGTGAGGCACACAATACCACCCCACACATCAAAAAAGAACATGTACTACACCTGGGCTGCATAACCACAGGTAAAGTAAAGAGATGCACATATATATTATTAATCTATCACATAACCTGCACATTGTTTGCAGCCATAAAAAATTGCACAGCCCCACCCAGGGAATACCTCCATCACACCAGAGCAAATAGCTGAGCCACAGTAATGAGAGGAATGGGGATGTTGTCTGGGGCCCGAGCTCAAGACAATCCCACCTGAGGAGCTGTCATTACCCCTGGCATTAGCTGAGTTGCAAAACAGGTACCCATTTCAAGTCACTTGTCTTAGGCCCAAAAATTCATAGCTACAAGCCTGCAAATTAGTATCTGGTCTTCATAGATATACAGCTCAGATAAAGTCATATATCAGTAGTATAGTACTGTTATACTAGATGCATACAATTTACAACAATGAGCAGTTTCACACCTTCAAGCAGGCAATACTCCCAATAACCCAACTACACAGCATGAAATGAATGATCGGTGGACTTGCACAGCAATAATAGACATCCACATCAATAGTATACATCCATGAAACCAGATTCACACATACGTCAATACTGAGTAGATGAACAGTAGCATCCAAACAATGCCACCCACACCACATATTAAATCTTCACTACAGAAGGCAACATAACTAAAGCCATGAATATTAACATAATTGTAGCACTTTTTTTTGTATTTTTATTGTAGTTCTATTTGTCCACAAGTGCAGCACCTTAGCAATGGCACCATCCAACGACATGCCCCACCTGCAGGGAGAGCCACCATATCACTAACATGGTGTGACAAGTCTCTAACATAGCCATAGCCAATACACTGAAGGGCTCCCTTTCCCTAAGTGCTACACTGGCACTGAAGCCAACCCACTAACCTTCCATGATACTGCTAACCACGTGCCAGGGCACAACCATTTAACTCCTCTGTTCAACCATCCTTTTTTCCATTTTTGAAGCAAAAAGACTACAGATAGCAATAGCATCCATGCACCAATATGTAGACATCCACCATGTATCCCCATCTTACATCGAGCCTGTCAAGCCTCAATGGCACTGGTTTAGCATAAGTACATCATAGCAACTTCACAGCAGTTAAAACACTCAGCAGTTGCAGATCTTTAGTCACACTATAGATCCCCCCTTAAAATCAACTATACTCCATCCTCAGTGGACAGTCACATACCAAGAAAAACTTCAGACTATTAACAGTACACATATCTCTAACCACATGAACACATGCCACAAAAACAAACAGTTGCACAACAACAGCCAACCAATACGTCAGCCCCCCAAAAGAGCTATTACATCCCCAGTACAAATCGACATTCCAAGCAACTGATGACCATCTGACACCTCCCTAATAGAAATAGCATGCACTGTATGTTGACCAAACACTCACACTGTAAGCTGTAGACAGTGCTGTGCATAGTGTAATATTTTCTATTTTTTTGACCATTTAGATTGGCTCTTAAAAGAGAAACATAGAAACATAGACTTTGACGGCAGATAAGGACCGCTTGGTCCACCTAGTCTGCCCATTTCCCTACCTAGAGGATAAGCTACAGATCCAATTTAACCAGCAACCTATTTCTTCCTACCCCACGCAAAAATTGCTTTATGTCTGTCCCATGCATTCTTGAATTCTCCCACAGTTTTAGACCCCACAACCTCCTCAGGAAGGCTGTTCCATGCATCCACCACCCTCTCTGTGAAAAAATACTTCCTCACATTGCCCCTGAGCCATCCCCCGTCTTCAAATTGTGTCCCCTTGTTCTTCCACATCTCTTTTTCTGAAAGATGCTACCCTCTTGGACTTTGTTGATTCCACTGAGGTACTTAAATGTTTCTATCATGTCCCCCCCCTCCTTTCCTCAAGGGTATACATATTAAGCTTCTTAGCCTCTCCTCGTATGGCTTCTCTTGCAGACCCTGCACCATTTTAGTTGCCCTCCTCTGAACTGCCTCCATCCTGTCTATGTCCTTGCAGAGATGGGGTCTCCAGAACTGGACGCAGTACTCCAGATGGGGTCTCACCAACTGTCTGTACAGGGGGATAACAACTTCCTGTTTTCTGCTGGTGATGCATCTCCCTATACATCCCAGTATCCCCCCAGCCCTCCCTACCACCTTCTCACATTGTTTGCCAACATTAAGGTCATCTGATATGATTAACCCCCGGTCCCTTTCCATTTTTGTTGTTGTTACTACTTCCCCCCGCATTGTGTAATCTTCTCCTGGTTTTTTGTTTCCCAGGTGCATTACTTTGCACTTCTTTGCACTGAATCCAAGCTGCCATACTTCTGAGCATTCCTCCAACCTTGCCAAGTCCCTTCTCATCCTTTTCATGCCTCCTTGTGTATCAACCCTGTTGCAGATCTTTGTGTCATCTGCAAAGAGGCATAGTTTTCCATCCAGTCCCTCTGCAATGTTACTTATAAAGATATTAAAAAGGACTGGACCCAGTACTGAACCCTGCAGTACCCCACTAGTTACCCTTCTTTCTTCAGAGTGGACTCCATTTACAATTACCTTCTGTGTCCTGTTGTTCAGCCAATGCTTTACCCAGGCTACCACCCTGGGACCCACTCCAAGGCTGGTTAATCTGACTACTAATCTTTTGTGTGGGACTGTGTCAAATGCCTTGCTAAAGTCAAGGTAGGCCATGACCACAGCCCGTCCCTGGTCTACTACTTTGGTCACCCTGTCAAAGAAATCAATTAGATTCATCTGACATGACCTTCCCAATGTGAACCCATGCTGCCTTGGGTCCTGTGCCCCACTGGCCTCTAGGTACTCAACAATTCTTTCCTTCAGAAGTGATTCCATCACTTTCCCTACCACAGAGGTCAAACTGACAGGTCTGTAGAGCTGTTTTTGTCACTGGTTATGTCATGTGCTTGAGACATACAGTTGTACAGGTACACAATCACAGAAGTATAAGGATGCCATTTTGAAGGTCGCCAACAAAAACATTACTATCTGTGCTTGAGAGATGCACACCATCTTTTAGATTAGGCCAATATTTCTCATATGTAATTTGGGGGTGACAAATGGTATGCAATCCCATAGCATGGAAGAATCCAGATATGTGTATGTTTACCTTCCTGCGTGATCTTTCAAGTGTAGTACAGTAATCCTCACCTCTCCAGATCATGCGCTGTGTAATATCTGAATACAGAATTTTACAAGCTGGTAACATACTCATAATATGCTGCAAGTCAAACTGTGCAGCTTTAATCAAATCAATAGTTCTTTTGTTACCCAAATCATTACCTCCAAGACGTATAAGGTGTGTGTCTGGTTCTGGGTGTGTCTCCAGAAACTGGTACATGGTAGGCATGAGCTGCTCTGACCTCATGCCACCCTTCCCAAACCAAGACACTGAGCATCCGGCTAGGTGCAAGTCATTCCCAAAATGACTACCTCTACTGAAAGCTACTGCCCTTCTCACCAAACTTGATCCCACTATCCATACACAGTCTTGATTTTTCTGCCATGCTGTGTAACAAAGCTCTAAAAACTCAGATGAAGAAATATCAGAATTGTGTCTGTCTGACTATCAAGCACTACCAAGCCTAATCAGCAGAATGACCAGTATTCACTTGTATCTGTGAGATAAATACAGTCAAAACAATCACAAGTAATATTCTGAACCCAGATTGGCTCATACAACCAAAAAGATTTAGTTATGTCTGTAAAGGCTGTTCCTATTGGTATTTTGTTTATTAAACATTATTTTTGTTTTGGTGGGAGAACACTAGCTGATCATTTATCACACTTAATGACTTGCCAACAAGACCAATTTCCATTGGTCAAACTCAGTAGTCATTATGGTCTGTGAAGCTCAATTCTCTCTCTTTCTCAGTTAGAAGCTTGAATGGTGAGTGGAAGCAGACCTATGTACCTCATAGATATAATCTTCAACAGTGTAATAGTCTACTATCTGTTTTTATTCCCTCTGTATACTATGATTACAGCTATGATTAGTTAGTGCTTATTATGTATTAACAGAGAATTAGTCATATTACATATGTAAACTAGTAATAAGTTTGAATCTCTCTAACAATACCAAGCAGTCACTAGCATATTAGCCTAGGCAGCACAGAATGTAATGCCCAGATAGCATTGAACATGTGCTAAAATAAGCATATACTTAAACAAACTGTTGTACTGTTCTCAGACACCAAGTAAGCAAGTAGCACAAACTGCATTACTAATAAAATGAACTAGATCTCCTTTCATGCAATAAGTGTTAAATGTTGGCAAATGTCTTATAAAAAATGAAAAACTGGTGCAAGCAATAGCAAAAATGGGGCAGTGTAAGCATCCACTTACTATAAATCTCACAGTAACACTCTTAAAATAACTACAATTAACACTCAAAAAGAATAATAATCCAAATTAAACATTTGATTTTTCATACCAAACTATCACAACAGACTGATAAAAAAACATCATAAAAGATGGTACAGTGCTTCTTATGGTCATTAAAAACTTCATAATGTTTTGCAAGTAACAAATAATGTTATAAAAATGATCTAGATTTGTAATGTGACCATTAATCACTTTATGCCTCTGGAGTTGCTGCTGCTTGAATACCAGTCTCAGAATGCCCCCAAACTGTTATTGTTTGATTCTATTCGCTCATAAAAGTCACATGATAAAGTTAGCCATTTCTTTGTTCACGAGACTGCAAAATCTTTGATCACGACTCGCATTGTTTGCGAGGATCGATCGCGAGCATGCAAAATCTTTGATCTCAAGAATAACATGAGACTTCATTGTCACAGCCTCTTCAGTTGCAAAAAAAATTAGAATTTATTTTTTAAGAAACCAAGCACTCCTGAGGCTTTCTACTACTTATAACAAATAAATATGAGTGGAATAATCATTTATATAAAGTTTTGCAAAATCTGATGATATTTTTAAGAACTTTGATCACAAGCGAGCAAATTCTTTGATCGCGACTCAGTTTGACCGTGAGGAGCATTCTTGAGTCCACAAAATCTTTGATCATGAGAATAATGCAAGACTTTGGTGCTTGAGCCTCTCTAGTTTTAAGAAAATTTAATAATTAGTTTTTTTAAAACACACTCATTAGTCCTGAGCGTTTCTACTACTCATCAGGCATTAATATCACAGGAATAATCATTTTTTTAAGTTTTGTAAAATTTAAGAATATTTTTATGATCTTTGATTGTGAGCATGCAAATTCTTTGATCATGACTCAGTTTGATCATGAGGATTGTTTACGAGCCAGCAAATTCTTTGATCGCGAGGATAACACGAGATTTGAAATTTGAAAGATAATGGTAATAAAAGAAACATTAATAGAACTCATTTTCAATACACTCTGTGGTCATATCTCTTTCACTTACTTATAAGACCTCTATATAGTGTAAATAATAATATTTCATCATGTTTCAAAGAGTAATATTACTTTCAATTCTTTGGTCATGAGCGGGCAAAATCTTTGATTGTCACCCGGATTGATTGCGAGGATCGTTGGTGAGCTCACAATTTCTTTGTGAGAATAAGGTGAGATTTCAACTGTTTCACACTAACACTTAAAACAAATTCTATGTTTCAATACATTCTAACAACACCACATTGATACATGTATATTTATATGTTAGAAGAACTGTCTACCGTAGTAACTACAGTAAATAAATGTCTAGTATAATTTTACTGTGTTTTCACGTTCTTGGATCATGCCCATCTTTGATCGCGAGGATCAGTTGTGAGGCAGCAAATTCTTTGGTCATGACAAAAATGTCAAATTTAGCATATACAACTCATATAGCTTTGTGTAGCTTCACTTTCTTACTCAATTAAAGAAGTTCACCCAAAGCTTGAAAAAATATATATTGCGCAGAGTGTTTTAATTTGGATGTGAAGTTCTAGTGTTTCCTTCCCTCTGACTGGTATTATGAGTTTTTCCTAAATTAGCTTGCTAGCTTTATGTTAGTTTTATGACCCCTGGGGATCTTCATCCCTGACAGCTTAATTGTATTTCTTGTTCCCACAGTGCATCTTGTCTCATGTGACTGTGATGTAAGAGAGACCCAACATTCAGCACACACATGCTAAACAAACTAAATATCTTGGAAGCCTTACAAGCTGCACATAAATTACAGCAGTAAAGTTTTTCAGGACAGTAAGACCTTTACGATGAGGGTGGTCACTAAGCTGAATTCTACAGATTTTAAAATATAGCCATCTCTACTGTTGTGAACTGATTATAAAGCAATGCTTTCTGCTGGATTTATGGTCTTTGCTACATCACCGTCACATGAAACAAGGCACATTGTAGGACAAAGGAATACAATTAAGCTGTTTCATATGGAGATCTCAAGGGGTCATAAAACTACTCTAAAGCTAGCAGGCTAATTTAGAAAAAACTACTAATATCGGTCAGAGGGGAGGAAACACTAGAACTTCACATACAAATTAAAACACTTTGCACAACATATATTTTTTCAACTTTTGGGTGGACTTCTCCTTTAAGATCCCATTGATGTTACTATGTAATTAAATCGACCAATATAGCTAATATAATACCTTCCAGACACTATAAAAAGCACCAGGTGCACCTCTGTGCATAGTGATGCCACTGTACACTATGCCCATTAACCAATACTGCCAGGCTATCCTGTCACTATTACTTCCTTTTATAGTTTATCTATTTTAAAACAATCAGCTTCAAATAATATACCATAGCTTCAATTCTACAATAGTTTTCAACTTTCTGACAAACAGAGCTATCGCCAAACATGATAACAACATATACCATGCAATCTATTCTTAAGGGGTATGCTCTGCACACATAAGTAGTGCAATATGTGACATGTGTAAAGACAGACCAACCAACACACATACCTGGGAGACATGTCACAAGCCACAGCCCTCCATAGAAACTATAAGGCACCTTTAAAAGTCCAAGACTCATCCTACTCTGCAACCCACCATCCACTTTGTCACTCAAAGCAAACATTAAAATCACAAATTATTCAATTACCCCAAAATACCTCTCAGCCTACAAGTCCTTAGCCAGTTATCCATCTCACATTGCATGTATATACTATGGAGTCAGACATTGCTCACTCAGCAGAGGACCATCCAGTACAGGGTTTGGATGTGCCACTCACTGGCTACTAAACAGGCATGCACTGACATGTCCATGCACCATCAGTAGTGCGTAGTGAGAACTATTCTAATTAGACTAGCAAGCATCACATGGCAATGTTATTATCTATCATTTGCACCACTTAATTTATAATAGTTAGTAATGTAAATAGAGAAGAAGGAGGCCACCTGTACAATATAATAGTAGTGGTGTGGGATTACAGCTTGATATCTCTGTAGTATCATCAACTGCATTGACACTTTTCTTGAATTCTGACAGCTGGTTATGAAAATGCCCCAGCAGTACACATTTGCCATGGTGCATCACATGTGCTGTCTTTCTTCTTGGATGTATTGTGTAGCACTAACAACTCTGTTATTGACAAGGGTGGTGAGGCAATTTAGCACCATGAAAAACAGATCACCCAACCCCTCACTCAGAGAACATATGCAGACTTAGACCACATAACCAGTGGTTGTTACTTAGATTGCTGTTCTTCCTCTGTACATCAATCCACAATCCTCATAGTGTTGCATGACTTATACAATATGCACTTCCTTATTAACCTATAGCACATTGCTCTTACACATTACTTATTAATTACAAGTGCTAATACTTTCTGTTTTCTGTTTTGTTTCTTAGGAGACTGCAAAAGACAAGATATTGAACACATACTTCAGGACTATCATCATGGCCATTTGCCATAAAGTAAAAGAGAAAACTAAAAGTGCCAGGTGTACTGTTTCTTCACCGTCATCCCATGTAAACAGTAAAGGTGCAACATGTCAGCAGAAGAAAAAGAATATTTCTTCTGTTAGAAATAGACATATCATAAAGGTTGCACATTTAAACAAAGACAACACCTCCTCTAGCAAAATCACAACCAGTATACTTTCTACAGGTATTGTGCAGACACAACGTCCAGCACTGTTATCAAGAAAGCATACATCTGTGAGATAGAAAAAAAAACATTTGGATGTCTCAGTTCTGCCACTGCACAACATAGCAAGGCAAGTTTTTTTAAAAAATACTTGTCCATAGAGCTAAAATTGACCGTGTGATTTCTAGAATAGTAAGACGCAAAGGCAACAGACTGCATACTAAGGTTGCATTAATGAAATTGCATTTGAGAGTAAGTCGATTTGTTAATGTAGCTCTAGCAATTCGTTCCCAGTTATGGGCTGAAATGATGTCAGCTATTGATAAATTAAGTTTAAAGACTGAGTAGATGATAAACAAAGTATTATCTTTTGAAAACTTGAACAGAGAAAATATCTCTGTGGAGTTTCAAGGAGACTGGTTTCATTCAGAGTATTCAGAAGCATTCTTCTGGGAAGAGATATAGCATGCACACAACAGAAATGTCAGTTTGACAATTGATGAGCATGAAAAAGTCCAGAATGTCCTAGTTGTATCTCATGAAAGCTTTGACTTTCACAATGACGCTGAAGTTTAACAGGTTGCAAGTAATCCAAAGTTGTCAGCTAAGAAATGGACATGTGACAATACATGCAATGTCAGGGAAGAATCAATAATGTACATTGATACTTTCCAGTCAACATTTCTAACCAAAAAGAGATCTGAACAACATAAACTGATTCACACCATTGACAACTGTGAGATTCGCCCTCACAGAGGTCTAATGGGTCACTGAGACAGTGTGTTCTATCACTTTCACATGCTTGCAGTGCATAAATCTGGCATTCAAACATTTGTACAAAGATTATATAGAGTGAGATCTGTTGTTTGAGACTATATGCACTTTTGAGCATTGTTCGATGATGGAGATGTAGAAGGACTTATGGACTTCCTCAAACAGTTGCAAACAACTTATAGATTGCAGTCTAATGCAACTGTCGGAGAACAGACAAGCAGAATGCACACATCACTGGTGCAAGAAGCTCAGCTTCTCAAACATTTTGGTTGTGAGTTTGCTATATTTGAACTTAGCAAGACAGAAACATTCTATGTAATCTGTGTATCATGTGAGCGCCTGTTCTACAAACACTTATGTGTCAAAACAGATCTGCAGAACATTCCACATTGGAATATGATGTGGGGTCATCTTCATGCATACCTTCTCTTAAAGTCTGACTTTGGAGAAGTTGGAACTGTGTCACTCTGTTCTTACTGTTATAACAAGATTAAAAGTGACACTTTACCTCCTCAGTCTGTACTTGTAGAGGAGGGCAAAACAGTACAATTTGTAAATTATCCATTACTGATACTTAGAAAGGAGACGAACGGAGATGGTACTGATGGCGGAAGAATTTAATGATTATAACAATAATCATAGCAAGAGATTACAGGTGGTGCATTTTTCATTCTTAATTCTTCATTCTTCATTCTTCAAACTAACAGTGTATAGTGGCTTGCTTATATAGTGGAAGACAGTACTATGGTTGTCTATGATTGGTCCAAGACAAGTATAAACATTAACTTAAAAGGAAATTCTCTTTTTAGCTAATCTTTTAGTCAGCATAAATGTATTGATAGTGTAAATTATACTACTATATAAGGATAATAATAATTGTCATTACCAGTTACTAAGATTTAGGAGGAAGAAATAGATTTGCACTTAGGAATGTGCATACAAGCTTTTTAGCCTGTAGTCAGAAGGGTAACTTGAACACTATTCCTGTATTTCAGTCTTTGCAGACACTTAAGACACCTGTTTTCTATTACTCACATGATTAGTACAAATATTAAAAGACACTTTAATATTACAAGTTGTGGCTCAGTTAAACTTATAACTTTGCAAGTTTTAATATGATCCAGCTTCATAGATCAATATTAGTTACACAAACACCTTATGTTTTAGACCAAAATGAGGTTTGCCTGCAATATTGGGACACATTTCTTTATCCCTTGTTACAGTACTTAATAAAATGAAAGTTGAACCAGCTCCTCCTGAGATGACAGTCTTGAACTTGTTTGAGAGGATTCTAATTCAAACCATGAAGCCATTTCAAAAAATACTCAGGCTGAATACAAAGATGCGAGACCTACCAAACAAAGAACTGTTACGGTCTCTGAAGGGTTCTGTTGTATATTTGCCTTTGCCTTTGAAAGAAAATTTCAACACTATTTCTCAGGACAATAGTGCAGTCATCTTGGTGAATGGTGTACCAACAAAGACAAAAACAATATGGCAGGACATAGTCGCTCCTTTTCATAAGGATAGCTTGAATTTTTACCCGCTTGGAGACTGTGAACAAGCACTGCCGCTTCGGCCTTGTGAAACAGCTCTTCCTTGCAAAATTTTCTGTTTTCTCCAGTGTCCTTTATTTTTCACTTTATTTCTATAAGTTCATACCTGTTTGCTTCCTTTTCCAACCTCTATACCTCCTGATCCTGTTTCTGTACTGGGCAGCGCGAGCTTCCGCCTTTTTCTTAAATTTCTGCTGCTGTTACTGCTCTTCTCCAAAACCCCTCTACCTATCTCTAGCACTAGCCTACCTTCTCCTTAATCGCTCTCCTCCTCTTTCTCACCTCCACCTCCTCTGTTGTTCAAAACCGTGCTTAATCTGCCTTCTTTTCCCTAACTCCTTAGGACTCTCCCGGGCCCGCCGGGGCAGCGGATCCCCCTCCACCCAGGACCTACACCATCAGGACGTCGTTCCATCCTGACCCAGGGGTGCCTGCCTGAAAGCGATGCCTTAGAAGCTACCGACTGCGCTCCTCCAGATCCACCGTTGAAGGGGCCGCTGATTTACTGCAAACAACTGAGGAAGGGAACCAGGAGCATGGCCCCCTGACCTTGTGCCGCCAAAGGCGCAAGCCCTTAAGGTATGTCGCTTTTCACTTCCCTGCCGCCAGCTCGCTTCTGTTGGGACGGGGCACTAACTCTGTACCTTCCACACAGAAAGCAGCTGAAATCGCTCCTTTTCATAAGGATAGCTCGAATTTTTACCCGCTTGGAGACTGTGAACAAGCGCTGCCGCCGCAGCCTTATGAAACAGCTCTTCCTTTGCACACTTCCCGCCGGCTCTTCACGCTAGCTCCCCACCCTCCCCCCACCTCACCCACCCTGGTCGACCCTCTTAGCTTTATAGCCGCTAGTCTGTCATATGACTAAGTGTCTATTTTTCCATTGGCTCGTATATTTCTCCCACTAGGGCGTTATCCTATCTCCAGACTGTCTTGTGTATAACTATCCTTAAAATTGAGCCACCTCTAGAAGCCTGCTTCCTTCTCATTATTAGCATTGTTGCTGCTGTGTAGTAGCTGCGATAGTCATGATGCAGCACCCCAGTCTCCCACTAATGTGCCATCCTCTCACCCTAAAGCTTCTTTACTTGTAATTATGTCTTTCCTGCTTTGTCTAAACTGGCTAACAATTTCCACACCTCTGCTATTCTTTCCTGCACTAATAATGATAGGGACTTACGCTTTCTAATATCCTGCTGAACTGTTACTTGACGTCTACTCCTGCTCACTCTATCTTGCTAAAAAGAGCCTCTATCTATCTGTCTGTCCACTTATATCTCTTGCACCACCACAGACCCAAGCGCCTGCCATGCACTATCTCTGCCAACATTATCCCTCTCTTCCACCTCTAGACGATGGCTCCTTATGCTTTCCGGTGATGTGGCACCCAACCCGGGCCCTAAGGCTTGCGCCTCACCCTCTGCAACTGCAATCACAAAAAAGGGTCTAGTTATAGCCCACATGAACATCCGTAGTCTCACGAGTAATTTGGCTGAGCTTGAAGCCTGGGCTAAACTGATCAACCCTGACATACTTTGTCTATCTGAGACTTGGCTGAAGCCTGTGGTACCTGATACAACCTGTCTCATGCCTGGCTATAATATACTTAGAAAAGACCGCACTGGGTCAAAGGGGGGGGTTGCAATCATGTACAAAACACATCTGGTCCTGAACATCCAACCCTGCACTGATTCCCTGACACCCTGTGAAACTCTTCATGCTACTCTGGCACTGGGTTCAAAACTGCTGCACGTCATCTGTGTCTACAATCCACCTACAAGCGGGATGAGTGGTCTACAGAACTTGCTACATTATGTCTCCCAAAACATGAAATCGAACGAGGCTCTTCTCCTTGGTGACCTGAACATCAACTGGCTGGGACCACAACACAATATCCTTGAATCCCTACTACAAAAACACAACCTATATCAAACTATAACAGACTTCACCAGAACTACCACTCTGCACTCTGGGTCACTGCTTGACTGATTCTCACCTCCAGGCCTGACCATGTTCTGGATGCTGCAGTGCTTTCTGATTCTATCACCGACCACTCCCCTACACTTTGCCGCTGGAGGTCCTGTCCACCTCCTCCTCCCCGCCTCACGACTGATAAGATTCTCAAACTATGTAGCCCTTGACCAGCAGGCTTTCTACTTGACTCTCCTGTGTCGACTGGTCAAACATTTACTCCGCCACCATTGTGGATGATGCCCTCCATACATTTTTGACAATATTTAGCACCTTACAAAAGAAACACCTCCCTGTAGTCAGAAGGAGAGTAAGGGGTCAGCATTCGAGATGGCTTACGAAAGATCTGCTCCAAAGATTGAAAATTAGAGACAATCAATGGAAAAGGTACAAAAAAACTGGGCTACAGTCGGACGTCGTTCTGTACAAGCAACGTAGAAGCAACTGTAAAAAATGCATCAGGCAGGCCAAAAGCAAATACTGCCAACATTTGCTGATAAATTCCTTTAATGACCCCTGCAAGTTTTGGGTCATATTAAGTCCTTTCTGGGTACTGCCAAAGATGTGACTCCATCTGATATGGTCCTCCATGGCGTGCATTGTACTGACTCCACTACTTGCTAATCGTTTAATCAACAATTCTCTGACTTATCTGCTTACACAGCCTCCCTCCCATCACAACCCTCTCATGCACATCTTAACCCTACAGCATCTGGACTCCCAAACTTAACCAACCCCTTTACTTCAGGAAAGTACCTAGGCATCTGGTCCTAAAACTGCTCAGGTCACTCGGACAACACCAGCACTGGCTCTGATGGCCTGAACCCAGACTACTTAAGATGGCCTCCCATCTCATCTCTGGTCCACTGGCACACATTTTCACCCTATCTCTCTCCAATGGGGTCATCCCTGAAATCTGGAAGGCAGCCAGAGTTACTCCTGTATTTAAGAAAGGAAGCAAAAATGACATTTCTAATTACCGACCCATTGCAATTCTATCTGTTCTGAACAAAGTACTGGAAAAAATAATTTCCCTACAGATAACCGAACACCTCGAGAAATTCAACTTACTAAGCTCAGCACAACATGGCTTTAGGAAGAATCATAGCACTATGACTGCACTTGTGAAATTTACTACTGATATTGCTACAATATGGATCTAGGAAAGCTCACGGGCGTTTTCATTGACTTAACTAAGGCTTTCGATCTGGTCAACCATTCTCTGCTTCTATCAGCTCTAAATACCCTGGGTTTCTCCCCTCAGTTACTAGCTGGTTCAAAGTTACCTCTCAACAGAACGCAAAGCAGTTAAATTCAATTCATCTGTGTCGGACAGTGCTGTTATTAACATCGGGTCCCCAAGGGTCTATACTTGGCCCTCTTCTATTTTCTCTTATTTTAAACAATCTTCCTGAGCTGGTCACCTCAGGACACTCACTTCTATATGCAGATGACCTAGTAATATATTATCATTCCAACAATGTCCTGGAATTAAATACTGTGCTCACCACTGATTTTCATGCTGTACAACACTGGTTGAGCTCTCAACGTCTGGTCCTAAACACAAGTAAGACAAAAGTAATGATGTTTGGCTCCAACCATAGACTTAGATCCTGTCCCCTATCCATCTCAGTCTCAGACACAGAAGGGAACCCTATTGAAGCTGTCTCTGCCTTTTGCTACCTTGGCATCCACCTGGATCAAACCCTGGACCTAAAAACCTATATTCAAGAAACTTGCAAAACAGTAAACTGTAAACTGGGGGCTGCTTATAGAGCCAAACACCTTCTCACCCCTGCTGCTAAACTGGCGATAGCCGGGGCATTCTATTGCCAACCCTCACATATGGGTGTCCCATCTTGTCTTTAGCCTCAAAATCCTCGCTTCATCTTTGGGATACTACCTACAATAATGTGTGCAGATTTGCAGCCAAGGCACCTCACTGCCTTCTATATCAGGACCTTGGCTGGCTCTCTCCCTCCTCGATCAGACAGTACTATTTGCACAACCTTGTGGACTCCATCCTACGGACATCCAAACCTGCTGTCCTGTCTGATCTACTAACACCGGCCATTGCCACAAGAAATCTCAGATCTACGGATCAGTTATTACTCTCCATCCCCTTCTGCAGGACTAAAAGGGTATGAACTCCTTCCACTATGCTGCCCCCACCTTTGGAACCGGCTACATGAGAACCTGAGAGATATCTCCACCCATGAGTCTTTCAAAAGGAAACTGAGAACTTTCCTCATTACAATGGACAAATGTGTCTGCTTTGGCCCCACCTGGACGCATTGCATTTTCACTGACAATTTCCATTAATAGCACTGTTGTTTATATGAGTAGTGTAGTTTATACTATTTTTATTATTATTCATCATAATTGATGTCTTACTTTAGCCTAGTTATTAATACTGTCTCAGTCTGCTTGTCTCTTAAGTTTAATGTTACCTGTTGATATTGTTTCATACTCCTGGTTTTCTCTAACTGCACTATCTCTCCCCTTCTGTTTCCTCCCCTTCTCTGTTCTATCTTCTTCCCCGGTCTTCCTTTCCCACTATACTTACCTCCCTGCTCCCACCCCTTATGCATGCCCCTCAAGTCTCCTTATTTCTGCCACACTGTGTCCCTTCTCCTTACACCACCACTTTACTTCCACCTTCTACCGACCCCTCCTTGCCCCGCCAGCCATCTCTCGGTTCCACCGGCTCGGCTTCACTTTTACACTTCTGCCGCTTTGCCGTAACTCTTCTGCTTTTTCCCCCTCTTACTGACCTTCTCACCCATGGCTAGCCATCTTCGGCTCCACCAGCTCAGCTGTACTTTCCCACCCCTTGCCGCTGTTGCCGTCTACCGACCCCTCCTTCCCTGCCATCTCTCGGTTCCACTGGCTCGGCCTGACCTTGGCACTTTTGCTGCCATTGCCGTTTCTCCTCTGCTTCTATTCTCCTCTCACCGACTTACTCTCCCTCGCCCTGCCGGTTCCATCGCCCCGGCTTCACACTCTTCCCTCCTTCCGCTAATGCTGTTTCTGCTGTTCCTCCCCCCCACTGCCACCCTCTCTGTGCCTGCCGTCTTGTGGCTCCACAAGCCCGGCTGCAGGTTGGTACCTCTCCCCGCTGTTGCCGTATCTGACGGAGCCCCCCCTCTTTTCTTTCTCCCTCATCCCTATTACCTATCTGGTGTTTTTTCATGTTGCCTCTACTCCCCTGCCTTACCGTCCTCCACCTTTCACATTTAAGTATGTTGCTTTGATACAGGGTTAATATGTATTGTTGATTTTCTGCATTATTATTGTTTCCTGTATACTGCAGCACATTTGTATTCTCTCTCTGTTTTGATGGTTCTGATATTTCAAATAATTCCTGGCTGTACTATGTCTGTATTGTAATTGTACCTCCCAGGTTGTGCCTGAAAACAGTCACTTGCTGGCTAGTGCACTTACCCGGTTAACAAAAACTAACTAAATAAAAAATAAATAAATAAATGTTCAGAAGGTAAAGCATGCTCTGCGATACCTAAAGGAGCAGAATGTTTTTTATGCTGACATTGACATTGATGCATTTGCTGGTCTATCAACAGGTAATGCTGTGGAGAACTCTGACAAAGCAATACTGGAGAAGGTTGACATCACCTCTGTACAAAATGTCTATGAGCAATTTACCATACACCCATTACATGGAAAGGATCCAGTGATGGATAACATTGAACTATATCAAATGAAGCAAGTGGAGGGCAATCCTGTAAGTATATGGGAGGCTACTCTAGAAGCTTGTTGTTTTCCAGATCAGTTTCCCCTTGGCTCAGGTGGTCAATTAGATGAACGACAACTTCGTGTTCCAGGAGCTGACTATAAGACCTCAAGAGTTCTACACAAGGATGGCAAGTTTCAAAGAAACTTTGCATACCTCTTTCACCTTCTTTGGGAAAGTGAACTTAGTGTCCTATCTGCCAGTATTGCTCATACATTGAGACTTGGGACAGAGTTCACCAATATGACAGCTGCACAATTACTACACAAGTTGCAGAACAAAGATAAAACACTGCAAGTCATTCTTTCTTCCATTTTTTCCAGCATGCGTGGTACTAAAGAATATTGGTACAGATGATACTATGAGGTGTAGTACATGCTGAGAGAGTTTGGACCAGCAACATGATTTGTAACACTGAGTTGTGCTGAATATTATTGGGATGATCTGCTTGATCTTCTCAGATGGGCAAACTCTGATGTTGAGAACATGCAAACTATGACTCTCAATGAACTATGTTCACTTGATCCAGTAACTGTATCAAATTACTTCCACCACTGGTTCCACATTCTTTTAAACTTCATACTGTCTAAGACAAATCCTCCTCTTGGCATTGTCGAGCACTACTTCTGGAGGGTTGAGCACCAAGCTCATGGAGCTCTACACATACATATGTTGTTGTGGATAAAAGATGCCCCATGTATTGGTGACAATGAGACAAGTGAGATCTTAAGCTTCATATCGAAATATGTCACATGTCAGATTCCAGACAAGTATGACAGTGCAATACTTTGGGAGCTGGTCCAAAAATTCCAATGACACCTGTGTGGCAAGTACTGTTGTAGGAAAGTAAAGAACAAGGGACAATGGTACACTCAATGCCATTGTGGTTTCCCAAGATGAGCTTGCCTGGATGCTTGTCTCAATGATGTCTTTTCAGCCATGTGACACCACTTGAAGGCAAACTCAACAAAGCAAGTGTATGAACTACCTTGCACAGAATTAGAAGTCTGCATCAATGAGTATAGCCCTTCTTTTCTGTTGATGTGGCAGGCAAACATTGATGTACAGTTTGTTGCTGATAATTCAATAGCTCTCGTCAATTATGTAAAATCATACATCACTATGCATGAGCAGACAAACCTGCAAGAAATGTGGGAAGAGTTGCCTAACTGTGATAGATTAATGTCTTCTAGGCTATGGCCACTGGGGCTTAAGACTCTGTCACACCATGAGTGTGAAGCCTATGAAGTAAGTGACCGGCTTACAGGTGTATGTCTATATGGAAAGTCAGACTCCATTCATTTCCTGAATGTGAACTACAAGCAGAACAGGTGTCGTGTCCTTAAGAGCCATGAAGAGATTGAGGATATGGCTGCTACAAGACCAACATCTACAAATATTCTCAAGAGCAACCTAATTGACGACTCTATCCACAGCACCACAGTGCTATGGACTATCTGTCTCTCTTTGAAGTTGCTCAATGGTACAATTACAAGTGGGGTGTTTCTTCTGACCCAGAGAAGAGCATATACAAAGTCACTGGCTTTGACGGCTCACTTGTCAAAAAGTGAAAATCATGGCTAATTGACCACTGCAAACTCAGCTTGAGCACAACAGAAAGCAAAGAGCATTACTATTTTGCTCTATTGTTTCTCTTAAAGCCTTGGATATCAGAGTCTGAATTAAAAGGATTGTCTGACATATATGAACAAGAGTTCATAGATACTTATGGTACCTTTAAGAGTTATGTCTCTGACACTTACACTGACAGAGTTGAAATGGAAACAAAATCAGGTGGAGAACACTAAGAAAATTCTAGATGATGACACCTCAGTAACATCACAGGAAATGGTTGATGCTGAGGGAGAAGGGACTCTTGTGCACCTCTTCCCCCTAATGACCCAGCTCTACTAATGTCAGAGGTAGGGGGCACACTGCAACAAAGCATGCAGTTCTCAGAGTCAGCTACAAACATTGTTGACAACCTGAACTCGCACCAAAAAGTTGAGTATCACTCTGTGATACACACTGTGCAACATGGTATTCAACACAGTACCAGGGACTGTGTTTGTGAAGATCACACACCAGTGAGGATGTTTGTCAGTGGTGCTGCTGGGACTGGAAGAAGTTTCTTGATTGAAGCTATAAGCAAAGGTGTGTGTGACTTTACTAACTCTGCAACCTCAGTTATTGTTGCTGCTCCTACAGATTTGGCAGCTGATAACATAGGTGGTATCACACTTCATAGGTTATTCGTGTTGCCAGTTGAGCATAGCAAGAGTGGTGATTACAGGAAATTGTCATATGATTTGGCCACTGAACAGTGGTCAATGTTTGACAAGATGTTTTTGCTGATAATAGATGAGATCAGCATGGTTTCAAATGTTCTCCTTACATATGTCCACCTACGTCTACTGGAGATACTAGGTACCAATGATAACAAACCATTTGGTTGTAAGAACATTCTTGTTCTTGGAGATCTCCTGCAGTTGACTCCTGTAAATGGCAAACATGTTTTCTGTACTCTTTCCATTGAAGCAGCAAAGAAAACTATTGGATGCATAGGTGGAGTCAATTAGTGGGAGTTCTTCTCATATGTTGAACTCTCACAGAATATGAGACAGCAAGGTGACATATTTTACAAAGCATTGCTTGATGAGGCTCTCATTGGTGCACTGTCACCCACACATGTTGAAATGCTAAGACAGCGCATGATCGCTACAAACAATGCTCCTATTCAGGATGCTTGCAATATCTTTGCACATATTCAGAAATCTGGGGTACATGTTGTATGTCTATTCTCAAGACTTAAACAGTGTGCAGAGTTCAATGAGATCATGATGCAGAGAGAACAGCAACCTATTGTCATTCTCACATGCATAGATACCATAAATGGCATAAGCCTATCATGAACAATGGTATCAAAAATGATTGAGCATCTCACAGAGCTCACAAGTGATGTGTCATGCACAGCTGGCTTGGAAGCTGTGCGACCACTGTGTAGAAATGCATGCATCATGCTTCGCAGAAACACTGATGTTGAGCGAGGGCTTGTGAAAGGAGCCATGGGGTACAACTGGCATCTCCACCTGTGAAGAAATGTATTGGGGTTGGCACACTGCCAATATTTGACAACAGCACAGGAGTAAACTGCTATGCAAATGCCGCAATGCAAGCACTTCTCCACATGTCTGAGTTTGCTAATGTCTTGAACTCAAGTCACTCGACACCTCTGTCGGAAGCATTGAAGAGAGTCATTAGAGGTAGTCAAGAGCAGTTGATCAGTTTACAAAGCTTGACTCCTCTAAGACTAACTCTTGGAAAATATGCAGGACAATCAATGTTTGCTGACAATGCACAACAAGATGTCACAGAATTCATGATGGGAATGATAAACAGTTTATCAGATGATGGCATTGACCTGCGTCAACACTTTAAATGGGACTATGTGTGCAAGTACACATGTTTATCATGTGGGCACAATGAATCACAAGCAACTCAGGACATGCTACGGCTGTCTATGTCCCTGAACAGAAAACCGTGAAGTTCCGTAAGTTGTTTGCAAATGCAGAAACTGGTTGGCTGTGCCAAAGATGTGGTCACTCTTGTGTTTGCTCTCTGAGAGTTACATCTTCAGGTTCATACATAATGATTGCATTGCAATGTTTTAACTGTCAAGACATGAAAATCACAACACCAATTTTTCACTTCATTGCTGGGAGAACTATGTTCTCAGTAACTCAGTTTGACACCCATGCAGTTATCTTCCATCGCAGCCTATCCATTCACTCTGGACACTATGTCACTTGGTGAAGGTTCAGAAAAGGATGGGCGGAGTGCAGTGACACAGTATGCACTCTGAAAGAAAGACTACCAAGGAATCTGAAGGATGCATAAGTCACCATTCTCCATTGCACCAATGTTGCACAACATGTGGAGGAGTGATGCCATCTAATCACAGCACCTCACTAAACCAATATCTCTGCAACAATTACATTCCATATCTATATTTCTTCCAGATAGCATTTTTTTCCACCAATGTACATATTTATTTTTACTTAATAGAAGAAACAACACCTTTCATGTAAAACTACTGCTATGTAAAGCCAGTCATGGTGATCTATGTGTTCTACTAGCTGCGCAGTATCACTACAGCCCATGTTAATTGCTCTGATTTCATTGTCATTGCAGAAGACAAACACAACAGTACACCAATGTAACAGATTGTAGTACACAATCACTTGTTTGCCTGTGTCTCCTGTCGTACCCTGACAGGTGCTCTATTACCCTGTAGTGTCTGGTCCTGGATGGTAATCTACCTGATTCTCCTCTTACCCCCTGTTCTGACTTATCCTGCTGCCGTGTACCTTGGTATTCTTCAAGATCATTGGGAGTCTATCATCACATATTTTTCCTGGACTAGGCTGGATGCCAGCTTACGTAGTTATTCATGCTACCCCACAGTTGATTTCCACTCATTGTGCTTGGTCAAATGTGATCTCTGTACCTCAACTATTGTACCTTACTCGAATGTCTCTAAAGTGCTTTAATCTGTGTACCCTATTCATATGATTTATCATGTTGCCTGAACCTAATGTATGTTAACCCTGTTTATACCTGTATGCCTGATGTTCATGTATTGTTCCATTGTAACCCTCCCTGATCACACCTGAAAATAGGCACTTGGCTGTCTAGTGCGCTCACCCGGTAAACAAAAGCAAATAAATAAATAAAATCTCACTGTTATGCTGATATGTTGGATGCAAAACAATATTGTTTTCATAATTTATTGCAATACAATTTTCTAAAAACAGTTGTATTGTAATATTGAGCATTTGCAACTGTGATGCACTTACAACAATGACTGCCGTGTTACTGCTCAAGTAGACTTGAGGTTATTGAGCTGTAATCATTAGACAGTTTGTAAGTCATGTCTCTTTGCAGATGGCTCAGTTAAGCTTGTATGTCTTAACACATATTACTGTGTATTGAGTTGTTTCACAGTACAACCTTACATGGTGATGACAAAGTCAGTAATCTAGTAACATGCTTATCAGAGTTCAACCACTATTATCCACATATTGTGCTGAGAACTATACTTGTTTGAGAAATACACATCAGGTTAAGTTCTCACTTCTTTTCCTGTTGTTGTCTACATTCTTTACCTTGACTATGATACTTGCTAAACTGACTTCCATAAATCCAAGCAGACTCGAGGGTGCTGGATAGTACACACATGTCAGTTAGTGAGTTTTGTCTCTGCAGTTGTAGTTATCACACTTACGTTAACAGCATGACCTCCCACATTATGGTATCATCTGCTAGCACTTAACTGCATTTCTTGAACAGTATCTGACAAGATTATCTGTCACTTTTCTTCCAGTATACTCTCAACACTGAATATGACAAGTTGTACCTAAAGAATGTGACTCAGACTTGTACATATGTATATATTACTGAACTTCAAATCCATTTGTATATTGGTTACATAAATTCTGAGCTGTTTATGTTTGTTGAAAAAAAAATTGCATGCATTTGTTCATTAACTGTCCCAACACTGCTGTATCCATGCATTTAATGTTATTACATTGCATTAAGTGCTACTGTTGATATTGCCAATAGCTGAGTATAGAGATGTATACAAGTGATTATCTGGCCCATTTACACTGTACAATGCATTTCTATATATCTGTGCAGATGTGTGCAACTAATAAATCAACAGAAAATGTAAATAATCATCTTATACTTTTGCACCACAATGCAAACAATTGGTATGCTTTTGCTTTTACAGGATCGTTCATATTTTGGAGGTCAGTTGAGGATTTTTTTTCCAGTTCCATAAATGACAAATAGTTTTAAAAAAACATTGATTTGCAGATGGGCCAATCTTTCCAGCATCAATGGAAAAATGGCTGTGAAATGAGCTATCCTCACCACACCATGACATTGTGAAATATTCAACAAATTCTTTACTTGCTTTCATCTCTTTTTAACTTCTTCATATTGCTTGGCCCCATTTAAAATAAGTGACTGCTACTAAACAAATAATAGTATAAAAATGTATGTGGACATCAGTTATAAAGTACAAATAAAACTGAAATGCAAAATGTTAAAATGTCTGCTATTTCACTAATACAGAATAAATACATAAGGACAAATAACACTTCATGATCTCTCTATTCACATCCAAGTAAAACTATCTAATCACATGTAAAATAGTGCCACCTACTTTAACAGTGTTGGCAGAATCTATACATGTGGGTCTCCTATAAAAAATATGTATTAAAATACCCATGAGAACCAATAAATGCTTCTTACTGTCTCATGTGCACATGTAGTCAATAATTAAATGTCATAAGATAATAAATTACATTAAAATCTAATTCTATTCTAATGACTTGTCTCAAACAGGTGTCAAATGGTGATACCCACATATAAAATAATCTATTCTTAGTCTTCATTCTCTTAATGTCTAAGTGTGCAGTCTAGTTCATCAATTAAGTAGTGTCAGTAGACACATAACTAATACTACTCAGCAATAAATGTGAGCAAGATAAAAATTAGCTCACTACATGTTCTTTAACATAAACAGCCATATGTAATCACTTACTAATTAAACGTTAAATCTCAATTGAAAATGTAATCCATATTAAAATAAAATAGTGTAGATTAACTTTGTGAAATACTAAAAATCAAAAAACACCAAAACACGATAAAGAATATATACAAGGAACTGTTTTTTTGCCCATCCCAAAAGCAACCAAACAATTTGGCCTGAAGATAGTAAAATACTGAAATAATAAACTAATTATTAACCTTATCCTATGTGTCTTGAGTATTATTTAAAAGCAGTTGTTGTTACAGACATATAGTATTGATCTGCATGTGCTTTATTGGGGTGTGCCTGTTCACTAACTACCCACTGCTTTTTAAAAGTTCTATAACAGGCATAACCTGTCTCAGCATGTCCAACCCTTCTGTTTAACAACTACTTAGTATTAGATATAGAGAATACTGGATGGGCAACCATGCAGAATCAGTGTGTTGCACCACAGAGGTGTTTGATTCCCTCTGATCTCTAGAGTGAAGCTCGAGAGGTCCAAGGAATCAAATCCCAAAGCAGCAGAACACACTGGTCCTGCATTGGGTTGCCCATCCTGTATTTTGTATAGTGTGCCCCTTGTATCCTATTTTAGTTTTTTCAACTGAATGTTTTCATTGAAAAATAAACTGTAGTCTTCCGTTTCATATTTCAGGAGCTATGGCTTGTTCTTGCCAAGTTGTGTGGTTGCTAGTGACTGGGCGGGCATCCCTATGTTAGCAGTGCATACTCCAACTGGTGCTGCTGTAGTGTGCGCAGGTTTTCAAACAAAAAAAACATGATGGGCAGATGTCTCGCTTAGCGAGCTTATCCACAAACTGGAGGCAGAATTTTTTTTTTATGTTGGTTCTCATCACAGATAATAAACTAATTCTGAGTGGAGAGTGTTTTTAAAAAAAAACACTGCACACAGCTTCCATATTTGAAGCAGATTACGCTGCTGTCAATGCAGTTCTTTTTATGGTAGCTTTCACACATGGCTTGAGCTTTTCACTCTGAATGAATGGAATGCTGTTCTGCACGCATGATCAGTGCAGCATTCCATTCATTGCTGAGCATGTGGCTAACAACATTTCAGTATGGTGGAATCTCCAATTAGAACAGCATTCCACTGTACACTATATATACATTGGTACCATGCAAGATCATGCTATTACTTCAGTTGTACCTCTGCACTCAGTATGCCATGCATGACTGTGTATATACAGGGAGAGGGTGTAGTGGAGAGAGTATCTCCTGGGGGGAGGGGAGCAGGGATGGTTAAGCTGAGACTGTGCAACTCCTCTGAGCTGTAACTTCTGTGCAGCTGACATGAAGTAGCAATAGAATCCATGTCCATGCAGTTATTTGCATTCTGCATTTGTACTCAAAATCAAATTCCTAGTCCATAACTCTTCACACACTACCTGGGCAAGGTTGTACAACTGTTCACTGTTCCAACATCTCAACTGCTGAAATGAGGCATGTTAAAACAATAAGGCACAGCAGGGTCTGGGTTACTGTGGGTTGATGCACACCTTGAGAAGTATCTCACAAGCAACAGTCAAGTGACTTCACTGCACAAAAAGAGAGCAAATCCACAATAACTCACATCCTGCATGTGTCTTGCACATGTGTCTGTGTGCATATGTGTGTGTGTGTGTGTGTGTGTGTGTGTGTGTGTGTGTGTGTGTGTGTGTGGTGGGGGTAATATTGTGTAACTTAGCCCACACAATTGCTCACTGTTGTAAGTAGTGTTCAGCTGAAATGAGACAGTTACACCATTTATTCAAAGCTGTTTATTTAGCCTATGCATCTACACTCACCACCCAATTCCTGGTCAACAGTACCTGTAGGTGCAAGCATTGCCCAGCTGAAAACATGCAACTCCTCAGTATCCTACCTTCTGTTCATGTTTCATCAGACACATATAACATTTATTTCTATGTCTTTATTTGGGCTGTGACTTAGCACTGCCATCCAACCACTGTTGTACTTAGATGGCAGATATTACCTGTCTAATGCCATGCAAGTAATGAGTGTAGTAACCACTATGAACATGGCATCGCACAACTACACCACTGATCTTCACACACTTAATCCAGCAGTTGCTTCACACTCACCACTATAACCTTACTAACCCTCTAGCTCTGTAGCCACTACACAATGCCTCTTGAGTACAGTGGATGGGGGATGGGGAGTACGACACTATGTGGCTGACTCCATCCAACTTGTCAGTACTCAAACTTGTGTAGCGCTGTCATAGCACACCTATAACATTTATTTCAATGGACCCAATTCCAGAAGGGTGACACAAGAGACCACCAAACACAACTTGTGCCACCTGCAACTGCAATATTGACCCTGCACCCTATTCTAGAAGATGCAGAGACTCCACAGCTAACTCCTACAATTTGCAACATGCAACCAAGTACGGCGAACTCTAGGTGCACTTAGCAAACATGTCACAAGCCACAACACATATTATAAGTCCCCCCCATAGCAAACTAGACTCAATGGGTGCTCCACAGGATGGCAAGCCACAATGCACATTGCAAGTGCCCCCCATGACAATCTACTCCCAATCGGTGCCCCACACGGCAACCCACATAAACTGCTATCTCCACATCTACAGATAGAGCCCCACAGGGCTGCCCAACCCCTGCCCCCCAAATCTAAAGTGACTACCTGCAGACCTACCCACACCCACAGCACCCCAATTCCCCCCTTTAAAATGCCACTCAGTATGTAACTGTTATCCCCCATCTCTGCCCCAAGCCCCAATTCACTGTACAGAAATGCAACAAATAAGCTAACAACACCTGATACTCTACTGGCCCCCAACCCCCACTGATCTGTACTAGCCCTCCCATGACAAACTCACCCATCTGCAATGAGCAACTGACACAGCACACCTCTTACCTCCATGCCCAGCCTCCAACTGAGTAATGTAGGATCACTACTGTAAAAATGCACTTACAAATAAATATCTGAGCACATTTTCCAGTTCCACTCCTACATAACTCATTCAGCAGTTCACTGTGGAGGTAAGGGTCAACTGTGCCTGTCATCAGCTGGCAGCAGGTGTGTGATGGGGTTCTGGAGTGCTGGCACAACTGTATGAGGGAAGGGGGACCACTAAACTACTACAGTTTGTCACGTAATAATTTGCTGCATTTCTGGCTAATGAATTGAGCATCAAAGCACACATGGGGTGATGACACCACCACCATCCTATCAGGCCTTTATAAACACTGAATTCAGGCTGCTGGGGGTGTGGGCAGCCCTGTGGTGCATTTAACAGACAAATGGCCATGTACTTGCTGTCAGTTGACCTACAAAAGCATCACTGTATGGGAAGGCATCCACAATATGAACATCAAGCAGCATCATGCATAATGCCCAGTGTGGCAATGATGGTCAACCCACTAAGGCAATAGAAAACAATGAATGCATAACATGGAATACACAATGGAATATGTCCCCCCAAAAAATTCTCCAACACATAAACAAGTAATTCACATCCACAGAACATGCCATAAACACCCTCCAAATTCCAAGTAAAAAGACCAAACCGTTTCCAAGATATTCAATCTTAAAGATTGGTAAAATGTCCCTATCTATTCCATTATAAAAATTCTGGCCATTTTGTCCCTCCCTCATGATCAAAGATGACGATCAAAGAATCTCACGATCAAAGAATTTGCATGCTTGTGATCAAAGAAATTGCAGGCTCACAATCAAAGAACAAAAAATATAATAAATCATAAAATTGAATGAATTCTGGATAACTGCTGCCATTGTTCGACAGAATGAAGCCCCCTGAGCAAAACCCAACCTCATTTGACTTCCAAGGACAACCCCACATTGACAAAATAGAAATTTTAATCTTGCCATCTCATCCCTCACTCACGATGCACGATGGCAATCAAGCAATCTTGCAATCAAAGAATTTGCAGGCTCGTGATCAAAGAATTTGCACACTCACAAACAAAGACTTTAAAACCTATAAATCAAAAAATTGAAGGAATCCCATTAAACCACCACCATGGTTCACCAGAACGAAGCCACCTGAGCAAAATCCAACCTCATTTGACTTCCCAGGGCACCCCTGAGCTGAGAAAATTTATTTTTTTAATCTGACTATCTCGTCCCTCCCTCGGGACGCATGATCACAATCAAAGAATCTCACGATCAAAGAATTTGCAGGCTCATGATAACAGACAATGAACGTTTATGACCAAAAATTAAAAAACAGTGAAACCAGATTTTTTTACTGATCTAAATGGAACCAACAGCATGCCTCGATACAACGAAGCCCCCTTATCTAAACCCACCCTCATTTGTGTCCCTAGCCCATGCCTGAGCCAAGATATTTGTATATTTAGATCATGATCAAAGAATCTTGCTATCAAAAATTTGCAGGCTCGCGATCAATGATCATTAGTGAGCCGCGATCAAACATTTTAAAAGTTGATAACTCAACTTTTTGACTGATTTGGATGAAACCAAAGGCATGGCTTGATAGATCAGTGTCCCCTGAGTAAAACCCGTCTAAGCTTTACTTCAGAAGTGAACCCTGAGCCGAGATATTTGTGTTTTTCTGATTGGAAAATTGAAAACAAGATGGTGGACCTCATGATCAAAAAATTTTAAAAATCCTCAGGGACAAACATTCTTGAACCAGGAGGCTGCAAATTCTTTGATGGTCAGGTGGGACAAGATGGCCAGAACCCCCTTTCTTTGTTCGTAAAACATACATATAAATGTTCCTGTTGACTTATAATGGGAAATTGAAAGTGCCATAACTTTTGAATGCCTTAATATTTTTTCACCAAACAAAAGTGGCATGCTCAGCCACCAAAGCACTTTCAAACGAGCTATCTCACTGAGTGGCATGCACACAATGGCCATGCAGGACATGTCCAAAATCCCAAAAGCTGCCTCCAAAAATGGATAATTTTGCATTTTTCAGCATTTTTGTATGCAAAGACCATAAGTCCAACTGAAAAATAATTTGGCAAATCAAGAGACCTACCATGTCCCACCACATATTCCAAATTTCAGGCAAATCTGTTGAATGGGTCCAAAGTTATTAACGCTCAAACTTTTGACTTTAGTAGGTAACTGACCACTGAACCCTAACTATAGTGGCATGACCAAGCCTCTATTATATATATATATATATATATATATATATATCTATATATATATATATATATATATATATATATATATATAGATATAATATCTATATCTATATATATATATATATATATATATATATATATATATATATATTTCATGGCAAAAAACTTCATTTAATGCATCAGTTAGGGTTGTTCCACAGTGACAAAGTGAGGAAATTCAATGTTATGGTTGAAAACTCTAACTCCACATTCCCCCACCCCCAGCACCAAACACACACACACACACACAAGTAGGGAGAAGGATCAAGGCAACACAGCTAATCACAGACAACCAGCAGCAGCTAACAGAAATAACATACAACTGTCTAAAGGTACTACAAGACACATCCATCATCATGGTCCACCAACTGTAGGAGTTCTGCTGCCATCCAAGTGCCTTGGGGGTATTCAGACATACTGGCCATCAATTGTTGGTGGACCACATTAAACATTTTTGTATTAATAATATATTTCTTATCTCTTCTGAATGAGAATGTGTAGGTAATGAAGCACTCTAACAACATGACAATGTCAGGCAGTGGTTTTGGAGCCCTTTGTTGACTGTTATTGTCTTCTGATATACTTCGCTCTAGAGGTCTGCTTGGTCATGGAAACCACTCAGTAACAGAATAGCACAGTTGTGTATGTGGGCTCCCATACACTTTTCTTAATAGTGTATGGTGCCCAAAAAGGAGAGCCTGCTTACTTTTAGCCGCTTTTTGCCAGCCAGTGCCACTGGAAACTGGCTCTTTTCTTCCATTGTGAGCACCATCCAGCTTGTGCACATGACAAGTCAACTGCCCTGTCCTATGGAAAGTGTTGGTGTGGGTGGTTGCATTGTGACATCCTCACTAACATAGAATGAAAAGTCATTCTGTGTTAGTGAGGACGTCACTACTGCAGCAGAACAACTTTTTGCTGTGTATGGATTTCCATACACAACCACATTCCACCATACACTATAATATAAAAAAATAAATAGATTGCCATGCTGTTATTGTCTTTCTCCCATCCAATATCCTCTATGTTATGTTTCTGTGATACGAGGTGAGACAAGCTAGAACACTGACTAGCTGCACAGTCTGTGCCAGGCAATGCTGCCAGCAGAGAAGAGCATTATTGCACCTTCAATAGAAAGGCAGATCCCCAGTATATCATTGTGACTCACCAGCAGACTCGAGCACGAGCAGCTGCTCAACTGGAGCCCCTTAGTCCTCACCTTCTGGGAGTGGTACAAGGTGGACATGTTGAGAGGAATCAGGCATGGTCTCTGTGGTGGCAGAGGGAGAAAGAAACAAATATTGAATGTTTTTTATATGTGTGATTTAACTTTACTAGTACTCAAAGGTCTGTTTCCATTATTATTTAAATATTCTGTCACATTATATTAGCATGTATTACATGTCGATATAACACAGTAATAACTAACACATATGTTTACATATTGTACTAGATATCATAGATCAGTTTTAGACTATTAGTTATAGCCTAGGAACAGCATGTTTTATGTGACCTGTGATGTTAGCTGAGTGGGACAGTTAGAAGTAAAATAAATAGGAAAAGGCAGGTACATTGGGTAAAGATTAGATATATCATAACTGAGGTAATACAGTTCAGATGATGAGTCATGGTGGGATAACAGTGTTTGTGAGGTACTATGGTCTAACGTACAACATATGTAAGATATTTTGTTATTTTTACCATGACACATGTACTATCATGTGCTATTGGTTTTATAGAATCATTCACTTAATACAATAGGTAAGAGAAAATCTGACTCCTGATTCATTACTGAACAGGATAAACAAAGTGTAAATCCTACTAGTAACCAATGGGAAAATGTTCCAGGTGCACTACCTTGCCCTATACCCTATCAAAATCTGTCTGATATGGAACATCAAAACTCTGTCCTACCATCTTGCATACTGTCAGTATAGACTGCAGTAAATTTACAAAAGAAAAAATATGCAATGTTGCTTTGAACTGACACATCAGACTGAGCTTGATGAAATTTTTTGTAACATTCTGAAAACATTTCTAGGGAAAACTATGTCTAATAACTGTGCTTAGCCCTTACCTCACACTACAGTTTGAGCATTCGATCAGCCAGCCTATTCAAGTGTTTCAGAGTTGGCACCTATAGCTACAGTTCTATGACACACTATTTTTTCCCTTCAGAACAATAAATCAGTATATTTATCACTTTCTACTAACAATTATTAACACATCTAATATGCCACTCAAGGGTGGGGGTGATGCCTGGATTTGCCCATGCCTGGTGTGTTGCTGGTTCCTTGGCTGCACCTTGGGACCAAACATGGCTAAATCTTCACATCAGGTAGACCCTCTTGATGTATATTGCTTAAATAGCAGTTTGGGCAGTTTATATTAGTGATTCAGGAATTCAACTGGATTAACAAGTTGTTTCACAATGTTTCAATATTTGAGAAAAATGTATGTATGTATGGTACTTAGAGATTGGCAGACTAAATATGAGTGGCCTAATGGTGAAACATTCTAATATCGCTATCCTGTTAAGTGACAATCACACTTCTTATTATTATTGAATACTCTATTACAGTACAATTAGAGTCTATTCATGCTGTTATGTGTTATATATGACATTAGTTAATAAGATTCTGTAACCAACTTACTGAGATACTGAGGTTGTCATTGGATTAATTTAACTGCTGTGACACATTTATTGAAGATAAAACATTTTAAACACTGAACACCATGAAAAAGATGTACTTACTACCATGATGCGCTCACCAAAATCTGGCTTGCCGGCTTCCTCTCACATAGCAAATGTTATGTTGTACTACTCCCTGGTACTCCTACGCATCTCACCCACCAACGCCTTTGCTTTGTAGAAGGTCTGGCGGGTGAGCTTCCACTTCCTCCAACAGTCGTCTGCCGACTTCTCGATTTCTTGTCTCCCCAAGGCACTGCTAACCTGTATAAAAAGATAGAAAAGAAACAAGTAGTTAATGTTTTAGGAATGGTTTTTAATGTGCTGGATTTATTGATTAGTTATTACAAGTCCAAGTTTATGTGTACTGCTTTGGAATTTTATACATATTTTACAGTTAGCAAGTGAGGTGTTGGAGCTCTGTGGTACCACTTGTCTCATCTAATGCACCATCCTTGCAAATTTTTAATTTCTTTCTTTGAAAAAGGTTTCAATATTCTATTATAAGTATTAATGCTAAGACATCAAGTACTGTAGTAAGTGTTTCTCTGATAGACACATTTTCTTTTACTTAACTTGTACTATTACATTGTATGTAAATGTATATAGTGAGAGCACCTGGCTCATGTGTTGACAAATTCAGAGAAACACCAGTTTATTATGCAGTATAATACTATGGGTTCAAGAAGTGGACATATGAACATACAAAATTTGCCAGCATACAAAGCCCTAGAGGTCTATTAAGTCTGCTCGAATGTGCAGCAAGCACCCTTATTGTGGAGCTGCCACTCCTTTCCACCCTTCCCCTCCATTGATTCTTCCTGTTGCTGTGTGCCATCCCATTTTTGAAGCACTGGACTATCCTACTACATATGACTTCTGCAAGTTATGCATTCCACTCAGCTACCATCCTCCTTGTTAAAAAAATGTCTCCTCATCTCCATGTTGAATCTTTCTCCCTCTATTGTCATATCATGGCCCCTGGTGTCCCTCCCCTGCCTCACTTTGAACAGCCCCTCTGTACATGTGTTGTTTATTCCTTTCATTGGAAAAAGGTGCCAGTCAGCTGCCTTTGTAAAATAAATTTGACACTGAACATTAGTGGCCAGAGATCACCATGCTGAATAGCTACTAAGTGGCTGCAAATATGTGGCATTGGAATTTTATGGTTGTTCCACTCTTAGCACTCTTACCGGTGGCAGCCTTCACTGGTTGAAGTGAAAAATGCTGCTGTGGCTACTTAGAACCCTTGAGAAAAAACACATTTTTTTGTACCATAGCTCAAATGAAACATTGCCCTGGTGTATAACTACTTGTGGTTGTAGTTCTTGAAATTATGACATCTGTAAACAGTCTGCTATTTGTCAGTACTGTGTAGTGGTATGCTATTGCTCCACAGATATCATTATCCCACTACAATTAACACATAAGAAAAAAATATTTTCATATTGTAAATTGAAAATATGACTTACCTTACACAAGGTGGGTGCCAGGCTCAGATTTGTTGCTCGCATCACAAACCTGGGGTTTGCATGTCACCACACAGCCTGAACTAGGGCCAGTACTTCCCTATCACTCTAGGACTTTGGCATCTTGAAATTCTGTAAAAGAGATTTTTTTTTGGTTTAGAATTATGGAAGATAAGATTTTTTGTAGTTTTACTGTTTGGAGAGGACTCACAAAGGACATGTACACAGTGGGTGTGAGATGTGTTTGCATATTCATGGCATATGTTTAAAGCACTTTAGGTACAGTAGGTCTGTCATGCGGCAACATAAACTTGATGTGCCAATGCATTGTAGATGCACCATTCAACGCCACTAATCATATATGCTGCATCTGGAATGGCAGTGAAGAGAGTGCGTGTAAGGATATCTGGTGCAGTCCCATTTACAGCCCAAGTGAAAGCTGTATCACCAGAGCTAGTCTGGGATGTGCCTCCATAAGATAAGCATAGTGCTACTAGACTTATCTAGGTGGCCACCCACAGGCAGGCTACCATACTGTAGACATCACGATGACAGCTTGCATACTCTGCAAGTCCATGCACCACCCTCAGGTAGCCCATGGCAGTATACCATCTGTCACTGACTGTGGCTACAGGTTGTTTTGTGATTCTGCTTGGTCATATCTGCCTTGACCAAAAGATGGTATAAAAGAAAGTCATGGTGCAATAGTGATGCTCCCTGTGACCTGTTGCAGCTCCAGCTCTAAAAATATTTAACGCATCACTGTTTGAGTAGACTAGTTTCTTCCCACCCTTCCTGTCTCCACCTGTGGTAGTGCCGCCTGAAAAAAATAGCATGCTAGATAGACAATTGTAATGCTCTTCACATACTCAACTGCAGACAATTAAAAAAATAATAAAATTTGTTGACTTACTTTTTTGTTGTTTGGAAAAAAAATATGAATATTTCTCTTCCTTGCTGATCTGTTGAAAACAATGACATTGACTATGAAAAAAAGATGAGCTGTTGTATAATTCTGTTACAAACATTAATATTTTACAGATTTTGTGTCTTATTTATGTGTATGGCAGTTTTACAATGACAACTATGACTAATACAGAACTACGAAGTACATGGTAAACATAGTTGTTTTGGATGTGTATTGCTAATCAGGTATGGAGTGGGTGGATATGTGGTGGGAGGATATAGTTTTAAGATATAAGCTGCACACAAGTTAGGACACTGAGGAGCTGGACAGCCTCAGTTAGGTAATGTCCACATCTCACCCCAGATGAGGTGCCCTATCCTGATTAGAGAGGCACAGCTCTACTAAAGCCATGAATCTCAATGGTGTATCTCCATGACAGTAGGTGACACAGGTTAGGACAATGAGGAGTTGCATGGTCTCAGCCAGGCATTGCCCCCCCTTCAGGTCAGGTACTGGATCCTGAGTGCAGAGCTTCAGCCCAACTAAAGCCATGGACATCAACAGGATATCTCACTGACACCAGGTACAAACATGTTAGGACACTGAGGACTTGCACAGCCTCAGCCAGGCAATGCCACCACCCCTGACCATGTTACCTGTGCTTGAAAGGTGCAAACCATCTTTTAGATACAACCAATGTTTGTGATATGTAATTTGAGGGTGATGTATAGTGTACATTCCCATAGCATGGAGGAATCCAGATATTTGTATGTTCACCTTTCTACGTGACCTTTCAAGTGCAGGATAGTAATCCTCACCTTTCCAGACCATTCGCTGTGTAATGTCTGAATACAAAATTTTACAAGCAGGAAACATACTGATAATACACTGCAAGTCAGACTCTGCAGCTGCTATTAAATCAATTGCCCTTTTGTTCCCCAAATCATTACCTCCGAGATGGATAAGGAGTATGTCTGGTTCTGGGTGTGTCTCCAGCAAGTGGTACATGGTTGACATGAGTTGCTACCATCTCATACCACCCTTCCCAAACCAAGACACTGAGCAGTGAGGTACATGCAAGTCATTGCTAGAATGACTAGCTGTACTGAAAACTGCTGCCCTTCTGACCAGGCTTGATCCCACAATCCATACACTGACTGTGGATCTTTCTGCCATGCTGAGTGTAAAGCTCTAATAACTCTGATGAAGAAATATCAGAAATGTGTCTCTCTTTCTCTGAGCACTACCAAGGATGATCAGCAGGATGACTAGTGCTGAGTTGTATGTCTAAAATAAATGCAGTGAGAAATAATCACAACTAACATTCTGATTTTAGATTGGCTAATATAGGCAAAAAGTAATTATGTCTGTTAAGGATATTTCTATTTGTATTCTGTTTATTAAACATTGCTTTTGTTTTGGTGGGAGAATACTGTCTGTCCATTGGCTACACTAAGTAACTTGACAAGAATAACCATTTCTATTGGATAGAGTTAGTAGTCATATTGGTCAGTGAAGCTAAATTCCCTCTCTTTCTCAGCTAGCAGCTTGAGTGGTGAGGGCAAGTAGAGCTATCTATCTTACTGAAATAGTTTTGAATAGTTAAAGAGGTTCAACATTTTTTTCTGTAACAGTAGGACTGTTACAGTTGTAATTATTTAGTGGTTAGTATGTGTATTCTGATAGATTCGCATTTATAATGTTGTGTAACACTGATAAGTGTATAAGAATCTGTGATTGCAGCTACAAAGTTAATATTTCAGGATTGATTATCAACTTTTTAGTTAATAAACTTTACATAGTAAGGAGAAAATCTAAGTGGTAGTTCAGATTGTATGTAGACTTAAGTAAATAGTTTAAATAAGACTAAATTCTGATACTTTCAGATTAAAATCCACTTAATGGAACACTGTATAGAAGAAAGATCATACAGTGGATCTGGTGTTTCTGCAACAAGTCAAAAATCTTGCCAGATCTGTTGTATTCATGGAAAAATATTTGCAAAAAATAAATAAATTGTGGGGTATTATATGTGTCTGGTGTGATGCATATTTGCTAAGACATATTTCTGCTGAACAGTGTGGTCACATAAGGAAGATATGCTGCCACACAGATTCCCTATAACAGTTTAAATAAATCTTGTTGTTCTAAGACATAGGAACATACTGGCAATATACTGCATAGATCATTCAAAAGTATATAAAATTCGATTTTGAGACATGTTAATTGTTTTAAGCATGTTTATTAGCTAATTAGCACATTTTTACATAACAGATTATTTTTTACTTACTGTTCTGTCCTGGATCCAGTGCTGCTTGCTCAACAGTCTTAAAATGGCCCGGAAGTGTTATTATATGATTCTATGGGTTCACAGAAGTCACATGGTGAAGTCTGCCATTTCTTCTTTCACGAGGATGAAAAATCTTTGATCGTGACTCGCATTCATCACGAGAATCGTTTGCGAACTTGCAAATTGAATGATTGCAAGAATAATGTGAGATTTGGATTGTGGAAGATGTGTAGTTTAAAAAATACATATTTTTTAACAGTTTTAAACAGAGTATGTAGCTATATCTGTTTTTATTGCTTATGACATGGATTTTACAGTGATAATGATTTTTGAACGTTTTCTTACATTTTATTTTATTTTGCGATCGTTGATCACAATCATGTAAATCTATTGATCGTGACTCACTCTGATTGTGAACATCATTCATGAGATTACAAAATCTTTGATCGTGAGAATAACTCAAGATTTAGAATGTAGATGTTGTGTAGCTTTGAGAAAATTGTGTGTTTTTTACTTTAACATGTGGTTTGTGGCTGAATGCATTTCAATTGGGTATGATATGTGGACTGGTCAACAATATTGTGGTTGGATATCTTTTTTAGTTTTTTCCTAGCTTTTTTGTGATCTCTGATCATGAACTTGCAATTTCATTGATTGTGATTCGCATTGATAGCAAGGATCGTTTGCGAGGCTGTAAATTCTTTGATCATGAGAATAAGTTGAGATCTTGAATGCAGAACTTTTTATCATTTGAAAAAAACAGATGTTTGAGAGATTTTTCATGGCTTTTGTGGAAATATGTACTTTTATTTACTATTTCAAGTAGATAGTGCAGAAATATCTGTCTTTTTACATGTTATTTTGGAGTGCCTTGTTTTTTTGATGTTTGATCATGGACATGGAATTTTTTTGATTGTGACCAACATTCATTGTGAGGGTCATTTGCAATGTGGAAATGCATTTTCATAAGGAGAACACAATGATACATTCAGTGTAGACATTGTTCAGTTCCTGTAAAAGAACTGTATGGCTGACAGTCTTGTATATGGTACATAGTTAACATCTGATGGACTCATTCATGGCAGTTGTCCCTATATTTTGACTCAGTTGGTGGGCAGCTGTGGTACTGAGAGGACGGCTGAGTCAGTTGCTGGCTGTGATTATGGATGTTTTGGGGATGGACAGGAGTAGGAGGGAGCACTGGACCACTATGGAAACTTACGTTTTTAAGATGGCACATTTGGGAAGAATTTGGTCTGGGGTTGAGGTGGTAGTATACTAAGACAGAAACAATTTTTTTCATTATGTGGAATGGTAGTCAGAATTTGTGATGTGTGGTGTGGCACTAGGTGACAGTAACAGGGCAAAATATGTTTAATTCTGTGAAATGCAAGTTTGGATTTCTGTTGGAGGTGGGGGTACCACTAGACTATCAGGAAAAATTAGGTTTTATGATGTTGAATTGGGGTTGGGATTTGTTGGTGGGGAACGTACTGGAAATTATTTTTATGGCTTTTGTGATATTTTCTGTACAGTAGTGTTGCATGTTTCAGTACTATGTAGATATGACAGTATAGTACTCAGAGTAGTTGAAAGTGCTAGTAAGGTGTTTGTGACATTACTGAATTGTACAGTTATGACATTTTTTTACATTGTATGTTGTTAATGATTAATGTAGTATAGATGTGTTATGGACTTCTGCTACAGTACTTTCATACATGCTTTCATTGTTCATTAGCACTAATAGTGTTTTTTTTTTTCTTTTCTGTTTCTTAGAAGAGCGCTACAGAGAACAAATTGAACATTTGATTGAGTGTTTCCATTATAACCATTTCCCATAAAGTTAAGGGACACACAAGAAGTAGTAAGTGTACTGGTAGTTCGCTGTCATACCATGTACAGACTAAAGGTCTAAAATGTACGCAGAAGAAAAAGACAATTTCTTCTGTTTCATGTGCACATATCAAGAGACATGCATATGTGAACAAAGACATGACCTCTTCTACTCATTTAAAAATGAATAGACTTTGTAAAGGTGCTCTGGACAAACAATGTCCAGCACTGTCAACAGTGAATACACGTCTCTGAGACAGACAAAAAATGTTGCATATGTAACTTCTGCTACTGTGTAGCACAGTAAAGCAAGTTTTTTTAGAAGACTTGTCCATCATGCAAAAATTGATCATCTCATCTCAGGTATCATGAGATACAAAGGCAAAAAACTGTGCAATAAGGTTGCATTAATGAAGTTATGATTGAGAGTAAGACATTTTGTTAATGTGCCTGTTGCAATTCATTCTCAATTATGGGCTGTGTTGATGTCAGCCATTGATAAATTAAGTGCAAAGACTCAGGAGATGAGGAACAAACTCTTGTCTTTTGAACACTTGAACAGAGAAAAATGTCTCTGTGGTGTTTCAAGGAGATTGGTTGCACTCTGAGCATTCAGAAGCATTATTCTAGGAAGAGACATACCATATACACAATATGAATGTTACTTTGACAATAGATGTACATGGTAAAGTTCAGAATATTTTAGTTGTCTCAGATGAGAACCTTGAGTTTGATGATGAGACTGAAATTTCACAGGTTGAAAGCAACCAAAAGTTGTCTGCTAAGAAATGGCCATATGACAGTATGTGCAATGTCAGGGGAAGAATCAGTCATGTCAATTGAAACTTTCCTGTTGACATTTGCTAGCACAAAGAGGTCTATATGCCATAGGTCGATTGGTAATATTGACAATTGTGAGATTCAATCTCATACAGGCCAAATGGGCCATTCTCTTGCGTGTTTGGAGAGTAGCAACTGTGGCAGAGTGTTTCAACATTTTCACATGGTAGCAGTGCATCACTCTGGCATATGCAGATTTGTACAAAGATTATATCAGGTCAGATCTGTTGTTTGAGACTTTATGCACTTTCAATCATTGCTGTATGGTGGAAATGTAGACACACTTATAGAGTTCATCAAACAGTTGCAAACAAGCCATAAGTTGAGGTCAAATGCTGCTGTTGATTAACATGCAAATATGATGCACACATCAGTAGTGCAAGAAGCTCAGCTTCTGAGAAACATAGAAACATAGAATTTGATGGCAGATAAGGACCACTTGGCCCACCCAGTCTGCCCATTTCCCTACCTACTGGATAAGCTGCAGATCCTAGTTAACCAGCAGCCTACTTCTTCCTACCCCACCCCCAAATTGCCTTATGACTATCCCATGCATGCTTGAATTCCACCACTGATTTTGACTCCACAACCTCCTCCTGAAGGCCGTTCCATGCATCCACAACCCTCTCTGTGAAAAAATACTTCCTTAAATTACCTCTGAGCCGCCCCCCTCTATCTTCAAATTGTGCCCTCTTGTTCTTGCACACCTCTTTTTTAAAGATGCTACCCTTTTGGACTTTGTTGATTCCCTTGAGGTACTTGAAAGTTTCTATCATGTCCCCCCTCTCCCTCCTTTCCTCAAGGCTGTACATATTAAGCTCCTTAAGTCTCTCTTCATATGTCTTCTGGTGTAGACCCTGCACCATTTTAGTTGCCCTCCTCTGGACAGCTTCCATCCTGTCTATGTCTTTGCGGAGATTGGGTCTCCAGAACTGCACACAGTACTCCAGAAGGGGTCTCACCAGCTGTCTGTACAGAGGGATAATAACTTCCTGTTTATTACTGGTGATGCCTCTCCCTATGCATCCCAGTATTCCCCCAGCCCTCCTCGATGCCCTCTCACATTGCTTGCCCACCTTTAGGTCATCTGATATGACTACTCCCAGGTCCCTTTCCATTTTTGTTGTTGTTAGTATCTCACCCCCCATTGTGTACACTTCCCCTGGGTTTTGTTTCCCAGGTGCATTACATGCACTTCTTAGCATTGAATCTAAGCTGCCATACATTTGACCATTCCTCTAACCTTGCCAAGTCCCTTCTCATCCTTTCCACCCACCCTGTGCATCAACTCTGTTGCAGATCTTAGTGTCATCTGCAAAGAGACATTTTCCTTCCAGTCCTTCTGCAATGTCACTTATAAAGACATTGAAGAGGACTGGTCCTAATACTGAACCCTGCAGTACCCCACTAGTAACCCTCCTTTCTTCTGAGTGGACTCCATTTACTATTACTCTCTGTGTTCTATTCTCCAGCAAATTCTTTACCCAGGCTGTCATCTTGGGACCCACTCCCAGGCTGGCTAACTTGTATATTAATCTTTTGTGTGGGACTGTGTCAAATGCCTTGCTAAAGTCTAGGTAGGCCATGTCCACAGCCCCTCCCTGATCTACTACTTTGGTCACCCAGTCAAAGAAATCTATCAGATTCATCTGGCATGACCTTCCCTCTGTGAATCCATGCTGCCTAGGGTCCTGTGCCCCTCTGGCCTCTAGATACTTGACAATTCTTTCCTTCAGAAGTGATTCCATCATTTTCCCTATCACTGAGGTTAAACTAACAGGTCTGTAGTTTCCTGCTTCTGCCTTGCTCCCACTTTTGTGAAGGGAAATCACATCTGCCCTCCTCCAGTCCTCGGGTACCACCCCATCCTCTCATGATTTGTTAAAAAGGGCAGTCAGTGGTGTCACTAGTTCTATCCTTAGCTCTTTTAGAATTCTGGGATGAATCCCCATCAGGCCCCATTGCTTTGTCCACCTTCAGTTTTAAGAGTTCTTTCAGAACCCTTTCTTCTGTAAATGGGCTGGTTTCAACTTCTGTATCCAGAGTGTTACTACAGTTTGTTTTATGTACCTCCCCCCTCTTCTTTTGTAAATACTGAGCAAAAATATTTGTTTAGTATCTCTGCCTTTTCACAGTCTCCCTCTGCCCACCCTCTCTCCCCTTTATTAAGCCTCACTATCCCTCCCTTGGTCTTCCTTTGCTCCCTGATGTACCTATAAAAGGTTTTATCCCCCTTCTTAACTGAGTTGGCTATCTTTTCCTCTGTTTGGGCCTTTGCTGTTCTGACTGCCTTCCCAGCCTCCTTTTGCTTTAACTTGATACAGTTCTCTATCCTGCTCCTTCTGCGATTCCTTGTACTTCCTGAATGCTTTTTTTTTCTCTTGAACCTTCACTGCCACTTCCTTTGAGAACCATAGTGGTTTCTTACATCATCTTGTTTTGTTTATTTGCCTCACACAAAGGCTCGTTACCTCTGTGATGGCAGTTTTCATTATTCCCCATTGTTCTTCCACCCCTCCTTCCTGCCCATTTGCTAGTGCATTCCTTAGGCTCTAACCCATTTTGGCAAAGTCAGCCCTACTAAAGTCCAGTACTTTTGTCTTTGTATGGCTTGACTCTATTGCTGTATTTATTGTGAACCATACTGTTCGATGGTCGCAAGTTCCCAGATGGCTACCCACTTCTACATCTGTGATCCTCTCTCCATCTCCATTTGAGAGAATCAAGTCTAATATTGCTCCCTATCGAGAAAATTTGGCAGTGAGTTTGCTAAATTTGAAATTAGCAAGACACAAAAATTTGATGTCATTTGTATATCATGTGAGCACCTCTTCTATAAAGAGCAGTGTGTCAACATAGATCTACAGAACATTAAATGTTGGGGGACAACTTCATGCATATCTTCTTTTAAAGACAGATTTTGCTGATGTTGAAACTGTGTCACTGTGTACTTACTGCTGTAACAAGATTAAGAATGACACTTTACCTCCTCAGTCTGTTCTGAATAAAATGAAAGTTGAGATTGCAGTCTTGAACTTGTTTGATCAAATTCTAATTCAGACCATGAAGCCATTTCAAACAATTATGAGGCGTAATACAAGGATGTGAGACCTACCGAAGAGAGAACTGGTACGGTCTCTGAAAGGTTCTGCTGTATATTTGCCTTTGCCTTTGTAAGAAAATGTGAACACTATTCCTTAGGATAACAGCATTGTGATTTTGGTGAATGGTGTCCCAATTAAGGCCAAAACTATATGGCAAGAGATAATCAATGTTGAGAAGGTGAAGCATGCTTTGTGACACCTAAAGGAGAATAATGTTTTTTATGCTGACATTGATATCTACACATTTGCCAGTTTTTCTACAGGAACTGCTGTGGATGACTCTGATAACACAATACTGGAGAAGGTTGACATTGCATCTGCACACAATGTTTATGAACAATTCATCATGCACCCATTGCATGAGAAGGATCCAGTGGTGGATACCATTGAATTGTATCAGATGAAGCAAGTGGAGGGCAATCCTGTAAGCATATGGGAGGATACACTTGAGACACATTGTTTTCCTGATTTGTTTCCACTTGGTACAGGTGGGTGATTAGATGAGCAAGAAGTCTGTGTACCAGGAGCTGAGAATAGGACCTCAAGAGTGCTACATAAGGATGTCAAATTTCATAGAAACATTGCATACCTGTTCCATCTTCTTTGCGAAAGTACTTAGTGTCTTGTCTTCAAGTTCAAGTTCAAGTTTATTGCAGGAAAACTCCATTGAGCAAGCTCATTCACAAGGTGGTCCTGTGACATAAACACTTAAAGTACAAACACAGATAGGTAATAACAGTATATGCATGAAATGCACATTACATGATACAGGCTGGTAAACATTGATATGAGACAGGGAAGCGACTTACAGGTTGCATACTGATAAACGAAACATGATGACTGGTGTGTGCAATACATATACAGTATTTTGGCAGCTAGAACAAACAACAGTCTACATTGATATGGGGGGGAGGAGTGATTTGATAGAGTAGCAGTGGAGCATAAGCAAAGATAAAGCCAGGAGTAGAAGGGGAAGGGAAAGCAGTTGATATGACAAATCAATTATACCTGTCTACTAGTATTGCTCATACATTGAGACTTGGCACAGAGTTCAGTAATATGATGGCTACACAGTTACTACACAAGTTGCAGAACAAAGATGAGACACTAAAAATCAGTCTTTCTTCTATTTTATCCAGCATGCCTGGTACTAAAGAATATTGGTACAGACGACACTCTGAGATGATGTGCTTGCTGAGGGAGTTTGGACCAGCAACATGGTTTGTGACACTGAGTTGTACTGAATACTATTGGGATGATCTACTTGATCTTCTCAGATGGGCAAACTCTGATGTTGATAACATACAGAGTATGACTCTTAGTGAAATATGCTCACTTGATCCAGTGTCCATTTCACATTACTTCCACCACTGATTCCAGGATCTTTTGAAGTTCATACTGTTTAAAATGAATCCTCCTCTTGGGGTTGTTGAACACTACTTCTGGAGGGTTGAGTACCAAGCATGGGGAGCTCCACACATGCACATGTTGCTGTGAATTAAAGATGCCCCATGCATTGTTGACAGTGAGACAAGTGAAATTCTGGACTTCATTTTGAAATATGTCACATACCAGATTCCAGACAAGTATGACAGTGCAACACTTTGGAAGTTGGCTCAGAAATTCCAATGACACTTGTGTGGAATGCACTGTCATAGAAAAGTGAAGAACAGGGGACAGTGGTACACTCGGTGCCATTTTGGTTTTCCAAGACAAACTTGTATGGATGCTTGTTTGAATTATGTCTTTTCTGCTATGTGACACCACTTAATGGCAAAATCAACAAAGCGAGTGTATGAACTGCCTTGCTGGGAATCAGAAGTCTATTTTAATGACGATAGCCCTTCTCTTCTGTTGATGTGGCAGACAAACATTGATGTTCAACATGTCACTGACAATTCAATGGCTTTGGTGAGGTATGTGACATCATACATCACTAAACATGAGCAGACATACCTTTATGAAATATAGGAAGAGTTGTCAAACTGTGATAGGTCAATACCTTCTAGACATTGGTCACTCAGGCTTAGGACTCTCTCACACAGTGAGTGTGGCACTTATAAAGCAAGTGACCACCTTACACGGATATGTCCATATGGGAAGTCAGAGTCCATTCATTATCTGGATGTGAACTACAAGCAGAACAGGTGCAGTGTGCTTAAGAGCCATGAAGAGTCTGAGGATCTGGCTGCTACAAGACCAACATTCATTAATATTCTGAAGAGCAACTTAATTGACAAATACTATCCACAGCGCCACAGTGCTATGCAAGATCTGTGTCTCTTTGAAGTTGCTCAATGGTATGATTATAAGAGGGGTGTTTCTTCTGACCCAGAGAAGAACATATATAAAGTTACAGACTTCAATGGTTCACTTGTGAAGAAGCGAAAGCCATGGCTAATTGACCACTGCAAACTCTGCTTGAATACAACAGAAAGCAAAGAGCATTATTATTTTGCTCTACTATTTCTCTTCAAGCCTTGGAGATCAGAAACTGAATTGAAAGAATCATCTGAGACATATGAACAAGAGTTCATGCTAACTTATGATTCCTTTAAGAGTCAGGTGTCTGACACTTACATTGAGAGACTTGAAATGGAAAAAAATCACCTGGAGAAAGCAAGACAGGTTTTGGACGATGATACCCCAGTAACATCACAAGATATGGTTGATGTTGAGGAAGAAGGGACACTTGGTGTCCCTCTTCCTCCTAATGACCCAGCTGTGCTGATGTCAGAGGTAGAGGGCCCAATGCAACAAAACATGCAGTTGTCAGAAGCAACTACAAACATTGTTGATGAAATGAATTTGCATCAGAAAGTTGTGTATCACTCTGTGATGCATGGTGTTCAATATGCTATTTAGCACAGTAGCAGATAATGTGTTTGTGACAAACTGAACCCAGTCAGGATGCTGCTGAGACTGGGAAAGGTTTCTTAATTGAGGCTATTAGCAGAGATGTGTGTGACCTTACTAATTCTGCAACTTCTGTTATTGTGTCTGTTCCTACAGGGTTGCAGCTTATAACATAGATGGTGTCACACTTCATAGGTTGTTTATGTTGCCAGTTGAACATGGCAAAAGTGGTGATTATTGAAAATTGTCTTTTGAGGTTGCCTCTGAACTGAGGTCAATGTTGACATGATGCAATTGCTGATAATAGATGAGATCAGCATGGTTTCAAAAGTTATCCTTACATATGTTCACCTACACCTACAAGAGATACTTGGTACTGATGATGACATACCATTTGGTGGCAAGAATATTCTTGTTTTGGGGAACCTTCTACACCTGGCTTCTGTGAATGGCAAGCATGTTTTCTGTACTCATTGTGTTGAAGAGGCTAAGAAAACTATTGGATGCATAGGTGGTGTTAACCTGTGGGAGTTCTTCTCATATGTCGAACTGTTACAGAACATGAGACAGCACATCGACATGTCTTACAAAGCATTGCTTTATGAGGCTCAGATTGGTGTGTTGTCACCCATTCATCTTGAAATGCTAAGGCAGCACATGATCTCTAGAAATAATACTCCAATTCAGGATGCATATGATGTCTTTGCACATGTGCAGAAATCTGGGCGGCATGCTGTATGTCTATTTCCAAGACTTGAGCAGTGTGCTGAGTTCAATGAGATCATGATACAGAGAGAACAGGAACCTACCATGACTCTTTCATCCTTAGATACCATAGATGGTGTTAGTCCAACACACACAATGGTATCAAAAATGGTTGAGCGTCTCAGAGAGCTCACAAGTGATGTGTCACGTACAGCTGGTTTGGAAGCTGTGTTACCACTGTGTAGTAATGCATGGGTCATGCTTCGCAGAAATATTGATGTTGACTGTGGTCTTGTGAATGGAGCCATGGGGTACCTTCATGAGTTCCTGTATAATGTGCAGAAGACAACTGTGGAGTTTGTGGTTGTTAAGTTTGACAACTGTGATACTGCTCTACCAATAGACAGATTGGCAGTCAGGTTTGAGCTTGTCAAAGACATATATGTGACATGGAAACAATTCCCATTGTGTGATGTCTATACACAAGTCACAAGGGCTTAGCCTTGATAGTGCCATTATTGATATAGGCATGTCTTATGTTTCTTTGTCTTGTGTGAGACAGTTGTCTGGACTGCACATAGTGAATCTTGCAGAAAGTAAGATACGTGCTGATAGTAAATGCATTGTTGAGTACAACAGATTATGTATGTTGTACCAACCAAATGCTCCTGTGCTCCCAGTTCCCAGATATGCATCAGCAACAGATGTGCCAATGGAAGCAGGGTGCAAACTGAAGAAAAAGCACACTAAGACTCCACAATCATCACCACACCATTCTATTGGTAAGTAGTCTCTACATCAACAGATCAAATCTCCACCTGTTAAGAAATGCATTGGGGTTCAGACACTGCCAATATTTGACAACAGCACTGGAGTAAACTGCTATTCTAATGCTACAACACAGGTACATTTGCATATGCCAGAGTTTGTTGATGTTTTGAGCTCAGGTCAGTGGACAGCTCTGTCTGAAAACACTGAAGAGAGTTATTAGAGGTAGTCAAAAGGAGTTACCCAGTTTGAAAAATGTGACTCCTCTATGCTAACTCTTGCAAAGTATGCAGGACAAACAATGTTTACTGACAGTGCACACAACATCACAGAGTTTATCATGGGAATCATAAACAGTTTAGTAGATGATGGTATTGATCTGCACCAACACTTTCAAGTGGATTATGTGTGAAAGTACACATGCTTCTCATGTGGACAAAAAGAATCACAAGCAAGTCATGACATGCTGTGGTTGTCTGTCTATGTCCCTGAACAGAGATCTATGAAGTTTTGTAGGTTGTTTGCAAATGCAGAAACTGGTTGGCTGTGTTGAAGATGTAGTCGGTCTTGTGTTTGGTCTTTGAGAGTTACATCTTTCAGTTCATACATAATGATTGTATTGCAATATTTTAACTCTCAAGGCATGAACATCACAACACCAATTTCTGACTTCATTGCTGGAAGAATTATGTTCTCAGGAAGTCAGTTTAACACACATGCTATTATTTTCCATCATGGCCTATCTATTCACTCTGGACACTGTGTCACATGGTGAAGGTTCAGAAAGGGATGGGTGGAGTGTAATGATACAGTATGCACTATAAGAGAAAGATTACTAAGGAATCTAAAATATGTTTACGTTATTATTCTCTGTTGCACAAATGTGCACAGAATGTGGAGGAGTGATGGTATCCGAACATGGCAACATATTTAACCAGTATATTTGCAAATATATTGTCCCAACTGTATATTACAGGTACATGTCTTTTTCCCCTTTTTTAAAATATTTATTTTGATTTGATAGAAGAGCTGAGATTTTTTATGTGAAACAACCACTGTGCAATATCAGTGATGGTGACCTAACTCTTTTAGATCTTCTGGTGTATTCATACAGCCTTTGTGAATTACTCTAATTTTCCTGTCTTTACAGGAGAGGACCACAATACTGCACCTACATAACAGACTGTTGTTGGGACTGACTTGTTGATCTCAGTGTTATGCTGACATGCTGTATGCAAAACAGAATTGTTTTGTTGATTTATAACAATACAATTTCTAGAACCATTTGTACTGTTATATGAAGCATTTGCAACTTTGATGTACTTACTACAATGATTGCTGAGTTACTGCTCAAGTAGACTTGAGGGTACTGAGCAGTTATCATTTGACAGTCAGTGAGTAATATCTTTTTGCAGGTGTCTCAGTTAATCTTGTATGTTTTGCACATGTCTCTGTGTATTCAATTGTTTCACAGTGCTGTTTTACATGGTAATGACAGGATCAGTAATATTGTCTTCTGATTATGAGACTTTTAAGTACTCTTCTGAACATATTGCATGAGAAGTTGTGTTTCTTTCAACAATTCTCATCAGCTTAAATTGTGACTTCCTGTTGTTGTCTACATTGTTGACCTGGGCCCAGATGTTTAGACTGCACCAGGCAGTGTCACAAACCTGGGTGCAGCGAAACTGTGATGCACTGGAGACAGGTCCAGATGATATTCAACAGGGATGTGCCATGGTGCAGCACCATTGAATATTGCAGGGTATACTGTACTAGCCAGTCCCAAATATGTGAATGATTCATTCACATATTTGGGACTGGCTAGTACAGTATGCCCTGCAAGCCTATCAGTCCACACAAGGGACCTATGGGCTTACAGCCTATACTGTACCTGTCATTCAGAGAGTGGCTGGGCAGTGAACAGGTGGGATGCAGCAGCTCGCCGATGATGGGGGGGCAGGGTGGGCAAGGTGTCCTGTGTGGATGGAAGGGGTGGGGTGCCACTGGATCACCAGGGAATTAAGTGTGGGCAATTTACCACGATCGGGGATGTGGGAGGAAATGGGGTTCACTAGACTACATGGGAATGTTTTAATGTAACTGGAAAAAATCATCACCCATTCCAGGCCATATATATTGAAAACAGAATTTATTGACAAAAGTGCACTGATGCACTTTTGTCAATAAATTCTATTTTCAATATATTTGGCCTGGACTGGGTGCTGATTTTTTTCATTTAATATTAATGTATTTGTCGGAGCACCAGTCATTCTCTGTGTGGTTCATTTATTGAATGTTTTAATGTACATTTACTGGGATAGCGGCAATGGGTGGGGGCTTCCACTAGACCACCAGGGATGGTCATATTTCCATATATCGGGGAATCAGGGACTCAGGTGGGAGGGGAGACCACTAGACTTCCAGGGATGGTCATGTATTATATTTATCAGGGACTCATGGGAAGGGGCCAATGGACTACATTTTAAACATATACTGTGCGATCATGGCTATGGGTGGGGGGGTTCTCGGTTCAGTTTGTGCTTGTGGACGGTGCTCTGGGTGAGCAGGTGGCCACCTATGGCTGGGATGATGTGTTGCATCCTGCAATATTGCAGCCCATCTTTTGGTGGCTGGGAGTTGTTCCTACTCTCCAAGGGCTCAACTTTGAGCCCCCCTATGCAGTGCAATGCAAGGTTACACTGGCATATGTGCCACACATCTCGGGCTGAATATCAAGATCTGCCACATATGCATGGGCACGCCCTCTGCATCTGCGCTGCATACCATTACATTGTGCCTAGTGCATTGGGAGTTGCACTGCACTGGGCAGCCTTTTCAATATGCTGCCGGGGCATAATGCAGATTGTGCCAGCTCAACTCCTTTGAATATCTGGGCCCTTGACTATACTACTTATTGAACTGACTTCCACCGAATCCAAGTAGACTCAAGGGCACTAGATATTACACACATGTCATTCGGTAAGTTATGTCTTGGCAGATGTAGTTCTGTGACTCACATTTACAGCATGACTTTCTACATGGCTTAATCTGGTTCAAGGTCACTTGGCATTCATCTGAATCCCCTTCCCCTGGGTCATGCCTGAAAATAGGCAGGATTTGTGTAGTGCACTTATACGATCAACAAAAACTAAATAAATAAAATAAATAAAAACATGATGATGTCATCTGTTTGCAGTGGGCTACATTTGTTCAAGTGTATGTGACTGCATTATCTGTCACTGTTCTGGAAGTGTGGTGTTAAGACTTGATATGGCAACTTCTACCAATACAAAGTGATTCAGTTGTATACATACTGTATGTATATAATGCTGAACTGCAGATTTATGCTGTGTTTCTTATATTGCTTCTTAGCTGTTTTTGTTTGCCGAGAAAAAAATGTACATGCATTGTTACGTTAACTGTTTGAAAAGTTTTCTATTAATGCATTTAATGTTATTGCATTGCATTAAGTTCTACTGGTGATGTTGGTGATCACTGAAGACAGAGATGTAGACATGTGGGAATCTGTCCTGTTTTCAGTGTATGTATGCATTTCTGTACGTCATTATGTCTGTCAGTCTGGGGAGGAAGGGGGGTACATGAAGGGGGTAGCAGCAACCCTAAAGGTCTCATTTCCTAACTTTTTGTGCTTCAACCCTAAATTATGCATTAACACAGTTTTTGCAATGAATTTCCTTACTTTTTGAGAAAGCATAGAAAAGTACAAAGTCATGCAAGTTGATGGGGGCCCCACCAACTTGTAAATTTCTGCCTAACATGACAGTACAAGTACTGAATATCATATGTATTGGTGGGAGCGTGGGGCCCTTTGGGGTCCACGCTCCCACCAGCTTGAAACAAAACAAATGTTCATTTGTCGGAGTGGCATAATTCCACACCTGTTTACATTTTGCACAACTAGCCACTGAAAATTACCTCCGTGGCAGTAAGGCTAGCTGCCCTATAAATATCAAGCCACTACCACAATGGAAAACATTATCTGCAAAATGTAAAGTGCGTCACACAATATCTCCACAGAAAATATATTTTCTGACACCTAAACACCTCAATTCACATTTACAGGACATCTGGCAAAACATATTTCTCTAGCTTTGAAGCATGTATCACTTTGAGGCACTGTCTTAGAGCTGTACCTTGTGCAAGACTCTGCAGACCCAAAACCCTCATTTTTTTTGCTTTTGTTGCCTGGGACATGGGATTGGGGAGACAAGAGTTGGTGAAGCTAAAAAGGGCCATAGGGAAGGTAACAGACCTCTGTCAAGCAAGTGAACAATAGCAAAAGGAAAAAGAGACTGCTGTGGTTCTGAAAAGAGGTGGCAGAAAAGGTAAAGTCTAAAATGGTAGCATTCAGATGATACAGAGATGCAGAGGGAGGAGGAGGGCAGGGAGGTATAGCGGGGAAAACAGAAGGAAGCAGGGAGAGCAATCTGAAGTGCAAAGGTACAAACTGAAGAATGGATAGCCCAAGCAGTGACAAAGAGGGGGACAAGACATGTTTTAGGTATGTGAGTGAAAGGAGGAAAACCAGCAGTGGGATTGTAATGTTGAAAAGGAAAGGGGGCATTGTGCATAGGGGGACCAGGAAAAGCCAAACATCCCGAACAAATATTCTAGTTCAGTGTTCACAGAAGAAGAAGAGGGAGTAGGGCCACAAAAAAGTAATAGGAGCATTGGAGTAAGGTCAACAGTAGTGCATTTTCAGAATAGAGTGTCTGGAAGGGACTCGCCAATCTGAAAATGGACAAAGCAATGGGGCCAGATGGGGTACATCAAAGGGTATTGAGGGAGCTCAGGAAGGTACTGTCTGTATCTCTGACAGTCCAGTTTAAGAGCTCATAGGAAACAGGAGTAGTTCAACAGGTTTGGAGGAGAGCAGATGTAGTCCAACTTAACAAAAGTGGTAGCATGGAAGAGACTGGCAATTATAGGCCAGTTGACCTGACAGCAGTCATGGAAAAGTAATGGCATCACTGCTGAAGGAAGAGATTGTGGAATATCTTCAATCCAGTGGGTTACAAGACATGAAGCAGCATGGATTCATGGGAGGAGGTCACATCAAATGAATCTGATAGATTTCTTTCACTGGACGACCAATGAATTAGATCAGGGTAATGTGTTGAACAAAGCCTACCTAGATTTCATTAAAGCTTTCAACACCGTCCCTCATAGGAGACTAGTAAGCAACCTGGGTAGCTTAGAAGTGGGTACAAAGTTGGAAAACTGGGTAAGAAATTGGTTGGGAAACAGGTGATAGATGGTGATGGTATATGAAGTTCACTCTGAGGAAGGGACGGTGTCCAGTTGGGTGCCTCAGGGATCAGTGCTGGGACTGGTCCTCTTTAATGTCTTAATAAGTGACATTGTAGAGGTGCTGGAAAGAAAGGTCTGCTTCTTTGTGGATGACACCAAAATCTGCAATAGAGTGGACACTTGGGTGGGGTGGAAAGGTTGAGCAATAACCTGACTAAGCTTGAGGAGTGGTCAAAGGTATTGCAGCTGAATTTCAATGTAAAAAATTGTAAAGTAATACAGTTGGGTCACTGAAACCTAGAGACAGAGTACAAAATGGTTGGAGTGGTACTGATAACCACCAAGCAGGAAAGAAATCTGGGTGTAAGCATATCAGATGACCTAAAGGTGGCCAGGTGTTATGAGAAGGCAGTTGGGAGGGCTAGTGATATAGAGGGGTTCATAGGAAGGGGAATCTTTAGCAGAAAGAAGAAGGTGGTATTGCTTCTTTATAGAGCTCTAGTAAGACACTACCTAGAGTACCGTGTACAGTTCTAGGGACTGCATCACTGGAAGGACATAAACAGAGTGGAAGCACTCTAGAGCAGGGCAACTAAAAGGGTGGATAACACCCTATATGGATGAGTATTTTTGAGTGGCTCAATATAAGTGACTCAATAATACCTCTCCCATGTAGAATGAGTGGGGAAAAAGAGCACTGAATAGTTCCAGTGAGTGTAGCGCTGAGGGATATGCACCACACTCATGAGAAAGGGGATAAAAAGAATGATTTGGCCAAGCCCTGCCAAGCTGCCCATGTGATGTACTGGCTTAAGCCACTGCCCCTGGTGCCTGTGGTGCCAGGTTCAGATCTCGGTGCAGGTACATATTTTGCTTCCAGGGGAGTTTCAATTTTTTTCCTCAGTCTGCTCCCGCTGGAGTTGAGAATCTTTATTTTGGTGGGTGTGGGGAAGTATTGTATTTTTCAGAGGACTGTCACTGATTGTGGAGGTCTCTCTAAGTTGAAGTCACCCTTTTGATGTGGGCAATTTTGCTTCACTCTTTATGAGTGGCGTGATAAGGGACTAGCCCTTGTCACATAAATCCAAAGGGTGCAGGGTCTGTATCAGAAGCCCAGTGAGGAGAGACTTGAGGGAATAAATATGCACATCCTGGAAAAGTGGAGGTAGATGGGATTTGATAAAGACCTTTTTAATACCTCATGAAGGCAAATAAAGTACAGAGGGCATGAATTTTTCTGAACAAAAGGTGCTCAAGGACAAGGGGCAATGATATGCTGAATGCAGTAGATTCAGGTGATATGTGAGGAAATACTTCTTCACAGAAACAGTGGTTGAGTACTGGAACAGTTTTCCAGTGGGGATGTGGGGGTGAAACTGTTGTGGGGTCCATGAATAAATGGGATAAGCAAAAGGGAATCTTAGGGAAAGGGAAGGGGGAGGTGGAGTGGGCAGGAGATCAAGTAGCATCTGTGGTGATACTATAGTCACGGAAAAATTGTGCACTAGTTGGGTCAAGTATTCCTTGTCTGCTTGCAAATTCTAGGTTTCTAGAGTTGGAAACTCTCATACCACAATTCACTACTGCTGTGGTGTTATGCTGAATCCTAACTTGTACATTAACAAAGTTATTTGCCAAGAATTTTATTTCTTTTTGAGATAGTGGAATCATATCCTCATTCACACAGGTCCGTTCAGGACATGTGTGAAGAGATTAGACGTGCAGAGCTCTCTGAGACCTTTGCCAAGGGAAGACTCCATCTGCCTATGGAAGTGCAGCAATGGATATCAAGTATTTATGGGGCTATGCTGGCCAGTTGGTGCAGCGGTACACTACCACCTCTGAAGCTGGTGACCCGGCTTCAGAACTGAGTCTTGGTCATCAGGGACTGGCTGGGGGTAGAGGTTTAAGTGTCCCATAGGCCACTCTTCTCCTCTGAGGTGAGGGGGGCTGTTATACCATCCCATTACAGTTGCCTGTGGATGGATGGGTAGCAACATGGAATTCACAATGTGGGAAGGGGAGGATGCTTTCAGGCACTTGGCTGAGATGCATGCTAACAGGTCTACAGTATGGACTCTCATTCCTGTGCTAATAGGAGGGGTTTCAGGGATCAAGAAAAGCAAGAAATAAATACCAAATAATCAAGACCCCATTAGCATGTGTCAACAGCTTCCTCCAGAGGTCATAGGCTGTCATCTTCTGTGGACCAGGACACATCTTCACTCTTCAAAGCTGAACCGCAAACTGAGGATCCAAGGAAAGTGCCGTATAATGTATTTCAATGGTTTTTTGAACTTAGGTTCATAATTTTGCCATTGCTAGGTATTTTTTCACCAAATTTTCAACATGGGCTTTTTGGGAATCTACCTCATGAATACTGGCATTGTCATGTCCCAGAAGGTGATTTCACATTTGCTGTGTGAAATCATCTTTCAGGATTTGAGCCAAGAAACATCACTCTCTATTATGTGTGGATAAATCTTAAATAAAAAATGTAAAGATTTTTTACATATTGGAATCCAAGCACTTTCTACACTAAACATTTTGGACAAAAATTCCAAACTGTGTGCAAGGCAAGGAAAACAAAATGTGATTGTTTATGTTTTTTTCACTATCCAGATCTCAGAATTCACACATCCAACTGGAACTAAATTTGGCATGTCAAGAGGTCTACCCCATGAGACCAGGCATGCACATTTCATGCAAGTCTATTGAACAGTTGTGACGATATTGCAAAAATGTACTTATGAATGAAAATTTTCATATGAAATTTTTGTTTGAATGAAAATTGTCATATGAAACTTTCATATGATTGAAAATATTCATGTGAAATTTTCATTCATATGAAAAATAATTCTTCTTTCATTTATTCTAGCTATTTTGAAGTGCTTACCAAGCATGCTCAGAACCCAACATTTCAAAATTGAATAACTTTGGAACAGATTAAAATTTGTTTCACCAAATCTGCAAAAGGCATGTCTGTTGGTCAGTCACATTCGACCTTGAAGATTTCAGATCAAAATTCCAAACCACCTGGGTGCTATGGTGCCAGAAACACCAGAAAACTCACTGTATCTTGGAATCAGCACATCTGATCAGTATGTAACTTGGCATAGCCAGAGATGTACTCCATGAGACTTCACATGCAAACTTTTGTGCAACATCTTTTAATTGGCTGTGAAGTTATTAATGTGCAAAAATTGGGGTTTAACATTAAACTGCATATTCAACACTATCCAGATGTCAGAATCTGTACATCCTACCAAAATGAAGCTTAGAATGTCAAGAGATCTACTACTTGAAAGTGCACATGCAAAATTCCATGCAAATCCATTGAATGGTTGTGAAGATATTACAAAAAGTTTCATATGAACAGGAACATCACAGAAAGTTTAGTATGAAGGAAAATTTTCATATGAAATTTTCATTCAAACAATAAAGGATTCTTCTTTCATTTTATACAGCTATTTTGAAGTGCTTACTGACCATGCTCAGAACCCAAAATTGAATAACATTGTTAGGCATGAATACTGTAGAACTAAAATAGTTCACAATCATTTTATTTTCACTATATTAGCTGATTGAGCAATACACGTGAAAATAAAGTGATAGTGAAATATTTTTAAGTGAAATAATAGTACAGTGCAGTTGCCGTGACATAAGAATGACGATCCAAGTTAGAAGTTTTTTTTCACTGTATTAAATCAGGTTTATTGCATTTTAAAAATAAAGGCAATGTCTATAAAGCATTTAAATGCATCAATAAATACAGCATTAATCCATTAAATCTGTACATTACTGCAGTTTATCTGTAATTTCATTTAAGCAATTTCTGTGCGCCTCTTCAATACCAGCCTCCTGAAAGCCTCTTATGCAGTCATCAGCTCATCTTGTCACCTCCTCATAACTTGACATTAACTACTGTGCATGTTTTTCTTTAAGTGTCAGCATTTTGAGATCTACCCTAATGTCTTTAGCTTCACTACCATGGTGAAGCTGGCCCAGGATACAGTTGGCATACCAACTAGTGAAATTCTGTTTCAATGTGTCTTTAAACAATTTATTAACTGAAATGTCCAGAGGTTGTAAACAGTCTGTGCATGAAGCTGGAACAAAGATTGGACTTATATTATGAGACTCAAGTTTTAATGGAACATCTTCTTTTGTATCTGCTCAAAATAAATCCATAATAGCAATGATCTCTGATCACTGTGCAGTCCCAGTCTCAGTTTGGTGAACTCTATATAGGGTAGTAACAGCTTGTCAATGTAGTCACAAAAAGTCTCTGCATTGGCCCAGTGGTTTTTGGACTGGGTAATATTCCACCCAGCTGGGAAGGAGAAACAAGAGTGGCATGCTGTTGTGTGTCCTTTATAAATAACCTGAGGGGAGATGTAGTCACCAGACAGTGTAATACCCAACACCAAGGAGACCTGACATTTGTGTCCTAGCCCTGTTACCTCCACTTGCTTAGAACCTGTTATTTCCATTGTCCATTCAGATACAGTATCATATGCACACAAGTCTCATCAATATTAATCACAAGTTGGAGAGGATCAATTCCTGCTGAGCGGCAGTTTGAATTCTGTTTAGAAAGGTATCAGTAAAGTCTTGGAAATCACTAGGCATTTTTCACCCAGCTTTAGTACCCTTCTGTTTTGAGTAGCCCATGTGGCCAAGAAATGTCCAAGCCCACTGTATAGAAATTGACACACTGCCTTCCATTTCAGTTAGAAGTTGTGGGTTATTTGCTTTAATTACACCTATGACTACAGCTTGTGCCACTCTTGCATTCAGCACAGACCTTTCTGCTCTTAAGCTTTTTATTATGCACTTTAATTAATTTTCTATTTCAGTCATTAACATGGGTGGTCTCCCCCTTGGTCTTTTAGGTAACTCTGGTGCTAGCTGTGAAACATCTAGGGTGAGCTGAACTTTGGACAGGTAGTCCTTTTTAAATTTGCAAACTAAACTTTTGTTTACTGTCAGGTTATGCTTAGAAGAGACGTACATGACAGCATTCATGACCCTGTTCTCTGCTAAATAACAGCTGATTTAAAATCTCACTGCTGGAGAGTAAGATGCATATTCTCAGTGGTGCTTCTTGGCTGGTGGGGTACTTTTCAGCTCACGTACCATGGACTCAGCAACCCGATATGTAATCCCAGTGGTTTCAACCAGCTGATCTGAGCTGATCTGCTGCAACATTTTCAACAAAGGCAATTCACCACTTTGCAGACTTTGGACAGTTTAACCAGCCACAGAGAGACACATGCTTCTGGTAGGCAAGTACAAGGCAGTGTTGTATGCGGTGGCATTTTGAGACTGACTTGTATCAAATAACATGCAAAAATCCATCAATAACAAGGAAGTGTTTATTGTAGTTGATTAACGCAATATGTGATTGCTGGTGCTCGTTAGTGAATGTTGGGGGGGAGCATAATGATTATGGTGAAATGCAATGCCTAATCAGTGATTGATGGAATATGTGTTTTCTGGTGCCCGTTAGTGAATTGTGGGGGGAGCATAATGATTACTATGCTATGCTTAGTCGGTGATACTGTATCTGGTGCGTGTTAGTGGATATGCTCATCAGAAAGGGAGCAGTGGACCGCAGAAAAGTACAGTCTGTGTTAAAGACGACACACAAATTTATCTGTGCACTAATATCTAGCACAAACAAAACTCACGAAAGGTGTGGCACACTAAATATATTAGTTCTAGAGTATTTTTTCACTAAATCAGCAAAGGCCATATCTGTGGGAGAGCCCTTTTCTACCTTGAAAATCTCAGACCTACATTCCAAACCATCTAGGTGCTACTGTCCTTGACAGAAACTGCACAAAACACCAGAAAATTCACTTTTTGCATTATCTGGGCCTTGAAATTCACACAACCTACCAGAACGAAACTTAGCACATCTAGAGATCATACCCATGAGACTGCACATGCAAAGCATCATGCAAATCCATTGAACAGTTGAGAAGTTATTAAAGTGGAAAAAATGGGGTTTAACATTAAAGTGCCTACTCAGCTCTATCCAGATCCCAGAATCCATACATGTTACTAGAATTAAGCTTCGCACATCAAGAGGGCTACCCCACAAAACTGTGCATACAGAGAGTCATGCAAATCCATTGAACAGTTGTAAAGATATTACAAAACAGTTCATATGAACAAAAATATATGTACATTTTCATATGAAATAATTTTCATATGAATTAAAATGTTTATATGAAACTTTCGAATGAATGAACATTTTTTAATGAGTTTTTGTTCCTATGAGAAATTCCTCTTCTTTTTTTATATAGCAATTTTGATATGCTTACTGAGCATGTTTAGAACTCCACATTTCAAAATGTTATAACTTTGGAACAGATTCATATTTTTTCACTAAACCAGCAAAAGACACAGCTATGGACCAGCCCCTTACAACTTTGAAAATTTCAGACCAAAATTCCAAACCATCTCAGTGCTGCAACTCTTGACAAAATCAGCAAAAAACACCACAAAAATTCACTTTTTTTCACTTTCTGGATCACGAAATCTGCACATCTGACTGGAAGGAAACTTGTCAAACCCAGAGATCTAACTCATGAGATGGCACATTCAAAATTTCATGGTAGAGGAGGGCAAATCTAGCAAATTCTGAATTCACAGTATTCTAAAAATCTTTGCAAAATTGCACAAAATGTTCTTTAATTGGACATAACCCAGCCCATATTACAGCTAGGGATCTGAACTTTGACATGCATACTATCTGGTACAAGTGCCAAGTGTTACATCATTTGGATGAATGATAAGGAAGTTAGAAGTACTCAAAATCTAGAAATGTAATATTATTGTGAATGTTTCTGAAAAAAAATTCTATGCTTACAACTCATCCACCTTTGGAGCTAGATAATTGAAAACTTAGATGCATGCTTTCTTGGAAGAGTCACAGAAACTGCTAAATAGAAATTATAAAGTTTAGCTATGACCTGCCTCCCAACATGACTTCCATGGCTTGCTTCTGAACCTGGGTCGTCAGCATAGCTACATGACTTTCTGATTCTGGACTATGGTGTTTGACTTAAAGTCAAATATTTAGGGTGAATGAACATGTCAATGTTGGTGACTGTCTGTTCTCTAGCTTTAAATGTATAGGGGCTTAAAATTCAGCACTTAATGTAATTGCAAAATGTAATTTTAAAATTTCTAAATGTTTGGAGGCTTATAACTCAGTCAAATTTAAAGATAGAGATCTGAAACTTGGCACAAATATGCATGGACATGGGTAATGTCAAAAAACTAGAGTTGGTTCAATTTGCACTGACACTTTTAGTTAATGTACAGTAGTTGGCTGACATTTTAACATTTCTAAAAGTTTGTAAACTTATAACTCAGTCGTTTTTAAGCACACATATGTGTAACCTGGTGCATCTCTGTATGGCCACTGGGACAGCCAACATACCAAATTAGGTGCAAGTTGTGCAAACACTTTTTAAATTAGATGGAAATAATCAAAATTACAATTCTGGCAAAATATCATGAAATATTCATAGAACTGTTACAAAATGTCATAGACACAAATTCAGCATTTTGCAGGAATTCCACTGGCAGAAGAAAAATCTCACCCATCTCTAATTCATGGAAATCTATTGAACAGTTGCAGAGTTATAAAAGTGCAAAAATTGGGGTTTAACATTAAATTGCCTCTTCTATCATAGCTATAGTGACATTACCACACCACTATGTACAAATATTATAGGAGCGCGGTAGCACCCCTATAGTTAGGGCTGAGTAGGATGTTCAGTGTTAAATCCCCAACTTTGCACATTAAAATGATTGGCTCTGTTTGATGAAATGAGCCTAAAGTTTGTATGTGTTCTCTAGGACTCAAGGTCTTGATATGTAGAAAATGTTGTTATGGCAGCATGTACAGTTTCTGAGGTCTTTATGTCTCATTTCTTGTAAATGTCTAACTTTTTTCCTATACTTACCATGGGAAACTTTTGTTCTCACCTAAAAGCAACATGAAATGGAAATTATATCCTAGACTTGCAGGGGACATGTGTCATGTCCCAAGGTAATGCCTTTGACAGGATTGGTGAAAAAGTATTAAAGGGTTCCCGAATTATAAGGCTTTAAAATTGTGTGTTTCTCAACCTGCTCATGCGTAGTATGGTTTTTCAGATAACATCCTGGGGTGAAATAAAAATTTGATGCCACAAATGCCTGTTTTTGCTTTCATGACACTTTATTGGCAGGGCAGCAAAGATTTTTTGTGCAAACAAATATCAGAAACTAGCTACATTCTGATGTTTGTTTTTTCATGTAGTGGCCAGAAATACCTTTTCTGGGCACTCAAAATTCTGGGTGCCCATCTAAGAGACAGGAGTGCTTGCCCCAGGTTTTATGTATCAGAACACTGGGAATTTCTTTACTTTTGCAAGTACAGCTGAACTCGCTCTGCCAGCTGCAGTGTTAGCTGTGAGCTGCTTACACTGTTTTATCTAGTGGCACCCACAAACTTCACATTACTGTATCTCTATCAATAAATGTCCCTGGTGTCAAGTGGTGCCCCCAACCAGATGATCATCCTCCTCCCAAATAATGTAATACATTCCCTGGTGTCAAGTGGCAACCCCACACACACCGATTACCCTTCTGGATTTCACTGGTGTCTAGTGGCACCCCACACACACACACACACACACACACACACACACACACACAGATCACCAACCACATTATAAAATTATTGATTCCTTGGTGTCTGGTGACACCCCCATCCACCGATCACTGTTTGAATTCCCTGGTGGCTAGTGGCACCCCCCCATCTGCTGATTGCTGTCCCATTCAAATTTGTATATTCACTTGTGTCTAGTGAAACCCCCACCCTCCCATTTCAGGCACAAATATGGTTTCCATGGTAACATCCTGCAGGTATTTGCAGATGGTGTATCCAAAAGTTAAATATGGGATGTGACTATACCAAGTGAAAGAATGCAGTGTAGAATGTGCTGCTCCCCCACCCTCTTGAAGGGTTGCAGTTTAGTGATGTTGCCCTCTTATAGTTTTAAATTAAAATGAAATAACCCGATAACATTTGCTGTTGGCTTTTTAGGGCTGTGAGCTCTGGCAACACATCAGGGGGACCATGGTTTGAGCTGTTTTCATTTGAAAGGTTGCACAGTCCTACATCTCCAAAAGCACAGAGGCTCTGGATGACAGTAGCTAGTGGTTAGAGAGCAGTGCATGGTGAACCAGAAATAGGATAGGAGTATACAGGTTTTACAGCTATATTTCTTTCCTAGGTACCCCACCCACTCCCATAAGGTCCAGTGCTGCTTGAAGGTATTCATACCAGCACTGCTCTGATTTTCTTACAATTAAAATCACACACAAGTATGCCAGTCCGGTGGTGCTGAGGGCTGAGACACTGAATGCTACACCTCGTGCCATGCCGGTGACCCAGTTTTGGGAATAAGCCTGGGCCACTGGGGGTCAGCATTATTGTTCTTATGTCCTCTTTGTGATGAGGTACCTTTGTAAAATGAGCCTCTGGCTCAAAGGTTTCAAAACTGATGTTTAACTAAATAAATAAATAAATAAAGCAGGAGAGAGGGACGACTGAGCATCTGAAGCACAGCTCTCCTCTCTTGGGGGGTTCTAAGGACTATGCCCAGCACATCAGTGGTCTCCGGAGGAGACCAGAGGTACTGACATGCTTATGGCTTCACTAGAGGGTTTCAGAGCCATGGCAGGAAGGCACCTGGCATCATTGCATGCTTGGGGCTCCACTTGGGGGTGGGGAACAAAAGGGCATAAACATATAAGGAAAAATCCTCCACCACCTGATAGATGATGGAGGGTCCAGGGGTGCAGCCTATGATGTCCAATGCCAGGCTCCTCCTCTCTCTTCCTCTATTTTCTGTCCTGATGGCCACCTGACTGGATTATAGATAGAGCACCAGGAGACTTAAATCTGGCAGCCCTGCCTCGGGAGGCTCAGAGCTGGGGGCAGGGTGGCCGTGGGAAATGGAGATACCCTGTCAAGGAGGAGTGAGAGGGAGCTTCAGGTGGGTGGGATCAAGGAGTCCTCTGAGTCACTACTCCCGAAGGAGTTCAGATTGGTGAGAGTGCATAAATAAAGTTAAAAAATAAATCACACACAAGTAGCTGCAATTGTTTTATTTAATATGCTGCTTCAAAAGACCTCTCTTTTAGCGTGCTGCCACCATTTGTGTTGTGCTGAGATTTTATCACAAGGGGCTCTTAGGAAAATTTGAAATTAGCCAAATCTTTGCATACACAATAGGATTTTGATGCACAGCTTGTTAAACTGTAGGAGCAATCTTTGCTGAGCTCTTGTACATTTTCCTTTTCCCTCTTGAGCTGATATGTGCAACTGATATATATCTTTGAATGTATCCCTGATTTGGGGCGTTTGTCCTTTTAACTGATTTGCTACTAGGCATGAGGCTGAGAAGTATGGTCACTGTTTCTTTTCCTCTTTTTCCTCTCTGCCCCATCTCATGCTTTAACATTAAGAAAGGGGGTCCAGTCTCCAGAAAAAAGACAAAAAATATTTCTCCCACCCACAAATGAAGAAAATAGTACCGCAATGATTTTTTTTCAAACCTGTAAAAAAAGAAAATGGTCCCTCGTGGATCAGCCTCCCCAACACCACAATACCCAGTATACTCCCGCACCCTAACTCACCTGAACAGGTCCCGATTCAATATCCAATCTCTGATCAAAGACACATTTTGCTGCTGGAACCAGTGACTGCAATATGAGAAACTAAGGTAAATGTGCTTCAATGTGTATCAATTGGGGTTTCAACTTTTATTCATAAGTCAGCCATGTTCTGACATTTTGACCTCAAATGTTCAACATTCGGGGACCCCACCTCATGAACAATTGACTGTCAATACACAACTCCTGCCCGAAAGATGATTTCACATTTGTTTGGTGAATTCATCTTTTGGGTAGGAATTGAACATTTTTCCTGCCCTTGTTCATGAGGTGGGGGGTCATAAGAAGGCTACGTTGAAAATTTGTGGTCAAATTATATAAAAATGACAATGTTATGACAACTGCAATTCCGCTATGCATGCTCGTAAGTTTGGAAACATTTTTATATTTTAACCTTAGATTTTCAACATAGCCTTCATATTACCCCTCCTCACGTATATCACAGCTGTCATTTTTTTTTTCAAATCTTGGCCAAAATATATTTTTGCTCCTGTGGTGTGGAAAGGAATTGCAGTTGCACAGAATTACATTTTGGTAGGAATTCAAAAATGTCCTGTGCCAGGTACAAGAGGTGGGAAAATATGATATCTATTCTGGTAATTTGATCAGTGTTGTCCCATAACTGGACTCACAGGGCCTGTAGAGCCCTGTGCTTCCTCACCAACATACATATACTCATTTGTGGAGGGATTCCACAGGCAAATAAAGATATCATTACACTATCTCAAAAAGTAGGGGAATAAATTGCAAAAAACTGAATTAATGCTCTAGTTAGGGTTACAGCCTTAAAAGTAGAGAAATATGGCATTAGGGTTTCCAAACCTAACACCCCACCCCCACACTACAGGCACAAACAGGCAATGGGGCATGCCATGGGGCATCAGCATTAACACTCACCCTATTCTCCTATACTGTACCCATCTTAGCTTATTTACTTATGGAATGGGATGAGTGTTAGGGCTGATGATCCCAAGGCATACCTCCGATACCTGTTGGTGTGTGCAGTGTGGTGGTGGGGTGTTAGGACTAAACCCTAACACCACATTTCCCTTCTTTTGTGGCTGTAACTGAAACTAGAGTATTAATGAAGTTTTAGAGAGAGATACATACGTATATAGTACATATATATATATATATATATATATATTCTTTGTAAAAAAAACGTTATTGGTGCAACATTTTTGGTTCAGCCTAAAGCAACAAAAGTAGGGAAATGTGGTTTTAGGATTAAAAACCCTAAAATCCCTCCCTCACCAGTGATGCAAATCAAGTGTGAACTCTTCCTTGACATTGTTTACCCTAAAGCTCATCCTATTCTATACACTCCTGAAATATACACACCTGTGTCTATCACATCTGAGCTTTCTTGCTACTGAAATGGTGTGCACATCAGTGTTGACAACACCAAGTAAGACTCCACACCTGATGTACCTCAGGGGTGGGGGTGGGTTTTAGGTTTGGAAAACCTAACACCACATTTACCTACTTTTGTCACTTTAGTCTGAACCCAAACTGTTGCATTAACAACTTTTTTTTGCAAACAATTTCCTTAATTTTTGAGACAGTACAATGGTATCCACAGTGCTGTAAGTGCTGAATTCAGAGACCGCTGGGCCTGACACTTCCATGGCAGCATTGATATCTTAGGCACCTGCGTGAAGACATCCATTGGGCCCCATGCTTCTGTGGCACCATAGATGCATTGTATGGGAATGAAAGATACAATGCTATTCTATAGTAATTTTCATTTTTGTTGGTCTTTATTCTGGCAATAAATATTCTTGGTGTATTATAGGTTACTGTTGTAGTACTCATGTAGACTTATGTACGTTTGCTCCAGTGCAGGTCTGGAAGCCACTGGTCTTCATGATTATGGTCACTACATTGCACTATTCCCAATTTCACACTGCCAAGGTGGTGCTGCAATAGTGATAGCCTGTCACCTGGTGATCTCTCCCATTCAGCTTACTCACCACATCTTAGCATGTTGCTGTCACTGTTTGGGGCCACTCTCTCCGCTCTTTCCCTGACACTGGTGCCACTCATCACCTCTTTTGATCCTGTGCTCTCTTTCGGGAAGGGCTACTGTTTCTCCTTCTCGGTGTCTATCCCTGCAGCCTGAGTTTCTCTCTCCCCACCACCCAGGGTTAAGCTACAGCTCTGCAGGCAATGTTGTCTCACTTTATAGCAATTTCACTTCTTGTATAGTGCTGTTGGGTGGGGGGCACAATGAAACAGCATAAACACTAGGAGATCCACAAGGCAGGCCAGTGGGTACCATCACAAAGAGCAGTGCTCAGGCTGGGCATTGTGGCTCACATGAACCACTGGAAAGAGAGGAGCTCAGGGAAAATAACATGCACTGTCATTCACAAAGAGACACAGACATGTTCAACTCAGATGTCTGCTGGGGGGATGATAAATAATATTTATTTGTTTATTGCTAGGGCTGTTAACTGCTTATGGCACAGAGAGTGGGGGATAGAGTGTATGACTGGGTACCCAGAGATCTGCAGGGTGGTTGGGAAGACAAACAATAAGATCAGTAAGGGCATGAATGAATGGTGACAGGTATTTGTCTGTAGTAAAACATGGTTGGCTGAGACTCAGCCAATCAGGTCTTACTATAGGCAAATACATCATCATTCATTCATGCCCTTACTGTTATTGAACACTGAACAGTTCAGAGGTGCTCTGCACTAAAGGATTGACTGCCACTAATTGGCTTTAAGCAAATCACTTGGACAACGAGCTTCACCTATAGGGTCCCACAATGGCTCAATGAAATCCCACTGCCTACAATGGCCTCCAAACCCCTGTCACAATTCAATACTGGTCTAAGACTACACCTTAAATCAATCACAGAGTGTGACTGCCTCTGAAGGTTAGCCAGCCCACCCAGTCTTCAGAGTTGCTCTTATGACAGCCCTGCTGCATCCCCTTCCCCATTCAGCCTGTGCCCACCCCCACAGCAGACACTCTTCCCCTCCACCTCCACCAACTTCACCTTGCCTGGCATGGCCATTTAGTCAAGCATTTCCCCCCCATCCTGGTGTCACCTTTCTACTCTCACCCTTCCCCCATGACACCCATTAACCACATGTTCACCCTCCTATACCACCAAAGCCCCAACTAGAGGCAGTTTCCTCTCCAAAACCTATCCTCTACTCGATAGGGGTCTCCCCCTCATACTCCCTCCACTATCCTAGATTTCCTCACTGATGCTGTACTTTACTTCTTGCTACTAGTGATATTACTATAGTATTGTAACCAAATGTAAGACGTATAACTGTGTCATGTAATGTGTCAATTGTATGTGAATCTGAAGTGTAACCTTTGTAAAAAAAGCTTGTGCTCAAAGGTCTTTTCCAAATACTAAATAAATAAAGTAAAATAAAAAATATTTTTGTGTTGCTGCCAGTGGGGGGGAATATGTTAAGCATCATCATTGGGGTCTCTTGTTCAGTGGGGGGAGGTGGGTGGAGTGTCCTTTGGTATGAGGGGGTGGGGGAAGGGTACAATACTCCATAGACATCAGGGCAGCATTATGTAAAAGAAGGGAATGAAGCACTCCTAAAAGCTCTTCACAGCCATATCAGCTCTGACCAGAATTTGTTCTTATTGCCATCATTGGCTTTTTACTGTTTAAAACAGCAGTACTAATAAATACAAAATCTTCTTTTTAGATTAGTTATGTCAAACAACCCCCATGACTAACAATGCTTGAATCCTTTGCCTTTATTAATTTTTTCTTTATACTCATTTTTTTTTCTGACAGTTTATATAGACACTTGCAAGGAGCACCATATTAGATTCTGGGTGAAATGGGGTGCTGCCATTCATTCATTTTTGTTTGGTATGATGTAACTGGAATACACAATCCCTTCCTTTGCCTATTGAGTGTTTATAAGACAAGTAATGCAAATGAAGGGTCAAAAACAGAAAATCATATGGGGCTGCCATATTTCTTGTGGATCCTCGCAACACTATAAATGTATTAAAAATCAAGGGAACCAATTTCACAAAACAGAAGTAAACAGCAAAAGTTAAATCTGAAATTTTGAACTACCAGGCAGAGCAAAACCTTGGAAGTGATGAACAATTCCTGGATAATTAGTACTGCTGCTTTAAACTTACAAGCATTTGAAGTACATGAAAATAATGTCTTTAAAATACAAAACACTTGAACCTAGCTAAATGGAACCCATTTATCTGGATTCTGTTTTTTTTTTTTTAAAGCTGACAGAATATTTTTTTAAAGTTGGCAGAAAAATATATTTTCCGGGCACCCAAAATCCAGGGTTCCCAGTTTAGTGAGAGGAGTCATTCACCCATGTTCTCTATATGAGAGCAAAGGGACTTTCTTGACTTCAGCTGCTATAGCTGAAACTCATCTTCTGAGCTGCAGTGAAAGAAGTGAGCCACCATTTCCCTGGTATCTATCGGCACCCCCCATTCCCATCCCTTTATGTATGTATTGTGTTGCCCTGGTGACTAGTGGTGCCCTCCCCCTTCCAATCACTGTCCCCACACTTTCATAATGTTTCCCTGGTATCTAGTGGTCCCCCCACCCTCTTATGGCTGTGCACTTATTTTTTTTTATCTTTTCCTGGTGTCTAGTGGCACCCCAACCCTCTGATCACCATCCCCACAATGTTTTGTTGTTCCCAGGTGTCTAGCGGTATCCCACACCCTACAATCACAATACCGATAATGTTTTTGTAAATAAACTGAGGTGTGTACCATATATGAGAATAGGGTGAGTGTTAGGGTTAACAACCCCAAGGGCTGTCACTGCTTCTGTTCCAAAAATGTCCATATCCTGATCTGATTAGAACTCTTACTGCTACTGCACCAATTATGGCCAGTGCTGAATAATTGCTATAGCTCAGCATGCTCCCACAGCAGCTGTCACTGGATTTGCAGTACTGCCTACGAACAGCCTTCCCATATTTGCCCATTATACAATGGCAGGAAAAAATCCTGGACTCTGATTGGTCAGTCTTGGACTGGACCCATGATGTTATCCCAGCACAACATCACGGGTCTAGTCTCAGCCTCACTGTGAACCTGCAGATGAACATGAGCATGCTGAGCATTTGCTTGATTGTTTCATCTGCTCTTAAAAAACAAAAATATTTTTCCACACAAAAACATCTTTAAAATTATTTTTTTTATTCTGTATAACAATGAGTCATTGTATAATAGGAATAATGCACTCCAGGGTGTGTGTCGTGCTGGGATAACGGCACTTCTGGGGAGATTAGTCGCACTCGGCCTGAGGCCTCATGCCTAATCACCCCAGGCGTGACGTTATCCCAGCACAACACACACCCTGTCATGCATAATTCCTTTATTAACACATATTGCAAAGCCCAGACCAACAATCCACAGTACAGCTAGACCATATATAAAACCCACAGCAGCCTTCAGTCTGCTTTCACTTGCTTCTTCCCAATGCACCAACTCAGTGTTTTTTCATAACGAGTGATGTGGGGCAACACTGCTATACATCATTGGATATCAACCCACAGCTGCAAAAAGCTCAGCAAGTCTATTTGTTTTCAGCATTAAAATTGCAGGCCTTTGAACTGCATCTGCTTTAGTGTTGTGCAAAACTGACAAATTTCACCCAATAAAATATTTCACGGAATACATGCATTTCACAAAATATTTTGCAGGGTGAAATGCAAAATTTCACCAGAAAATCTAACAAAATTTCACCCTCGAACCAGCAAAATTCACCATTCATGGGTGAAATTCTAAAATTTCTCCACTAACATTCACTGAGTCCCTGGTGTCCAGTGTGGTCCCCCATCCCCCCTCCAGCCTCTCACTGGCTAACATTTAAAATATATATATATATATCCTATCCCTGATGTCTAGTGGTTGCCCCCCTGGCTGATCTCTGGCCAAAATTGAATAAAGCCCCCACTCCCCTTGAGTTAGCCTCATGTCCCTCCCGAGTCCCAAGTCCTCCTTACTCTCCTTTAGTAAGAAAAAAATAACTAAAATGTAGAACTCCCTGGTGTCTAGTGGACACCCCACCCTGTCAGCAGATAGCACCCACCCAGCTCCCACCCAGTACCCCGGTCAGGCCACCGGTACAGCCCTCCACTCACCTCCATGGACAGCAGCACAACTGAGTGCTACAATGAATGAGCACATGCTTGTACAAGCACGCTTATTCATTGAAGCACTCTGTCATACTGTCAGCCATGAAGGTGAGTGAGATCTGTGCCAGGGGGCCCAAAAGGTATGGAGGGGCAGGTGGGCATATCTGCTGACAGAGTGAGTCCACTAGACGCCAGGGAGTTATACATTTTAATGGGGTCCACTAGACACCAGGGAGTTGTACATTTTAATTATTTTTTTTTTACTAAAGGAGAGTCAGGAAGACTCGGGAGGGACATGAGGGTAACTCGGGGAGGAGCACTTTATTTAAGTTTGGCCAGAGATCAGCCAGGGTTGGGGGGGCAGCCACTAGACACCAGGGAGTGGGACTGTCAGCCTCAGGAGAACATGCCCATTTGCTGGTAAAATTACAGGTGAAATTTCACCATTTCACCTCAATTACACAAAAAATTTGCTCGGTGAAATTGCCAATTTCACAGCAATTTCACCAGCAAATTTTTATTTTGCAATGTCTCTAATCTGCTTCTTTTTAACAGCATTTCATGACTTTGCTTTTAACTTGCTGACCACCTTTTGCATCTTATTACTTTCTATTGCTTTGGCAATTCCCAGCCTGACTCTTTACATGCACTTATTAAGTGAGTTTTTTGCATGATCTCTCCAGGCCACAATCTGGAATGCAGAGTGAGAACCACTTTTTCTGATTCAAGAACTAGAATTAGTAGTTCGATCCACTTTTGCTGGTTTGCAAACCAGAATATTTTTAGTTCAAACCAAAAAATGTGGTTCAAACCAGATATTGCTCGGGAGAGATTGTGAATGTGTGAAACATAACATTTTGGCAAATTTCCCCATAAAAGACTATGAAATCTTGCTTAGGGAAAACATTGTACATTAGGAATATTTTAGTTTTGCTAAAACTATCCCTATACAAGTGTTCTGCAATTTCAGTAGCAAAAGAAATAAAGAAGCAAGATGGCCACTACCACAAACCAAAAAAAAGTGGTTCATAATACATCAAATTTGTGAACCAAAAAAACAGAAATGTCTGGTTCATATGGGGTATCCATACTTAAATATTTATTACTCAGGAACCGTTTAATATTTTTTTCATCAAACCTTCGAAGGCAATACCACAGCACAGACCACATGTACCCTGAAAGTTTTGTGCAGACATTCTGTACTGTATAGCCTGTACATGAGAAAAAAAAAAAAAAAAACCCCCAAACAAAATAAAACATTTGAAGTATAGGGAAAAATGTGGCCCTTTTACAGAATAAGGGGACTCCGGATCTCAGAAACCACACAAGGTTCCATCATGAAACTACATTTTCACAACACAGCGCATCAATTGAAAATGCAATTTTGTTGGTTATTCCAAACAAAAACCTACCAAAGTTATTAAATTGCAAAGTTAGGGGTTTTGCATTCAGTGCCCTATTCAACCCTAACTAATGGGGTGATAATGAGAGCTAAGCATTAATTTGGTGTAAGGTACACACCAAAGGTGCATACTCCACTGGTGTAGCTCTGCAGCCCCTGACAGACATAGGGTGTGCGGTTTTCATTACCATATGCACCCATGAAGCACCTGTCCCTGGACCCACCCTTCTAGTGTGCAGACTGCGTAGACCAGTTAAAGGTGAAGTAGTGGACCCAGGCGGGCATCCAATTGGATGCCCATCATGGGTCCCACAGAAGATCACCTGCATGGTGAGGTGTGGGTCTGGATGTGTAAATAGCCAACACAGGCACCCAGACCTTCACTGCCATGTACCTGTGTCCAACGTTCCCCTATCTGATAGTAGCCCCATGGCTATGCCCACCGAGTGCACAGATGCCCCCCCAGCAGCACCACCACCCCATGGCTGGATGAAACACCCCCTACACATGGCTGCCTGTCCCTGTACCATCCAGTGAATCCCCCTCCAAACACATGTCAGCACCATGCCCGGCAGTGGGCAGCATAGCCCCTTGCCATCACATGACATCCCCATCCCCAAGACAGTAATGCATCCCCCCGCCACCACATGGCAGCCCTGCCTCTGTATTATCTCGTGCATCCAACCCAAAAACATGCCATCCACAACCCCATGAATGTCACACATATCCCCTCAACAACATGTCAACCCCGACCCCAGTGCAGTGCCAGTCATCCCCTCAAACACTGGTTTGCTCTGGACAACAATACCCCAACCCCCAAACCCATAATCCCAGCATAAAGATGGATGGCCAGTTGCCCCCCAACTCCTTGTGGCACCGACAATCTCACCTCCTGGTCCCCATACCTTCCAGTCAGTGCCATGACCCAGGACAATCAGCAGCACAGCCCTTCACACACCTCCTCATCCGCTGGTCATTCAACTGATGCTGGGAGTGTGCCTCTGTATATAGGTATTGCACTCCCTGCATCACTTTGATGGCCAGCAGCCGAGGAGGTGCATGGATGGCTGTGCCCCTGGCCATTCATGCTGCAGCACCACTTGGAAGGTATGAGGACCAGGGAGGTGGGGGGGGCCACTGGCCACCAATGTTTCTACTGCAGTTATGGGTTCAGGGTACTGTTGCCTGGGGCAACACTGTATGTGTGGGGATGGATTACTGGTACTACACTGGGGTCAGGGACGACATGTTTTGAGGGATATGTGTGGAACTCATGGGGTCAGAGATGTCATGTGTTTGGGGGTTGCATTACCATCTCACAGACAGGGTTGTCATGTAGTAGCAGAGGGGCTCTGCTGCACATTACTGGGTATGGGGCTGCCATGTAGTGGGTGGGAGGGGGGTATGCTAGGCACTAATGTGGTCAGGGCAGTCCTGTGTTTGGGGGGGTTCAACAGAACATATAAGGATGGAGATGCCACATGTTGGGGATTTTGTTTGGTGTTAACGGGCAGACAGGCACATAGAAGAGGTGCAGTTTCATGACAAGGGACATATATTATGGTCATGTACAGGCATTCACCTGATCTGCTGCCCCATCCCTCCCCATCAGTCTCGGGGGCAGGGACAGCATGGAGGGTAATCTCCCGGTCCTGCTATGACTGGCGGGTGCAATCTGTGAGGGTGAGCAGTGGGTTATAGCAGGGCCCCAGCTGCCATAACCTGCACCCCATGTACTTGGCACTAAACAGCTTAGTGAATGGTGCCTCATGCAGGCACGCCTCTCCACCCACACCCGGCACATTGCTGAATGTGTGACAGTAGATCGGGCACATAACTGCCTTGTGCACAGATTGAGAATGCTGCCCAGGGTCCGTGTTACCCCCTCTATGTGGCATTCCAACTTAGGGTTGCTTATGCACCTCAGATACGGGGTGCATAGGAAAACATTTTTTGTGCATAGAGACCAATATTAGTAATAGATAATCCACTATTCACATGCTTTGGTGTACATTGTGATACATAAGGCCACAGCCCAAATTCATTCACCCACTCAAGGTGTGCGTATATGAGAACATGACTGCATGCCCTGTAGTGGATTATCTATCTCATAAAATGTATATACATTTTTTTTTCTGTTTTTGTTTTTGGAGGGGGGGGACAAGAAGTAGTCCTTGTCTGGCTGAAAGTACAGTTTTATTTAGGTGATCTGGTTGATCCTGCCATGATTTTGATAAGTTAAAAGAAATAAAAAAGACATACTGCATCTGGTTGATCATGCTGATCCTGCCATTTCTTCACTTTCAGCTGTAATTATTTCCACTTTCATCTTGCACTATACAGGAACTGAGAGTGACATTCATTCTGGTAAAAATAAATGCTGGCAATGCTTTATAATGAGCAAGGTTTTGTCTAAAAGGATGTAAACTGTGTAGTGTTAAAGGGACTTCAGTTACTTTTGAATAAAAACAAGAATTTGTAAATGCCGAATGTTGTCGCTCTGCCATTGGCAGTGGGAGTGGCGGAGCTAGAGATGCATAGTGCTGTGATTTTGTGAATGTGTCTCAAAAGGTGATTTTGCACAGCGAGCACACCATTGTGAACCACAGCTGCAGAAACATGTTTTAGGCAGGATGTGAAAAATGGCAACTGGACTGTTGATAAGGAGATGTGCACAAATGCCAGTGGTGAAAATGTGGCATGAAAATATTGCAGATTGACGAAGTTACAAGGGTGCGTGGAAGCTGCACAATGCACACTTGCAACACAGTCGTATGGAGTTTTGGCAATTTTCAACATAGGCATTTTAGGACCTCTGCTCATTGATAGTGTTACCGTCATTTCCTCAAACTGTCCTGAAAACTGATTTCACACAGTGGATGTGCAAGTCTGTGCCGGATGTGTGAGAACACATTTCAGGCAGCTGTAGTGTTCATAAGGAGGTATGGAAAAATGCCAGTGATGAACAGCTGGAGTGAAACTATTACAAATTCACAAAGTCATGAGCGTGCATGCAAACTGTGCAATGCACACTCAGAAAACACTAATTTTATTGACTTTTGTTCCCAAATTTTAAACATAGGCATTTTATGGCATCTGCTAATGAACAGTGTCACTGTCATTTTCATCATGTGTCTCAAACACGGACTTTCCACTATGACCACGTTATTCTGCGTCGCAACTGCAAAAATAGTTTTTGGTCAGGATGTGAAAAATGTCAGCTGTACTGTTCATTAGGAGGTGCGGAACAATAGCACTGCTGAAAATCTGGAGTGAAAATATTAGAGGTTTGTGAAGGTATGAGCGTGTGTGCAAGATGCGCAACGCACACTTGTAACACAGTCATTTTATGGAGTATTGTCACCAAATTTTCAACACAGGCATTTTAAGACCTCTGCTCATGAACAGTGCCACTGTCATTTTCCTAATGTGTCTCGAATACTGATTTCACACAGCGAACGCGCTGTTCTGCACCAAAAGTGTGAAAACACATTTTGGCAAGATATGAAAAATGACAGCTGCACAGTTCACAAGAAGATGTAGTAAAATGCCAGTGTTGAGAATCTGGCATGAAAATATTGCGAATGCGCTAACTTATGAGCATGCGTTGTGCAGTTGCTACGCAAGCTCGTAAAACAGTCATTTAATAGAGTATTGTCCACAAATATTCAACATAAGCATTTTAGGACCTCTGCTCATGAGCAGTATCACTGTCATTTTTTGTAATGTGTTCCAAACACAGATTTCGCAAAGCGACCATGCTATTCTACGCTGGAAGTGCGAAAACACATTTAGGCCAGAATGTGAAAAATGACAGCTGTACGGTTCACAAGAAGGTTTGGTAAAATGCCAGTGTTGAGAATCTGGCATGAAAATATTGCAAATTCGCTAACTTATGAGCGTGCATTGCGCAGTTGCTATGCACACTCATAAAACAGTCATGTTTTGGATTTTTCCCACCAAATTTGCAACATAGGGTTTTTGAGAGCCCCACTCATGAACAGTGGCACTGTCATTCCGTTATGGGACCGAATAACACCATGACAGTGCAAGAATTCATGAGAAGGGGTCCCAAAACCCCCATGTTAAAAATCTGGTGCCAAAATTCACAAAAATACCTGAGATATGCAGCAAAGTTTAAAAAAAAACCTATTTATTCCATTATACAGCTTACCGGCATCTCCTCAGTTTGTGGTCGGCTTTGAAGAGTGCAGTCGTGTTCCTGGTCCACCAAAGATCATCACACCAGACTCCAGAGTTAAGTATGGGCGAGGGGGTGTGGGGAGACAGGGTGCACAGTGGGTGAGCGGGTGGGGGGGGCGAGGCACGAGGAGACTTCCCTAAGGAACCGTTTACTTTACAGGTTAAAAAGAAAAACAAAACATCGGGTGACAGTTTTTTTTTTTTTCAGGGAATTTGGCATGCTGGGGTGGGCTCTCAGCATGCCACCTAACTTTTTGGAGAGGAGGTGTCTGTAACCAACAGTGGATTGGGCAGCCTGGTCAGCAAACAACACTGGGGGGGAATTTATACCGACTGGGATTGGGCACCCCCATTGGCATACAAAGCAGGGTGGGGGGCGCAGAGCTGAGGGGGATTGGGCACCCCCTTGGCATTAAACAATTGGGGGGTTATTTCTGCTGATGGGGAGTGGGCTCCCCCATCGGCAAACAAGGAAAGGGGCGGGTAAGAGCCAAGAGGGACTGAGCACCCTCTTGGCATATCAAAAATGGGGATGCTTTATGCCAATGGGAGTGGTCTCCCCGTCAGCACATTCACAGGGGCAGGGCAGCTGACAGGGAGAGTTGGGCACCCAAAGTCAGCAGTTCTGCGGCCGATGTGCTGCCATGTACATAATGGCGGCCCGGCATAACGAAGAAAAGGACCACTTATCTGACAAGCTTTGCTCGGGATTGCAGCAGACCTTTCTTAGATGTGCTCACCACATTATGTATGTACATGGAGTGGCGCTGGCATGCAGGCTGATTGGGGAATGCGGAACGCACCTACTGGTGCCTGCCCTGCATTCGCCCAACAGCGACCGCGCCTCCAAAGCTACACTGTCCCAAGATGTTGGCTGCAAAAGCGTGCCAACATAAAAAGCCACTTAGTGTAGAGAAGAAGAGCAACAGAGTCGGTGGCTACAGAAGTGTTGATGCAAACCTGAATGACTGTTTCTTTAGAAACAGATGCTGATACTTGCATCTGCTCTTCTAAAGCTGCAACTCACTCACTCTCCTTGCTCTACACTTGGTGGCTTTTTTTAGACAAAAGTAACTGAAGTCACTTTAAAATGACACAGCTTACATCCCTTTGATACAAAACCTTGCTCATTATATAGCTTTGCCAGCATTTTATTTACCAGAATAAATGCTGCTAGGTTGTGTTAGTGTGCAAGATGAAAGTGAAAGTCATTATAGCTGAAACAGTGTAAAAATGGCAACATCAGCCAGATTAGTTTTTTTGCTTGTTTGTTATCATTCTTAAAATATCAAAATCATAGCAGGATCGACCAGATAACTATTTGCAGTGTGATACGGCTTGTCCAGTTTGTATTCTTCAACACTTATGCCTGCAATAATGTAAGTGTTTGCAGTGACAATATACAGATAGACACGCAGATAGCTAGATAGATAGATAGATAGATAGATAGATAGATAGATAGATAGATAGATAGATAGATAGATAGAAAATTGGTGTAAAAATCAAAGATATTTAATTGGGTAAAACCAATCAGGTGACTGTGTATTGTTACAGCATAATGTATGGTCATATTGGTCCTAAAACTGACTTGATTTCTTTATAACCACTTCATACAATGAGCAAATCAGTCCCAAAACAACCAGAGGTGACCCTCCATCACAAATATGGCTGCTAGCTTTATTTACTAAAAATCTCCAACTAGGCCCTAAAAAATGATACTACCTTAAATCAAAAAAAGAGATTAATTAAATGTTGTTTCCCTAATCAGTACACTCTCCTTAGATACATAAACAAATCAGAAATATTTGGCTGGATTTTCAAAGGGTAGATGCAAGCTGTGACAATGGCAGCTTGAACCAATCGCCCCTGCATCAGGGACCCTCCATCCGATTCAGTATCAGAAAGGGTCCTTGATCTTGCATCCAGTGGCTTGGGGCATCAGTCAAACAGATGGTGCAACCACCAAGAATGCTACAAGCTGCGCAGCTGGCAAGCAGCAGCTTCACCCTCAGAAGGGAACATTGTGTCCGGATCCCCAACCGAGAATAACTCAGGCCACAGCTTTTTTACTTTGGATGCTAACTGGCATTTGTTTATTATATCATAGGTAAAGTTACTTTGTTACATCCCAAATCATCATATTCCCAGCAATTCATATTTACATTTTTACATAGCAGTCCTCCTGCCCTTCCTGAGACGTAACAGTCCCATCTTTTTCTTTGTGGATCTTTGTCCACTCTCTTCCTGTTCATCATTCTTCTCAGGACCCGGACACTGTGATTTGACCCTCCCCTTTCTACTCACCACCATCGGGTTCCACGTTACCTGGACCACTCCCCCCTGCCAGGTGTGGACACCGTGATCCACCACCTAGCTGTATGACCTTCCCACCACCCCCTTTTACTCCCATGCCTGGGTTCCTTTGTCCCCAGCCTGTGGTACCTACCCTTATCTCCCCTTTATCTACACCCCCTCATTTTCCTTCCTCCCCACCAACCCTTCTACTGCCCCACCACCAACTTGCAATGGAAGATGGGGATCCCCCCTTGTGGGCTAGCCCTTCAAACCCATCCTATTTATGTCCTCTATGATCACCCGGAAAGGCTTCAGGAACAAGTCCATGCCAAACTCAGTGAGATGGACGCAGTCCGATCTGTATTCTGCTTCCTGGTCGAAACAAATGCCCCTATGTTGCAGATGGATCCCCCCCACCATCTCGATCACTGTCCTGGCCACCTTCCTGTTCAGGTGTTTTCTCACCACCTCCACCACCTGGGGCCTCTTTTCCCCCTCCATACCCTCCAAGATGTAATTTCAGACCACCCAATTATCACCATGGGCCACCAGCTCTTTACTTTTTCGAGGTCCACTATAATGTCTTTTATCAATGATCCCCAGGGCATGGTTCCCAGGTTGTTGCCTCCTAGATGAATAATAATGCAATCTGAGCTGGGCCAATGCACCGGCAGTTCTTCCAACAAAAGCAGAAGCTGCAGCCACCTCATGCCCCTCAGGCCCCTCCATCTCACTTTGGTGTGCTCGATGCCCAGTCACAGCTGTGCCCCCATCCTTGCAGCACCTGCAAATCTCTCCACCCAGTAGATGAAAGAGTGCCCCATGATCCACACCTGCCTCTTGGACCCTGCTGTGGGGGAGAAAAAGGGGGATAACAGTTAGCATCCATCAATACCTCATGTGTCTCTTATAACAGTTCGATGTCCACCTCCCTACCCTCTTGATCTCCTCCTCCTCCTCCCCAGCTCCTGAGATGGCAGCTACTGAGGCCACCCCAATTTGGAAAGAATGGGAGGCGAACTCCTTGGGGTTCTCAACCCACAAATGCCAATGCCCTTTTCAGCACTGCCCCCACCTGGAAATCTGTCACTGGGGACCCATCACCATGCACAAACCATTGTCCCCCTTTTTGTCCCCTAATCCTTGCATTGGCCCACATGGCCTAGACTGCTCAGACTTCCATAGCCACCTCCCTATGTATCTCCACAATGGCACCTTTACTTTGGCTGATCGCTCTTCGACCTCTGCAGCAGAATTATTACCTTCTCTTCTCCCAATATCGCACACTTCTCCTGCAGCCCTGCATCAGTTACCCCCTTTCTGGGAGCTACTACTTCCCCAACTCCGAAAGCCCCCTTCATCATGATGGCAAATATGGCCCTAAAAAGGCATGCCTCATTTGCCAAGTAGCACACATGGCCCACTGCCCCAGTACCTTTTTGAGTAGGGGCCCCATCAAGGGCCTTCTCCCATCCTGCTGTCCCTCCGGCTCCTCTGCCACCCCGCCACCATCCATCTGATGGCCTGACCACCTGTCACATCTACCTACCCCTTGTCCATGCAAGTCCAGCTGATTCCCGCCAGCTGGACTCCCATGGTGGCATGTGCCTAGCCTTCCTCCCATTTTGCCACCATGTATTGCATTACCTCCTCTTCTTTGATTGGCCAGGTTGTCTCCCACCCCATTCCCTCCCTAAACATCTGAAAACTGCCGATGCCCTCTCATATGCCCTTAAGGTGCCGGCTGCCCATGACCCTTTGTACAGGGCCCTGGCCTTCTCCCTCCAATCTCCAACAGTTGATCCGGTACCCTGGTCTGGGTGAGCATGGCCTGTGGTGCCAGCTCTCAAAAAATGCTCCATCTGAAAGCGAGAAAGACAGTCAGCTACCTCGTTCCAAGCCCCATCGATGTGCCTTGCCCTGAAAGACAGGTTGAGCCATAGTCCCAACAAAATCATGCCCCTCAGCACCACCCCCTACCAATTCCGTCCTACCAGTCTGCCTATTAATGACTTCCACCATGCTTTTGTTATCACATCAGAACACTATGCAGTGCCCTGCCATCTGTGTACCCCATATCTCCAAAGCCACCCATATCGGAAAAATCTCAAGAAATGTGATGTCCTTCATCCATCCCCATTCATGCCATTGGGCCAGCCAAGCCTTGGAGATCCACTGTCCTTGAAAATAGGCCCCCATCCCCATGCCCCCCACTGCATCTGTGTACAGCTTGAGGTCTGTGTTGGAGGCCCACTCCTAGTGCCAGAATGTCATCCCGTTGTAGGATTCCAGGAATGTCTCCCATACCCATAGATCTTCCCTTACCCATTTGCTGATATCAACCCAGTGGTGTGGTAGTTTTGCCTTTCCCGTGACCTTCCCCAACCTTATTGTAAATACCTGGCCTGAGCTTATGGCCTTGCAGGCAAAATTAAGGTGCCCCAGCAATTGTTGCACTTGTACCAGCGGCAAGCTCCTCCTCCCCCCACACAGGCTAGTAGCCCTTTTAGCTGTGTGACTTTATCCCCTGGGAGGCAAAAACACTCTCCCTTCATGTCAACTTCTATCCCCGGGAACTCTAGCATGCATGCCGGGCCCTCGGTTTTCCTGACTGCCAATGGGATCCCTGTAGACCTGCACATATCCTGGAAATCTGCTAACATTCTTCCTGCCTCTGCCTGACTGGATGATATTAGTAAAAATTTGTCCAAGTAATGGACCACCCTCCTGTGTCCATACTGCCACCCGAACACCCACTGCACCCAAGAACTGAAGGCCTCGAATGTTGCACATGCCACGGAACATCCCATGGGCATGGCCTTGTCGAAGTACAAACCACCCTCGAACTGAAAACCGAGAAGGTCCCAGTCTGCCAGCTGTACTGGTAGCAGCTGGAATGCAGACTCAATGTCTGTCTTGGCCAACCATGCCCCTTCCACCGACCAGATCAGTTCTATTGCTTGATCCAATGATGCATAAGAGACCATGCCGAGGGCTTCCAGAATCCCCCCGTTCACTGACCCTTCCTTTGGGTAGAACAGGTGGTGTATGAGTCTGAAGTCCCCTACCTGCTTTTTGGGTTCCAATCTCCAGGGCGACACCCGGAAGCTCATACAAGGTGGGTCGACCAGCAGACCCTCTACCCGCCCCACCCTGTCTTCCTTCCCTATCTTTTCCCCGACAATGGCCTCTTTACCTTTTATACACCCCAAATTCTTAGCCCGAAACCCCACCTGCACCCCTTGAAGCCAAGTGCAAAACCACCCTGAAAACCTCTTCTTAACAACTCTCCCCCTTTTCTATCCGGGTGGTCCCTGGTCAATTGCTCAACCACCGCATGGGTGTGTGGGCTAGACCATATCCCCACCTCCTTTCCCGCTGTTCTGGATTAATTCCATCCATAATGGGTGTATACCCTCCTCTCCATGGACCCCCCCCGGCCCCTGCTAGTTCCCCCCAATACCACGAAAGGGCAGCTCCTGAACCTGTACACCACCAGGCCCCCCTTTTTCACCACCTACCTTGCAATTTGTGGCTGGGTGCAACCCTCCGCACCACAAGCAGATGGGCTTGAACTTGCAGCTGGACCAGCTATACAAGGCCCGGTTGTAAGCCCAGCAGGCCTTGGTACCCTGAGCTTGTGCCCCTTTTCTTACCTGTTCAGTTCCTTGCCCTGCTGCCGCTCCTGACAAAGTCCAAACCCAGAGCTCGGTGTGGATGCAGTCCCACCTCAGATCCCCTTTTACCACCATGCATCTCTGAAATGCCTCATTGTACTTAAGCCATCCAAAACCTAGTTTAGCCTGGTTTGCATCCCTGATGATTGCCACTAAGGTGAGCAGCGGGATTGGTAGATGCGGTTGCTTCTCGAGCACCAGGGTGCTACAGATCAAGAACCCTGCCTGCCATGTATCGATGCTTTTCCCTTTAAACCTATCCTCTTCCACTTTGTGCCCCACCACCGCCAATGCCACTGCCACATCTGACTTACCCACCGACTCCCTCTGCTCATATCTGGTAGCTGTCTCTTCATTGACCAGTCTGAAAATATCAACATATTCCCTTTTCAGATTTTTTCTTTTATTGACGCTGGCACGTGGTCACCCAGGGTGAAGCCTGGTGGGCCATCGTACAACTTTCGTGCCCCCTTTGGTATGCCTGCTACCCCTTTCTCCCCACTTTTTCCCTCCTTGATGGCCCGCAATGCTGCCTCAACTTTTGACACCCCCTCATCCCCCATATCACTTAACAAACCTTCCATATACTCCTGCAAGTTTGCTTCATTGTTCATGTCCACCTCATCCTTACCCCCATCTATTGGCGGCCCAATCGGAACCTCATCCAGTTCTGTTCTTGTCCTTAGCGCTGCTGGGGCACTGGGTCCTGCCCTCCTTGGTCACTTGTTGCCTCTCCCAGTGCCGCCTCCACTTGTCTCACTCTTTACGCTTCTTCTGCACCTCCTCCTCAGCTTCCGTTTTCTTCGCTGCCTCCATCAGTTCAGTCATCCACGCCACGAGTTTTGCAGCTTCCACTAGCATGGTAGCACTGGATGTTGGTGCTCTCTTTGGTACCATTTCTCCCTAGCAGCACAACAAAACTTATGTGAAACAAAGGTCCCACCCATGTCGATTCAGCCTCCCACCCCCCACCCTTTCTAGCTTTTCTTCTGCTCCAGCTATTGGGTACCAGTCCAACTGTAGTCCGGCACTGGCTTGCACGCCCCACCCCAGTTCCATGGATGCATCTGTCAATGCCCCCTTTTTATTATTCTTATTTTAATTTTTTTTTTTCATAGCACTGGACCCAGATTGTCCCACCTCAAACCCAGACCACCCGCCTAAATGGGCCTTTCCAACACCACTGGACAATCATTGCCCCCTTGCCATCTGACCTCATAACCAACCAGGGCCTGCTCAGCTACTCGCTTGTCACTCGCATGCTTTGTTCTTGAAAAACCAACACACGCATTGTTTCTACCTCACAAGTCTACCCATGGGAATCAACTAACCATCAACTAACCATCCATTCAACCACCAGCACTGGCCTTTAAAGACCAAATGTGCGGCTCAGGCAAAGCTGTCCTATCTTGTAGCCAAATGTGCTGCATAGCCATAATTTTACTGTTTGCACCCCCCTAGCTACCACTTGGCCATCTGGCCTCCCATGGGCTCTGGCAGGCCCTCCTCACTCCAGGCCTAACTGCTGGCATCCTGTTCATTTGCAACATCGCTTCATGTTCAGGCCAATCCTGTTGCCAGCTACAGCCCCCCCCCACCCACACTATGCACTGTCACGGCTGCAATGACATCATCAGCGCCCCCCGCCCATCTCCATGGCCCACTACCATGAGGCAGACTAAGCCTTCCACGGGCCTCACTGGCCTCTTCTTACTTCAGGATGTGGTCCCCGATCATGCCAGACATTCCAGTGTACCTCCCCTCTTTCCAGAGGAGAAACCAAAATGGCATCCGACCATGCAGGATACTGTGATCCCCGATTGCCCCATGGTAGGCCTCCCTGGTATGCTCACCCCACTGCCCCTTCTTCTGATAAAATGGGGCATGCTCCCACCATTCATCACTGGGCTCCATCTGCAGCAAGCCACAACCGCCTGTCCCATTATAGTGCTAGCCCACCGTGTCTGACCTCCCGCAGTCTCGTCGCAGCTCTATCCACATGACAGCATCACACATCCAACAAAAAAGATCTCCATGAAACAACGTGGTTGAATTCCCTCTGATTCACTGCTAAATGCTACAGGCTGCAGCACAAACAAGTGCAGCTCTACCAACGCAGCTGTATCTGGCATCCCACAAAAAGATCTCTTCTACAAGCCAACGTGGTTGACTTCCATCCACTTTGCTGCTAAACGCTACAGGCTGCAGCACAAACAAGCCAATTTAACTATGATTGTGCCCCAACCCCTGCACAGGGCCGCTGGCCACCAACCACATTCGCTCCGCTGTTCCCGTCTCTCGCCTGTGCTCCTGCAGTTCTGCATAGTGAGAAGCCATGGCCCACCAGCTCCTTCCGAGCAGCTGAACCTATTGCAGCTGCAGGCAAATGTCATCCGACCTGTCAGGTCCCAAACACGCTTCCCAGCCTGCCGCCCCCAACCTAACCTGTTCAACACAGACCTAACAAGCATTTTAACATAGCTCTAAAATCAACTGTACAGTTCTGTGCCTTACCTAATGCCAAGCGATTGTGCTATAGTCTTGGAATTTTACAGCAAGAAAGAGGCTAACCCTATGGTTGCCTGATCTTTTATACCCCTAGTGGCCTTTGTCCTAGCCCCTTCCCATGTCCCTTCCCTCTGGCCAATAATCAGAGAGCCCCCTCTGGTCATCCGCTGCATGCCCTGATGTCACTGGCCCTTCTCCCCCCCCCAATTCCTCATCCTTCCTGTTACCCTGGATGGGTCCCAGGACAAATTGGCCTACCATTTATTGCCAAGCATCCTTGTAGTGGGTCATGCCCCTCCAAGCCTTGATCTGCCCAAACAGTGTCTTATTAATAATACATTTCAACCCTGGTGATCTAGTGCCCCCCTCCCCACCCCAAGCTGCTCATAAATTGTCTTATTAATAATACATTTCAACCTTGGTGATCTAGTGCCCCCCTCTCCACCCTGAACTGCCCAGTAAAATGTAAAAATGAAACACAGTACAATCCTGTGTATCCAGTGCCCACCCACTCTGCCCTGATCCAATAGTAACTTGTATTAATCCTGGGTTAAATGAGAGGAAGGGGGGTTTTGAACACATTTCCATTAAAATACTGTACCTGCATTGATTTTAAATGCAAATAAGGTAACATACATTTTTTTCGTATAAAATGTGTGCCACACATGGTTTTCTTTGCCTTTTACTCCTTTTAGCTACCTCCCAATTACCAGAGTAGAGACTATTTATTATCTTCACTGTTAAAATGGAAGCATATTTCAATGAAAGGTGTTATTTTTTATCTTTCTAAAATAATTTCTCCTTAGATTCATTCATTTTAAGTAAAATGTTTAAAATACATTTTATAAGTGCAAGGGTATGCTATTATGGAGAGACAATCACACTAGTGCATTTAATCCCACTTGTCTGTGCCTGATACCTAACAATGCACTTGAGGCATGTCATTGTAGCACCATTATGCACACTCTGTCATAAGGTCTATCAAGTCTGCTTGATTGTGCAGCTAGCATCATTTAAACTGCAGCTGCCCCTCCGTATATACCAAAATCTTAATATCCTTGATGCCATAAAGATACATATTTAAGAACGTACTGAAAATAAATCACTAATTTAATGATATTGTAAGCTTTTCAAACCACCTTTCTGTAACAAAATTCCTAAAACCCACTGCTCTTGTTCTGCAAGTTTAGATCCCAGCCAGACCACAAGAACTGAGATTCCAACTCATAACCACAGGTTAAGGAGCAACAATCTGTTACCTTCAGCTTTCTTTTAAATCAAAAAGAAACTCAATCCTCATTTCCTATGTAAATCCACTTCACAGTACAGAGCAATGTCAGATGTGTCAGTTGCAGTGCTCTGCTTTCAGTCCCACTGGGCTGGTAAAATCCTTTGCCTCCACCTTGACTGGATCCAGCACTTTGGCTCCAACATCACAGCAAGCCTTGTGTTTGTCTACAGCAATCAATATATCTGACGCTGCCAAGTCGACATGTGGCTGAAACCTTGGTCAACTATAACCACTGACTTGGACAAGGCCCTCAAGTGAATACAATTGAACCTTTCTTTTATTTAACTCTGGTCTACTGTAGTAAATAGGGTGCATGTGATTAACTTCCTACAAATGGAATTACTGTCACATATGATTCCATTTGTATTCCCCCCTGTAGATGTCTTCTGTCTCATTATCATTTTATTCCATTCCTGTTACAGATACAGATTAATCAGGACCAGTGTGGTTATACTGAAGTTTGCTGCAAGTTCTGTTTCTTGAAAGTTATCATACAGAATAACTGTTATTCAATTCTGTGTTTACTATACACTGAACAATAATAGTTAGTTCCAAATGCACAAGAAGTTGTAATAAGTATGTTTTATTTAGGAAAAACCCATTGAGCTATAGCTCATTTTCAGTTCTATCCAAAACATGCAGTTTAAAAACCCAATAGGTACAATATGGTAAAAATACATTAAAATGTAAAGAAATTAGTTAAATCAAAATAATACATGCAGACATGATGTGACCAATGAATATAAAGAAATCAGCATCAGGTACAGAAATAATGACAATATGAATTATGCATCAATACCCTATTTTTGACATTTAAATAAATGAAGTTGTTAAGGCAGGAGGAAACATATTCCATGTCCTGGGTCCAGAGCTGGAAAGGGCATTCAGCCCAGCACTGGATCTTATAAACCTTGTGAAAAAGTTAGTAATATTTGTAAAGCAAATGTGATGTTCAAGACTGTTGTGAAAAACTATATTTAAAATAGACAGTTTTTTTTTTGCAATAGCAGGTTTTCACATTAACACAAACATTTGAAGTGTATTTTGTTGTGCTAAAGATATCCCCCAAGGTTATCATCTAAAATCAGGAATGTTTATCTTTTTTTTAAGGGGGGATTAAAATAAAACATGCTAAATTAGTTGTACAAAACAACTTTTTTTTTCAAATATAAGCTTGATGCATTGTTAAGAATTAAGGGTTCAATTCACAAAGATCATCTGGATATATGACAAAGATAAGCATCCAGGTGTATCCAGATGAGGACCTCCTCAAAACCTGGATGTCCTCACAACTGTCAGTATCCGGGGCCTCTCACAATGTGCATGGAGTGCAGTGTGTAGCGGCCAGGGAAATGTCAGAAGTGGAGCAGGACCAGACAGTGGGCATCCAATCAGATGCGTAGGCTAGCAGTGAAGTAGATCTTCAGATCGGCACAAAGCAGGGTTCTATGGGATATGTTAGCCCTCAAAGAATTGCAATATCCCTAAACGTAGATTCATGAAAAACAAAAACTATTTCCAAATAATTATTTAGAGGGCACCCACCCTCCATTTCATGTGGGAGAGTTTGACAACCAGACCCAGGGCTCATCTGGAACCAGAAAGGTCCAAGACATGCCACAGTGAACTTCTGAGCTGGGCTTATAGTCACTGTCATAGAGTTCTATCCTGTGTAACACAGCACCCTCCACAACATGTCTGCACTACACAAAGTGGCACCAGAAGTACATCCATAACCACCATGCTCACCAGTCCCAGTTACTTGTGTGGACATGTAAGCAGAGTGGGATCAAGTCCAAAGGAGGTGCTTTCTGGTTTCTGCGGTGTGCCCTGCATGTGTAGAGGGGCCAGTCTTTGGGCCTGATAGACAGAATGCATGTTGAACCTCTGCACATTTTGAGGGGCTTGCAGAACCAAAGTCAGCATAAACAAAGTGGGGAATTATCATTGTGCTTGTAGACTGCAGTCTTACGTCCAAGATTAAATAATGACAATTCATGGAAAGAGGACCTGTTTGTGGACCAATTATTGTTACCAGATAATTACTTTGTGTAAAAAGCTTAAGTATTTATGGTATGTTACTAAACTTATGACACTATTTTCCAAGGTTGAAAATGAAAACAAAAAGTCAATTTAATTCTAAGGAGCATTTTGAACACACTAATATAAACTTTATTTGTTAGTGCTCAATACAAGGTTGTTTTGTAAGTAACACAATGGCACACATTTTCAGACATATGCAGAAGGTATTACAACCAAATGAGGACGCTGATGACAAAGCCAACCAATGGTTTCAGTGGTGTGTAGTAGACCTACGCTGCCCACAGAGTGCATCAGGCCCAACACATGTACACTGAACTAAGTGATGATCAGATCTAAGTCTGGTACAGACTTAATAGAGCAATACTAATGCATCTGTACAACCTGCTGCATGTTAATCCTGAGACTGCCACAGACAGAAGCTATGCCATGAGTATGGAGCTCAAGACTGCCATAGCCATGTGCATACTGGCTACAGGCATATTCCAGCTATCTGCTCATAACAGCATGGGGATCACGCAGTCAGCCATATCCCACTTGCTTAGGCAGTTTCTGTATGGCCTGCTGCTATGTGCAAGGGACTATTTTGCTTTCCCCAGCACTCAGGCTGATGAAATAATCACCATGCAGCAGTTCTATAATGTGTCATACATGCTGTCCATGCTAGGAACCAGGGATTGCAATTATAGTATGTGATCATCTGTGCACCACCAACTTGGAGGTGGCCTATTCCTTTGTAAACAGGAAGGGCTTTCACTTCCTAAACATACAGTGCTGTCTGGCCCCACTGAATACATAATCAATGTCCTGGTATAGTATTCAGAAGTGGCGCATGGTGCCTACATCTTGCATAAATCAATCTGGTGCTATATGTTTTAGGTTGGGGAGATCCCACTGTGCTCCTGCTTGTTAAGTACATTTCTCAGTAAGGCATGCACTCCTGACAATGGCAACTGTATGTGACTTAATACAAATTGGAATCCTATAACTTGACTTTATGGATGATGACACCTGTCCTGTGTCCAGCTGTATCTGTCATTGAGGAACAGTATGACAAGGCTCACAGAGCTGCATGCAATATTTTTGAAAGTGTGTTCAGCCTGCTCAAAATTTGGTTCAGATGCCTGACAGGTAGTGCCCTACAATACAGATCTAGTAATGTGTGCAAGATATTTCTTGCTTATTGCATCCTGCACAACATATAGTAGAACTGACCGATGCAATACATTTGCACTGTCTGGATGGACTGAATGAAGCAGATGCAGAGGCACCTATCTATGGGGTACATGATCAGGTCAACAGGTGGGAGTGTCAGCAGACCAGATGGCCAAGAAAGATCCAGGATAGGTTGATCAGTGAGGTTTATATTATAAAATAATGAACAACAGAAAATAAATGTAATGGCAAAGGTGTAATAACACAAGAACCTTGACAAATTGCAATAGAAGCCCCATATGGTGGTGGTGGTGGGGGCTATAACACATTGATACGCATGTAGCCATCTCATAGACAGTACAAAAGGGAACAAAAATTACTATTGGTGTATGATGTGGTCCCTAATGCTGTAGGGAGAGTGACTGACAAGGTGCGATGCAATGGTGGGGCCATGTGTTCAATGATCACCACTGACTCTAGAATGGGAATGTGACAAGCACACTGCACCAGCACAATGATCCCAAGAGGGGATCAACCTTGGGACCGCAGGTAGTGTGGACAGCACATCTTCCCCATAGGGTGCATGCTCATGGTAGCCCACCCCTGCACCTTGTGTGGGTTGTAATTGTGGGTGATACAGCATGGCTTGGTATACATTGTGTCTACAGTGTGTGTGATCCTGTGAAACTCAGAGACTGGCTCCCATTTTGTATTTCTTCCTGCAAGGGACTTGCAGTACCAGCCACCTGTTTCTGTGTCCTAGTCTGCATCAGTGCCATGCACATCTGGGCCACCTCCTTGAGGCCTATAATCTCATCATACATGCCCTGTGCTATGCCTGTATAGCCACGGTGATGGCATGGGTGCTGACTACATTCTGTGTAGTAGAACCACCTTCACAATCTTGCAGCAGGGCATGAATGTGATTCAGCTGTACAGTCACAGCCTCCTTTGCTGCCATTAACAACTGTAGCAGATGCCTCTCCTCATCACTTTTGCCACACTCTGCCACAGTGGGTAGTAACTGGGCATATTGAAGTCTCTGTACTGCATCATTCTGTTGTGCAACATGAACTTCATGTTGATGTCAGAGTGAAGGGAGTATGCAGTGGTATGCCAATGGAAGGGCGAAACCCCATCGGCTAAATCCCCCACAGCGACAGTTTCAACAAGATTCAAAACTGTCACTTTTGGGGACCTGCTGGCAACATTTTGCCCTTTCACTGACTTTCACCCCACCCCTTCTTGTTAACTCTGATGAGTTAACAATCCGAAAGAAGGGAGGCATGGGGGACACATCCCCCTGCATGGGTGATTCAGGGGGCGCAGCCCCCTGATAGGAAAAAGACCAATGTCTGACAGGTGAAATTTCACCTGTCAACATCGAGGATGTCTCTGTGCTGCACGTTGAAAACAATGTTGTTGTGTTGGCATAGGTACCATATGCAGGGTGCTACCTGACCTTCTGACATGCAGGAATGTGTGCCTATGCAGAAGTGGTCAAGGTAAGAGGTATATTTTAGGGGGTACAGAGTGCTGTGCTGTGGTTACCTGGTATGCATGAGATGGTACAGGGTATGTGTCCTAGATCAGCGTCATCACAGTCTTAGTCCCTCCAACATCTAACACTCTTGCATGTCTATGTTACCTGAGTCAGTGAACAGAAGAATGGTCTCTAGGCATGGTTCCTGTGATTTTTCTTGTGGACACAATTATGTCTGCCCTCCATGCCTTACCGGATGTCTCAGGAGTGTCATAATCACTAAAGGAGTCATCACCTGTGCAGGAATGGATACATAGGCTTGCTAAATAGAACACAGTTGTGGTTGTGTAACAGTCTGTAGCCAGTAAAGTACAGCATCAATATGCACAATGCTGACAGCCAGTACTGTGCAGCATGCAGCTAACATCATGCATACCCACAATCCTCAGCTGAAATCAAACAAAAATAGGTATAAAATGTAGAATAAAGGATGGGGAAGTGCGTGATATAAGAATTTAATGCACACCCAAGGTGTGGGATGCTACCTAAACCCTGAGGGTGAAGCGGGGAGGGGTGTTAAAGCATCCCAGTGAGTGTACGTATTAAATTCTCATATACACACTTCCTCATCTTTTATTTTTATATAATTGCTGGTGAGCAATTTTTTCCAGCCTGACTCATGTATCTCACACACACACGCACGCACGCACGCACGCACGCACGCACACACACACACACACATTCTCTCTCTCTCTCTCTCTCTCTGGTAAGAACATTTCTTTCTTTTTTCTTTCAGCACTTGAGATCGTGCTCTGCTCATTCTATTCACCCTGTTACAGAGATTTGTGACATCAGCAAACAGGGAAAGTCTCCCTTTTATGTTATCCATAATGTCACCAATAAAGATGTTGAAGAGGACCAGACCCAGCAGTGATCCTTGTGGCACTCCACTGGTCACCCTTCCCTCTGTGGAGTGACACCATCTACCACCATCCTCTGTGTCCTGCCATCCAGCCAATTCCCCACCCACCATACTACTTTACTACCCACACCCATATTGCCCAGATTGTTTAACAGCCTCCTATGGGGCACAGTGTCAAAGGCCTTACTGAAGTCCAGATAGGCCATGTCAGCTGCTCCACCCCCCTCAATCCACCTCTCTTGTCAGCCAGTTGAAAAATTCAACAAGGTTAATCTGGCACAACCTCCCACAAGTAAAACCATGCTGCACTGGGTCCTGAAGACCATGGTCCACAAGCTATTCTCTCCTGCTACTGTATATTGCTTCCACAATCTTCCCTACTACTCATGTGAGGCTGACAAGTCTATAGTTTCCTGCTTCCTCTCTGTTCTCACTCTTGTATAAGGGGACTACATCAGCTCTTTTCTAGTCTTTGGAAACCACACCGGTTTCCAGTGATTGGCTAAACAGGATCGCTAAAGGTTCAGCCACAACTTCTATGAGCTTCCTCTGCACACTGGGATGCACCCTATCTGGGCCCATAGCTTTACTGACTCTGATTCCATGTAATTACTTTAGGACCCTTTCCCATGAAAAGGGATTTGTATCCATTTCTGTGCCCCCCCCACCTTTGTACTCCTTTTTGGCCCACAACCCACCCCTTCTACAGCAAAGAATGAGCAGAAATATCTGTTCAGTATGTCTGCTTTACTGTTGTCTTCCTCAATATTACCCTCGCCCTCATCCTTTAGTCTCACTAACCCTCCCTTTGCCTTCCTTTTTTCACATACATACCTGTAAAAGATTTTGCCCACTATAACCACTGTTTTCATAATTTGCTCCTTTGTTTGAGTGTTGGCTTCCCTTACTGCCCTCCCTGCTTCTCTTTGCTTCTCCTGGTACCTCTCCCTATCACCTTCTGCCTGTGTTTTTTTTGTGATGCTTGAATTCACTTCTTTTGGCTTTCACTTTCTCTGCTACCTCCTTGCAATACCATAAGGATTTCCTTTATCTTTTCCCTTGCTAACCTGCTTAATGTATAATTGTGTTGCCCTTGCTATCCCTTTTTTAAATAATGTCCACTGTTCCTCCAACCCCAATTCCATCTCCATTCCAGCTAGTACTTCTTCCAAGCACTTCCCCATTCTCCCAAAATCTGCCCTTCTAAAGTCTAGGATACATGTTTTAGTGCCCATTCAGCTATTTCAAACAAAACAACAACTGTGTTTAATATAATATTGCCAAGTGTGTAAGATTTTTATAAGTTATGCTTCCCTAGGTGTAGGACTTTGTATTCATCTAAACTGAATCATGATATCTCAGCTCGACTACTGCAAAGTTCTGTACCTCGAGATCACTGGAGGGGTTCTCCGGTGACTGCTGCTGGTACAAAATGTGGCAGCGAGGGTACTGATGGATCATCTGAGGTCTGTCATGTAACCCCAGTTTTACACAAACTGCACTGGTTATAGGTTAGGTGGAGAATCACCATCAAGGTGGGTTTGCTCACCTATAAGGCCCTACATGGATCGGGCCCTGGCTGCCTGAATGACCTCGCTACTCCTGTCTGTCCTGTGCGCTCACTTCACTCCATTATCGACGGCCTCCTAATAGTTCCCAAGACCCACCTTCAGTCCTCTGGAGATTGATCATTTGAGGTGATAAGCCAGGTACTATGGAACTCATTTCCAAGATACTTGAAGGAGGCCCCATCTGTGGAGGTTTTTAAGTGTGGCCTAAAGGCACACCTTTTTAGACAAGGGTTCTTAGACTGTCCATAAACTATCTGTAACCTGTTGCAACATTTTTAGTAATATTTTATGTAACCTGGATATTAACCTGTTTTATTTGTACTATTTGTCTTTTTTATATTCATTTATTGATGTACTTGTCTCCTACCTACTTGTACAGTGCCCAGAGCCACTGGGATGGGGTGCTCAATGAATAAACTTTTACAATACTTATTTACTTAGCTGTATTGAATCCTGCACTGCATTGTTGCTATGAGTTTGCTCTTCTGTATTTACTTCCTCTCAGGGTTATCCCTACATACCATTTACTGTTTAGTCACTACTTCTGTTCACTTTCTTGCTCTACTGATGCCACCCAGCCTCACTGTTCATGTGCCTACACAGAATAGCTTTCTTGTTTCTTACCTCATGTTTAGCAATCTCACCAAACCTACTATGGTGTGCTGTTAAATACTGTGGTTACTGCCTGCCATTTATCTTTGCCTTCAGCCTCTTGACCACAATGTTCCCTGCACTGCTCTGCCAGGTCCTGGATTGTACAAGCTGTGAGATGCAATAAATATTGTCACTCCAAAAATGCTATGCTTATAAAACCAGTATTGGATGTTTACTGTCTGCAGGTATATGGTGACACGGAGACAGTACATTTTTTTCATGGGAACAATTATAGGTTTCTCTGCTACTCACCTGTTCACATTCTTTATCATATATTTATATATATATATACAAAGATATCAATATTTATACATTTGAGTGAATATTCAATTTAATTGTATTGATGACTGAGGACATTAGGTTAGAATATCCACATACTATGTTCTATGCATCAAAAATGGAACTGCCTAAGTGCTGCATATCTGTGGAATGTAGGCCATTCTAATTCAAAATGCCATATACCAGGTATTCCGCTGACCCCCACCAGTATTCAAGGAGGAGTGCATGCCCCTTCCATACTCAATTCCTTGTCTGTCTGCACAGCTACATGGATGGATAGTTCAGAGAGTTTCTGATGGCCTGACAGCACTGTCTGCCATTTGTGAAGGCACAGAGTGCATGGCAAGGAGGGTGAATGATATGGCTGCAAGGACCCTGCCATATCTGTTGCATGCCTACAGAGTATCCCCACCAGCCACAACCCCCCATGTCCTACTGCCACAGTCCTCCAGCAAGGCAGGGAGCTCTGGAGGAAGCAATTCAGGTATTTGCCTGCAAATTTTATATTTAGGGACCCATGCCATCCCACAATCACCCTGTTCCACACAGAGCAGGGAATCTACTTCCAGACCAGGATGGACATCTGATTGGGGTATACACCAACATGGTTGGGCCATGTGCAGGCACCCGGTAGTCTATCACATACCTGTCCATGGATGCAAAGCTGTACAGGCCAGATGTGCACATCTCTTATGTACCCTGACCAGATTAGTGCATAGGCACCATTGTTATTATTATAACAGGTGATCTGAATGCCAGAGTTGGTGAACTTTTAGAACAGCAAACACAGGAGTAGACAATTGATGATACACTGTGTATCCCAAGTAGACAAGCGATAGAGGAAATAATTACAAAAAATGTTGTGGGGTTAATGAGATATATAACCAAAATGGGAATGGGGATTTTAAAAGGTAAGGTTAAGTTGGACATGAAAGGTGAAATCACATTCTCAATGGAACAAGGAGGCAGTATCTTAGACTTGCAGTGGATAGATGTTTATGCATTTAATAGAGTTGAAAATCTTTGTGTTATCTATGTGTGGGAGAGTGACTACTGTTTAGTCTCTTATAAAATAAATAGTAATAATGTTTAAAACAGAACATTATATTAGGTCACTTGATGTAAATCAAAATGTGTGCATTGTACAGTCGAGAAACATTAAGTGTAGTGAATATACAAAATGTAGACTTACAAAACTAATTAACCCAAAACAGCTTTATGAACAATCAGTAGCATTTTTAAGAAAGTTTTTAGATGTAATTGATGAGGTGTTGTCTAACTTAACATTTAATGATAGAAAACCATTATGTCTTGTGGTGGGGGTGGATTGTGCATTTTGTGACAGCTCATGTAAAATATAAAAAAAATGATAATATGGAAAGGTTTTCACACAAGAATAAAGATATTCTTGAAAAAAGCAGTAAAGAACTTAATAACAGAACAGAGGCATGTTATAACTAACAAAAAGAAGGAGTATAAAAATTATTTGTGGACAAAAGTACAGGGAGCTATACAAAAATGTCATTTACCAAAAGCGAATGTTTGCTACTGTTATTGCTACTATACCAGGGCTTGCTTGTACACATTTTTACTATGTACAGTATTTACCCAAGATAGAGCAGATGAGATGCAAAATCTCATTTTCAGTGGTGTCCTGCTTCAACACATTAATAGATTGTAATTACCCAGGATAGGGCAGCTGAGAGGCAATATTCTAATTTAAAGTGGGCTCCCACATTTTGACCCCAGATGTTCAACAGTCTTTTTATGACCTGACATTATGATCAAGGCAGGTGCAATTTTTAAAATCCTATCTGAAATGTGATTTCGCTGTGTGATTGTGGAAACAGGTTTTGAAGGGGATTTGAGAAATGACAGCTACCGTTTTCAGGAGGTGGGGTAATACAAGGGGTATGTTGAACATTAGGGGCCAAAATATTCAAAAAATAAAGTTCTGAGTAAATATTGGAACAATTTGTTTCCTCACAACTTACCTTTTTTTTATATTTTTACTCCAAATTTTCAACATAATGTTGTTATGACCACTCCTTCTGAGCATGACAGATGTCATTTATAAAACAATGGCTGAAACATCATTTTGAGCCACAAGTGTTGAAACACATTTTGGGTTGGATTTTAGAAATGGCAGCTGTCACATTCATAAGGTAGTGTGAAAAAAAATGGGTATGTTGAAAAGTTGTGGTCAAAATATTAAAAATTACCACAGTTACTAGTGAGCATTGAAAAACTGCAATGTAGACTCATAACGTTGTTGTTTTCTCATATTTCTACCCCACATTTTCAACATAGCCTTCTTATGAACCCACATGCTGTAGTCTTTTTATGAGCCCACCTTATGAAAAAGGATGAAAACAATTTTAAAATTCTGCCAAAAGGTGATTTTACACCACAAGTATGAAAACACATTTTGGCCATGATTTGAAAAATGGCAGCTGTCATATTTATGAGGTGCTGTGAAGAAATGGCTATGCTGAAAATTTTGGGTCTAAATATTAAAAATTATCAAGGTTATGAGCCTGTGCTCATCAATTTCAATGCAGGCTCATAACTTTTTTTTTCTTTTTTTTTTAAACATGTGTACCAAAAATTTTCAACATTGCCTTATTATGATCCCACCTCATGAACAAGGGCAGAAAAAAATGACAGCTCTTGCCAAAAGGTGATTTCATGCAGTGACCACAAAATCCCTTTTTGGCAGAGATTTGCCTAATTTCACTACCATTGTTCATGAAGTGGTGCAACAGAGAAGGCATGTTGATTATCTGGGGAAAAAGTATTCAAAAATGACCAAGCTATGCCACTAAAATCAAAACCCCATCGAAATACATGGAACCACATACCTGATTTCCTCATTTCGCAGTCTGGCATTGAAGACTGAAGATGTGCCTGCAGTCAAGAGAGGATTATGATTTTGGACCCTCACTGGGTAAGTTAGGGCTTGGGTGTGTGGGATGGTGGATGCTGAGTGGGAGGGTCGGTGGAGACGAACGGTGGTGGCAGCAACAGGCATCGATGGACTTTTTTTAATTATTTTTATTTCACTTATTTATATAACAAATAGCAATACATACATTGGACACATTCTAATCATATACCCATCCCTTCCCCCTCCCTCCACAAACAAAATTAAACAAACAGCCATTCCATAATTCAAAAATTAATCATTGTTCCTACTATTTTGCACCTGGGGCATCAATTGCAAAATTAACTCAGTTTATCCACCTATATAAATCTTAAAGTTGTAATAAAGGATGAAGTATATTTAATATAGAGTTCCAAGTAATCTCCAGTATATCAGTTTTATCACTATTATTATCCATCAATCTTTTCAATATCAGAGTAGATTTAAAATGTTGCAATCATTTTGCCATATTTAATTCCAGTAGTTTAGTGGAGTTCCAATTTTTTAAAATCATTTGTTTAGTGGTCATAGTAGCCAAAGTAAACATTTTCTGTTCTTATACTTGTAATTCCAGCACTTCAAATTAAAATAATTAAATATGAAGATTTTGGGTAGCAGTTGTATGTTTTTATTTAATGTAATATGTGTAGGTTACCACTATTGACAGATTTCTTTACAGTCCCAAAGTACATGAAAGGAATCCATTTTATTCCCACTTTGATTGTTATGCCAGCATTCTATTTAGTTTGTGGGAATCATACATTGTAGTTTTTTGGGGTGATATACTGTAGGCATGGTCTATTATCTCTTAGAAAATGGGCTAAAAAAATCTAAGGAACCTGATAGGCTACCACGTATACCAGGGGGGTACATTAACTTTCAGATAGAGCCTGCTAAATAACAAGGACAAATTCAGGGTGCCCCATTACATAGGAAATACATGGGCACCCCGAAATTTCAACTGGCATGCCGCCATTTTTCACCCCTTGCTAAGCAGGACTTAAACCAGCTCTTCCTCTGTCTCCCATAGTAAAACTCGGCAACACAAATTATATCACACCTTTCTAAGAGAAACTGGCTCCCTAATCACAAACAGTACAACAAAGACCATTACCTCCACTACTTCTACTGAGTTAGAGACAAGTGGCATTTTGTTTTCCATATTGCATATGGACATTCCCCAGCACTAAGGAAAACAAATAAAATGTGGCTCCTCTCAGGAAAACTAGCGGTAGTGGAGCAACTGTTCTCTCCCTCCTAAAATAGTAGAAAATATTCTTAACTGCAGCACTTTATGTTAAAAGTGTACTTAGGTGAGTGATTTTCTGTATGTCACCTGCAGCTTGAAGTAATAAGACCTGCCTCACATGCCCATTGTCCCAAACCGTGCTTTGTTCCAAAAACAACAGATCATGGCTCCAGTATTAAAACACAAAGACACCACAGATAGTCCACCAAGTAAAAATCAAACAAAAATAAAATGTGGAGCACAGGGGCAAAAGTATTTCATAACAGCTGATGGGAAGGGAGGTCTTACTAAAGAAATACAATCTGTTGTGTGGCATTAATAGCATTCCACCAGCTTTCTTTTTTTTTAACTACGGAGTCTGCATGGGGACAGAAGTACTTCATTCCAATACAGGTGGAGGAACTATTTAATTACAAAACTCAATGTAAAGCATTTTTTTGTTAACAATGTTTTATCAAACTTAATTTTTTTTTACAGTGCCCATTTTCTCAGTGCAATAATACCCTCCAGGGTAGGTGCTATGGGCAATACCGGACCTTCCAGGGGCTATAAGGCCCATTGCCTGTGGTGTTGGGCCTCATTACATCCCTGGATGGTCCGGTGTTGCCCATCACTGCCAACACTGTCAGGTATTATTGTTTGTGTATTGAACAGATCTGTTTTTAGTGTATATGTATAATTTATTAGAATTTATGTGTGTTTGTTTTCACCTATTCAAATCTGGTTTCATACCTACCACAAGGATGCAGTGGCTCCCAATTCAGACATTTCTGAATCAAGAATGCTGCAATGTTTGAAGCAAGGTGCAAGTTGTGTCATAGTTGTTTGATGCAAGCACTTGTATCTGTCATTGTGCTTTGAAAATCCCTCCTATAATGTCTAGAAAATATTTTTTTATTGCTTATTGGATCTGTATGTTTAATGTATTTCTTAAAATTATTTCTTAATATTAAATATTTTCTCCAATAGTTTTTTATTTGGTTGTTCAAATATCTTTATAGAATTTCTTCCATGACATTTTGTTATTATTTTCTGCAAAATCTGTCCAATTTATTAAATAAATGTTATGTTCTTTCACCAACTGAAAACTTTCTGAGTTATAACTCCTTGGGTCAGATATTCAAAACTTTGCCTCTGTGCTAAATTAGTACTGTCCAGCATGCTAAATTAGCCCAGACCCAATAGCCTGCTATATTCAAAAGGGATAGCCCCAGTGCTACACCAGGTGAATATAGCAAGCTAAGGAAGCTGGGCAAACTGGGCTGGGAGTGCATTGCACAAATGGCCCAGTAATAAGCCAGTTCTGAATATAGCAACCAGGAAGTGTAAACCAAAACAGCATCCCAGTTCACAGCAACATGAAGGAAGGTAGAGGTGAACTATGTGGCCAATGTGTGTGCTAGCAAATGAGTGGAGTCAGTAAAGCTGCAAGCATCAGAGCATGTGAAATTACATTGTGCAAAAATGTACAATGTTTCTGAAATGTTTGTGTGGCCAATCACATCTGTGCAGGTTTAGCACAGAGCTAAGCCATTTGCCCAGTGCAAATATGTTTGCCTGGTGCAAAACTTTGCTATATTCAAAAGTGACATGCAAGTGAGCCTACATGTTTATTTATTTATTAATTTATTTATTCTAGGATTACCTTTAAGCTAAGGCCCTTTTACGAAGGTTCCATGTCAAATTGGAGAAACAATACAAACATGACAAAATTTGAAATAAGCAATTACAGCAGATTGAATACATACATTTGAGGGGAGGTAGGTGCAGAACAGAAATTTGTATAAACGATGCAGGACATGAGATTCTAACAAGCAGTGGAATAAAGGCAATTGAGGGAGGGATGTAATCAGGACCGGGGAGGTTTCACAGGGAAAGTTGAGAGATAGAGGGGAATAACAGAAACTGAGGAGCAGATGAGGGCGTTGTCAATTTTCGAGAAGTGCTAAAGTCTGGGAGGGAGGGAAGAAGGGGGAGGGAAAGGGTGTGAGGGAGAGGGAGAGGTAAGTGATAGAGGGGATACAAGATTAGGAGTGACAGTCACAGGAGCTGGTGGCAGAGAGGTGGAGGCAGAGGTGGGTTTTAAACTAGCCAAGACTTTGCAGTGAGATGATGTTTTTGTTGAGTCCACTAAACCAGGAGGGTGTACGGTGAGCAAAAGACCTTTGTCCCTAAAGGTGCGGCACTGGGGGAATGTGGAGAATTTGATTTTCAGAGGTCCTGGTGGGGTGGGGGATGCGTGCAGCATGTTGGAGTGCTTGGACACCTGGAGGAGCAAGACCTAGCGTGATCTTCTTGGCCATTAAGCAGGTATGGTACTTATACAGTTAGATAGTTGGAGCCAGCCCATTTGGGAGTAAAGTACACATATGTAGGTGAGACGGTGGGATCCTGTGATAAGACAGCAGGCTTTGTTTAGGGCCAAGGATAGGCACCTATGGGCTGTGTCAGTAGCAGAGCCATAGACAACCAGACCATAATCAATTAGTGAGACCACAGAGCTCTGCACAGCTATCCTTAAGATGTCTGCGGTAAGGCATTCCCTGTGTCTGAATAGAAGATGAATGCATTTGTTAACAGCTTTGGCAACAGCGTCAGTGTGGATGTCATATGATAGGTGACTGTCGAGTGTGATTCCAAGATATTTAAAGGAGTGAACTTGGTCCAGGATAGCACCATGGCAGTTTGCAATTGTGAAGGGATGAGACCTATGCTTCTTGTGGGAGCCACAGAAAAGCATTGACTTTGTTTTCTTGTAGTTGAGTATCAGCTCTTGGCTATTAAACCATTTTTCAATAGAGGTGAAACCCATCTGGAGCTTTTTTGAAGTAGGATGGGGTCATGATGAGTGATGTGGATGACAGCATCATCCGCATATAGAAGGATCTGTTCAGGACAGGAATGTGACAGATTGTTCAAAAAGATGCTGAACAGGAGAGAGCAGACTGGTCTAGAATCTGAGAGGATGTGAGCAATTGTCACCCTTTGTGAGTTGTTTTCCATCTAGCTCTTAAACCAGGATGTAGCCTCAGGGGAAAGCCCTGAGTTTTGAAGCTCCATGATGAGTAATTCGTGATGGACAGTGTCAAAAGCCTTAGTCAAGTCAATGAAGACTGATCCAGTTAGTTGAGTATTGTCAAGGGAGTTGTGGATTGCTTCTGTGAATTCTAGGAGGGCTGGAGTAGTGCTGTGGCCTTTCCTGAGGCTGTGCTGCTGCTGCTTACAAATAATGTCATGCTTGGCCAGGTATTCAGACAGCTGGTCAGAGACCAGTCACTCAAGGGCCTTTGGGGGGTAGTATGGATATAGGCCTATAGTTCCCATGATGGGCCTTGTCTCCACTTTTGTGGAATGGGGTTACGGTGGCAGATTTCCATCTGTTGGGTAACTGGCAGAGGGAGAGGAAGAGGTTGAAAATACGAGTAAACAGAGATAGCACTTCAACTAGCGCAAGGGACAGTAGTTTAAGGTTGAGTGTGTCCCCGCTGGTTCTTGATCCTGTGATTGCTTTGCAGACATATTTACGCACTTCTTGCCTCCTGACTGCTTTGAAGTAAAAAGGCAGAAGAGTCGAGGAGAGGGGCGAGAATTGGTGATAGGGGGTGCGGCAGAGAGGTCAGCGTCAAAGAAGTCATGTGGGAGTACATTGCGGAGATCCGAGACTGTGGTGTTAAATGTGTTTGCTATTGTTGCTGGGTCCTGGGTTATGGTCCCATCCACTTCCAATAAGGTAGGTGATGTTTTGGGCAATTTCCCTGTAACTTCTTTTAGATTATTCCAGAAGGACTCCCCCTTACCCCATGTGCTAGTGAGAGCATCTTTGTAGTAGTTACTTTTCATCAGACGTATTGCTTTAGTGCAGTTGTTTCTAGCACATTTGTAGTTTTGTATATCTACTTGCTTACCTGTGACCCGAGTCCAAGCTCAGAGGTGATCCCTAGATTTCAACAGTGTTAGGAGCTCCCCAGAGAGCCATGGGTTGCAGAGCCCTTTGACTTTCCTCTTTTTGTAGGGGGGTAGGAGTCACAGGCAACATTGAAGGTGATTATGAAGATATCTAGTGCAGAGTTGAAATCTGATGCTAGGAAAATAGGGGACCAGGTCTTGTTGTCTAAGGTGGGATTTGAAGTGCTTCAATTGGCCTCTTGGGATGATCCTGCTTGTAATTAACGTGGGCAGTGGGAAGTTGAATTTATTTGGCCATTCACAGGTGACAGGGAAGTGGTCACTTAATGAGTCAGGTAGGATGGAGACTTTTGAGATGTGGGATGGGTGGTTAGTCAGGATCCAGTCCAGAAGGGATCATGTGCCAGTCTTGTAGTTGTGCCTAGTGGGGATGGCGACTAGCTGGATGAGGTCAGTGGCTGAGATAGCATCTTTAAAGCTGTTTGGGTCACTTTTGTGTTTGTGTTACTTAGGTAGTCTGTGGGCAAACATCCAGATTAGCATCTCATTATGACCTGATTTGCATGCAGCTTGCCCAGAGCTATTGCAGGGTCCCACAGCTCCACCTGTAGGCAGTCTGGAAGTACAGGGACTGGCTGGGTCTGCCCACAGCTCCACCAGTAGGTCAGTCTGGAAGTACAGGGGTTGGCTGGATCTGCCCACGGCTTCACCTGTAGGTCAGTCTGGCAGTGCATAGTGGTAGCTGCAGGATACAGTTAGTACAGCATAGAATATTGTGCCCCATGGGACTACACAGCACTGGTGTAGGTGGTGGTGCTGCATGCAATTGTCAAACTGTAGTTCATACTACAGTGTATAGCAGACACTACAGTAGCAAGGGGGACAGTAGTGTGAGGGACATAGCAATGCTTATGGTGTGTAGGGCAGTGATGACCACTGCATTGTACACAGTGATAGGCCCAACATGCAGGTGTTTACTGACAGTGGGCATTACGGTTATGCTGTTGTGTGACCCACAGATGCTGCAACACTGGCATGGGTTGCTCACAGTGACTTATGCAGGGCTGGCTGTGTGTGCTGTGGTGTCTGTACAGATGTGTGGTATGTGGCTGAGGGGCACATACCATCAGGCAGGAACACTGGTGTAGGGGTATTCCCAGCACTGGACCAAGTGCACTGCATGGCTTGTCCCAGCCTTGTGACTGCACCCAGTCTGTGGTGCAGCCTGGCCACTTGTACGCCCTCCCATCAACACCCTCCATGCCCGCACTGCTGCATGTGTGTGTGCTGGCATTTGTTGGTGTCCACCAAAAGGTGGTCTGCAGGTGTGTGCTGTATGGTCACACTGCCATAGTGTCCACTGGGAGCCAGATCACCACTTACTGCCTGGCATGTCTGGGACTGGTGGCAGATGATGGCATCATAGGGATGCCATCAGTGAGCAGCATGTTTCCTCTATTTCTGGCTCATTTCTATGTGTCATAATTACTGGTTAGGGTCATGCAAAGCCATGCAAAAGTCACACAAAGCCACAAAGTCGTGCAAAGCTGATTTGCCCAGAGTTCAGACTACCTTTTCCTGGGTGATAATTTGCACCATGCAAAGTGTTGTGCTAGGTCACACAAAAACACTCTGCACTGCGTTATTCACTGAATATAGCATTGCACCTGTATTCATGTACATACCCCTCAGTTTGCCTCATGCATGCATTATAATTTTCCCAGCACTAATGCAGTTTGTGTGTGCTGTTTGACCTTTGAATATAGTGGACCCATGCTAACCGGCACTAACCCTCAGCAAATGGTTTGTGCCAGTGCAAAGTTTTGAATATCTGGCCCCATATGTTTGAGTTCCATGTTATACTAGATTCAAGTCAGGAATAATTGTTTTAGGCAAAGAAATTGTTCCATTCATTATATAATTTGCCCATTATGGTAATTATTATTATTTTTTTTTTTTTAATAAGAGACAACATACAGTACAAGTCACATTAAACTGTTCCCTCAATGAGCTAAATTAACATTTCTGACTGAGTTGCATAAGTGCTGCTGGATCCAGTACAAAGCCCTGCACAAACTGCTTCTTAAGAGTTAATACTCAGTTTTGCATTGCTTTGTGACTGAACAGCAGATGCATTCCAATTGACTTGCAAAACATTTTACAAACATTGCTCTTGAGCTGGTTAAACATCAAAAACAATGCAACATGAGTTGCCAATGAATAACCAACTCTAAAAAAAATACTAAACCAACTCATTGGAGGAACAGTTTAATGTGATTTGTACAGTACTTGAAAAAGCCAATATATATTGTATTTTAAATATGGATCTTCTTTACTAACAATTTATCGTATCGAGACTGATACGATATGGATAACCATTTTGTAGTAATGGAAGTGCAGGGCCCTCCATTATACAGTACTAGCTCCTAGGGAGATAACAGTTCATTACAATGCCTCTACATATATGGATAGATGGGCCCTGCACTCCCACAAATGAATACCATTATGGAGTGATGGGAGCATGATGGGAGTGCAGGGCTCCAGAGGCCCTGCACTCCTCCAGAGGACTCTAACCACAACACACTATAGCCCGATGGAGCGCAGAGGGCTTGGTGGATCCTAACTCCACAAACATATAAAATAAGATTACACTTTCTCCAAAAGTAAGGACATGCATTGCAAAAAACTTTGTTAATGCATCAATTGAGGTTCAAGCAACAAAAGTACAGAAATAGCCTAACACCACCACCCACCCTATCACCCTACCCTACCCCCACCCTCCACACACTGACAGGCATCAGGTGTACCTTAGGAATCATCAGGCCTAACTCTCACCCTATTCTCCCTATACTGTACCATCTTAGCAACCTTACACATGGAATGGGGTGAGAGTTATAACGACTTACCCCAAGGCACACTCTGATGCCTGTTGGTGTGTGGAGGAGGTGGGTGGTAGTGTTAGCATTCGAAACCATAACACCATATTTCCCTACTTGTGTTGCTTCAACACCAACTGATGCATTAAGAATTTTTTTTTGCAATGAAGATAGATAGATAGATAGATAGATGATAGATAGATAGATAGATAGATAGATAAATTCATTGCAAAACTCCATTAATGCATGAATTATGGTTTCTATTACAGTGACAAAGTTTGAAAATTTCATGTGGGGTTCCCATCCATACTACCCCCCTCCCACCCTCAACACACCAACTGGCATTGGTGTGTGCCTTAGGTTTGTTTGCCTTAACTCTCACCCCAGTCCATGTGTCAGGATGCTAAGATGGTACATTATTTGAGAATGGGGTGAGAGTTTGACTCCCATATGGTATCCATATGGGCCATGTGCTCCTATCTATTTATAAGGGTAGAGACATTGTAATGAACTCTAATCACCCACTACTACATAATGGATGGCCCTGTGCTCACACTACTGCACAACAGTATCCATATGTGGGACAGTGAGACCCTCTCGGCACTGCACTCCCATCTACCTGTACGTGTAGAGACACAGCACAGGCCTAGAGACATTCCAAATAACCCTTATGATGCAAATGGTGCAATATCTCAGTAACCATACAAATGCTGGAAAAAGTTCCAATGCAGTTGTAATCATGACCTAGCAACATGCATGTATTCTTAGCAAGTTTAGTGAAAAATCTGTATCTCAAACTGTTTTTGAGATATAGCTTCCAGAAGGTCCCATGACTGCCACAATATTATCCTACGGGAAATTTCTAAACTTTAGAATGTTATAACTATGGAACCAATGTAAATTTTATCACCAAACCTGCAATAGGTACATCTATGGGCAAGTCCTTCCACCCTGCAAATTTCAACCCATATGTACTGTTTATTTGTAGTGAAGTGGCAAAGTAATAGCATTTTTGTGAGTAGTGTCACAAATTTCTGAAACTTTCACAAAAGTAGTGTAGCAAATTTACAAAATTTCTAATGGCCAAATAGAAAAAAACATATTTTCAGAGCATTATTATTAAAACTAACATCAGGATCATGTTCCTCAGGCCCTGATTAGGTAAACACAGCTGTTGGTGTTTACCATGTGGCATATTTTTGAATTACAATGTTTTCTCTAGCAATAAATGAAAACAAGATGGGGGCAGCAGACACAACTGAACCCATTTGCAGCACTAAAATGTTATTTCACAAAAGAAAACCATTCTTTCTCACTGCACATCTAATTTTTCCCGTAGACTATAATGGAAAACATTAAATTTTAACAACTTTTGAATGGATGTCAATATGTGGTAGTGCAGGGCCCTCCCATCTGCCCATTAGTATAGAGACATAGTGCAGGCCTAGAGACATTCCAAGTAACCCTTGTACTATAAATGGGGCAATATCTTAGCAACCATAGGAACTTTGGAAAAAATTCCACCACAGTTGTAATCATGACCTAGCAACCTGCACGCATGCTTCCTAAAGGTATACTAACCTACGCCTAGTGAACATTCCGTATCTCAATCTATTTTTTGAGATATAGGCACCAAAAAGTACCATGTATGCCACAATGTGGTAGTGGGGAAGATCATGGAAGCACTACTGAAGGAGATATTGGTGGAACATCTGGTTGTCAATGGACTACAGGAGCCAAGGCAGCATGGTTTCACCAGGGAGGGTCATGTCAGACCAACCTCATTGAATTTTTTGACTGGGTGACTAGGGAGGTGGATCAGGGGAGGGCAGTGGACATGGCCTATCTGGACTTCAGCAAGGCCTTTGACACTGTGCCACATAGAAGACTATTACACAAACTGGGGAATATGGTGTGGGCAGGACAGTAGTGTGGTGGGTAGGTAACTGGCTGGGTGGCAGGATACAGAGGGTGGTGGTAAATGGCTGTCACTCCACAGAGGAAGAGTGACCAGTGGGGTACCACAGGGATCAGTGCTGGGACTGGTCCTATTCAACATCTTCATCAGTGACATATGCAGGACCTAGAAGGCAGAATTTCACTGTTCGCTGATGACGCAAAGCTCTGTAACAGAGTAGACACACCAGAGGGTGTAGACAGAATGAGAAGAGACCTGCAGAAACTTGAAGAATGGTCATGGGTTTGACAGTTGAAATTCAATGCAAAGAAGTGCAAGATAACGCATATGGGGCACAAAAACCCTGGCACAATATATCAGTTGGGGGTGATGATATAGCATGCACCAAGCAGGAAAGGGATCTTGGGGTTATCATCTCTGATGACCTCAAGGTAGGGAAACAGTGTGACAAGGCTGCTGGTAAAGCAAATAGGATGCTGGGATGCATAGGCAGGGGCATCACCAGCAGGAAAAGGGAGGTCATAATTCCACTGTACATGACTCTAGTGATGCCCCACCTGGAGTACAGTGTACAGTTCTGGAGACCATACTTACGTAAGGACATAGACAGGGTAGAGAAGGTTCAGAGGAGGGCAACAAAGATGGTGCATGGTTTGCATCACAAGTCCTATGAAGACATGTTGAAGGAACTGAACATGTACTCCCTGGAGGAGAGGAGGGAGAGAGGGGGGATATGATAGAGACATACAAGTATCTTACAGGGATGAACAGGGTACAGGAATACACTAGTTTTAAGTGAAAAAGATGTTCCAGGACTAGAGGGCATGGGATGAAGTTGGAGGGAGGACGATTCAAAGCAATCGTGAGGAAGAATTTCTTCACACAACGGGTGGTGGACAAGTGGAACACCCTGCCAGAAGAAGTGGTGGGGGCTGAAACAATCACGGGATTTAAGAATGCATGGGATAGACATAAAGGAATTCTGGAGGTCAGGGGTAAGGGGCAACCGACTTCTAGGAAAACATAAACTGAACTTACAAGCTCAAATGGGCAGACTGGGGGGGCCATAGGCCCTTATCTGCAGACACTGTCTATGTATCTATGTGTCTATGTATCTAATGTTATCCTTTGAGAAAGTTCAAAACTTTGGAATGTTATAATTATGCAATAGATGTAAATGTTTTCACTAAACCAGTGAAAGGCACATCTGTAGTGCTAACTGCTTATTTGCTATGAAGTGACAAAGAAACAGCACTTTTTATGTAGGTAGTGTTGCAGATTTGTGAAAGTTTAGCAAATTATGCAAACATGTAGATGAAAACGTTCACAAATTTGCCTTATCACTCTTGCAAAAGTGTCACAAATTAAGGCACTTTCACAAAGTCAGAGTTGCAAACTGTGACACTACAAATGGACAAATTCTGAAAAACACATTTCCAAGCAGAATTTTTCAAAACTAATGTCAGGATCATGGTCCTCGGGCCCTGATTAGGTAAACACAACTCGTGGTGTTTACCAAGGACCAGTATTTTTTGAATTTCAGTGTTTTTTATGGTTTACCTTTGCAGACACGACAACATTGTTGTCGACGTTTGGCATAGAGACATCCCAGATGTCGACAGGTGAAATTTCGCCTATGAGGCATTGGTCTGTTTTTTCATCAGGGGGCCTGTGCCCCCTGCCCCCTCTTCTAAACATTGTCAACTCTGAGTTGGAGTTAACACAAAGTGTGGGGGCATGGCAAAATGGTGACATTTTGCAAGCAGGTCCCCCACAGTGACATTTTAGAAACCTGTCAAAAATGTCACTGTGGGGGATTTCACCAATGGGGTTTTGCCCTTGCATCAGTACACAGTTTTTTACCTGTTGCTAACTGAAAACAAGATGACAGCAGCATAACAGTATTAGACCCATTTGTGGCAGTAAAAGATGCATAGAAGTACAGTACTGTTGCACGGCACATATTTTTTCCCCCTTTGGCTATAATGGGAAACGTAAATCTTTAATAACTTTTGAATGGATTCATATTTTTTCACCAAACCTTCAAACAGCACATCAGCAGAACCCATATACCCTGAACATTTCAGACCAGGCCCCCAAACCATTTTGGCTATAGCCCCAAGTGAAGAATTTGCATAAAAATGATACATTTCACATTTTTTGGCACTGCACATCTCCACAACTGGACTCCCACCAGAACAAAACTTGCCAGATCCAGAGATCTATGGTTCCAGAAGGTGCATGCAATTGTTCAGGAAAATTAGTCAAATGGTTGCAAAGTTATTAAAGTGCAGAAGTTTGGGTTTAACATAGAAATTGCAGGTCAACCTTAATTATAGTGACACTACCATACCATTATAATATATATTCATTACAAAAAACTCTGTTAATGCATCAGTTAGGGTTTCTATTACAGTGACAAAGTTTGGAAATGTGGTTGTAAGATTAACAACCCTACCACCCCACCTCACTGTCCACACCAACAGTTGGTGTTGGGGTGTGACTTAGGGTCATCGGACCTAACTCTCACCAATTCCATTTGTAAGAAAGCTGAGATTGTACAGTATTGGAGAGAATGTAGGGAATGGGGTGGTAGGTTGATAACTCTAACACCAATTTCCAAACCTTTGTCTCTGAAATAAAGACCCTAACTGATGCATTAACATTTTTGCAATGAATTTTCCTTCTTTGAGAAAGTGTAATGTTAACCTAATATGGTTGTGCCCTGTGCTCCCATCATGCATGCATATTGTAATTGTCTCTTGATATTCATGTGGGAGCACAGGGTCTAGCTATACATAAGGGTAGAGACATCATAATGAACTCTCATCTCCCTGTGGAGTGCTTGCCAGTACTGCATAATGGAGGATCCTGCACTCTCATTATTGCACAATGGTATCCATATGTAGGAGCACAAGGCCCTTTAGGCCATCTGCTGCCATCTACACATAAGTATAGAGACATAGCGAAGGCCTAGAGACATTCCAAGCAACCCTTGTGCAGCAAATGGGGCAAAATCTTATTAACCATAGGAACATTGGAAAAAATGCCACCGCAGTTGTACTGATTGCCTGGCAACCTGCATGCATACTTAGAAAGCTGCACTTGGTGAAAAATATGTATCTCAAACTATTTTCTAGCTATAGGCACTGGAAGGTACCATAGCCACCACAATGTTATCCTGTGTGACATTTTTAAACTTTGGAATGCTATAACTATGGAACCAATGTACTTTTTTTCACCAAACCAGCAAAGGCACATCTGCAGGCAAGCCCTTCCTACCCTGCATATTTCAGCCCCAAAGTCCTAACCATTTATTTGCTATGACGTGACAAACAGCATTTGTTTGTGCTTTTGCAAATTTGCTAAAATTTCAAATATTTTGCAGAAGTTTCACAAAGAGTTCGCAAATTTGTGAAAGTACTTTGAGAAACTTTGCAATTTATGACACTCCAATGGAAAAATTGAAAAAATATTTCTGATCATTATTTTTAAAAATGAATGTCAGAATTGTGTTCCTCAGGCACCAATTAGGTAAACACAACTACTAGTATTTACCACGCGGCATTACTTTTTGAATTACAGTATTTTATCTGCATTGCAAACTGAAATCAAAATGGCAGATTTGCGACATTACAAAACCCATTTGTGAAAGTCGAAAGTGCTTTCATAAAAGTAAAAGTACTTTTGTGGTGTACATATTTTTTCCCGTAGGCTATAATGGGAAACTTTAAACTTTTATAACTTTTGAACGGATTAATATTTTTTCACTAAACCTTCAAAAGGCACATCAGTGACCCAGACTCCATATATCCAAACAATTTCAGACCACACCCACAAAGTGTTTAGGACTTAGAGACAAGCAAATAAATTGATCAGAGAGTGGTATTTTTCACATATTTGGCACTCTGCAGTTCCACAACTGCACATCTGACTAGAACAAAACTTGCCAGATCCAGAGATCTATAGAACCAGATGGTGCATGCCAAATGTCAGGCAAATTGGATGGATGGTTGAAAAGTTATTGACACTACTGTGCCCTATAATATTATTGTAGATAAACTACAAGGAATGGTTTTCTTTATTTCAGGTGGTGACACTGGGGTTTGGGCACTCCTACTGTTATTGTTATGTTTGTAGGTGGTGGGGGGGCTGCTGAGTGGTAGCATCATGTGGGCACACTAAGGATTGTGACAGCAACAGACATTGATGGATGGTTTCTTTTTTTGCAGGGTGTAATTCAATCTCATCAGGCTGATCATGGCATATCAGCTGTGCATGCTGGGTTGCAGTTATGTAGATCAAAGAAAGATCTGACCTGTGATTGGGTCAGCTCTCTCCTTTGAGCTACACAAAGTTGCTGCCAGTTAGCCAGAACACTGTCATTATCAGCATGGCTGATGATTGGTGTGACACTGACAAGCCCCTTGCACACCACTCTGCATTGGATTGACAGTGTTACATAATTTTTGGAAATATGTACATGATATCAAATGTTAGTAGTACTGGTTATCCTGATGCAGAATTCACAGCTCTTCATAAATGTTCTATAAACAGGGAGCTATGGCCAGCATTTAATTCAAATGAAGTGAGATCAGCAATCCTTGCACAAGAAAGAAAAATGGCTGCATGAATCAATGATGTACCTGTACAGCTTTTTCACAACGATGTTGATTTTTGGTCTACTGTTTTGTTTTCTATATTTTCAATAATAGAAAATTCATTAACTTTTCTGAGAGACTGGAATATTAGTACTAATTTTCTATTATTCAAAAAGGATCACATGATGACACAAGCTGCAATCACACAATAACTTTATTGCCAATTGGCTTAAAAATATTCTCAGGGATAATATTTGAATGACTGGAGCTCAGGATCATAGAAATGTGATTGATTTGAGAATATCAATGTAGCTTTAGAAAAAACATTCTCAACAATGGATCGGATATTTACATTAAACTACATACTAGATAAATACATAATTCAGAAGATGCAAATAATATTTGTTCTATAGATATCAAGGCTGCATTTGATTCTGTAAACAGTTCTTTGTTGTGGCAGATGTTAACTGAACATAGTATTGATAAGACACCTGGCAATTGTAATAATTCTGCATAACAACGCCCAAGCAAATATCACATATACAAAAGACAGTGAATTGGCAGACCCAATTAACATCAATCAAGACATGACATATGACTGCCTCTTGGCTCCATACCTGTTTAATCTTTATAAAAGGAGTACAGATAGAAGTCTAGACTGCATGGATACTTCCTCTGAAAATTAATAATGTAGAGGTTAAAATTCTTATGTATGCAGACAACTCTGTTTTACCCCCACCACCATTAGGCTGAAGAAGAGGAATATCCGCAATTGTGAATCATTTAACCAAAACAGGAATGAAATTAAATCTGTCAGAATCCCCCAAAAAATGATGGTACTTTGTCATAAAAGTAGAGGGCATATTCACTGGGTTATTAACACTAAAGTATTTGAAGAAGTAATTGAATTGTGCTACACAGGTGTAACCCTTCATAAGAATATGTTTTGGAATCAACAAATGAAAAGGGTGAAATAAACTTCCAGTATCACAATGTTGGTTATATATCACTTTGCTCTTGCAACAGCATTCAAATATAAAATGATCAACTAGGTACTATATGGAGAAGAATGTGAATGGACGAGCAAATAATCTATGACTGAAAGTATTCAGAATTTTTCTATTAAAGTAATATTGGATCTTCCAAGGGATACCCCTACGGCATTTTTGAGGCTAGAGTCAGGATAGATTCTATAGAGGAAAAATTAAGAAAAATGTAAAAATTAAAAATTAAAAAAGGTGCTATCAGGCTATGAAACATAGAAACATAGAATTTGATGGCAGATAAGGACCGCTTGGCCCATCCAGTATGCCCATTTCCATACCTAATGGATAAGCTACAGATCCTAGTTAACCAATAGCCTGCTTCCTCCTACCCCCAACCCCTAGAATTGCCTTATGTCTGTCACATGCATTCTTGAATTTCCACAATCTTTTTGACTTCACAACCTCCTCAGGAAGGCTGTTCTATGCATCCACTACCCTCTCTGTGAAAAAATACTTCCTCACATTACCTCTGAGCTGCCCCTTCTATCTTCAAATTGTGCCCCCTTGTTCTTTCACATCTCTTTTTCTGAAAGATGTTAGTCTCTTGAACTTTGTTGATTCCCTTGAGGTACTTGAAAGTTTTTATCATGTCCACCATCCCTCCTTTCCTCGAGGGTATACAAATTAAGCTCCTTAAGCCTCTCTTCATATGCCTTCTGGTGCAGACCCTGCACCATTTTAGTTGCCCTCATCTGGACTGTCTCCATCCTGTCTACGTCCTTGCAGAGATTGGGTCTCCAGACCTGCATACAGTACTCCAGATGAGGTCTCACCTGCTGTCTGTACAGATGGATAACAACCTCTTGTTTTCTACAGGTGATGCCTCTTCCTATACATCCCAGTATTCTTCCAGCCATCCTTACTACCCACTCACATTGCTTGCCCACCTTTGGGTCATCTGATATGACTACTCCCAGGTCCCTTTCCATTGTTGTTGTTATTAGTATCTCACCCCCCAATAGTATACGCTTCCCCTGGGCTTTTGTTTCCTAGGTGCATTACTTTGCATGTCTTAGCATTGAATGTAAGCTGCCATACGTTTGACCATTCCTCCAACTTTGCCAAGTCCCTTCTGACCCTTTCCATCCCACCTTGTGTATCAACCCTGCTGCAGATCTTTGTGTTGTCTGCAAAGAGACATACTTTTCCTTCCAGTTCCTCTGCAATGTCACTTATAAAGACATTGAAGAGGACTGGTCCTAGTACTGAACCCTGCGGTACCCCGCTAATAAGCCCCCTTTCTTCAGAGTGGACTCCGTTTACTATTACCCACTGTGTCCTGTTCTCCAGCCAATATTTTACCCAGGCTACTATCTTGGGAACCACTGCCAGGCTGGCTAACTTGTATATTAATCTGTTGTGTAGGACTATGTCAAATGCCTTGCTAAAGTCTAGGTAGGCCATGTCCACAGCCCCTCCCTGATCTACTACTTTGGTCACCTAAAGAAATCTATCAGATTTGTCTGAGATGACCTACCCACTGTGAATCCATGCTGCCTTGGGTCCTGTGCCCCTCTGGACTCTAGGTACTCAACAATTTTCTCCTTCAGAAGTGATTCCATCATCTTCCCTATCACTGAGGTCAAACTAACAGGTCTATAGTTTCCTGTCTCTGCCCTGCTTCCACTTTTGTGAAGTGGAATCACATCTGCCCTCCTCCAGTCCTCAGGTACCACCCCATCCTCCCATGATTTGTTAAAGATGGTAGTCAGTGGTGTCACTAGTTCTACCCTTAGTTCTTTTAGAATTCTGGGATGAATCCCATCAGGCCCCATTGCCTTGTCCACCTTCAGTTTTAAGAGTTCTTTCAGAACTCTTTCTTCTGTGAATGGGCTGGTGTCAACCCCCCTATCCAGAATGTTTCTGTTGTTTGGTTTAGGTACCTCCCCTTCTTCACTTGTGAATGCCGAGCAAAAATATTTGTTTAATATATCTGCCTTTCACAGTCACCCTCTGCCCACCCCTTCCCCTTTTATTAAGCCTCACTATTCCTTCCTTGGTCTTCCTTTGCTCCCTGATGTACCTATAAAAGGTTGTATCCCCCTTCTTAACTAAGTTGGCTACCCTTTTCTCTGTTTGGGCAATTGCTGTTCTGACTGCATTCCCTGCTTCCTTCTGCTTTAACTGATACAGTTCTCTGTCCTGCTTCTTCTGTGATTGCTTGTACTTTCTGCGTGCTATCTTTTTCTCCCTAACCTTCCCTGACACCTACTTTGAGAACCATAGTGTTTTTTCACATCGTTTTGTTTTGTTTATTTGCTTCACACAAAGGCTTGTTGCCTTAGTGATGGCAGTTTTGATTATTCCCCATTGTTCTTCCACCCATCCTTCCTGCCCAATTGCTAGTGCATTCCTTAGGCCTTTGTATTGCTTGACTCTACTGCTGTGTTTATTGTGAACCATACTGTTCAATGGTTGCTAGTTCCCAGATGGCTGCCCACTTCTACATCTGTGATACTCTCTCTATGAGAGTACCAGGTCTAAGATTGCTCCCTCCTGAGTGGGTTCCAGTACTAGTTGTCCAAGTTATGCCCCCTGCAGGGCATCTAGAATGACCCTGCTCTTTGATGTGGCTGCAGCAAATGCACTCCAGTTAACATCTGGCATGTTCAGATCCCCCATCAACAATATCTTCCCTTTTCTGCCATTCTAAGGATACCTTCTATCATTTCCTTGTCCATTTGCTCCCCCTGAGAAGTGATCTGTATACAACCCCTGTACCCCTGTATGACTGTGGTGCCATTGCCTGTCTCCAAATTGACCCACAGTGCTTCCTCTCCTCCCTGTTTACCCTTTTGTTCTGTTGCTTTGATTCCTTCCCTTATGTAGAGAGCTACTCCACCTCTTCTTTTACCCTCCCTGTGCCTCCTGTAGATAGTGTACCCTGGTTTGTTCACATCCCAGTCATGGTTCTGTGTGTACCATGTTTCTGTGACTGCCACAATGTCCAGATGTTCCTCATTCTTCAAGGTCACCAGTTCAGCTGGCTAGAAAATGCATTTATAGCATAGAAGACATCAGACTTCCTATGATATGTTGGCGAGATACTACAAAGAACAGCTCAATTAACTGGTTTACTAGACTAAACAACAAACAATAAAAAACATTGACTTTAACAGCATATAACAACCACTGGATCCATCCAGTTTGCCAATTTCTCCCTACCTACACTATTTAAATACATTTATTTAAGTTAGGTTCCTAGCCTCTGGTTAGTAAGGGCTGTAGATGTTCAAATGATGTATGGCAGTGAAGCAGAACAAAGATTTAAAGATATTTTAACAAAAATATTCTGAAGAATTCACAACATAGATAATGCAAAAATATATTCTTACATGATATATGACCCTGGAATAGAAAACAATATAATTGTCTGCAAAAACAAAGCCCATAGAAAAATTTTGGGTAAATTTAAATATGGAATATTGTTGGGATATCTACCAAATACTGTAAATATTGTGGGAAGAACCTGTGCTAATGAAGTGCTTGTAAAAATGAATATTTGATAACAATAGAGGATTTATCTTAAATTGTCCTGCTTTTAATTAGGAAAATTACACAAGGAGAACTGCACACTCAGAACTAAGCAAGCGCACACCAAAATACATATAAACTGAAATCACAAAAGGTAGAACTCTGCCGGGGTGCTACCAGTTGTGCTTTTGGTTTTAATGAGGAAAAATGGAAATGGACAAAGCACTATTACAAAACAAATGTTTCCTATCTGACTTCAGAAAAACAGAGTTTTTGCTATCTTTCAATATTACACATATAGTATATTTTTTTGCAAAAAAGCTTCATTAAAGCACTAGTTAGAGTAACTTAATGACACAAAAGTAGGGTAATGTGGTGTTAGGGTTTCCAATCCTGAATTCCTCCCCAGCCCCCAAGCAGCAAAGGGAAAAAAAATAATGTTTTGCATCTCCAGTGTCTTGGAGAATCAGTGGTGGGGTTTCTTTGGGGTTCTCAACCCTAATGGTCCCCCCTCCTGTAGTACACAACACAAGGAACAGCTCCAAGCCAGTGTCTCATAATGATACACTCTTCAAAGGTAAAGAATTATGTCTCAACACATGTTGACAAAACAATTTGTTGTAGCTTTCTTCATGGAGATAATGTGTAATGTTGTTTGCTCAAGGAACGGGGTGGGAATTAGGGTTGACAATCCCAAGGAAGACCCCACCACTGATTCGCCAAGACTCTGGAGACCCAAAACTCTAATGTTTCATTTCTTTCACTGCTTGGTGGTGGGAAGTTAGGGTTGGAAACCCTAACACCACATTTCCCTACTTTTATGGCTTTAAGTTACCCTAACTTGTGCATTAACAAACTTTCTTGGCAAGAATTTTGTTTCTTTTTGAGATAATGGAATTGTATCCTCATTCATGCAGGTCTCTTCAGGACCTGTGTAAAGAGGCACAGATGCCCTGTGCCAAGGAAAGACTCTGTCTGCTGACAGAATGACAGGGCCCTATGGATGTGAAGAATTCATGCTGTCTGGTGGGATGCGGAAGTGTAGGGCCCTGTGATCCCTGCATTTCCATGTGGCCACAGCAACAAATGCAAAGGGCAAAGAGTGCATCTATCATCCAATGCACTGGGCACTCTGCCACAAAAGGGGGGAGTGGTGCAGGACCCAAGGCCAAGAGGACAGTTGTCTTCACTATATAATAACTGAGCCCATGCAGAAAAATCTGCACATTTAATTCCATGGCTGGAGGGGTGTAACATAACAGGGATGTCCTCCCACCCTCACCCCATCCAGCTGGATCACTGATCTTATCATTGAACTCAGTTCACTGGCTTGGGATCACTAACAATACCTACTGGGGTCAAGACTGACACTATACACAATGTTTGTTAACAATGTTTTTTTTTAAATTTTGACCCCAGATTTTCAAGATACTCTTTTGTGATTCACCTTACAAACATGACATGCACCATTTATAATATATTGGACAAAATTACATTTTGCACCAGAAGTCGGAAAACACATCTTGTCCAGAATTTGAAACATGACACATGTCAAGTTTGTGATGTAGTGTGGAAAAATGGCTATGTTGAAAGTTCAGAGTCAAAATATTTTATGTTAGTGAAGTTATGATTGAACTTTGAAATAGTACAATATTCACTCATAGGTCCCAATTTTAAAAGTTAGTTAGATCACCACAAGGAACTTGTGGCAGGAAGTCTGACACAAGTGCTGACTTGTGTCAAGCAATGCAGCAATTCTGATTTTGCAACAAAGTCAGCTGCAACTCCATGCCGCAAGACCCTTGTGCCAATCACAGGACTAAGACCAGCTCCCTCCAGTCTACATTTTCACCATGGGGGGAGCCATTTTACAGGGCTTGTGCCAAACCTTTGACACAAGCTGCCATAAAGTGAGTAAATTATTACAACTGCACCAGCCCTTCTAAAATTGGGCTGAGTTGCATCCAAGGGCTTTGGCACAGCTACAGCAAACATTGCAGTTGAAACAGGGCTTGATGCAAGCTGTGTATTAACATTCTAAAAGTGGGCCCATAGGGCCCAATTTTCAAAGGGTTTAGAGTGAGGGACTTGCATCAAATGCATTTGATGCAAGAAGTGACTTGTGTCACAACTTGCATCAAACACAATTTTCAAAAGCAACCTACATCAAGTCCAGAACCAGCTGTACCAAATCCCCCTTGCACCAAGGTTGTGCCAGGACTCAAGGAAGCTTGCACCATGATGGGGCTGCAACATCCCCTTTCTTGGGATTTTCAAAGTTCCACTGTGGATGCATCAAGGGGCACCACTTAGACCAGCCAGGAGGTGGTCTAACTGGCTTGTGCCAGTGTGATGGAGTCCAACAGGGGTAGTAGGGGCATACTATGGGCCAGGGAGGTGGCAGTGTGGTTGTCAGGGAGACAGTCTTATACAGAAATGTATGGAATGGTAGCACCCATCAGGGTGTATGTGCCGTATGGTGGTACAGTACAATAAGTTACAGTTCACATATTCCCCCCTTGTGATCTACAATGTCCCCCATAATAAACAAAACCTCCATCCCTGATGGTCCAGTGGATCCCCACTGCCACCTTGTCAGATATTGTCCCACAACCCACTCATCCCATATCAGAGCCAGCAACCAGAATAGCCCTCCCCTCACCATCACAACTGGCCAAAGATTGAGCTAGCAATGACTGTATACTGTATACAGTACACTCAGTGAATGACAGCTTCACAAGTTTATCTTGAGAGGTCGAAATATGCTTTTCAGATTGCTGATTTTTCTGTATTGTGAACTGTGTTTCCCTTTCCCAACTTTTAATGTTTTGTCCACTGCTGTGGTAATATTTTTTAATAGCAATATGAAGTCTTCATACTGTAAATATAGGATAAAATATAGTCTTCAGATTACTGCTGGTTTTCTATTGTGATGTACACATAACACCAAGATGCTTTATTTAACATGCACTGTCTGCTTTATTGTTGTTCGTGTGTCATATTGAAGTATCTGGCTATCATTAACTTTTCAGACATCAGCACTATTATATGATATGGTATCCCAGGATGAACTGAAGTAAACAGAAGAAAATGAACAGTAATTTGACTTCAAGATAAATAAGACTTGGTCTAAAGTAATGGACTTTTTTCTGGGTTAAAGAGTCTCAGCACATAATCATGAAGTGCATGGTTATTGTAAAATCGTAGAATACCAGCACTACAAGAATGTGTGGGATCCACAGAGGAATTAAATCAAAGTGAAGAAAATAAATCAATGTAAGGTTTCGTCACCAGGTTCCTTGGTGTAACTACTACTGAGAGTGGGATTGCTTTTAACTCCTGTCTTGTGTGTCTTAAATTTACCTTTTATTCTGCACTATATTTATCTGTGTACATGCCATAATGAGCAACAATAAAACTGTAAGTAATGAATTTTCTGTGGCTTAGTGTGCTGCATTTTAAGATACATCACATAGCACATACAGAGCTTTTATGTTAGGTGGGTGCACCATTTTTCTGTGATTCAGTTTATTTGTTAAGCAGTAGTAACTTTTAAAGAAAATGATGAATGGCTGTCATTTAGAATTAATGCAAATAGATGCTGATAACCCTGATCAATCATGATTTGTTGAACAGCAAACACACTATATTTGCACAAGGAAATGCAACTGTTTATTTCTTATTTTAAGTTAATTCATAACTAAAACATTAGAGGCTTGACAATAAATAGTTCTGTAGAAGTCTTCAAAAAAACAGCACTGATTCAGTTTTCCTACTAAATGAATGGGCTGCCAGGATTCCTTTTGATGTGAGGATCAGGATTGTATGTCATTTTCAGCTCAACAGCCAGCACAGCATGATGGCATACAAGAAGTCTTAGTTTGCTTGAGAAAAGTTAAATCATAAAACTACAACAATGAATATAAGGGTCTCCTTTCGATTCTTCCACCTACAGCCTCCTTGAATGGCATGTAGGCTCAAATATTTTGGCATAGTTACCTCCAGAGTCCATCTTTAACATTTTGAGATAGTACAAGACTATAAGTATAATTAAGGAGTTTAGGCCAAATTGACTTACTGAGAACCTTACTCGAACTACAGTTAAAAAGGTTCAGGAGAGGCACACATTCAGGACAACATATTAAACTAAAGAAGTTCAGAGAATGGAGGATGGAAGTTAGTATAGTCAGATTAATATGTGCAGAACAATACTGAAAAGACTCACTGGACAAACAAGAAGGTTTCACAGATAAAATACGGTTTTAAAAACTCTAGGCTATGAAAATAATAATCAAATATTTGCCAGAAGTCAAAGAATGCTAGATTTAGTTGAATAGTTGAACACAACTGACTATACTTAGTAACAGGCTCCAGAAATTGCCTGGGTTTGATCAACACAAACATAATATTATCAAAATAAATTCTTGACAACTAGAACTTACTAATACTAACAATAATTACTATTGTCTCTGTAAATATACTAAACAACTATTTTGCCTCTCTGCCGGATATTAATATCAAACATTTTAAATCAGGAATAGACCTTGCTGAATCCTTAGAGTGACCTTTAGATGCCCCAGATATCAGATTTAAAATAATAACTTTCAACAAAGTTAAAACTGAGTTACGAAGATTAGAAACTAATAAAGTTTACTGCCATGACGGTATTGAAAACAGATTTTTAAAAGAATCTATGGACTTAGTGGCACCTATTTTAACTAAACTTTTTAACTGGAGCCTAACAGACAGACTGTTTGCTGAATGTTGGAAAAAGGCAAAAATTATTCCAGTGCATAAAGGGGGAGGACACAACTGTCCCCACAAATTATAAGCAAATAGCCCTGTCCATGGTGTTCAAGTTATTAGAGAGGTTTGTACAGAGGCAGCTAAGTGAGTATCTAGAAATGTACTCTTACTAACCATTCCCAATCCAGGTTTTGGAAATGACACTCCATGGATACTGCACTCACTGACCTAACAGACTCAATAGCCTCCCAACTGGAGGAGGGTAGGCCAGTGGGCACAGTGTTCATGGACCTGTCCAAAGCCTTCAACACTGTGGATAACAGGATCATAATCCTGAGATTGGTGTCCCTTGGAATAGATTATGAAACATCAAATTTGTTTTTCTTTTACCTATTAAATGTGACTCAACAGGGCCAGATTGAGGATACTTTATCAAAGAAGGCAAAGGACCTAAGGGGAGTCTCCCAGGGCTCCATATCGGGGCCTACATTATTCCTGGTCTACATAAATGATTTGGTAAATATAGCAACTCTTATAACTGTTAAACTTTTTGTTGGTGACAAAGTCCTGCTTGCTAATGGGAAAACTGTTAATGATGTAGAATGTGGACTCTGATTGGATATTACAAATCTAGAGAAATGACTGGCACAGTCAAGATCTGTCTTAAACAGTAGAAAAAAACTAAAACAATGATCTTTAATCCATCATTAAAGAAAAAACAACATACACAATTGGAAGTAAATATACAAACTTTGAAAAATGAAACCCTGTGGCAAGAATCTCAGTGTAAATACCTAGTGGTATGAGTAGATGAAGGTTTAAAATTTGATGTTCACATTCTGGATATGATAGGCAAGATAAATAAAAAAAAATGGGTGCTTTTCATTGAACCAGCTTCTGCAAGAACCAAAAACAAACGTACAGAAATTGATAATCAATTACTTATCCCAAAAATAGACTACGGTGGCCATATTTATGGACTAGCTAATAAAACTTTATTAAAAAAGTTGAATGTGACATACGGCAACTTAACTAGGTTTATATTGAGATATAATGCTAGAAGTCATCATCGTGATAAGTACCAGGAATTAGAGTGGCTGACCCCTGAGAATATGAGAAAATTGTGGGCAAATCAACTCTATAGAGTTTTAAACTCAAGAAATTCAAAATACTTGATGGATAAACTGGATTTTAATGTCTACAGACACAAATGTATTCTTGACTTGTCAGACCAAAAATAAAAAAACACATTTGGCAAAATGACCTTAAGGGCTATTTTTGCATCTATCTGGAATTCATTAGATAACAATGTGAAAAGTCTAAACAGACAATCAAAACACTTTGCTAAATCATTAAAATATGAGTTAAGAACAAAACGTGCGTGCAATGGATGAACAGATAGCATTTAAGGATGTATACTGGGGAGTTCCAGGAGGACTGGGATTGTATGGATTTATGCCTTTAGAGTGCTACATGTTATTGTTTGATATATGTCTGTTAATTGTCTGTTTTGTTCAAACAAATATGTTTTTACTTGTGGAAACTTTGAGCCTTTGATATGTACAATTCAGGACCATCTTGTAAATAGGTCTTTGGACCTAAAGATGAGAATATGAAATCGTATCCTGTATAAAAATAATTCATTTTACTACAGTGGATTCCACTTGAATGCACACCCATATTGCAGACCAAAAATGTGCATTTAAGCAGAATATGCACTTAGCTTAAATTCCATAGAAAGCACTGTAATTTTAAAGATTGCAGATGTAGTAGTAGTAGTACAAATGTTTATATGTCATATACCTATTTTCAAAGTTGTCCTGTGTCAAGAACAAATTACATTCAATATAACATACAAAAATTCAGACTACATAAAACAACTAATAAATAATTTTTGACATTATACAAGACAAAAATCTTCAATCAGACCAACAACTAACACATTTATCCACATTTTAAGAACAAGTACATTCATCATAAAATACAGTGCTCAATTCTAATTTAAACTGGGATAGTTTAGTTGCTTTCCTTAATTCAGGGGGAATATTATTCCAAATATTTGCAGTCTGAGCCTCAAGTGTCATAGTACCATATCTTGTATTAGTTTTTTGGAAAAGTCTAACCTCTGTGCTTTACATCCCTTAAAATATATGGATAATATTTACTAACAGAAGGCAAGTCCATGTTTCCATCAATCATCCCATTTATTATTTTATAGATAAATACTGAATATTGTTTTTAAATCATACTGATAAACTGTCCCAGTTTAGGTCTTTATACAAAATGCAATGATGAGTATTATAGCTACAGTTCAGGACAAATCTTGCCAATCGATTATATGATATGACTAATTTATTTAAATGTGTTTGAGCCACAAAATTATACACCATATTTCCATATTCTAAAACAGGCAATATTAATTGATTTGCAATTAACCTCCGTGTTTGTAGATTTAATATCCTTGAAGACCTATGTAATGCCCCTATCTTATTATTAATTTTCTTTATTGTATTATTAATATGAGCTGAGAAAGATAAAGTATAATCAATCTCTACACCTAAATATTTATATTGATCTGTGATTATCAATTTTTTCCCATTCCTCATTAGTATTTCCCTATCTTTGATCTGTTTTTTAACCTTTGTTTTTTTTTATTGAAAAACATAACCTGAGGTTTTTTTTATCACTTATCACTATTTTAGAGCTGGAAACTCAATCCTGTAGAACATCAAAATCCATCTGTAATTTAACCATCATTTCATTTTGAGATTTGGCTGATGCTAAAAGTACTGTGTCATCTGCATACCACCTGATTTGTGTATTATTTATTTTGGTAGGTAATTCATTAATATATAAAAAAAACAATAATGGCCCCAAAATTGAACCTTGAGGGACATCTCTTAGTATACTACCTACTTCAGAAAATTTACCATTTGTTACTACTTGCTGTTTTCTTTGACTCAAATATGATTTAAACCATAGTAATCACCTAGGGGCTATACCAGTCCTCTCCATCCTCTCATACAATAAATGGTGGTCGACCAAATCAAAGGCTTTGGACAGGTCAACAAACACTGTGCCTGTGGAGTCTCCCTTATCCAAGGCCACTGCCAGTTTATCAACATCATGTGCTAGTGTAACACCACTTTTATTTCATAAATCAGTTGATTTGCACATTTGAATTAGCAATTATGAACACTTTCTCAGCTACAGTACTCTACGAAAGTATTAAATGAAGTACACCCCAAAGGAAATAGAAATAAAATAAAACAAGGTAAAGTTAAATCTCACAGTTCAGTGTCTGTGTGTGTGTTTATCATGTTCAGAAAATAAACAGTCTTTGCTGCCAACAATGCGTGCCATGGTGGACACATTGACCCCAAACTTTGCTGCAGTATCTATGTGTTTCACATTCGAGTGCTCTAACTCCTTCAACAACGAGATTTTCTGGGCTAAGCTAAGTTTGACTTTCTTTTTCTCCATAATGCTTGCCATGTGCTTCTGTTAGCCAGTGTGTAACTAGTATAGATCAAGGTATTAAATACTTCTGACACATTATTGACAGCACCTGTGCAATTAAACAAAATGATCTACATAGGGAGAGGATGGTTGGTGAAACAAGAAACTGTTTATTAAAGTAGAATGTGCACTTATCTAATGTGCATTTAACAGAAATTTATAACATGGAGGAAAAAAAGGGGAAATGAGAAAAGTGTGTATTAAACTGAAATGTGCTCTTATCTGATGTGCACTTAAATGGAATCCACTGTACTACTAATAAATGATTTCCTGTCTAAATAGGCAGTATATTAGACCCAGAATAAAATAAGGATTTGTGCACCCCTGCAGAGGCCATGGCAAATGACACATTCAGTAGACTTCTGCCACTCCTACAGAAACTAACCTTGCAGAGGGCCACTCCAAGCATAGCTGCTTGAATGAATCCATAGATTGACAGGAGGCCTTCACCTTAGAAATGATGTCCACGTACTCACAAAGGCTTGGCTGCTTTTGCAGCTGACAGTACCCTGCAGTGTCACTGCAATTATATTGTGCTGGCAAGAATGAAACAGTTGCAGGAACTAACATGAAGCCTGTCAGGATACAGCACAATACTGCAGCATTCTACAGCAGAGTTACTGCAGAAAAAAAAAAAACTCTGGCCAGAGCCAATAGGGCTGTAACTGAGGAATGAGTGGTACAAATATTGAAAAGTACCAAAGTTATGAGTTTGCATTTACAAAATGTAGCATAGGCTAATAGCTTTGTTGTTCTTAACAGTTTTACACCAAATTTTCTACATAGCCTTCATGTCACCCTGCCTCATAAACAAGGGCAGAGAAAATTTTCAGCTCCTGTCTGAAAGGTGAATTCATGCAGGGACTGAAAAATCACCTTTCAGAATATTAAAAGAACAGTTTGCCAGGATCTGGAAAATGACAGCTGTCACATTTATGATGTGCAGAAAGATTTGTGTGTTCAGCTGGTACTTTATGTGGTTCTTATGCAAAAATTACCACATGACATAAAGTGTCAGCTGACCACTCAAAATGCTTATATTTCAAACCCCATTGTATGATCGCTAAGTTACCGTTATCTCATTTGAATGGTAACCCACCAATCAGAGACCAGCTTTCACAATGTTAATGACATCACAATGCCTAATGCAGCACTGAAGCCAGTGGGTAAAAGCAAAGAAAAACAGCAAAATCTTCAAACTGCTGATATAAAGCTATAACTTTTAAACTACTGTTGTAAATATGGAACATACAGTAGCCTGGCTCAAAATAGGAAATTTATCATCACTTGTGAGTGGACAGGACTTTAGTAACTACTGTATCTGTGTAATCTGGAAACAGCTGTATGTTGCTTGTTTTACCTGATGATGGCTGTCCATGGTTGCTTGTGTGGTCTTGTCCTTTTGTTGCTTGAGGATTGGGGGTAGGGAGTTAGGGTTGTAAACCCTAACACCACATTTCCCTTCTTTTGTGGCATTAACTGGAACCCTAACTAGTGCAATAATGCACTGTTTTGCAATGAATTTCCATTTTTTTTGATATAGCCAATAAAGTGGAATCCAATCTGACTGAAATTCATCATTTCAAGCAAGACCCATGAGCATATTTATTTTATTATGTAAACCAACAGTAGTTCATTCTGGGGAGGACAGGGTAACTAGCAGGGTGCCACAGAGGTCTGTCTTGGGCCCGATATTCTTCAGTGCCTTCATTAGTGACACTGCAGAAGTACTCTAGGGGAACATATGCCTGTTTGTGGAGGACACAAAAATCTTCAACAAAGTAGACACATCAGAGGGGAGGGAGTGACTGACAGAATGAGAGCAGATCTGAAGAAAATGAAAGAATGGTCAAGAGTCTACCAGCTGAGATTCAATGCAAGAAAGTGCAAATTCATGCACTTAGGGCACAGAAACCCAAGGACAGCATATCAACTTGAAGGGGAAACTTCAGCAGTTAAAATGCAGCTATCACGAAAATCATTATAATTCAAAAATGGTATTCCCTAGAATGTTTTACCTTTCATCTCTTCTCAATACTTTTATCCCATTACTCTGGTTTAAAAAGTTACATGGCATATTCACTAGATTTATTTGGGCTGATAAATATCCTCGATTGGCCTATTATAAATTGGCAGTTCCAAAACTTGAGGGGGGTCTGTAGATTCCTCATCTGGCTATATATTATTGGGCCAGTCATTTAGCAAAATGTTTGAGATGGGTGTCTCCTGGCCCAGAAAAAGAACAGCCGGCTTGGCTTAGGATTGAATTGGATGTAATTAGGTCTAAGAATCTGGACCCCCTAACCTTATTCTATCTTAAAGTCTCCCAGGTGTGTATGGTTGAGGAATGCCCTACAGTAGTTACATTATTAAAGGTATATGCACAATTGTGTTCATTTTTGCACTGTACCCCTCAGTTGGACTTGGCTCAGTCTATCTGGAATTCTCCATCTTTCACTATTAACAAGAAGCAGATTCCCCGTAAATGGTTGTCCCAATTGGGGGATGGGAAACTACTGTCTTTCATGGATGAAGGAGGGCAATGGTTGTCAGTAGGAGATATTATTAGGAATTTTTTTTCTAGCTCCCTCTCACTTCAAAGTTATACAGTTAAGGCACTTACTTACAATAGCTTTTGGTAATACTCCCTCCCAAGACTGGCACAGCCCTCATATCTGAGGTTTCTTCACTTATTGGATCTTCAGGTGTTATATTTAAATTATATCAGGTTTTGTTTTACAAAAGATATGGGGATTCTTTTGGACCCACAAGATTCTGGAACTCCATCCTTCCTCAGTATCATCTGGATTGGTAATCCCTGTGGAGATTCTGTCATAAATATGTCTCTCAAGACAGATTGCGTCTCATGCAATATCATATATTACATAACATGTATTGCACCCCCAGTAAAATTAAAGAAATGGGGTCTCTTGAACTCCAGTATATGCACTAAGTGTTTGCAGGAAGAAGGAACACTTCTTCACATGTTCTGGTCCTGTCCCAAAATTTCCCTTTTATGGGATTCAATCAAGACTTCCCTGGATCCTTTATTGGGCCTTCAGGAGTATTTTACTCCCGATATTTGCCTTTTAGGGGACCTGTCTTCTATCAGAGTTAAAGTAAGAAAGTTTCATATTTCTATGATTGCCTTATCTGTCAAGAAGCTTATTTTACGAGATTGGAAAGACAAGTCCACCCCATCCTTTCAAGAATGGGTAAATGAAATTCTTGCCAATCTGCGTACAGAAAAAGCAATTGCCAGTCTTCACAATAGATTGGCAGCATATACCAAAATATGGGATCCCCTTCACTTTCTAATTTTATTGGCTCAGTCTTAATCATGTCTCAGTCTAAAATGCCCTGCAGATTCTTAGGTAAAGAGCTTAGCACTTAGGCTATACATGAATTTGTTACTGCAGTAAGGGTGGGATGGGTGGGTGGGGCAGTTATGTCTGTATAAGTGACTTACTTACATCTCATTCTCACTGTAACTGCCTTTTATTGTGGAAAATGTATTAATAAACTTTGAATTAAAAATAAAATCAAAAATGGTATTATTTTTTCACCAAATCATCCAAAGGCACATACCCCATCATCCATAAAAAATACAGATGAATTTTTCATTTCATGTGGGTTGAAGATGATGGCAAAAAATCCCATGTTAACCTATGGGAAAAACTTCATTTTTACTGCTTTTTTGCCACTTTATATCTCAAAAACCATACAAAATGCCGTCATGAGACATTTCATATCTTGTGACACTGGCAGAATGACAGCACATCCTAGTTTGTGGGACATTTCATTAAAAAAATTCCAGAGTTAATAAGGTACAAAAATTGAGATTTTACATTGAAGTGCTGTACCAACACTAACTATAGGGGCACCACTGACCCTATAACATAAAAGTTTAAACTAAGAAACAAAATTCAGTCACTTTTTTTCAAAATGTTGTGATTTTAGAGACAGACTTCATCACATTTACTGCAAAATACCCCCCCCCCATCTGCCCATCCCATGTATGATGTCTTGGAAAATCATAAACATAGTCATAAATTATACACAACTATGATGACCAGGTTTCTGAGCTCTCACAAAAACGATTATTCCCACTTTCTTTCTCTGTTTTATTCTTGGGGCTTTCAAGTACACAATTTTATTTGGAAAAAAAGGAAAGTTAACAGTCTCTTCAAAATTCTTAACTTCTGGTGAAAACACGGAAGACTACAAAACCATTGCAGACCATCTGCATTAATTATTTAATTAGACACATAAACCTGGAGATTAAAATATAAATACCTACTCCAGATGAGAAGGAGGACCATTATTATTGAATATAAAGTTTATTTTTTTTTTTCTGTTTATTTAAATGTTAGTCTCCTCTGAACTTGTTTAATTCATAGCCTTTTGTAGAAGGTTTGCTGCTAAGTGATTCAGAGATGGCAAGCATCAGTGTGCTACTATAGAAAATATACTTTTATTACTTTTAAACTTCTTTCTTTCCTTATTAATGTGATTCACTACTAAAATGCTTTTTTACCAGTTCCATATTTCTAACTCTTTCTTGCACAATTTCTAACAGTGTTACAAATGCTGCCTAATTTCAGAATAAGTATTCATATATTTGTTGAGGATTTTTAACACGAGCAGAAGCAGTGTTAAAGTAAAAGGCTTAAAAGCTATCTTCAGCTCATGTTCTGTTAGTAAAATGTGTTTTAATGAAGTATCGCTGCATTAGGAAAGTTTTTTTTTGTTTGTTTTGTAATCATGTCAATATTCCATTACACTTAAAGACCAAACTATGGTGTTTTCTTAGCAAAATACAACAGGTTAGGTGCAATTAGAGCAGACTGTCTAAGAAAGAGTAGAATAAACAGATATATTGTATCTCTATTTCTCTATATATTAATAGCTCAAGTTAAGCACTCATGAATATGTCCATGGCTTTCTTTTTGCAGTGACTTGAAGCTGGCTCTTGGCTTGATTTCTGCCCCTCTCTGGAAAGTTGGTGATTTATTAACTCTAGGAAATGGAACAAAGAGGCAGCTGCAGGCTTGAACACTGTACATACTAAAACTGCTTCAGTAGTGTTTGGGATGCAATTAATAATTTAAAGAAAATCTAAATGCACTTATCAAAAACTATCAAATACTGCTGCAGAATATTCTCTCTCTCTCTCTCTCTCTCTCTCTCTCTCTTCTCTCTCTCTAGTTATCACATGTACCATGCTTTGGAAGATGGTAAACATGGGCATAAACACAGGGGAAGCTGGGTAAGGTGCAGGAGTGATGTGCGGTCACTCAGAGCCTCAACGAGAAGAGGAGGCAAGCAAAAGCAGCTTTTGAATGCCTCATTTTTGATTTACTATGGCAAATGTGTTAATTTACCGCAATGAGTTAAGATTCAAGGACTCTGAGAATGAAGAGAATTTATCTGCCTACAAGGAGAAATGAGAGAAACATCAGAAAACCACATCTGAGAGCTGGTCACATAATGGAAATACTCCTACCTGTATGAAAATGGTGTCCGGAGCAATGAGCGAGTAAAAGGTTATAGCCAAATCCTGCAAAGAGTGTTTGGTCGAAGTGATTGAACAATTTGTTTGAGTACGGCTTTTATCTGTGGTAGCATTTATTATACTGAGACTTTTTGCTGTAAACAGTGGAGTTTGAATACACTGTGGAGCTGGAGCATGTTCAGGTGCTGTTACTTGCAGAATCTGTGGTCATATAGCTACCAAGAGGACTTCTGGTGCAAACAGTGAGGCAGAATGCACATAATAATAATAATAAAAATAAAGCAAAGAGATATTGGCAAGTAAGTTTTGGTGATATTTGTCTGACATGACTGACTAAACAATAGAAAGAAAATATTGTGGAGCCAGTGCTGTTACAAGCGGCATCTGTGGTCACATAGTTACCTAGAGGATTTTATTGCTTCAAACAGTGAGGTTGAATGAGCTAATTAAACTAAAAATATATCTCCAGGTGATTTTGGCTGTACATGTCTGTAACTGAGTGTAATTCATGTACTGACAGAAGAAGTCGGCTTGTAAAAAATTTTAATCTGGTACCAAGAAAGGAAAAAAAAGAAAAAAAATCTAAGTGACTTTTTGTTTTGAGTAGTCCATTTGGCAGTTTAAAAGAGTGGAGAGCCTGCTGAGATAAAAACAGTTGGAACACTTAGTAATCAGACGTGGCTTATGTCAAGTATTATTTGCCCATGGTGGTTCATCTAAACATATTTTATTTATTTATTTATTTATTTATGGGTTTTACCAGGAAGGCAAGCTGAACAGAATATTACTCAATTCCAGATGTGTCCTGGGGACAGTACAACAAAATAAAGAGGACAACAATAATAATACAATAAAAATAATATCAATTGTAAACATTTGGTAACAATAATACAGTACAGCAGTATAAATAAGGACAATGGCAGGATTATACAAACAGATAGTGCAGCCATTACAATGATGCACATAAACAGAGAGGAGGTGAGATGTGAGAGAAGCACTTGACATCATAAGATTGATATATAGTGTACACAGTATAGTAGTGGCACAGAGCAAACCCAGGAAGGGGTACTTGGCCTAGGAGCTGAGGATGTGTTAGGTGCGTGAGCAGGTGGAGGAGAAATGAGTTGACCATTGAGGTGTGGGGAGGGACAGGAATGCAGAATGTCTACAGGGAGGGACCTCCATAGCTTGGGCATTCGGTAGCTGAAAGCTGCCTGGCCTTTTGAGGTGGACCTTTGGGGAATATGTAGGAGTCTAGTGTCATTATGCCTAAGCTTATAGGCTGGGGGAGTGGGTGGATGGGACTGAAGTGAGGTAAGGGGGCAAGGAATGGTACTAGAATGTGGCAATGAGGCATATGCAGTGTGATGATCTGTGGTCCTGTATGGTGGATAGGCCCAGGGACTGGTAAAGGGTACAGTGATGGGTGGAGTAGGGACAGTCAAGGACAAAACAACAGATGGAATGGAAGAAGGAGTTCAGTCTGGTCAGGGTGGACTTGGGGGTGGCACTGTATATCACATCTCCATAGTCAAAAATTGGCAGAATCATTTTCTGTACAATTGCATGGCAGGCCGGCAATGGGATACAACCATGATTACTGTAAAGTGCACCCAGTCTGGCGTGGAGTTTTTTGTGGATGTCATCAATGTGTACAGAAAAGTCAAGGTGCTGGTCGAGCAAGACCCCGAGGTATCTGAAGGAGGGGCAGGCCTCCACTGAAGTCCCATCCAGAGTGTGGAAGTTTGGGGAGGAGAGGAGCCATGAAAGTCTTTGCCTTTTGCCAAAGGTCATGGAGACTGTTTTCTTGGCATTGAGGTGAACCTGATTAGAGCGAGACCAGAGCTGGACACTGTTAAAGTCCTGCTGCAGTGTGGTTGCCACATTAGTAGCGGAGGGGCTGGATGAATACAGCACCATGTCATCTGCATAAATGTGAATGGAGGTGTGTTGGTAGGCAGAGGGCAGGTCAGTTAGGAAGATAGAGAACAGGAGTGGCCCAAGGACGGAGACCAGTGGCACCCCCAATGAGACAGGGAGGGGATCAGAGGTGGAGTTACCAATCCAGACAGATTGCATTGGGCCAACCAGGTAGGACTGGAGCCAGTCAGTGGCTGTACTGGAGAGCCCTGCACTGGTGAGCTTAGCCAGGAGGAGGGAGTGGGAAACTGTGTCAAACTTCTTTGCTAGATCAACAAAGATGGCTGAGGTGATGTGCCCTTTATTCATGGCAGAGAGGATGGAGTCCATGAGCCTCAGCAGGGGGGTGGTAGTGGAATGGGACTTCCTGAAACCAGACTGGTAAGGGGTGTAGAAGGATAAGGAGTTGAGGATGGAGGAGAGTTGAAAGAGGACAAGTTTTTCTTGGATTTTAGCCAGTATGGAAAGGAGGGAAATAGGGTGGTAGTTTCCTGGGGAAGAGGGATCACCTCCTTTGTGAAGCAAGATGACAGTGGTGTGCTTCCACTATGCTGGTACTGAGGCTAGAGAGAAGGATAAGTTGAAAAATGCTGCCCAGGGGGTGGCAATGGCAGGGGCCGATAGGGACAACATATTGGTAGTGAGTAAAAAGTACCTGTATTGCATCAACACCATGGATAAGGACAAAAGTTGCAGTTGCAGTTAACTGATAATCTAAAGAAATATACTGAGTTGGTGTATAAAAGGGTATAAAGGGAAACATACTTAAAAGCACATTTCTAAAAGAAAGCTGAGCTGTTTAAGAGTTGGTTACTTTTTAGGAGCAGTAAGTGTTCCTTGTTGTTGGGATAAATAAAGCTGCATGATGAAAAACACTGACGCAAAGCCACTCAAAGGGGGAAGTCTAATCTTAACAAGTGGGAAAGTAACCCCCCTCCCCCAACTGCCATTAGTGAAAGCTGTGGTACCTGGCTGCTATCACAATAAGATCTTCTGTTAAGACATTATAGAGTTTTTTTCTATAATAACAGGATCAACAAATGTTTGCAAGGAGCAAGGGGATTGCTGTCAACAAGAAGAAAAACACAGATAATTATTCTGACACAGACTTGAGTCCTGAAAGGAAGCATAAACACATATATGAGGCAAAAAAAAGAAAGGAACATATTAAAGCAAAAAAAGTAGAGACGTAGAAGAAGAAACTGCCTACCAAATGTACTACAATAAACCAAAATTAGAATAAAAGTACAATCTTCTTTCCCTCACCAATAACAGCTCTGAATTCTTATGCTGGGAAATTCAAAAAAAGGACACAAAACAGAAAAGAATACAGCAACAACAGATACCTCAAACAAAATGAATATCCTCTCTACCACAATGGAAGATAATGATGGAGAGAAAGAACCTGAAAATACACAAGATCCTTTACAAGCAGGAATGGATCAGGACTCAGAACCACCATGATGGGCAAAAGCTATCTTAACAGAAATTTCAGACATGAAACAAAAAATGCTATCAATAGAAAAGTGTATCAGATATTGACACTATTAAGTCTACTTTAACAAGCATGGCAACAGAGACTAAAATAAATACAAAGATTCAAGATATGGAAAAAAGAACGGTGACGAATGAAGAAGACATCACCAACTTGAAAACCCTTTCTGCTCAGTAGACTCTACAGATTAAACAAATTCAATACAACAAAAATAGATGCAGAGACCACAGCTCAAAGGGAAAATATCAGAGTACTAGGAATACTAGAAAATTGGGAACAACATGCTTCATCCTCAAAAATAATGAACAATATCATTGCTCTATTTCTTGAGGTCCCTAAAGAAGCAATCAACATCAATTATGACAGAATATACCATGCTCTGAGATCTAAGTCAGGAGATGATTAACCACCTAGAGCAATGATTAAGTTTATGAGAACAGAAGATAAAAATAAACTAATGACTGCAGGTTTTAAAAAGAAAAAAGCCATACAGAGGGAGTTACCATTACTATTTTTCAAGATCTTCTACCAGAAGTCATTGATGAAAGGAAATAAATATGCCCATATAAGATTGACGATATGGAAGAAAGGATTCAAGTTGGCATTCAATCCACCAAATAAACTAAGAGTGTATATCAAGGATAATCAATGGACTTACACATCTGCAGAAGAGGCAGAAAAAGACTTAAGACACTTTCCAGATTTCTGCAAAGATACATAAGGAACAGCAAAATTGTGAAGATTATAGGAAAATAAAATGCTTATTATGATACTTTAGAAGGAGATTAAATGAAAAGAAGAAATACAGATCAAAGGAAGATAAGTGATGAGGACTTAATAAACAAAGCCTTTGTGCCTTAAGAAAGAGGACAGAATGAAAGAAGAAACTCGGACTTAAACTTCAAGTTGAATATAAGTGGCTAAAGGATTTTTTTTCTCTCTCCGCTCTCTGATTTCCATTCTCTCCTTGTCCTCTTCCTTTACTGAGATTTATTTTTCTCTTCTTCTTTTTTATTCTTCTGTTCTTTTTTTTTTTCCTTCCTTCCTTCTTTGGGGGGAAGAGGGAAGGGGAGAAAGAGGAGAAAAAGGAACTGTATATAGAAATATGACTTGGTCTCCTTGTGGAGGGCCTCTGAAAATATGCATGTCATGATAATATCGACTCAGTAAATTACACTTTTTTGTGTCATAAAGTTTTGTTTTAGGGATTACATAGGATTAGATAAAATAAGTAAATGGAGTTTTGATTCAGGGCAAAAATTAGAAAGTAAAAACAAGGGTAGAAAAATAACAAGAGGAAGATGAAAATTCAACTTAGATAACCTTTCTATTATTATTTTTGATCAATTGAAAAATGCCAAGCAACAGTGGCATCACCTCCCCAGATATCGTCATTGCATCAATGAACATAAATGGATTAAATAAACTTAAAAAGAAGGAACTCATTTCTTTATACTCAAACAAAAAAAAAATACACAAATTCTGTGTTTACAAGAAATGCATTTCACTGAGAAGGACCATATATTTTTTTTTTAAATGATGGATTAGTCAAGTGTTTTACTCCACTGGTTCTTTGAAAAGTAGAGGAGTAGCTATATTAATTTCAAGAATGTTTTTTTTTAAATTAATACTCCAATGCAATGATGAGGAGGGGAGGATGAAACTGATCAAAGGTTTAATTAAAGATATAGAAGTGGTGATTGGATATATATTTGGGCCTTTTTTAGCATATGGTGAATTTATCAAAAACATTTCTAACATGCTTTTTGAACTCAGTTCAGGAAATATTAGTTTGTGTTATGATTGTAATGCATTAGCTAATCCAAAAATAGATAAACCAATCACATTTACCAATACAGATATTCACACTTCACAAGTTCTAAATGATGTTTTGAATTCCCATAACTTAGTAGACCCATGGCGTATAATAAATCCTTTCAAAAAAACAATACTCTTATAAGGCAAGGCATCTTAATACTTTTTCACATATAGACTACATATTTGTGAACAAAGATTTAGTTAGAAATATAACAAAAGCTAGGATTAAAGATATCTCACTTTCAGATCATGCTATGATATTATTAAAGTATATTCCAACTTTCAAACACAATAAACTCTTTCAATGAAGACTTGATAACTCTTCATTGAAAGACCCAAATTGTACATCAAAGATTAAAAAAAAATACAAGAGTTCTGGGAGTTCAATTATACACCACATAAAAAGATCAACTCAATTTGGGATGCTTTTAAAGCAAGAATAAGAGGATAAATTATATAATACCAGACACATAAAAGGAAATTAAATAAAGAGAAATCAGCTAATTTGGACAAAACATTTTGAAATTACAAGCCAACCTGGCAATGGTAGGGGCAAAAGGAGGAATTGGAACAAACAATAGTGGAAAGAAGCTATGCTACTTAAAGAAGTGGAAAAAAAACGCTCTCAATTTTTTTTTATTTTTTATTTAGTATGCATTTTGTCCCAGCCTAGCACTGGAACTCAGCCCTGGTTATGGCCCCCACTGTGGCCTGCTCCCACATGAGCCGCGCTCCCCCATGACCCCTGGCTTACCCCCAATGTGGTGTTGTGGCACTTACCAGTGTCACGAACATTTGTTCGGGTCAGGGAGCTGGCCTGGGAGCACATCAGAGGCAACGAGGAGGGTGTCATGGAGATGCTGGCTGGGGATTTTTCTGTCCCTGAAAGGATGTTTTTTTTCTTGGGGGCAGGGATGTGCAATGACATCCCATGTCTGCCCCACCTCCATGGACATCCAGATGCCAGCTATGGCAGAGCCCCAGCCTCTGGCTAGGGTCCGTAGTGCACCAGATGTTCATCCCCTTCCCCTCCAGAGAAGGAGAGCAGTCCATAGGATGCTCCATCCATCTCACCCCAGTTGGCCCTCCAGCGACCCAGGTCTGTTCCCGAACCCGGGTTGCTGGCATTACAAGTGGAAAAAATGCTTTCAAATTTAAAAATAAGCTTTAATATAATGTTAATAAAATGGGTAAAATATTGGCATATGCATTAAAAAAAGAAAGAGAGTATAATACAATTACACACATAAAACTAAATGGAAAAATAGATACACAAGATATGGAAATTGCAGAGGCATTTTTAAGCTACTATAAATCGATTTATAATAGGGAATATAGTGTAGAACAAGATACGTTCCAAGCTTACATAACTAGTGCAAATATTAAACAATTACACTGTAAAATTAATAACTTGGAGAAAAATGATTTAACTGACACAATTACATCAATGAAAAATAACTCAACTCCCAGTCCAGATGGATTTACAGCAGAATGTTTTAAAACATTTATAAATGAAATACACCCTCGGCTGTTTTTAATGTTTGAAGAAATGACCAAAGGAGAAGCAAATCCAGATTCCTTTTATAATGCTGAGGTAGTACTTATACCAAAAGAAAATAAAGACCTGTCTAAACCCAAATATTATCACCCTATAGCCTTACTAAATACTGATTACAAAATATTCACTAAATTAACGATATGAAAAATACAGGACTATATACACCAGGTATTATTCATATGGATAAAAAAGGTTTTATTAAATACAGGAACACCTTTAATGGATTAACAGACGTGCAACTTGCCATTTCTGCAGTTAGCAAAATGATAATGAAACCATTGTGATTCCATTAGATGCTAACAAAGCATGTGATTTACTAAATTGGCATTATATGTTTGAAATATTAGAAGCATACAGATTACCTCAAATTATAATTACCTCAATTAAAACTCTGTACCAAAAACCAACAGTAGTTTTCAAAATTAACCAATATACTATAGATCACAACCTTTAATGATGATGAATAGAGTGAGGCAAGGTTGCCCGTTCTCACCTTTTCTGTTTAACACTAACATGAAACCTTTATTAAACCACATAAGTAATAATCAGCTGATTACAAGTATTCAAGTAGAAGATTCACAACATAAATTGAATGTATATGTGGATGATATCATGGTATTCTTAGTAGACCCAATTCTTTACTTCCCAGTATTAATGTTAGAATTCCAGCAATTTCAAAGTTGTCTGGCAATGAATTAAATAGATCAAGATCCATTGTTCTTCCTATTATGAATTTAAAACCATCTACTTCAGTACTACTAGCGGAAGTGAAATTTCAGGATACCATTAAGTATTTAGGAAAATGAATAACTAATGACTTAATAAAAACAATGACTGCAAATTTAAACTATTTTATGGAGAAATATGATGCTTTACTAACTGAGTGGGAAAGTAAGTCACTATCGTTATGGTGAAGAATCAAGGCATTAAAAATGATGATCATGCCATTATTAATGTACATATATCAAGGTATGGTAGGGGAGGTTCCAGTGTTTTGGACAGACAAACTAAAAATGATATTTAAAACATTTTTCTGGAGAGGTGGAACTCCTAGAATTGCTTGGGAAAAAATAACAGTGATAAGATTGGAAGGAGGTATGGGATGTCCTGACCCAGAAAGAAATTGTTGGTCAGTTATAATCCAACAGTTATTAAACTGGACAGTCCCAGAAAGATACACAAAAATAAAGATGATACATATAAAAAATTAATACAGTATTTACTAAAATGACAAGTTAATAATACAAGAAATACTAATTAACCCTAGTCAGTTTAGACTAATGAAGAATAATATTATTAGGGAATTTTATAGGATAAGTAAGTTGTGTAACAAGTCACAAACTCATAAAACGTTTGTCCTACTTGAGTTAGTTACCAAACATAAGAAAATTATAAATGTAATAAATGCTGGCATAATTCTAAAATAATATTTAAGTACCCCGCATTGCACCCCAGCGGGATATTAAAAAGGCTGCCTGGAACAGCACAAATCATGATGTACTGGGTCACAATGTAATCATATGTGGCGCAGACGCAGGGGGCATGCCCATGCAAATGTGGCACATCCCAATATTCAGCCAGGGATGTGTGGCTCATATGCCAGTGCACCCTGCACTACACCACATAGGGGGGCTCAAAGTTAAGCCTTTGCAGAGTAGGAACAAATCCAGGCAACCCACAGGTGGGCTGCTGTATTGCAGGGTGCAACACAGCAGCCCATCCGTGGGTGGCCACTTGTCCTCCAAGAACACCGTCTGCAAGCACTCACAACTCTGGTGGTCAAGTGGGAACCCCGCAGCCCATTGCCGTGATCATGGTGTTTTATATACACAGTAATCCCTGGTAGTCTAGTGGCCCTCCTGTCCCCGATACCCTGATGAATAAAATACATGACCAGCCCTGGTGGTCTAGTGGTCTCCCCTCCCACCCAAGTCCCCAATTTCCCGTGAAAAGCATAACGCAGTTCCCTGGTGGTCTAGTGGAACCCCCCCCCACCCATTGCTGTGATCACGGTACACCTCCAAAAGAAAAACCCTGGTGATCCAGTGGCACCCCCCACCCCTTCCAACCACAGAGAACCCCTTGCCCACTCTACTCCCCCATCATCAGTGGATGGCTGCTACCCGGCTGCATAATGCCCGGTCACCTGCCAAATGACAGGTACAGTATGGGCTGTAAGCCCATTGGTCCCCAGTGTGGACCAATGGGCTTGCAGGGCATACTGTACTAGATAGTCCCAAATAAGTGAATGAAGTCCCTGCAACCCCACAAGACCACCAGGCTGGTCATGTATTTTATTCATTGGGGTATCGGGGATGGAGGGGGCCACTTGACCACCAGGGATTACTGTTCATACTTAGACTGCGATCACGGCTATGGGGCGGGGGATGCCCTGGGAACCCCAATGCACACATCATGCTGTGCAGGGCGCCAGGTGCAAGTTACCAGGTTACCCTACACAAGCATGCAAATGGGCCATAATGACATGCAAATGGCCCCATTTGCACCTTGCATATATTATGGTCTCATTTGCATTCCCCCCGCTGAATATCGCTGGTGATGTGCCTAGCACAACTGCACTTGTGCTGACACATCTCCGTGCTCCCTATCTGTGGCTTGTGCTGGCGCAGTGCCACTGCACTGTGTGCAGTGTGTGCCATATAAAACGGTGCTGCACCATGGTGCATCACCATTGAATATCACCTGCTCCTGGCCCCAGCACATCCCAGTTGCACTGCTCCCAGGCTTGCTCCACTGCCTGGCACAGTCTGAATATCTGGGCCTGTCTTTTTAGGTAAAGTAATATTTTGTGGGGGGGTGTTGGAAATTATTCATTGAAAATTAGTTAATTCCATAAGGAGCTAAAATGTAACCATAAACAGATACACTATATGAATGAATACGTAGCTCTATGTATATCAAAGTGTATTACTGTTTGTAAGTCTTAATGAATGAACAAAACAATAAAAAGAGTTTTAAAAAAAATGGGCATAAACAGAATACAATTAAGGTGACCACATTTATCAGTACTCACAAAAAAATGGTTCCAAGTCCCTTTTTCTGTTTCTTCTGTTTTATCTGTTGTAGTTGTATTTGGAAAGGGGAAAGTTAACAGTATCTTCAGAGTGATTAACGTCTGGTGGAAATGCAGGAGACTAGAGATACATTCCAGATTGGTTGCATTAATGTATTTAATGAGTCACGTAATGCTGGGGATTGCAAAGTAAATATTTACTCCAGAGGAGAAACAGGAGGGTTATCACTGAATGCAGAACTTCATTTTTTCTGTCTGTTTAAATATTATCCTGTGATGCTGTTTCATATTATAGCCATATTTAAGCTGTGCTGCTATGTGGTTCAGGAGGCTAGCGTCAGTGTGCTACTTTAGAAAATATAGTTGCACTAAATTTAAAAGTTCTTGCTTTTCTGCTCTTACTAATGTGATTCAATAATCACCATGCTGTTATTCATCGCTAAATCGGGTTAGTAAATGCAACATAATTCATTTAAAGATGGAACACCTAGACAGGTGAGGTGAGGAGAGCAGAGTTCATTTTAAAGAAAACTGAGTCAGGGCTAGAGAGTGTAGAAACGCAAATGGGCACAGAACCAAATATTTGCCCCCGCTACCAGGTGCATTTAAAACCAAGCCTATGCATTTCTAGTCCTTACATTTTTTTCCTCTTAATTTATATATTTTGATCTCTGATGATCTGTTGTATGATCTGCAATAAAAAGTATTCACTGAAAAAAAAAGAAGTGAAATATATTTGGGAATGTTGGGCGGGGAGGGAATTGATCCTCCCCATTGCTGTTGTGTGCACACAGTGTATGGAAAGCTGGTTGCTGATCTCATTAGCAAATTTTCAATAGTCAGTTGATGAGGTAAAAGTCCATTACCATTAGCTTCCTGCTGAACTGGATTTATTTGTTGATTACACTGAAAAATGGAATGGGGTGGATGAAGTGAATTGAAGAAGTGCTTGCTGGATTGAGCTAACTGTGAAAATCCCTCAAATTTGTGAGTAAGAGGCTGCTTGTGACACCTCCAGAAGAAGGACTACTCAACTCCACTGGGGGGCGACATCCCTTTTCTTTATCAGAAACACTGAGTAACATATATATTTTTTTATTTTTATTTTTTAAGGGAAAAAGGAGTCCATGTTACAGCAACGTTCACCCCATTGCAAGGTGTAGATCTGGTCCTTTCAATTTTTTAATGCTGAGAGAGCATGTCTTACAAAGGGAAGAAGAGCACCCCCTCCTCATCATACAAAAAGGGCTTCTCCTCACTTTTGGTCCATAGGCATGTCATCACCTTGGCTAACTGGTTGGTCCTGGTACCCAGAGCCTTTGTGGTGCCTATTTCATCACTCCAATAGGCTGGACAACTAAATGAGATTTCATGTGCCAGCTAACCGGAGCTGCAGGCTGCAGTATGCTGTGAGATCAGAACAAGACAGCTGATCCCAGTTATGATGGCTGATGTAGTGCTAGGAGAAATGGCTTGGCACAGCCCATTGCAAGGATGTCTCTGTATGCAAAGTCTGTCTGCCATCAGTTACTGGCATTATTAACCCAAGCAGGAGTGAGACCTCGGTCCAGCAGCTGCAGATCTGCTCTTACATGCCAGTCCTCTGAGACAGCATTTGAATCCGGCTCTGCTTTCTGCCATCTATTGAAGCAGAAATGGAAGACTGTCCCATCTGTGTAAGACAGATTCATCAGTAGGATGATGAGGGAGAGGTGCTCCTAAACCACTCACAGAGATGGAACAATTGGCATAATGTACCTATCAGGGATGTCAAAGTAGAAGTGTGTGTTACAAAATGCAGAGGGAAAAGGTTCAAACACTGCAGGAATGTCCAGGCTAGCAGTGATCCTGGGTAGAATAATAAGGTGGGGGATGTGCCAATCTCTGATTAAGATAACTGATTCTGGTCTAAAAGAAAAACAACTTTTTTGGTTTTGATAAGTGACCTTTTCCTTAGCAGATGTGGTCATGTGCAAGAGGCTTCCTTCACACATTAATAGTAATAACATAGAAACATAGACTTTGATGGCAGATAAGGACTGCTTAGCCCACCTAGTCTGCCCATTTCCTTACCTACAGGATAGGCCGCAGATCCTAGTTAACCAACAGCCTATTTCTTCCTACCCCCCACAAGAATTGCCTTATGTCTGTCTCATGCATTCTTGAATTCTCCCACAGTTTTAGATCCCACAACCTCCTCAGGAAGGCTGTTCCATGCATCCACTACCCTCACTGTGAAAAAATACTTCCTCACATTGCCCCGGAACTGCCCCACCAATGTTTAAATTGTGTCCCCTTGTTCTTGCACGTCTCTTTTTCTGAAAGATGCTACCCTCTTGGACTTTGTTGATTCCACTGAGGTACTTAAAAGTTTCTATCATGTCCCCCCTTTCCCTTCTTTCCTCAAGGGTATACATATTAAGCTCCTTTAGTCTCTCCTCATACAGATTCTCCTGCAGACCCTGCATCATTTTAGTTGCCCTCCTCTGGACTGCCTCTATCCTGTCTAAGTCCTTGTGGAGGTGGGGTCTCCAGGACTGGATGCAGTACTCCAGATGGGGTCTCACCAACTGTCTGTACAAAGGGATAACAACTTCCTGTTTTCTGCTGGTGATGCCTCTCCCTATGCATCCCAGTATACCCCCAGCCCTCCCTACTGCTTTCTCACATTGCTTGTTAACCTTAAGGTCATCTGATATGATTACCCCCTGGTCCCTTTCCTTTTTTGTTGTTGTTACTACCTCCACCCATTGTGTAATCTTCCCCTGGGTTCTTGTTTCCCAGGTGCATTATTTTGCACTTAATAAAGACCAAGGTAATCCGAATGGTATGGATCACCCTGTGCCATGGCTGAGAGTTACCCCCCCATGTATTAATAGAGTGAAACACCGCCAAATGTGCCAGAAGGGTTGGGGGGCTGGATATAGATACAGAAAGCAACTATGTTGAGTAGAACAGCAACAGCTTTGTGAAGGTGTAAATGAAAGTATGACTAATTGCCATTTGAGAATGGGCATTGTGGGGCACTTTTGGGATCGTTGGGATCTGTTTGGTGGTCCCAAAGAGTTGCACAGAATTTGGATAACATTTAAAGACAGTAAAAAAGAGAACAAAAAAAAAATATTTCAAGGGCTGTGGTTCATATCTATGCACATCTCTTTAAAACATGAAGGTTCACATGGTTAGACTCATCAGTCAAGATGGCATTCAGATTCTATCCGTGGCTTGATATTTGATGTTGAACACTCCTCCGGGGTATTAATATTCGATGGTCCTTGTTCTCTGCTGTGATGGCAAATGATCTGTGTACTGTATCTGACCAAGAACGGTTGGAAAGGTGTAACTCCACTCAGCGACTGTCTTGCTTATGCATTGTTTTGAGTTGGTTGCTACTGGAGGACAGGGTCTGTTCATTCACAGTGGTGGTCCCAGTGGAGCAGTGGTTTGGACTGGAGCACTATACTGAGTGGAGGAGACAGCAGAGGAAACCTATGTGTGGAGCAGCTATAAGGTAAAGTGGATGTTTGCAACCCAAACTTTAGTACAGTACATACCTCTAACAATTTATTAGGAGTAAAACCTTCACACAGACCCACCCAGCAGGGAGCAACTCATTTGGCAATCTGTCTGTTTCTCCATCTCCTGATCACCTTCACTTTTATTAAAAAATAGAATTGGCCCTAGTATGCACAGAAAATGGAATATATTAATAAAATATAGCTTATGTCTTTTTATCCTTGAAGCCTGTTTTGTAGGAACATTCCATAAAGTATGTAGTTGTATCTGGAAAGGAGGAAGTTAACATTCTCTTCACAGTCATTAACTTCTGGTGTAAACGTAGAAGATTTCAAACTGTATTCCAGACTGACTCCATTAATTATTTATGATCGCAAAGTTCAAATAAAGTGCTCACAGAGTCCAAATTTATGAAGTGGAAATCCAGTTTAATTGTGGCTGTCTGCCTGGGAACAACCTTTTCCCCAGCACTTCGATCCTAACACAGGGTCTTCTTCAGGGGCCGGGTCAAAGCACTGGGAACAAAGTTATTCCCAGGCAGACAGCCATAATTAAACTGGATTTCCACTTCATAAATTTGGACTCTGTGAGTGCTTTATTTGAACTTTGCAATTATTGATGTTTTGACTGGTATCCTTGCTTAAGCACCACCTGCTATCCAGTGCGCATTTTACTTGCCTGTGTTGTTTCATTAATTATTTAATGAGTCATGTAAATTTTGGGATTACAATGTAAATACCTACTCCAGAGTAGAAATAGGAAGGTTATCACTGAATACAGAGCTTCATTGTTTTTCTTTTCTGTCTGTTTTAATATTAATCTCCTCTGATGCTGTTTAATTCAATCATTTTTTAGTTGTGCTGCTATGTGGTTTGGGACACTAGCATCAGTGTGCTACTATAGAAACTCTAGTTTTCCTACTTTTAAAACTTCTTGCTTCCCTGCTCTTACTAATGTGATTCAGTAATCACAAAGGTAACGTTACAGTGTTTCTGTACCAGTCATTCCAATACAGACCACTGTGTGTAAAAGGGGTATAAGATATGTCACTAAACAACACACTCTTAAGAATGGCATTATGACTGACAAAAGATGCCAAAAAGGATTACTATGATAGCCAGCTTTGCTTTTACCTTCGAGACCAGCATTCTTATTCAGATTCAGGTGTCACAGCTGTGGAAATGGTTGGAGCAGAGCAGGAAGATGGGTGGATGGCTGGTCATAAGATGCCCCAATGCTTATGTACCCCCTTACCTGCCAACTGCAAAGTAATATCAGTACAGATTATAAAGCATTATGCCTACCTGCCTCCCATTTTGAGGAAAATATGTGATTATGGGGGTACATGAGATGGCAGTCATACTGTCTTGTGATTTATCAACATGGAAACAATTGCCATGTATAGACTACAACACTATAAGCTGTAACACTTATATAAACTGATTTAGACTTACCATGCTGTATCATCTGCACTACCAGGATCATGTCTAAGTCCATTTTTTTTTAAATTGATCCAGTCATCCACACTACAGGTAAAACCTGACTTATCTCAGTAACATTAAAAAAAACATGCTAAAGCCTTGCTCTCAGCAGGGTTTTTGCATGGCGTTTAAACCTGTACTAAACCATGCTTGTTGTGTGGATGCTAAGCATGTTGCAGAGACTTAAAACAGTTTAAGTTCCATTTTAAGTATTAGAATGGCTCAGCTGGTAGCACATCTGCCTCTGGGCCAGAACATTGCGGGTTGTAGGCCCACACTGGGATTGGGCTTATTCCTAAATGCTGGCACCTGAGTGCAGTATTGAGGAGGTGCTGTACTGCCAGGATGTGTCATCCTTTGCATGAGATGTTAAACAAAGGTCTCTTCTGTCCATCTCTGATGCTGTCCTGGTGGGTGCCCAGGTGGACGTAAAAGAACCCAAGGCATGTTTCGCAAGAGTTCTGGACTTTCTCTGGTGTTCTGGCCAACATTCCCCTTCCCAAAAAACAGGATAATGCAGTTGTCCAAGGCTGTGTGTGGGTGTTGATGTGCAAAATGGCTGCCATTTCATGTTCAGTCAATATACTACCAGTGCAGCATTGCTTGTAAAGTGTTTTGTGATTCAATGCATATGAAAATCTCTGTGAAAATGCTAATTCTTCTGCTGCATTTTCTTCATCTTCTTCTTCTTCTTATTATTATTATTATTCTCTGTACATGGCCATAGTAACATAGAGTGACATAATAATTTAAGGTTGGAAAGGACTCTATATCCATCATGTCAGTGCCCCCGTCCCTCACCCCCTTGTTTCATAATTAGGGATGAATAAGTATTTTGTGCAAAGTTATAGAGACCAGTGACCACCAACAGAAAACTGTCCTGACACTAATATTTTTCAAATACATTTAAGTGGTCTGGAGGTAGGCAACAGTGGCTGAGCTGAAAAAGTTGGCAGTCACACCAAAATGGGATAAGTGGTTACATCTGAAAAGTACATAAATGAGAGGCAGAATGACCTGGGCAATATGGGGGAGTAGGTTGTAAGATGTCAGATGAACTTCAGTGTTGAGAAATATAAAATCATACACTTTGGAACAAATAATTTAATGGACACATGCTACCTACTGTAAACAGTTTAGAGGTTACTGAAAGGCTTTAAAGAAATAACTTTAGTGTAGTGATTTAAATGAAAACAGGCAGTGTGGGGTGGCAACCAGCAATGCAAACAGAATCATGACAAACCTTATATCAACAGAAACATCATAAGCAGATCAAAAGATATTACTATGCTTTTGTCTGAATCCTTGGTCAGGCCACTTCTTAAGTAAAAAATTCACTTCTGGTCCAATATCTGAGAAAATATATTACAAGATCAAAATGTTCAGAAGAAAATGGAAAGGGTGGTTTGGGTCTTGTGGAAAATGATCTATAAAGAACAACTGACAAAGCTAAGGCTGTTTTCATTGTAAAGGGATGACTCTGCTGGGGAGTGATCATGGCATTCAAATAAGTAAAAGGTATAACCTCATTAGTTCAAACGCAGCTCTTCTGAATGTCAAAGAACAAGAGAACAAATGCACCAACAATGTGTCTGAAAGAAGAAAAAAAAGTCAAAGGCAGTATTAGAAAGAATTACGTCATGAAAAAGTGGTGGCTTTGGAGAATAGATTCTCAGCAACGGTATTAGTTGATATTGTAACTACCTTTCAAGTTTAGATTTGGCAGGTATTTTAAAGAACAGGGGGCAGAGGGGTAGTTCCACTGAGCTAGTGGAGAAAAGAACCTGATGGACCAATAGACTTTTTTTGTAAAGGCTTATGGTGTATGTTCATATTATGCCTTCAGTAATAAGTCTTGTTTTAATATTGTGTTGTGCTGTGCTTATTCGTGAATTAAACTAAAAAGCAGCTGCACTTCATTTGGTTAATATGTTCCTTGTAAAGTTAATCTGGCTCATAACACAGCATTCAGGAATTCAGGCAGGTCTTGTTGACAGATGTGTGGAGAAGGGAATTCAGTAGAATTCTCCAGCAGTTAACTCCAATACTTTTAATTTTTTGTAGTGAAGTTATTCCAGTGTTGCACTCTTTTTCTGTTCATCCTCCTCACTCACCATACTAAGAGAATGAAAACTTAATAAAACCCAGCCGTATTAGCTGTTCTGAGCTACAGTGAATATGCACTACACACACACACAGACACACACACACACTCTTACGTAAACCCACAGAAAAACACAAAAAGACACACACACACACACACACACACACACACACACACACACACTAGATCAGACAATAAAAGATTAAATTCTGGTTTGAAGTAAAAGGTCTTCAAACTAAGGGCATGCAAATCAGTACAGCAGTACTGAAGAAATCCCTAACAACACATGTTTATAATTTAGTATGTTGTGTTGGTGAACTATAAACACATACATAAGGAACCACCGACAGAATGCCCTAGTGCTTTGACCACAAGGTTTTGTCAGGGGGTGTGTTCCAGCTAGAGTTGCAGTGAATTTAAAATCTGCACATGAAGTGAACATGAAGTGGCCACTTCGCATTAGTGCAATGCTATAAGAAGTGGCCATTAAGGAGTATTCACTTTGCCTTGTGATTATGACTTGACTTCGCGTTGTTATTCCACCTTAATGCGAAGTAAGGCGGAATGACAACAATAGGCACTTTAGGCAGCCCCCCCACACACACATCACATGGCTTACAGTACTGTAAGTCACATGCTTTAGCCAGGCAGGAAGGAAGTGAGTCATACCAACAGATACTTTCACTTTCCCCTTTGCAGAGATAGACGGAGGAAGGATAATGTAGGAGAGGAGTGTGTATTTCTTGCTTAACTTGCTTTTTTCAACTTCATAAAACCAACAGCTTTTTTAAAGCTAATTCTTTAGTTTTTGTCGTACTGTTTTGTGAGTTCATTTTTTTGTGACTGATTTATTTGTTTTATAAGTTTTGTTATGTGTAAGTGTGTGTGTCTGTGTGTGACTGTGTGTGTGTGGGTGTGTGAGTCGGTCGTTGTCGCGTGACGTGTCGGACTGGAGAGGGAAGGATAGTTATGGACCAGGGGTAGTCTGTGGCCCTTGTTGGCCAGAGGGGAGTGCGGACATGTGGGGGTCAGCGTGGGTGGGTGTCACTGGACCAATCCAGATTACTTGGTCCAGCCACCCCTCTGGAAGCAGCAATACCACCAGTGCCATCACCACATCCAGCAAGTTCGCCGCTGCCACCACCATCACCATCTGTACCAGCTGCAGGAGGTCCAGCAGCACCACCTCCCACTCCACAGCAGCAGGTGGAGCACCCCCAGGTGCATGATGACAGTGCTGCTGACAATACATCTGCCCCTATTGTACCTGGTCCCTCCTGCAGCTCGATAGTCTGGCAGTTTTTCAACTGTGTCAGGGGGACAGGAGTATTGTGGTGTGCCTGCTTTGTGGTGTGCAGGGGTGCCATGGTGCAAAGGGGACACATCTGGGGACTGGGGGCCAGAGGATACAAGTGATTAACCACCACAAGGTAGAGTGGCAGGCTGCCACAGAACGGGCCAGGCCTCCACCTGCTGACCCTTCTGTGGCAGTGGCTGTGCATACTGCTGCTGTGTGTTACCAGAGCAGGAGGAGGGCCACAGTAGCAACTGCTGCTCCACCACTACCCCCACCACTGCCCCCAGCACCACCATCACCACCACCACTACCTGCCTTTCCTCCCGCAGCAGTGGACTGTGCCACGATGCCTGCAACTCAGTCAGAAATATCACTGCTGTGGGCTGCTATGGAGGAAAGTAATCAGAGGATGGGTGCTGTCCAGCAGCAGATGGAGCAGATCGAGCAAGAGCAGCTGCAAATTGTGTTGATGCTTCATCTGCTGCTGGAACATCATGGGATTGAGCATTAGGTTTTGTTTTCTGCAAGTCTCCCCCCCAATGCTGTACTGTTTTGTGTTTTGTTTGTTTAATACCAGACAGAGGGAAGACCACAGGATTAGTTTAAAGGGAAGCAGTCAGCAACAGGAGCACCTGCATCCTGCCCCCTGCAAGGCTTATCCTCCAGTTAAGCCTTTTAAGTATGTTGCAGCATTTTTCTCATGCCACAACATACTTTATTATACTAAAGAAACATCAGCAACCCAGATGTATGGCAGATGCTATGGGGCCTCCATTATGTGTAAAGGTGCAACGTTGATGCACCATGCACTTCAATACAAAAGTATATGAAGCACGTGGTGCGTGTCTGCCACACCTTTTCTTTACACATAATGGCCCCCATAGCATCTGCCATCCTTCTGGGTCATTGACCATTCTTTCTTAAAAGAAAGTATGTTGCGGCATGAGAAAAATGCTGTAACATACTTAAAATGCTTAACCGGAGGGTAAGCCTTGCACTGGGCAGAACGCAGGAGCTCCTATTGCTGACTGCTTCCCTTTAAATATATACATGCACGTACAGTCATACATCCTCCTTATATGGGTGCCTTACCTGCAGGGTAATCTTTCTTGCTCCAAATGTCCTTACATTCCATAGTGCAATACTTTTCTGGCAAAAACGCTCATAATTTCAGTAAACCGGGCTCGGAGGACTTCCTGTTCTGAAGATCTGCCCAAGTTCCACCACCTTGCTCAGCAATGTTATGACATGATGCCAGTGAGATCACGGGGGCATACTTTATTATAGTGAATGGCCGGCAGTTTTCTGAATGTTTCTTTATGTTATAATGGTCAGTTTATGGTGAAACGTGGGCATGTTTCCACTAACAAGGCTCTTGTTAGTTGAAATGTGCCCACGTTTCACCACAACATTACTGAGCATGGGGTGGAACTTGGGTGGCTCTTTAGAACGTGAAGTCCTCTGGGACCCAGTTTACCAAAATTAGGAACGTTTTTGCCAGAAAAGTATTGCACTATTTAAGGACATGTGGAGCAACAAAGATTCCCCTGGAGGTTAGGCACCAATATATTGGGTGCAATGCCATCCATAACTATGTAACTTGGTGAATATCTTTAAAGCAGCAGTGCAACAGTCTGTTGAAAATGTTGACCTATACTTTTTTATGCTATTTTACACTGCCACTTTACTTACATCCTGACTTGTATGATACTGTTCTTTCCAGTATTTGAGTCTGCTTTAGTACTTTTTTCATGTGTGAGATATTAAAAAGAGCACTCCTTTTAATATGTTGCAGACCAGGTCTTCGTCAGTGTTTTGCGCTGTTTTTCTCCATCAGTTGTTATATATTATGTCTGTTGTCAAATTAACAATTATGCAGCAGGCAGTGTTTTATGACATTACAGAATAATAGTTGTTCAAAAACAGCTGCAAATAGTGATAAGAACCTGGTCAGAACAATATTAAATGGTGTGCTCCTTTTTTATTTTCAGACATGAGAAAAAGTAGTAAAGCAGACACAAACTGTGTAAAGAAGGGTATCATACAAGTCATGAGGTAACTAATGGCCGGCAATGGTGGTAATGTAAAATAGCATAAAAAACTATAGGTCAAAATTGTCAGCACATTGTTGCAATGCTGCTTTAACTTATAATTTAAGTATGACATTATGTGCTCACAATCACAACACACAAAATGCATCCACCTTGTGTCCAGAAAATGGACAAGTGGCAACAATGTGAAATGGGACTGTTTCAGCACATACAAAGTCACCCAGAATGTATTGCACAGTCACTCATGCATGCAGTGGTCACACAGAGTCCCCAGATTTTTTCTGCATGCCCAAAATGCATCTGCCTTGTGTCCAGAAAATTGACAAGTGGTAACAAAGTGAAATGGAATTGTTTCAACACATACAAAGTTTCTCAGAATTAATGGAGCACTCAGTCATTCGCGCAGTGGTGGCACAGAGTCCCCAGATTTTTTCAGCATGCCCAAAATGCATCTGCCTTGTGTCCAGAAAATTGACAAGTGGTAATAAAGTGAAATGGGATTGTTTCAGCATGTACAAAGTCCCCCAGAATTAATGGCACATTCAGTCATGAGCGCAGTGCCCCAGAAAAAAAATGATGACCATGAGCGAACTGTTGCTGGTCTAATGTGTGCTCGATTCAAGCAAATGCTATGTGATCATCTCAACTGGATGGAAGGATGCCCTTGGTCTGTACACTAATATTAGCCTTTGTGAGTTGATATATACAGATACATATTTCTGCATTTTGTAGATGAGGGGGGTTGACATGGACATGTACTCATGCTATTGTTCTGTATCACAGGTCACAGATGCTGTTGGTGTGCACATTCCAGTGCTTGATGAGAACTTTTTGTGTAGAAATTTGCAATGGATAACTCTCAAGCACATGAAGGTAAGTATTTTATTTTGAGTGGGGGGAAGTATATTTGCAGGTTTGTTTGCAATGGTTTCTTATTTTGTTACTTCTTCACAGATTTCATCTGTATCCTTCTCGAGTCTGGTTGTTAATGATGGTCATGGTCATCTAATGTAATGACTTCTGCATGCTGATGTGAGCCCCAGCCCAGTGGGGGGCCTGATGTGGAAGAACTTGTTTGGATAAGGCCACTTTGTCAGAACAACAAAGCATCTGGAAGGTTCCTAAAAAGAGAAATGAATGACTTCTTACAACTTAACTGTTATGTGTCCCTCCTTGGTTCTCAAATCTCAATCCCTAAAGTCAAGTTACATTTCAAAGCCACATCTTGTCAACTAACACAACCTGTGTGCAATTTTACAAAACAATGAAACAGATGAAATAAAATCTTCATACTTACCAGAATGGATTGCACAAGGATATTACATTGCTTCCTCTCTGTACGGTACAGCTACAGTACCATTCCCAATGAGTTTTAGTGATGGAGCCTTTTTTTGTTACCCTGTAAAAGAAACAAAAGAAGTATACTGTATGTGTTTTACCATTGCGGCTCTGAAAAGCTACAGAAAACAAAACATACAACTAAAGGAACTGAAACAACATAACAAACATGAATACAAACAAAAAGTATGCCCTTTGGGGTAACCATTGCCTCAGTGCTTGCGCACAGAGGTTCTTTGTCTTTTAAATTATTTTTTGTTTTAATTGGGTTCACCACAACATAACCCAGATAGACTATCTTATGGTAGCTGGTTCATTCCACTGGGGTGTCAGACAGATGAGGCATACTGATGAGTCCTGGTAGGATGAAACAAGTGTCTATGTCTTCTGTTGGCATCCTTTGCAAACTGTGTGAGAGGCCTTTCGGCACCATGCATTTCTGCTTAAAGTTGAACCAGCATAATATTCTGTAGTGATTTGCATATGCAGACCATGATGCCTTGCATTGTGGGGGCACGTGCAATTTTGTATTTCTTTGAAACTTGGCTTCCCGGCCATATGCCCTTTGGAGTAACCATTGCCTCAGTGCTTGCGCACAGAGGTTCTTTGTCTTTTAAATTATTTTTTGTTTTAATTGGGTTCACCGCAACATAACCCAGATAGACTATCTTATGGTAGCTGGTTCATTCTACTGGGGTGTCAGACAGACGAGGCATACTGATGAGTCCTGGTAGGATGAAACACGTGCCTATGTCTTCTGTTGGCACCCTTTGCAAACTGTGTGAGAGGCCTTTCAGCACCATGCATTTCTGCTTAAAGTTGAACCAGTATTATATTCTGTGGTGATCTGCATATGCAAACCATGATGTCTTACATTGTGGGGGCATGTGTGATTTTGTATTTCTTTGAAACTTGGCTTCCCGGCCAAATGCCCTTTGGGATAACCATTGCCTCAGTGCTTGCACACAGAGGTTCTTTGTCTTATAACAAACATGAGTACACATGCTCACTTTATGGTTTAAATATTAAGAAGCTTTGTGTCTCTGGCTGATGGATATGGTGGTCTGGACAGACTCATGGTGGCAGTGGTGGCAGTGGCTAACATCAGTCCCAGTGGTGGTAGTCTGGGGGGGCAGACAGACTCATGATGGCAGTGGCTAACATCAGTCCCAGTGTTGGTGGTCTGGGGCAGACAGACTCATGGTGGCAGTGGCTAACATCAGTCCCTGTGGTGGTGGTCCGGGGGGCAGACAGGCTCAAGGTGGCAGTGGATAACATCAGTTCCAGTGGTGGTGGTCTGGTGGCAGACAGACTCATGGTGGCAGTGGCCAGTCCCAGTGGTGGTGGTCCGGGGGGGCACACTGCCTTTTAAAAAACTTCAGTTAAAACCTGCCAACATTAACCACATCATCATCCTCATAAAGAAAGCTGCCCTCACAGTCATCAATGTCTGAAGTCTGACCACTGGGAAATTCTTTCTCCATTGTGTCGTCATCTACGTCAGTGGTGGGCCGTTTCAGGCAGCCACTTCCAGTAACCCAGGATGCTCCATTTCCACATCAGCAAGACCACCATGACTAGGCCTGGGTACGAATACCGAGGTTGCAGTCTATGCTGGTATGTGCCTCTCATTCATTTTAATGAATGTTTGCAAACTAACATTTGCAGGAGACAAGTTTGTCCGACAGACCCTGACTACTGCACCTGCTGAGCTGAATACCCTCTCAATACTTACACTGGAGGGTTGGCATGTGAGGTACTTTAGTGCCATTGCAGTCAGCTCTGACCATTCACTGACCTTTCCACTGCAGTACAAAAGAGGATCTTCAGTTATTGTCAGATGCCTGTTTTCAGACAAATATGACTCAACCATTCTCTGTGCCGCACTAAGTCCAATTGTTGATGCATCATCCTGTTCTCCTGAATCATTTATTTCAAAAATACCCACTTGGGACAGAGCCTCTTAAAGTGGGTTGATTCCAGCCACTTTGGATGACAGACCATCTGCAACTGCAGTCCACTTCCCCTTGCAGGATATGCTTGATGGTCCTCCAGGTACACCTTCAGCCAGATTATGCTGCTGAGGTTTGCTGAACTTGGCAAGTAACTTCTGTGCCTCATGAACCAAGTGCACCAGTTGACCACTGATATTTTTTACCTGTTCATGCCCTCCCTCCAGTACTGATGCAATTCCATGTTTGTATCGTGGGTCCAGCATTGTTGCTATGGCAAAGTCGTCACTACGCTGAATGCTCACAGCATGAAGAGTCTGGTCGAATACTGTCAGCATGTGTTGCAGCAACATACTGCTACCACCGTCTCCAGCAACATCAAGGCTATGCTGTACATTCACCAATGTCCACCTCAGCACCCACAGCAGTGGAATTGATTGGCTAATGGAGGCAGACTGGTCACTCTCTGCCTGTATGGCATGTTCAAAAGGCTGCAAAATTGCTATTACAGAGTCCATGAGGCACCACTGTTTAGTCATCATAGACATGGAGGCCCCGGAACTGTCACAGCTAGTGTGCATAACAAGATATTCTGAGATGGCTTTGTATTATTCATACAACCTCTCTGCCATGTAGAACGTGGAGTTCCATTGGGTGACAACTTCCAGCTTCAAGCGGTGCTGAGGCAGGCTGTTTTGTATCTGCAACTGCCGCCGTTGGTCACGGGCCTTTCCAGATCTTGAAAAGTGAGAGCAGATACGTTGTGCAACGGTCAGCATTTCCTTTATATCAGGGTGCTATGGACATGGCCTATCTAGACTTTAGCAAGGCATTTGACACAGTCCCACACAAAAGATTAATATACAAGTTAGCCAGCCTGGGAGTGGGTCCCAAGATGACAGCCTGCGTAAAGAATTAGCTGGAGAATAGGACACAGAGAGTAATAGTAAATGGAGTCCACTCAGAAGAAAGGAGGGTTACTAGTGGGGTACTGCAGGGTTCAGTATTGGGATTGGTCCTCTTCAATGTCTTTATAAGCAACATTGCAGAAGGACTGGAAGGAAAAGTATGTCTCTTTGCAGATGACACAAAGATCTGCAACTGAGTTGATGCACAGGGTGGGATGGAAAGGATAAGAAGGGACTTGGCAAGGTTAGAGGAATGGTCAAATGTATGGCAGCTTGGATTCAATGCTAAGAAGTGCAAGGTAATGCACCTGGGAAACAAAAACCCAGGGGAAGAGTACCCAATGTGGGGTGAGATACTAACAACAACAAAAATGGAAAGGGATCTGGGGGTAGTCATATCAGATGACCTAAAGGTGGGCAAGCAATGTGAGAGGGCAGCAAGGAGGGTTGGGAGATACTGGGATGCATAGGGAGAGGCATCACCAGTAGAAAACAGGAAGTTATTATCCCTCTGTACAGACAGCTGGTGAGACCCCATCTGAGTACTGGTGCAGTTCTGAGACCCAATCTCCAAAAGACATAGACAGGATGGAAGCTGTCCAGAGGAGGGCAACTAAAATGGTGCAGGGTCTACACCGGAAGACATATGAAGAGAGATGAAAGGAGCTTAATATGTATAGCCTCGAGGAAAGGAGGGAGAGGGGGGACATGATAGAAATGTTCAAGTACCTCAAGGGAATCAGCAAAGTCCAAGAGGGTAGCATCTTTCAAAAAAAGAGGTGTGCAAGAACAAGAGGGCACAATTTGAAGATGGGAGGCGGCTCAGAGGTAATTTAAGGAAGTATTTTTTCACAGAGAGGGTTGTGGATGCATGGAATGGCCTTCCGGAGGAGGTTGTGGAGTCAAAATCAGTGGTGGAATTCAAGCATGCATGGGACAGTCATAAGGCAATTCTAGGGGGTGGGGGTAGGAAGAAGTAGGCTGCTGGTTAACTAGGATCTGCAGCTTATCCAGTAGGTAGGGAAATGGGCAGACTGGGTGGGCCAAGTGGTCCTTCTCTGCCATCAAAGTCTATGTTTCTATGTTTCTATGTGCTGTAGAAACTCCTGAACCACAAGATTTAAACAGTGAGCCATGCATGTAACATGAAAAAAATACCATTTGTGATGCATTTCATCACATTTGACCCATTGTAACTTGCTATGAACCCATCACTCAGGGACAGAGGGATTAGCCATCTGTCAATTTCAGTCTGTACCATGTCCAACATGGTCTCACCAGTGTGTGAACAGGTCACACTGAGCATAGCAATCGTTGCATGCTGTTGAATTCCAGGAAGATTGCTACCTCGACAATCCACCTTACTGCACTGATTATTCACACTACCAACATCACAAACAACCCCCGGCACCTGCGCCCAGTGTGCAGTTATACACAAATATGAACTCCCCGCTGTTTTTCCACTTGTCCATATACCCATACTTAAATGGATGAATGGAGAGGAGGAATGTTGAAGGGCATGTCTTACTGAGTCGGACACAGTGCGGAACAACTTGGGGCAGCACGGGTAGAAAAGTATGTCCTGGATGGGACTTTACATTTTGGACATGCATGTGCAGCAAACTGCTAGAACCCAGAATTTTCCACAAAGGAGAAGGGCAAAAGATCAATTGCCAGCATTTCCGCTACAACAGCATTGAGTTCAATGACACTGTGTGATTCGGGGGGTACTTCAGCTTATGCACAAAAACACTCTGTAACGTGGGCTGACTTAAACGTTTTACATGGGGTGTGTTGATCACAAATGGTTGTGCTCTGTGATGAATGGCATTGGCAGGGCATGGAGTGTGGACATTTGCTGAAGACGGCTGCACAGGTGATGGTGACAAACCCAGAAATGCTGTTATTTTGCCCGATTTGCCAACTGGGGTTGATGTATCACTTGCACTAGACATTCTGCATTCACCATCACCACCACAAAAACTGCTACTCTCACCAGAACTGGGCAACATTTCAAAGTCATTATGGTCCTCCGCCTCATCATGCCTGTAGTAATACTCTGCTCTTATTACCACACTACTGCACACATTTAATTTCCTAGTGGGCTTAACAGTCATGGAAGGGGATAACATGCCGGCTATGGTTGCCGGTGATTTGGGTGAATGCCCCACTGTGGTATTAGCTGCCAGCTTGTTTTGGGTCCACAGTGCCAAGTGCCTATTCTTAATATGAATATGCTGTCTTCCTGTGCCCAGATGGCTCCCCTTTTTACCTCAGCTCACATGCACATGGCAAACTTAACAGATTGCAACTGAATCATCATTTGCATCTTGAACAAAAAAATCCCAAACAAGGAGTTGTGATGCTCTGCTTTTAACATGTCCATGATGTGGCTTATTTAAGTCTGCTATTTTAAGCACTGAAGTGGGGAACGTGATGTTTCGGTACTGCACACCTGGACTGCAACTGACCACCATAACTACCTATTATATTGATTACTGGGTCATCATCATCAACTAAAACTGGTAGATCACATATTTGTAAGGGGGGGGGTTCCTACAAACAAACTCAGACACGGCCACTTTTAATTTCTTTTTCTCCGGTTCCCAACTGGGGTCAATTACATCATTATCATATTCATCAATGTCACACACATCCACATCTTCTGCTTGGATGCTAGCATGTGGAGTGCATGTTGCAACAACAGCAACCTCATCATCATCACATTCATCATCAGCATCTGCACCATCACCAGATATTTTTTCACCACACTGTGAATCACTGCATGGAAACTGTGTGACAATAAGTGCCATGGTGGATGGAATATCACATTGTATGCTAACATCAGAATCCTCAGGTTCAGGTACTGGGATGTTGTTGGGAAGTATGACATCATCTATGCTGCCACTCACTTGCACTGCTTCACACTCAATATTTTTGGAAATGGTACACTGGTTGGAATGCAGAGAGAATACCATCCAGGAGACCCACAGTGTCCAGCACTTCCATGTTGGCTGACGCAACAAAGCTAATGAAACTGATGACCGAGTTAGTTAAGGCAGAGAAAAAGAGGGAGACAGAGGAGGAGGCCCTGAGGAAGCAGAAGGAGGCTGAGGAGAGAGCGGATGATGGGACAAGAAACGAAAGGCCAAAGAGGGCAGCTCCCAACCCACCGGCAGCACCTGGAACAGGCGGGGGGACCAGCCCGGCCCCGGCAGGGCCACAGCCTGATGGGGGTAGGGACATGGATATGACCAATGAATCGGATTTGAAAGAATATATCGAGGGTCTTTTAGGAGATGTGGGGGAGGAGGGGTTATCGAAGATGGAGCAGGCTCTGCAGGCCATCAAGGAGAAGGGCAAGCAGGACAAGAACAGGGCATGCACAGGAGTAGAGTGCGGAAGCTACACGATGGACTGCCTGGTTTCACTTTAGGAGACCATGTGCCAGCCTCCATAAAAGAGAAAGTATGGAAGGGGGAGTATGTGGATAGTTTTGGTCCGGTGGACGAAAAGACAGCAGAAAAATATGAGCAGCGGGAATCGGTGGGCAAATCAGAGATGGTTTTAGCGCTCGAGGTGGTGGGGCACAAAGCGGAGGAGGCTCCATTGAAAGGGAAGAGCACTGACACATGGCAAGTGGGTTTCCTGATTTATAGTGCTTTGGTGTTGGAAAAGCAGCTGGATCTGGTGATCCCATTGCTGACGTATATGGCGATCTTCAGGGATGCATACAAGGTGAAACTGGGCTTCAGTTTGCTAAAATATGAAGTGACATTCTGAAGGGGAATGGCAGCTAAGGGTGACCTGAGGTGGGATTGCACCCACACAGAGTTGTGGGTGAGAAGCCTGTCAGATTCAACGGCAGGGCAGGCAGCGGAACAAGGGATGCAGGCCTCACTGGTCCTTGCCGTAAAAGCCTGCTGGGCTTTCAACAGGGCATTGTGTACATGGCTTAGCTGCAAGTTTAGGCATTGTTTTCTCACAGTGCAGGGAGGTGCACCCAGAGATGGGGTGTCGGCAAGGGGTAGAGAAAAATGGCCAGGCTAGTGAGCAGCCCTTGGAACAGCCCTTTCAGAATGGGTGGGGGGGGCCAGCAGGGGCCGGGGAGGCCATGCGAGGGGAGGACATGAGTCTGCCTATGGGTGGAGCTAAGGGGGGACATTGGGTAGGGAGGTGGGGGTATGACCAAGTCTGCACGCCCATCAAATATAGGGTGGTGGAAGCCTGGATGACAGGTTACCCGGACTAGGCAGGGGCGGAGCTGCTGAGGTTGGGATTTAAGAGCTGTTTTCCGCTGGGTTTTGAGGGAAACGGGTGCGGATGAGAGTTAAAAACCTGAGCTCGGTAAGGGGGAAGGAGGACATACTGCGAAAGAAGCTCTGAAAAGAGGTCAGGGCAGGGAGGGTAGAAGGGCCGATGCTTGAGCCCCCTTGTGAACAGTTCAGGGTATCTCCACTGGGGGTGGTACCGAAGAAGCAAGTAGGGGAGTTCAGGCTCATACATCACCTTTCTTATCCTGATGAGGAGTCGGTGAATGGGAGGATCCCAGAGGCTTTGAGTGTAGTCTCTTATGCCTCCCTAGACCAGGCAGTCAAGCTGGTCTGGGTGACTGGGGGGCACGGTTGGCAAAGACAGACATCAAGTCCACCTTTCGGCTGCTGTCGGTGGACCCAGCAGATTGGGACCTGCTGGGATTCCGATTTGAAGGCGGTCTGTATTTTGACAAGGTGATGCCCATGGGCTGCTCGGTGGCATGCTCCACGTTTGAGGCTTTCAGCTCATGGGTACAGTGGGTGTTTGGGTCCTGGTACAGGCATAGGAGAGTAGTCCACTACTTGGACAATTTCTTGTTGACAGGTGCCAGCTGGAAGGAAACAAATGGAATGTTGAGGGATTTCCAAGATATGTTTGGCAGGATAGGGATCCCGCTGGCAGCAGGAAAAATGGAGGGGCCCTCCCACAAGTTGGAGTTTCTGAGGATTGAGGTGGATGCAGAGCAGGAGTGCTTCTGTCCAGGGGATAAGGTAGTGAGGCTGAAGGGGCTGCTTACGCTGGTGTTGGAGAGGTGGAGGGTGCCGCTGGTACTGGTACAACAACTACTGGGGCACCTTAATTTCACCTGCAAGACCATAAGCCCAGGCAGAGCCTTCATGAAAAGGTTGGGTAGGGTCATGGGCAAGGCAAAGCAGCCCCATCACTGGGTGGATATAAATAAGGGTATAAAAGAAGACCTACAGGTATGGGAAGAGTTTCTGGAGTCTTACAATGGGTGACGTTTTGGCAGGATGAATGGACCTGCAACACAGACATGGAGCTGTACACGGATACAGCAGGGGGTCTCGGGTTGGGACCCTATTTTCAAGGGGAATGGATTTTGGAGGCTTCGCTGGACAGGTGGCAGGAACAGGGATGGACCAAGGACATCATCTTCCTTGAGATATTTCCCATATGGGTGGCCCTGGAGGTATGGGGCACCCTGATGGGTGGGGCACCACATATTATTCTGGTGTGACAACAAGGGCATAGTAGATGTGATCAACAGACAAAGTGGCAGAACAGAATCTGTGGTGAGGTTGCTAAGGTGCATTGTATTGCTGGGGCTGCATTTGAACCTGTCATTTAGGGCACATCACATTGAGGGGATACGGAATGAGGGGGCTGACTGTTTTTCTCATTTTCAGATGGAACGGTTCTTAGAGCTGGTCTCGCAGGTGGTACCTACCCAAACCAGGGTCTCAGACTGGATGTGGGAGATTGGCGGGTGAAAGCTAGGGCACTGAACAGAGGGTCATGAGCAGCCAACACCCTGAAGGCCTATGAAGGGGCATGGGCCAGCTTCCAGGTGTTCCGGGCCAGACAGGGATGGGAAACAGTGGACCCAGTCCAGAAGGAACAAGTCATGCAATATGTAGTGGAGAAATGGGAGGAAGGGGTTGTGCCCACCACCATGGGTGTCCAGCTGGTGGGTATCAGTAGGACATGTCAGGTTAGGGGTTGGGAGGATGCTGAAGGTGGCTGGGCCTTCAAGAGGATGGTGTCAGGATGGCAGAGAGGGCAAGGCACTAGGCAGGATGGAAGGAGACCCATTATGGGCCCCTCCTCACTAGGGTGGTGAGAGCACTGGACCAGGTGTGTACGATGGCGAATGAGGCCTGTCTGTTCTGGGCTATATTTGCAGTTATGGCGAGGGGAGCTTTTAGTGTAGGTGAGATGGTGACCCCCAGGAAACATGCAGCCACAGTGGGCCTGCAAAAGGAGAACATGACCCTAGAGGATAGAAAGGTGGTCATAGGGTTACAGAGGTCTAAAACAGGCCAGCAAGGAAAAAGGTGCACGGTGGTGATACACAGGCAGCAGAGGGAGGGAGTCTGCATGGTCCAGGCAATGCCTGACTATAGCGTAGTGCGGGGCCGCGGGTCAGGGGCCTGGTTTATACATGGAGATGGAACCCCAGTGACAGGTTTCCAGGTTGGGGTGGTGTTGAAGAAGGCAGTGGTATTCATGAGGGAGAACCCTGATGAATTTTCCCAGCACTCTTTCAGAATTGGTGAGGCCTCAGAAGTGGCCACGGTGGGAGGGGAAGGGGGAGGCCAAACGGGTGTGCAGGTGGACATCAAAGTGTTACAGGAGGTATGTGCGGTGTTGACAATGGCTAATTAGTGTCTCTTTTTCCCTTCCCACAGAAGGTTCCAAGAGGCAGAAGCAGATCATGGGGCATTCATTCATCTATTGGGCAGAGAGGTTTGCAGTCACCATGAGGATAGGGATGCAACTGCACCCAAGAGCAGAGCATACCAAGGTGCATTGGAAAGGTCTGAGAGGCATGAGGTGGTCGCAGCTGCTCCCCCTGTTAGAGGAGCTTTGGGTGTGCTGGGTGGCACCAGAAGGGTTAATTATCCACCTGGGAGGGAATGGCCTGGGGTCAGTGCCATGGGGGTCCCTGTTGAGGGACATCTTGAGGGATCTGGAGAGAGTGAAGAGCTGTTGGCTGCAGGTGGTCATAAGCTGGTCAGAGATCACATCCAGGAGGGTGTGGAGTGGAGCGAAAGGGCCAAAGGTGGTGGAAGTAATATGGAAATGGTTAAACAGGAAAGTGGCCAGGGCAGTGATAGAAATGGGAGGGGTTCACATCCAGCATAGGGACATCTCTTACGAGCAGGAGGCAGTCTACAGGTCGGACAGGATCCACCTGACTGAATTCAGCATGGGTCTGTTTCTTCGGTCTTTCAGTAAATTGGTGGGGGACATCAATAAGAAGGGGCTGAGGGGTTGACCCACAAGGGGGGGGCTCGATCTTCCATTGCAAGCTGGAGATGGGTCACTGGAAGGGAATTGGGAGCAAAAGGAAAAGGGGGGGCAGGTACCATGGGCTGGGGACAAAGGAACCCAGATGTGGAAGTAACGGTGGAGGGAGGAGGGATATAGAGCTAGTGCATGGCTCCCTGTGTCCACACCTAGTGGGGGGGGGAGTGGTCTGGTTAAGCGTGGTACCCGGTTGGTGATTGGAAGGGGGGTCTGGATTGCAGTGTCTGTACCCCGAGGAGCAAGGAGAAAGATGACGAGAACCTGGTGAAGAACCGTGAGAGGGAAGACTGGACTGTTATGTCCTTGAAGTGATGTACCTTGTTAGGTTCCTTGTATAAAGATTGACTTTGCAAATGAACTGGAATAAATATGATGTAAATACAATTGTGCTTTTAATAAACACTGCCAGTGAGCTTCCAAAGCAAGAAGGTGGTTGCCTCAGTCATTTCTGGTTAGGCTTGCCACTAAAGGGCAGGCCAGGTTGTCCTGGGACCCAGCCAGGAGGAAGGCCTCGGGGGGGGGAGGTAAGCAGGAAAGGGAGGAGGAGATTATGGGGGGGGGCTTTGGCGGTCATGGATGACATCACCTAAGGAGGAGTGCTCGCTGGGGATTGGCCAGGGGGAGGGACCAACAAGGGCCAGAGGAGGGGTCTCTTGGGGGTATGTAAGGCCATGCAACCCTCAGGGAGCCTCTTTTCTTTGCTGTAATATTCCACCCACCCACCCCACAGGTTAGAAGGGGAAGTGGAAAGTGCAGAGGAAAGGGCACCAGAAGAGGAGGTGCCTGTCGGAGAAGGACCTCAGAAATTGAAGGGCCCTGTTGGGGCAGGATGGGGTTGCAGAAGGGTGGCCAGGTCCAGGGGGCTAGGAGGAGTCCAGCTGGAGGAGAGGAAAATAGGAGGGACTGGTGTAAAGGGAGGAAGTGGATTGGGAGCAAGAGGAAAAAGGGGGGCAGGTAGAGGAGGAGGGGCAAGTATCACAGGCTGGGGCAAAGGAACCCAGGCATGGAAGTAACGGCAGAGGGGAGGATGAGAGCTAGTGGGTGGATCCCTGTGTCCACGCCTAGTGGGGGGGGAGCGGTCCAGGTAAGCGTGGTACCCGGTTGGTGATTGGAAGCGGGGGCCAGACTGCGGTGTCCACACCCTAAGGAGCAAGGAAGAAGATGAAGATAACCTGGTGAAGAACCATGAGAGGGAAGAGAGAACTGTTTTGTCCTTGAAGTAATGTAGGACTGTTATGTCCACTGTATAAAGATTGACTTTGCAAATTAACTGGGATAAATATGATGTAAATACAATTATGCCTTTTTAATAACACTGCCAGTGAGCATCCAAAGCAAGAAGGTGGTGGCCTCAGTTATTTCTGGGTGGGGATCCAGGGACAATTGCTTTTATGATAAGTGTGACTATGTCTGTAAGATGTTATACTGTATATGTATCGCATGTTTTATTATTATATTGTGACTCCAGGCATAAATATATTAATACTATTTAACCAGTGGTACTGCAAACATTGTTAGTTAAGATTTTGTGCAGCAAAAACCACTTAACTTGCAGAATGATTTTATTACTTGTGAGATGTTAAGAGAGGAGGTTGCTGATATGTCATTCTGACTGTATATGAGGATTTGAACTTGGAATGTGAGCCAATGAATCAGAACAGAGCCATTGCTTTGTAATATAAACTGTATATAATTGTGCAGCAACTGATTATAATGACAATACTGAAAGGCATTTTTATTTACTGTGCATAGTAGGCTTCCATCAAATTACTTAAGAGCTCACAGCTTTACTTTCAGATTAAATGCTCAATCCACAAATGAAGAACCTGCCCTTTGCTGGTGTAGAGGGGATTGTGGTGTGTGGCCACAGATCGCCCTCACCTCCCATGTGAGGTACTCAGGGGCATCCCCACTGCACAACTGTTCCCAGTCTGCAGGTGTGTCTACAGGCAGCTTGGTAAGGGGTGGAAACATAGGTGGGGATGTACATCCAGATCATTCAGAGAAAGTTTTCCACATAAAGCAGGGGTTTTGCATAGTGAATTAATTTAATTATTTGCAGTTTACTGCAGGGATAGCCATCATTTGTTTACATTTGTGTTCACACTTGGAAAAGTATTTAAACCAGCTAACCTGGTGGTGCTGAGGGCAGAGGCACTGAACCCCATGCCTTGCACCACTCTGGATACCTGAGTTTGGAAGCAGACTCAGACCACCAGGGGTCAGCTGGTGGGGAGGATTGAGAGTCCATCTGACAGCTCCTCACTCTTGGGGTAAGTATTCTGAACCACTCCCATTCTACCATCATGTGGAGGTTTTGTGGTGGGCAGCAGGTGTTGCCAGAAAGGGGGGCAGTCAGCGGCATACACATGGCATATGTGTCCTTCTACACACATATGCACTGGCATCCTTGTATGCAACTGACTATCACTGGGAAGAAAATTTAGGTTGAAAATTACTCTGGAGTTGAAGGATGATACCCACCCTGCTCCTGATCAGCAATGTCACCCAGGCACGATTGCAACTTTACTGGGTGATGGGGAGGGAAGGGGAGAGGATGGCCCCTACCATCTTAGAACTACCATAGGGGTAATCTTTGGGGGTTCACCTGGCTGGAAAGTACTGGGGGAGGCATGCCAGCCACAGCGGGGACTGAAGGGGGCTGGCACCACAAAGAAATAAACATCTTAATAAAAAAAGAAAAGGTATTTAAACAGCATCTGAATTCAATATCATCAAGTCTCAATGAAATTTTAATCATTATATATTATTGAAAGCTTTGAAGTCTGTATGGACATTTCTTCGATTAAGTGTAGGTTTACATACAATGTCTTACTGTGTTTAGACATGCTTACAGTCCCAAAGTTCCTCTTTGTTTCTGTCTTTTTGGAGATTATACATCACAACACTATGGGATAGCCTTTCTGTTCTTGACAGAGCACACCCCTGCTCCATGAGCACATGCTAGGAATGTTGTATGTTTAGTGGTTATGATTTAAGGCAGCCTGAGTTTGCAGCCATGGGTGCAATCCTGAAATGTCTGATAACTAACACAATGCTAGCAAAGTACTATGTTATCAGGAAGTATTGTGGGGTCCACTAGGATAATTGGCTGTGTTATTTCATTTTTTCACACTTTCCCTGTTTTTCTTTGTTTCTGTTTTTTTTCTCTGTGCTTGAAATTGAGAACACATGGTTATAGAATGAGGATTCATGATAAATTATCACTGGTCTAGTTGCTCAGATTTAAAGACTGAACTATTTAATTGAAAAATGTATAATATGGAGACACAAGTGAAAGAAACACTAACATTTTTCTGGCTAAAAAGAAACAAAAGACTAGAAAACAAGAGTCAGAGGCCCAGGTATTCAAAGGTGTTGTGCATGGTGCAATCCCCCAATGCGACCCAGCATGACATTCAAAGGGGCAAGTTGAGCGGTGCAAATCTGACGTGCCAGGGTGCATTGGTAATGTAAGCGGTGTTCAGCCCGGGATGTGTGGCTCATATGCTGGCACAACCCCACAGTGCGCTGTATAGGGGGGCTGAAAGTTAAGCCCGTGAGGAGTGGGAACAACTCCGGCCACCCACAGGTGGGCTGCTGTATTGCAGGGTGCAACATAGCAGCCGCCATCCGTGGGTGGCCACCTGCCCACCCAGAACACCGTCCACAAGCACACACATATCCCTGGTAGTCCAGTGGACCCCCTCCCGAGTCCTGATGCTCTGATAACTGTTATGTTAGACTGTCCCTGGTAGTCTAGTGGCCCCCCAACCTCCATCCAGTGTCCCCAATAGCCAGAATATTACCATTATCCATGTCCCTGGTAGTTTAGTGGTACCACCCCACCCATTGCCACGATTGTGGTACAATGCCATATCATCTATCTTTGCTGATCCAGTGGCACCTCCCACCTGCACAGCACCCCTTGCTCACCCCGTTCCCCCACCCATCATTGGCGGGTGGCAGCAACCCAACTGGATCACCAGGAATAGATGATATGGTGCTGTACCGTGATCACGGCAATGGTTGGGGGGGGTACCGCAAGACAACCAGGAACATGGATAATGGTAATATTCCTGTGATCAGGGACACAGGAGGGAGCGGGGCCACTAGGCTACCAGGAACAGTCTCACATAACAGTTATCGGGGAATCAGGTGGGCGGGGGGCCACTAGACTACCAGGGCTATTAGTCGTACCTTGTACCACACAATAGCAGCTATGGGGCGGGGATGCCCTGGGATCCCCACAGCACATGTCATGCTGTGCAGGGTGCCAGGTGCAAGTTGCCGTCCTGCCCTGCGCAAGGCATGCAAACAGGGCCATAATGATATGCAAATGGCCCCATTTGTGCCTTGCCTATTTTATGGCCTTATTTGCATGCCCCCTGCTGAATATCGCAGGTGATGCACCTAGTGCAACTGAACTTGCGTTGATGCATCCATGTGCTCCCTCTCTGTGGCTTGCGCTGGTGCAGTATGTGCACCGACCTTGCCATATTCAATGGTGCTGAACCATGGCACATCACTGAATATCGCCTTGTTCTGTTCCCAGCGCATCCCAGTTGCACTGCACCCAGACTTGTGCCCCTGCCAGGCACAGTCTGAATATCTGGGCCAGAGAGTATTATTTTTTTAATACATGGATATGTTATTTAATATACTCATAAAGCATAAAAAAAAAAAATCCGGTAATGCCATTGCACCTCCAGTTTTAATAGTACTGTCAATCAATGTTCATAGTACTGTCAATCAATGTTAATACTATCATTCTACAGCTGTTTGATAGTATTATCGCAAAACCGATACAGCGCAACTGCACAACTGTCCAAATCAGTGATGGTCCCAAATGTCAATCAAGCATACAAAGTCAAACTGCAGCTCATCATTGGCTGCTTTCTGTCTGTGGGTATTCTAAACACTTTCAAAAACATGCGGCAAACTCTCACTTAGCGAGAGGGTACAGTGTCCACAACACTTCCCGGTTTTTTTTTATTACAAAAAAAGGATTTATCTGGCTGATCCTGCACTTCCCCCTGAAATAAACGAAAAGGTAAGACAAAATGAAAAGCCACTGTTTTCTCACACCGTGCATGTGTGCTAGGGCGATGTGAGTGAAGGAGTAAGAGCTAGTGAGACAGTCTCACTGCCATAAAGTGCGGCAGTCGGCTATGACCAAGACTGAGTCCTCAACAAAATAATGCAGAAAAGAATCCAAACTTGGATCCATATATTAATAAAAATAAAAGATAGGTCACTGGGCATTACCGGTGTAATACCATCTCAAGGTTCTGGCACAGGAACCTCTTGAGCTTCTTTCTCGAGGTTATTATGTGTCCAGAACCTCTGGATGGTATTACTCACCGGTAATGCCCAGTGACCTCTCCATTATTCTATTTATATTTTAGAGGGTGTAAAAGAAGCAGGAATAAGGGAAATATCAAGATACCTAAGGCACCATTTTTTCTAATGAGCACAAAATTTCTTCAATGAACTAAAGCAAGCATACAACATTCCAACTCTAAAGAAATATATTGCTTTAGAACAGTACCCATGGGGACTCAATGTTTAAAGAGGGTCTTGTGGAAGTTTACCAAATTTGGAGCTAAAAAAATTAGGAGAAGGTGGCTGCAAAACTCTGTTCAAAAACATTTTCACAATTGATCATAAGGGAAGATACCCGAAAATACCATGGAGTATTAAATGAAATTGAAGTTTTGAAAGCTGAAATTTAAAAACCTTAGAAAAATCCCATCTTTTAATAACTTGATAAGAGCTGGAAAATAATATTGGCCCTGTGCATCACAATCTATTCTTCAGTGAAAGAACTGCAGTGAACAAGTATAGAAAAGTCATGATAATAAAAGTGGTCAATTAAGCTGGTAACACAGCAGTGAAGCACAGGGATCAATATGAAAAAATGGTCCTTGACCTGTTACAGAATGAGAGTTTCTACATGCACATCCTGGGAACTCAACACTTACCTTTAATAATGAATTGCAGTTATTGGAAGATGCCCATAATATGAGAGAAATAACAAAAAAGTTGAGTACATATATATATATATATATATATATATATATATATATATATATATATATATATATTTATACAATAGGAGTGAGCTATATTTTTCACTGATAAAAGCATGTATTACTAACACTGTGAGATAAATGCAAGCCCAGGCTAACACAATGATGATAAATGCTGTTTATACATGTTGTGCTTACCTCACCAGCATTTATTCTCACTGTGGTGATGTCACAGACAAGCCCATTAACTCTCCCTCAGTGCTGCAACTTGTTTCAACTCATTAAAACAAATAAAATTCACCTGTCTTTCAAGTACCTGAAGCCCCAACAAAAGGTTTACTGCATTCAGTCTCACAGACACTCGCATGTGGAGAAGATCTCTAATGTTCCTACTAGAAGGAAAAAAAAGAAATACCACTGACTGCTGAATGCATCAAATACATCAAACCATGTAGACTCAGAGCAACAAACATACTTTGATGCAGCTGAACTATGCTGAAAGAATACATACATTCTCCTTACAGAAGAAAACAAAACCAATGAATGTGGAAGATGTTTTTTCTGTCTTGCACACAGTTTGAAAGCAACACAGAACCACTTTAGAAAAGCTGATTGTATAAATCACACACATGATGTACAGATCATGTGTTATGTGAATTATCTTCACTCATGAACAGTGACCTCTGGATACTCTCACTCGTGCCTTCGGTGCTTGTGAGAATCCAGAAGTCACTGTTCACTAATGAAGATTTATCACTGGAAACAGGGGAGGTACCCAAAGACTGGAGGACAGCAGATGTAGTCCTCTTATACAAAAGTGGGAACAAAGAGGAAGCGGGGAACTACAGACCAGTCAGCCTCACCTCGGTAGTGGGGAAGATCATGGAAGCACTACTGAAGAAGAGATTGGTGGAACATCTGGTTGTCAATGGACTACAGGAGCCAAGGCAGCATGGTTTCACCAGGGAGGGTCATGTCAGACCAACCTCATTGAATTTTTTGACTGGATGACTAGGGAGGTGGATCAGGGGAGGGCAGTGGACATGGCCTATCTGGACTTCAGCAAGGCCTTTGACACTGTGCCACATAGAAGACTATTACACAAACTGGGGAATATGGGTGTGAGCAGGACAGTAGTGTGGTGGGTAGGTAACTGACTGGGTGGCAGGACACAGAGGGTGGTGGTAAATGGTTGTCACTCCACAGTGGTAAGAGTGACCAGTGGGGTACCACAGGGATCAGTGTTGGGACCGATCCTATTCAACATCTTCATCAGTGACATTGTGCAGGACCTAGAAGGCAGAATTTCACTGTTCGCTGATGACACACAGCTCTGTAACAGAGTAGACACACCAGAGGGTATAGACAGAATGAGAAGGGACCTGCAGAAACTTGAAGAATGGTCAGGGATTTGGCAGTTGAAATTCAATGCAAAGAAGTACAAGATAATGCATATGGGGCACAAACACCCTGGCACAATACATCAGTCGGGGGGTGAGGATATAGCATGCACCAAGCAGGAAAGGGATCTTGGGGTGTTCATCTCTGATGACCTCAAGGTAGGGAAACAGTGTGACAAGACATCAGGTAAAGCAAATAGGATGCTGGGATGCATAGGCACGGGCTTTACCAGCAGTAAAAGGGAGGTCTTAATTCCACTATACAAGACACTAGTAAGGCCTCACCTGGAGTACAGTGTACAGTTCTGGAGACCTTGCCTACATAAGGACATAGACAGGGTAGAGAAGGTTCAGAGGAGGGCAACAAAGATGGTGCATGGGCTGCATCACAAGTCCTATGAGGACAGGTTGAAGGAACTGAACATGTACTCCCTGGAGGAGAGGAGGGAGAGAGGGGATATGATAGAGACATACAAGTATCTTACAGGAAGCAGGAATACACTATTTTTAAGTGAAAAAGATGTTCCAGGACTAGAGGGCATGGGATGAAGATGGAGGGAGGACAATTCAGAGGAAATGTGAGGAAGAATTTCTTCACAGAACAGGAGGTGGACAAGTGGAACACCCTGCCAGAGGAAGTGGTGGGGGCTGAAACAATCACAGGATTTAAGAATGCATGGGATAGATGTAAAGGAATTCTGGAGGTCAGGGGTAAGGGCAACAGACTTCTAGGAAAACATGAACTGAACTTACAAACTCAAATGGGCAGACTGAGTGGGCCATAGGCCCTTATCTGCCAACACTGTCTATGTATCTATGTATAAGATATTTCACATATCACACTCCTGCCCATATGTATATTAGAGGCAAAAAACTGTTTAATGCATCAGTTAGGGTTGTTCCACAGCGACAAAAGTGAGGAAATTTGGTGTTAGGGTTGAAAGCCCCCCTTGGACCCCCTGCCCACAACCCCAAACAGCATCAAGGTGGGCGTATACACACACACACACACACACACACACACACACACACATATATACAAACACACCTGAACCAAAAACAGCTACCTTATAGCCACTAGTAAAAAGTGCCTAAGATTGTCACTAGTATACCAGGTCACCTGGTTTTCTTTGGAGTGGGATCCAAAACTGAAATGTTACCTAAATATGTTGACATTTTCCTCAAAAGGGAAGTTTTGAAATGATAGTTATCCTCAGGGATGTGGGTGACCTGTTGGTCAAGCTACAGAACTTGGTATGACAGCTAAACTTTGTCTGGTTGTCTATTGACATGAAAGCACTATATAGATATCATTCTAGAAGATACAATGGGAGAAACTGTTAAAACAAGGTCTTTAGAAAGTCCATGGCAAGTAATTTGTTTTTAAATATACAAAATGCACACCCAGTTAAACTAAAGAACCCCATTCCATATGGACAGTTCCTCCACCTCAGAAATAACTGTAGTGACAGGGAAACCTTTCAAAAACAAAGTGAGGAACTAAGAAATATATTTTTAGAGCAAGACTGTCAGAAGAGAATAGAGCAAAACACATTTTCTAATGTAGCAGGGATGAATATGGACAACATTAAAAACCACAATAGGCAAAATGACAACATTAAGCCTGTGACTTTTACAAGAAAATTATGTGATGTATCTGGTAGGATTGGCAGTATTATAAACAAATGTTGGCCAATTCTGTTAGCAGCCGCAAACTTAGCCGGTGATATAGGCGAAAAAACTCAAATTACTTTTCATAGATTTTATAAAAGACGAATTGGTTAGGAGCAATTATATTCCCTTGAAAAATCAAGATGAACAGAATTGGTTTCTGCCCCTTCTGATGCACTTTTTTAGATTTCAGATGTGTAATACTGTATACTTCATTACCCAAACTGCAGAATCTGAAGCTCCAAATATGTCCAAAAAGATTAAACTCAACAGCTTCATTAACTGTGATATGACTTATATGGTTTATTGTCTAGCCTGACCCTACACAAAACTATACTTAGGACAGACTATAAGAAATGTTTGGAAAATAATTGAAGAATACAAGTGCAGCATTAGGCATGGAAAGAAGAATAGGCCAATTGGTCTTCATTTTAAGATTGCATGTAATTCCAATCCAAGAGTCTTAAAATGTATCAGAACTGATTATGTACAATGTTATTCTAGGGTTGGAGACACACTAAACTTGCTGTTGAGAAGGGAATCACAGTTAATCTTTGTACATAAAACATTGAGACTGCTGAGCTTTAATGATGAACTTAATAACAAACCCTTCCTTTGAATTACTGTCTCACATAGGTTCTGGTTTAGGGAGCCTGCTGTGTTTCTGAAAAATAAAGCAGGCTCACTGTCCCTAATGCCAGCCTGGGGTCTGTCCATCCATCTCCACATATCACACCAGGAGCCTGCTGTGTTTCTTCAAATTAAAGCAGGCTCACTGTCCTGACTGCCAGCCCATGGTTCATCCACCCACACCCAAACCCACACACACATCATGCTAGGTGCCGACTATGTTTCTACAAATTAAAGCAGGCTCACTGTCCAGATTGCCAGCCCCAGGTACACCCATACACCCCCACACATCACAAAAGGAGCCTGCTGTTTCTACAAAATAAAGCAGGCTCACTGTCCTGACCACCAGCCTGGGGTCCGTCCGCCCACCCCTACATATGGCACTTGGAGCCTGCTGTGTTTCTACAAATTAAAGCAGGCTTATTGGCCTGACTGGCACCCTGGAGTCCATCTACCCATCCCCACAAATTGCACCAGGAGCTTGCTATGTTTCTGCAAATTAAAACAGGTTCCCTGTCCTGGCCACCAGCCTGGGGTCCACTCACTCACCCCCCACATATTGCACCAGGAGCCTGCTATGTTTCTGCAAATTAAAGAGGGGTCACTGTACTGACTGCCAGCTTGGGGTCCGTCTGCTCCCACACATTGTGCTGGGAGTCTGCAGTGTTTCTGCAAATTAAAGCTGGCTCTCTGTCTTGACTGTCAGTCCACTTGCCCTGACACATCACCCCAGGAGCCTGCTGTGTTTCTACAAATTAAAGCAGGTAACTATCTGAAGAGCTCCTGTGTTGGAGGGATACAACTGTTTGATTATTGTAGCTTATATTTCCACCTATTCCCTGCAGTTTCATGCTGGTTGTTCTGAGTACTTTAATGAGAATTTTAATGTGATTTTGCCTAATTCTCTCTGTCCTACTCTGAAGTTGGTTCCCCCCCCCCCGGCTCTCTTCACCTGCATCCTGCCCTGACCTTTCCTCTCTTTTTTGTTCCACATGACCCCTTAATCCCTTTATACTAACTGCATTCCCTTTCTCTACAGGCTCACTGTCCTGACCGTCAGCCTGGGGTCCATCCGCCCACCCCCACACATCGGACTGGGAGATTGCTGTGTGTCTGCCAATTGAAGAAGCTAACCATCTGAAGAGCTCCTGTGTTGGAGGAATCCTATTCTCCGTATTTTCATGCCAGCTATTCAGAGTACTTAAATGAGAATTTTAATGTGATTTTGACCAGTTCTGTCTCTCCTGCTCTGAACCTGACTCATCTTCCCTTCACCCTCTGACTCTTCACTTACTTCCCATCCTAACCTTTCCTCCCTTTTTTTTTCTACATGATCCCTTAATCCCTTTATACTTACTGTGTTTCCTTCCTCTAGAAGCTCACCGTCCTGACCGCCAGCCCGTGGTCCATCTGCCTGCCCCCACACATTGCACCAGGAACATGCTGTCTTTCTTCAAATTAAAACAGCTAACTACTTGAATATCTCCTGTGTGTAACCACCGTCACTTATGGGGTGACTGCCCCACCCACCCAAGCTGAGCATTCACCTTATAGGTAGCCTGTGTCACATGACTGATCACATGATACCCAGCTGATTTCCTATCTCCCCAAGGTACAACTTGCAGATTATTCTGAGCATCCACTAGAAGTCACTGCTGCTTGCTGCTTATCCTCCTAACCACTTTCTGTCAGCTTCTTGAAATGAATACTCTTTATCTGGCTGTACCCTGTCTGTCTTGGGTATTACAGTGCTTCTGCCCAAATATCCTAAATTCCTGTGATGGTCTTGTAATCCTGTTTGCTAATATGGCCTTCTTCCCTACCTCAACCTAACATTCTCTTCCATTTTAACTCACTTGGACCCCTCTACCTAGTCTATTCCTAGCAGTTACTCCCTCTTCTCAACTAATCTCCTCTGTTACAAACAACAAGCCATAGACATTGCCAGCTATTTCCAGATATTTCGCAACATTTCTGGAGAGTTTCTCTGTGCTGCCCCTACTGTGGAAATGCAGAAAGCAGGAGATATTTCTGGAAATATCACAGAAATTTCGGGAAATATCTGGCAGTGTCAATGGCTGCTACTGTAGCTTTGATGACTTTACCTTCTCTAATCTGCTGGCATTGCAACTCCATCTCCTACCCCAATCTTGGGCTTCAGCTTCAAACCACTGTGCAGTCTCCTCAAGTACTTCCTTCAAATGAAATATACCACCCCAGGTGTGTATCTCATGCTTTTTCGATTGTCACTCTATGGGTAATAGCTATCTCCCTATCCCTCTCAGTCTACATTGACTCCAACTCAGTTCCCATTGCCCATCACAATGCAACTCCTCAGGCCTTCTCCCACTCTCCAACCCAGTCACATGGACTAAGAGTTGCCCAAATAATCATATGCAGCCTACTGGCAAATCACTTGGAGGTGGAAGCCTGAGCCCGTGTCAATAAACCTGATATACTTGCAATATCTGAAGCATGGTTGGAAGCCTTCTGTCCCAGATTCCTTATGCTCAAATGTGGGCTATAATATGCTGCATGCTGACCATCCTCCCTCCCTCCAAAAGAGGTGATGGTCTTGTACTGTATTACAAGGCTCAACTTTCCCTTTTCCTTCTACCTAACAACCCACTGAAATCATGTGAGGTTCTACATTCACTTCTACTGTTAGATGGTGCTAAGAAAGTCCACATAGCTTGTGTCTACATACTTCCCAAAAATAGCAAACAAGGCCTTGAGGAATTTATTGATCTCTTACCACCAGTAGTAAAGAAAAATGAAATGATTTGTCCAGCGAATTTCAACCTTGACTGGCTAGACCCCTACTTCTCCAACCTCGCCTCCACCTTCAGCAAGATAAACCTATCATAACTTATCTCATCACCCACAAGTCTCTCTCATAGTGGATCTAGCCAAACATTTATTGACTGGATACTCACCAACAGGAAATACAGGATTTCCTCTGTTGGGGTTTTAACTGACACAATCAGCAACCACTCTCTTGTTTACTTCATCTGGGCTGCCTCCCATTCCTCACCCTCCTAAAATCCTATCCCTATCCAAGTCTTCTGCCTTTGACCTAAATGCATTCCGACATGACATAAGGCAGGTGGACTGGTTTCCTGTCTTTACTACAAGTGAAATCAATTTAGCCATCGACTGCTTCACTGATACCCTACTCTCCCTACAAAGAATGCACATTCCATTCACTAGATGCAGGGTCAGGGGCACAGCAACCAAATTGTTGAAACTGTCTCTTCTACAAATGCTCGGAAAGGTGTACAAGTTATTGGCCAAATGGAAATCCTCCTTTCTTCCTGCTGACTTTATTGCATATCAGACTTTGTAGAATGTCTGCAAGAATGAGATTCATGCCACTAAGAGCAACTGTTATAGAGAACTGCTCTGTGCTTCAGCCAGTGATCCTAAGAATTATTGGTTGCAAATTAATACAATCCTTGGGATCCATAGATATTAAACCCCCTCCTGACATGCTTATAAACAATGCCATCTGTGACAATCCCACCACACTTGCCAATGCCTTCAACTCCTTCTTTGCTACGCTTCTGAGCACCTCACCTTCCTTGCCACACTCCTTGCTGACTCCTTCTATAGTTCACCAAGCTGTTCCTCCCACCCTGGAGCTAACCTCAATTACCAGGCTGGATGTTCTGCGATTACTAAAAATTATCCCCTCTCATGCAGTGCTGGTCCTTATGGACTCGAACCCAGGATTCTTAGACTAGCTGTGTCTTTTATTGCTACCCCAGTAACGAGGCTTTTCAACCTGTCTGTTAGCTCCTCCACTGTGCCCTCTGCATGGAAAACCACCAGGACTAACCTGTATTCAAAAAAGGTGACCTGAAGATATTATCCAACTACTGCCCCATTGCATTACTACCCACTCTCAGCAAGCTACTTGAAAAACTTGTCCATCAACAGGTGTCCAAACATCTACTCAGATTTAATCTTCAGTCTCCTGTCCAGCATGGTTTCAGGGCCAGTCACAGCACTACTACTACCCTCACTCATTTCACCAGCGAGGTTAAGTCAAATAGGAAAACGGGTTACTTACTGGTGCACTTTTTATTGACCTAACCAAGGTATTTGTGTAGAAGCAGAGGGCAATTTACCAAATCAATCTTAAAATGCTAGGTGTCTCCTGGGCTACCTTATCCTTGTTCACCAGATATCTTCACAGTAGGTGGCAATCTGTCTCTTTCTATGAGGTCCTCTTCTCTCCTGCCTCTATTACCCGTGATGCTCCCCAAGGCTCCATACCTGGCCCTCTTCTCTTTTTCTTATTTATAAATGACTTTCCTGCCCATCCTTCATACTGCTGGACCGTACTGTATCCAATAATCTGGTACTGTACGTTGCTTCCAGGTCCACTGATATCATTAACAATCACCTCTCCCTTACTCTTCAACAAATCTAATCCTGGCTCACATCAAATCATCTAGTCTTTAATGGCACCAAAACCCAAGTGATGCCTTTTGGGTCCCTTAGAAAATCCCACATTGAGTTCCCAAAACTACAGGTCCTATGCCTTGATGGTTCTGCTGTCACTGTTACTAACACTTTTAAATACCATGGGATCACACTTGACTCTGCCCAGCACTCTCTTTCCACATAAATGTAGGTCTATTAACTCCAAGATTGGGGTGGACTACCACAGTCACCACTCCCTTAACCCTGCTGCCAGGATCGTGTTGCCTGAGGTGATCTGCTTCTAGGACTAAGCTACTCACTTCCAGTCTTATCCCAGGCAAATGTGGGTGTTCTGTAGAAGTGGGACACTGCCTATAATAATATTTGCAGGTTTACTTTGTCTGCTCCTCGCCTCACCCATTACTGTAAGCTTTATTCTGCCCTGCAATGGCTATCTCCCTCCTCCATGTGATCATGCACCCTTGGGTGCTTCATAGACTCCATCACTCATTACTTCCAACCTGCCTTCTTAGCATCTATGCTCACACCTATGATCAACTTTCAAAATTTGAGGTCAGACACCTCTGCCCAGCTCGCTGTCCCACATTGCTCTACTAAGATGGGTGAACAAGCTTTCTCACACTTTGCCCCTAAACATTGGAATTCCTTACCTCATCAAATATGGAGCTCCAAAACACATCCCTGTTCAACAAAGCCCTGTTCTCTTACCTAAATGCTCTTGACTCTTGCAACTGCACTCAGATACCTTAACTTGTATGCCTTATAGAATTTTGCCTTAAATTTTCTTTTACCAATGTTTTCTATTTTAGTATCCCACAACTCTGCTCTGTACAGTTGCATATCCCTACATGGCTTCTACAACTCTGCTCTGTACTGTTGCTTATCCTAGCATGGATATGTGTATATTATTTCTTGCTATTGTTCTATTGTGGTTGTTATTCTTTGTGGTTGTAATCTGTACTCTCCCGGGTCATGCCTGAAAATAGGCAGATCTTTGCCTATTGCACTTACCTGGTTACCAAAAGCAAATAAATAAATATATCAGTCTTTCTGCATTCTCCATTGCTAATTGGATTTTTTTTCTTTTGTTTAATCCAGTGTTTCTGCACTTACCCCCCACCACCACCATCATCCCAGTCCTATCACCAGGCCTCCCTGGGACTTACCTTGCTGTCGATGTCCTCTACCACAGGACTCAAAGTGGGTGCCCAGTCACCAGTGTGGACCCTGCTAGGGGTGGTTGTCACTCATTTATGAAGGTGTTTTTGTCCACCAATTTTCCCGCTTACATCTCAGGAGCCCCAGTACAAGGATGAATGGTTCCATTCCCACCATCTGACTTAATGTCTATCCCCTCCATCACCTGCACTACCATCATGCCTCCACATGGTGGTAGTTGAAGGCCGGGAGGGCCCACCTCCCTAATGTGGAAGAAGAGAACTGCTATGAGGCCACTCAATCCTCACCCAGCCTCCCCCCCCCGGCTGACCCCCAGCAACCAGTATTCTTCACAGAACATGGGTCTCTGCTGTGGTAGGAGGTAAGGCAGAAGCATCTCAGCCCTCCATGCCAATGGGCTGACCAATTGAATTTTTTAACTAGTTTAGTACTTGTCTAATTCCCTGTATTGCTCTATTTAAGGAAATTGACTTTTCTATTATGTGAATTTTTTAGTATGTCATTCTTCTCCTGTTGTCCCTATAAACCCTTCCATTCTCCTTTCTTCCTCTCACTCCCCTTCTCCTTTTCCCGTTTTCCCCCTTTACACTCTCTCCCATACTCATTCATTATTACTACCCACTACTTAGTTTCACCACTGTATTTGGGTTATGCAACAACTCCAATTTATATTGTATTCAGTTGTATAGAGTGGGCCCATATCTGATATATAAAAAAATGAGGTTATATGTTTCCTTAAATATATTTATTTATTTAAATATGGTGTTAACATAGACCAGAATGGTGTTACATGTTTTGATATTTTAAAGTACTAATCTGCCTCTTTCTAGCCACAATCTTCTTGAAATGTTTTACTGTAGTGCAATATTTGTCTCCTGAGGCACCTCAGAATGTCAGACAATCTCGTGGCAGAAGATTTACTATGCTGTCATCTCAAGAAGCTAAAGCTCCATGTGTTAATTTCAGTATAACCAAGGAGATAAATCTAATGCAAAGAATTACAAATGAAAAAGCATTAAATATATCAGCAGCTTGGTCTCTTTATTCCTGTATTGATACAGTGAGTGACTTTATCCTTTTAGTACAGCATAACAGTATTTGATATCTTAGCATGTAGGGAATGTTACTCTGAATCATGAACTGCTTCATTTTATACCATCTAGCTGCTGTATTTTTAAACATCTCTCTTTTTTTGTCATGATAATCTAGGATAGTAGTTTGGATTATTGAGCCAGATTAAGTGCTGCTGTTTATTTTTAAATTGTCTACAATGATGCCATTAAATGATGCTTGCTGGTCCTCATATTCCTCTGGATTAAAGAAGCATTCTACTGTTTATATGTAATTTACTGGGTTGTGGGGGATAAGCTATATGATAACTAAGAGGTACTTAAACCCAGGTTTGACCACTATACCATGCTCCTGATAAAATCCTGTATATAGGACAAAGTGCTGGGGCAATGGTAGCTGTCTCAGCGGTAAGTCGTTTTTTGCCTTTTAAACAAGTTTAATGCTGTTGTTGCACAGTGAATGCATTTGATTACTTACACTTTACTTTGGGGAGAGCCACCATTTGTTACCACTTGTGTTCACACTTTAAAACAAGAGCTGGGTTCAATACCATCAAGTCTCAATGAGCTTTTAATCATAAGTTATTAAAATTTTTATAGTCTGTATAGACATCACCTCATTTAAGTGCAGGTCTACATACAGTGCCCACTGTTTTAGACATGTTCACCCTAAGTGCCTGCATGCTTCTGTCTATTGGGTGCCTATACATCATATACATATTAATGTGATTATACATCACATTACTATGGGGACAGAGCACCTCTTAGAACCATGAGCACATTCTAGGCATTTTGCATGTTTCATGCACACATGGAAGGGCACATAGTGGTCGGTGACATTATGCATGCTGGGGGGGGTGATTAAGCAACAATAAGTGGGCCAACACATAAGCTCCCTCTGCTCCTTCCCAGTGAGTTCTCTCTCTCTCTCTCTCTCTCTCTCATCTATGACTTCGTAAGGCTTCTTTCTCCCTCTCCTTTTACTACAGCTAACACATCCACCACTCTTGCTCTCCTTTCCCTATTTCCTGTTTCTAGCTGCAGTTAATCTCTCAGATTACTTGGGATCTGAACTTTTTCTGTATGAACTTTATTTCATCTTTTATTAGCTGCTAGAAATATTGATACCTCACAAGATTTACTCTTACTCATTTTTGGGTTATTGCACAAGTTTACTTTGTTTTACACCTAGAGAGCATATGTATGTATGCTGACAAAAAAATATCTTGTGTACCATCTTCCATAACCCTCTCCTCTAGGTTATACCTGGAAATGAGTGTTGGGCCAATGTGTCTTACCAGTTACCAATTTAAAATAAATAATTACATAAAAAATCTATATATAAATTTTTTGCTTATTCATGTAATATTTTGCTTCTCATTAGGGTACTGGGTGTCATCCAACACATTAAACAAGTAGAGAAGAGTACAACATGCAAACCAATAACAGTTACAAGGTACTGTACAATGTGCATGTTGGCCACTTTCATATTGCTTTCCCTTTACTGTCTTTATTTTAACTTGGTATGGTAAATCACTTCTACATAAATATAATTTTCTTAGCCTCAAAGGCTTCTTTAGAAATAACACTTGTCTGTGACCCAGTGCACAATGCAAAAATGTCCTGTTTTCAGAATGGAGATGGTAGATGGTATATCTAAATCTGTGTATTTCATTAGTTCACTGAGACACAGTGATCTAAATTGTCTTTTTCTTCACCAACTGCTGTATAAAGATATCTGTCTCAGAGTTACTGTAGTTTATCCACTTTAGGTCAAATTCCCATTTCCCTTATAGGTGGCTAAAATAATTGATAAGGACATAAAATGTGCAAGAAAACTATGATCAAACACTGTCATCATGATGGGGCTGGTGTTTTCAATAATAGTTGGCTAAAAAGTGAACACATATGGCAAAAGATAGAGTGAGTGAATGGATGGTTGATGGTCCTGCTTTTTCAAGCAAACTTAAATCTTACTGACAGCTCCTGTCCATGTGATATCCACAGACAGGAGAATAAGACTCACTGAATGCTAATGTTTTAGCATAGGACTTTACAGGCTGTCTAAATCCAGCTCTTTGATTCTATGACCTTGGCAGCATATTAAAAGAATCTAGGTAATACCTAGGCATTGTAGTTTCAGGTAACTCATATTGCTTGCTTCTTTAATTTAAAGTGTGTCATATCATTGACAAATGCATGTTTTGAAACTGATCCTTTAGAGCAGAGAAAATGAGAACCAAACAACACGGTTTTGAGTCTTTCGCAGTCTAATTCTGCTGCATACCTCTCAGCTATCCTTGATTAGAAGGGACGTTCCTCATTTTACCTCTTAAAATTGCCCGGTCCCTCATATGTACCTCATGAAAAAAGTGCTACAAACATAGAGAATGTGCTGTAAATTCAGACTTTAAAGCAGAAATGTTTAACATTCTGAGATACTAAATCAAAAACTGTGTACAACTAAAGACAATGATTTCCACAATGTTCTGATCTTGCAGCTCCATGTTTGAAGGTATTTCATAAAACAGCATAGTTTTGATAGTGAAAGCCATTACAGTGACACTTTTGTGGGATTCAACATTGTCGCTGTAATGGTCTGCTAGCAAAATATTGCTGCTTTCACCTCTGTTTCTCCCCCTTGAACAAACTCTGACTTGAAATTTGTTATGTAAAAAATTGGGGGGGCATCAGTGTTTTTGTATTGGGTGAAATTTTGACAATCAAAGTTTCACCCATTGCTGTAAGAGACTTTGACAATTTTGGTGCCAAAGCGACTTTGTGGAAGCATGTCTGAGGATGTGTACCTCATTATAAGAGTCAGTTTCCCACATTGTCCTTCATTTTGAGTGTCAGTGTCCCTTATGTCTGTGACACAAGGTTAAAAGGTACTGTATGTTCTGCTGTACTTCTAAAGGTGGAACACATTTGCAAGAGTGCATGCATTTCTAACAAGGAATTAAGTTAGATATCAAGCTTGCATCACTGTGTACTCAATAAAATATTAGAGTAAGAATAGCTCTCCACTGTCCCAGAATTTGCATCAGAAATTTCTGCCCCCCCAAAAAAATAAAATTTGCCTTTCTGCACTGGAGCATGGATCTGAATCACAAAACAATGCCAAACTTTAATGCTATAGTCTACAGCTAATTAAGAAAATGTCATTTTATAATGTTATTTATTGTAACAGGCTTGTGAACCAATATTACTATTATTGTAGATGGTTTCCAAGTTTTGGTAGTCTGCCCCTGATTGTCTTAACTTTCAAGTCTCCCTAATTTGTGATTCAGACAGTTAAGAGATATGGGAAAGAGAATAACCTTTTGGTTGCACTCATCAATACTCAGGAGACCAATTTCAGGCTACAGAAGCTCCTTTTTATGTTGGCTTGTTCATCTGCAGCCAACACATTGCGGTAGTAGCAGATTTGGAAGTGCAGTCACTGTTGGGCAAATGTAGGGCATGCATCAGTAGGTGCATCCCTCATTCCCCAATAAGACTGCATGTCAACACCACACCATGCATGAGCACATATGCGAGTAAAACTCATCATAGGCAGGGACCTCCCAACGTTCCTTCCCTGGTGAGAAAAAACATTTAACATGATGGCACACTGCCTGCCATAATGCTGACTTTGGGGGTTCCCAATCCCCATATCGACATGCTCTGCCCCAATGTATGTGCCAGTGGGGGATCCCACTCCCCATCAGCATAATGTCACCCCCCCATTTGTTATGTGCCGAGGAGGGTGCCCAATCCCCCTTTCATTGTGTGCCAAAGGGGGTGCCCAGTCACCCATTGGCTACAGCACCCCCCCAAAACACTTAGGTGGCATGCTGGGAACCCACACTAGCATGTCAAATCCCCTGAAAAATAAAAACCGTCCCTCAATGTTTTTTCTTTTTTTCCTTTAACCCTGTGAAAAAAGAAAATGATCCCTTGCTGTCTCCCTGCCACCCTCCCACAATCTGTGCCCACCTTCTGCACACCCCATACTTGCCTCCGGAGTCTGGAACGATGATCTTCGGTGGACCAGGGACACATCTGCACTCTTCAAAGTCCACCTCGAACTGAAGAAATGCCGGTAAGCTGTATAATGGCATAAATAGGGCCTTTTCAACTTTGGTGCATACTGTATCTCAGGCATTATTTTGACTTTTTGCACCAAATTTTCAACATGGGGTTATTGGGACTACTCCTCATGATTTCAGTCACTGTCGTGGCATTATTCAGTCCCAAAAGATGATTTCGATGTTACTGCATGGAATCACCTTTTGGGACTAAGTAACAAAACGACAGTGCCACTGTTCATGAGGGGGCTCTAAAAAAGCCTATGTTGCAAATTTAGTGAAAAAATTCCCCAAAATGGCCGTTTTATGAGCATTCATTGCACTGTTTCCATCCACACTTGTGACTTTTTAAATTTGTAATATTTTCACTCCAGATTTTCAAAATTGCCATTTTTCCACACCTCCTGATGAACAGTGCAGCTGTCATTTTACATATCCTGGCTGAAATGTGTTTTCACATGTCCGGCACAGAAAAGCACTGTCGCTGTGCAAAATCAGTTTTTGGGACAGTTTGAGGAAGTGACGGTGACACTGTTCATGAGCAGAGGTCCTAAAATGCCTATGTTGAAAATTTGGTGGCAAAACTCCATAAAATGACTGTGTTACAAGCGGGCATTGTGCAGTTTCCACACACCCTTGTAACTTCACAAATTTGCAATATTTCTATGCCACATTTTCAACACTGGCAATTTTTCACACCTCCTTATGAACAGTACAGCTGTCATTTTTCACATCCAGCCCAAAATGTGTTTCCGCACCTGTGGTGCACAAAGGTGTGGTCGCTGTGGGAAATCAACTTTTGGGACAGATTCACAAAATCACAGTGCCACTGTTTATGAGGGGAGGTCCCAAAATGCCTATGTTAAAAATGTGGCTAAAAAATATCCCAAAAATAATTGGGTTACGGACATGTGTTGTGCAGTTTCTATGCATGCTCATGACTTCACCAATTTTTCATATTTTCACTCCAGATTTTCAACATCGACATTTTTTATGCCTCCTCATGAACAATACAGTTGTCATTTTCCATATCCTGCCCAAAATACGTTTTAATCCCTATGTCACCAAATGGCATGGCTGCTGTGCAAAACCAACTTTCAGCTAACAAACTGCGCCGCTTTTCTTGAGGTGGGCTCTCAAAAAGCCTGTGTTGAAAATTTGGAGTGAAAATACCAACACACACCTATGGTGTTAGGGTTTCCAACTGTAGCACCCCACTTTGTAGAGACTGACAGGTGTCAGGGGTGTGACTTGGGATCATTAGCTGTAATGCTCATGCCATTCCACCCCCACCCCCACCCTGCAGCCAGTGACAGGCATCATGGTGTGTCTTGCACTGTTTGGTCACAAAGTTCACTCCATTCTCCTATACTGCACCCACCTCAGTGTATTTCCTTATGGAATGGGGTAAGTATAAAGCCCATAGACCCCAAAGCACACCACAATACTTGTCAGTGTCTACAGGGTAGGGTGAGGTACAATGCCATGAGCATTATAGCTTATGACCCAAAGGCAGACCCCAATGCCTGTCAGTCTCTACAAGGTGGGGGTGGGGTTGACATCACTTCAATACTTCACTGCCATTCTTATTATGCATCTCTAACTCTGGCACTACTAATGTCAGTGCCAGCGAGAAACATTCTGCATTGACAAATGCTTGTTATTTGTTTATTTTCTGTTTGCTGTTTTCTTACCTGAGAAAGCTAGACCAAATTGTAATTCTCATTTGAAATCCTGTGTCTGCCTGTTGTTTTCTTTTTCTTGGAGAATGGCATGGCAGCACAGGGGAATCAAGTGATTTAATAAGCTTCACATAGTGAATAAGTGGCTGTGCTGAAATGTTCACCTAGGATTTCCTAGTTCATATTACCCAGACCTGCCCAGTGGACATCACACTTCATTCTCAGGCTCAGAATATTCAGCATCTTTCTTTTATTGAGTATAACAAATTATTTGCTGCATCGCTAATGAAGTGTTTCATCTGACATGATGATTTTTACTTCTTCTTTATTGATAATTTTTTTCCACTATACTAATCATGATTTTTGTATCTTCCTCTTTTGTTCTGCAAACCATTTGTGTTAATGTTGAAAGAAGCCCCAGTGAAAGTTGAGATTCCTTTTAAATATTTGAAATTACATAAATTGTTTCAGCCAGTAGTGTAGCAGTAAGCAAATTATTTAAATCTAATTTGTTATTCAAAAAAATATGAATTTTAAAGTCCGACCAGCAAGGGAAGGTTATAAAATATTTCCTATTTTCTGCCTCATACGGGGAGGGGTGCAAGGGACACTCAAGGTATGAATTGATGCATAGCAGATAAATGGGACAGTGCATTGTTAGCTTTTATAAAGCATGGCTTTACAGACATGAAACAATAATCAGGTAAGATGAGACAATGCAGTAGCTAGGTAGAAAAAGATAAACTAAGTTTGCAATGTAATAGCCCAAGAAATTCTAGTATACGAGCAGAGTTTGCATCTCCTCATGAAAATTGTGACTACTGATCTTTATTCTCTGTGGCTGATTGTTTCCAGAGCAAACAAAACATAAGGCATCATTATGTTAGGATTCCAAACATATTTACAATATTGGACATGTTTTCACAAATTAGCTAAATGGTTTCCAGAGAATTACGTGCTGAACTAAAGGGAACTTCTGACATGCATTGTTCAACAAATATGATGAAGGGAATGTAAAATTGCACTAATGTTCTTAACTCCTTGAGTAAGCAGCTCATCTGGAAACTGTACATATAAATTAGGCATTAAATATTATCACATATTGTAAACATTTGCTTAGCGTATGGGTATACAGCTCCACATAATTTTTCTGTGTTATTTTTCATACCTTTATATTACCATTTATGTACCCAGGATATCACACTTGAGATGCAACACCTTATTTACAATATATACCTCAGAGGAGAAGAGCTAAGGGAGATCAAAAGGCTTGCCTAAGCTCATACAGTCAGTAGCTGTGGTAAGATTTGAACCTCAGACTTCATGGTTTACAGTTCTGTACTCTAACCTCTTGAATCCACTGCCTTCATTTAAGACACTGTGATCTCAAAAAGTAAAACATTAACTTTATAGAAAGGCATTTACATTTACAACTAAGAACTCCTAGGCATTTAGAATAAAGAGGGATGCTGCAACCACAAAAATTTTCAGGACACAAAACAAAGAATGTGGTGTGCAAATGAATAAGGTAAACACTCTGAAAATAATAATAATAATGATAATAATTTTATTTCACAAAAGCACCTTTCAGATTTCAAGGCACTTTACAAAAGAATTATAAAATAATGAAACAGCGAATATGATATTAAAGACAGAACTACAACAGGGTTCATTTACTAAGTGTCATTAAAAGCCTGACACCATAAATAAGTTTTAAGTGCTTGCTTAAAGTCTCCCACTGTTGTGCATTCCCGAAGCCAAGGGGGTGGAAAATTCATGAGGGTAGGGGCAACATACATAAATGCAAGTGCCTCAGATGACTTCAAAGATGCCTTCAGAATCTCCAGCAACCACTCGCTGGCTGAACGGAGCTGTTGCTTGGGGTGATAGGGAATCAGAAGTTCTTTCAAGTAGTCAGGGCCAAGTCCATTTAGGGCTTTGTAGGTCAGTAAACCAACCTTAAAGGTGATCTGCCACTGAATCGGTAGCCAGTGTTGACTGCTCAGAATGGGGGTAATATGTGATGTCCGAGAAACCCCAGTCAGCAAATACACTGCCTCATTCTGCACTACCTGCAGATGGTGGATATCTACCCCAGGAAGCCCTAAGTAAAGGGAGTTGCAATAATCAAGGCACAAGGTCACAAAGGCGTGGACAACTGTAGGCAGATCTCCGGATGGAACAAGGTGCTTGATCCTGGTGATGTTCCTAAGATGGTAAAAGGAATACTTGATGACAGCTGACACCTGAGATTGTAAGGTCAGCCTGTCATCAAGCATCACCCCCAGGTCCTGCACCTGATCAGAGGTAAGGATCTGGACTCAACCTAGATAAATTTCAGAGGGTTGGCTAGCCCTCAACCCCTCTATCCAGTGACCCGCACCCACCAACATCACCTCCTTTTTTCCTGCATTCAACCTTAGCCAACTCGAATTCATCCAGTCCTGGATTTCCACAAGGCAGTTGTTAAATACCGAGACAGCACTATCCTGGTCACATGCAAAAGACAGGTAGAGCTGGGTATCATCAGCATAGCAGTGAAACCTCAGCTGATTCCATCTTACAGTTTCTCTGAGGAGCAGCATATACACTGCCAACAAAATGGAACAGCACTGAACCCTGAGGTACCCCACAAGACAGAGAGAATGGGCCCAAGTAAAAAAACCCTGGACACCACTGTCTGAGTTCTACCAGTGAGAAAAGATGTAAACCATCTGAAAACCATATGTGACAGGCCACAGATGGACCTCAGACATCCAAGTAATACCCCTTGGTCCACAGTGTCAAAAGCTGAGGAGAGATCAAGGAGCACCAGAATAGTACAGCTTTTCTGATATCTCACCATCAGCTCATTGAGCACCGGAACCAGTGCAGTCTCGGTACTACGCCTCTTTTGAAAACCGGACTGGAGAGGTTCATAGATGTTATGGATGGTCAAATAGTTCTCCAGTTGTACCTCTGCTACTTTCTCAATAACCTTCCCTAAAAAAGGAAGATTAGAGATTGGTCTGTAGTTAGCTAGAGAGTCAGGGTCCAAAGAAGCTTTCTTCAGGAGGGTGTTACCACTGCCTCCATCAGGGACCTTGGGAACTCACCCGAATCAAAGAAGCACTGGACAATCGGAACCAGGACTGGGCCAATGATATCTTAGCATCCCATAATCAGGGAGGTTGGATCTGGATCCAAACTAAAGCACGTAGGGAGCATACACTGGACAATCCGCATAACATCCACAAACTCCAGCAGGTCAAAGGAACTCCAGGAAACACAAGGTGAAGTGACCAAGCACCGATCAACAGCATCCTCCATAGAGCAAACCATAAGGATCTCCGACTTGAAGTCGGCCACCTTATTCTTAAAGAATTGTGCAAGCTCATTGCATTCCTTATGCAAAAAAGGTCTTCATAACTGTAGACAGACTGGGTTAGTCAACCTGTCCACAATCCAGAAGAGCTGAGCTGGTTGGTTCTGTGCAGCAGCTATCTCCCCGGACAGGAATTCTGCCTTCTTATGGGAGATGGTGGATTGGTAGGTCTAATAATGCTCTAACAATCTAAGGTGATCAATCTCCAAGCCAGATTTCCTCCAACATCTCTCTAACCTACATCCAAGATGCTGCAACTCCCTCAAGGACCCATAAAACCATGGGGCCCCAGGGCAAAGGAGGAGAGGATGAACATGGACAGGAGCAATGAGATCCAGGGCTGTGGAAATGGCCTTATTATAGGCCAACACCAAGGCCTCAGGACTCAAGCTAGCCACAGAAAATTCTGAGAGGTCAATCACCACCATACGGCCTTCAGAACTCATCTCCTGTAAAGGGCGGTAACAGATCATCTCCACAGGGGGAGACCTGCGTAGGGAGGCACAAAAGTTGAACCTCACAGTGTAATGATCGGACCATCTGACAGGTTCCACCCCCACAGCAAAGGCCTCTATCCTCAGGAGGAAGACCAAATCAAGAGAGTGACCATGCTGATGGGTGACAGAAGAAACAAACTGTGTCAGGCCCAGTGATGTCATCAACTGGAGGAAGTACTGTCCAAATTATGAGAGTCCGTAGTTAACCCAGGCATTGAAGTCACCCAGAACCATCAATTTGGGTGACTCCAGTGCCATGTTGATGATGAAATCTGCTACTTCCTGTAGGAATCGCTTTTCATCCCCTGGTGGATGGTAGACAACAGCTATCCTGCAGTCCACACTTGCCACCATGGTACACTCAAAGGATTTGGCCTCCTCAATTGGTACACTCATGAGGCCCAACTCAGCCCTGAAACAGACTGCTACCCCCCTCCGCAGTCCAATCTCGAGTGGTGAATCACCGAATACCCAGCTGGAATTGCAGCTTCCAATATAGGACCAGCATTTTCATCCAGCCAGATCTCAGTGATGCAAGCCAGATCAGTAGTCCCAACAAGATCTGCAATAATTACAGTCTTGTTCTTAATCAATCTGGCATTGCATAATACCGCTCGGGTTAAACAGGTTTCGATGGCTGTCCCAGCTGCTTGTTGACCAGAATTAATGGTGGTGCCCTTGGGTATGGGGACTAGGCATGGTGTACCATGTTCCAAGCTAGCTCCATTTCACCCCAGGGCGGCTTCTGGACCTAACCACCCCGATGTGAGGTCCCTGCTCATTCATCTTCTGATGTCCATGCCTCCCACCACCCCCCCTCCTGCAGGCGATACCCAACACCCGACAACACTGATATGTTGATGACAGTTATGGAGGGGAAGAAAAAGGACAGAGGGAATGGAGAGCAGAGGATGAATAGCACATGACCAGAAAGGGAAGCTTACACATCCTACAAGCTAAACACAAGCAAATTACACAACACCCAGGTACCTAGTCCAAAGAACCACTGCAGATATTAAAATCCCAAACCCACCCCATAAAATACATAAAATATTTTAACCTACCCCTACTCAAAAGGATACCTTAACCCAAAGCTCAGCACAAAAAATGCATAAACTAAAAAGAAAAATTAAATCAACCAAACAATAATAAAACTGCAGCAAACCCCCTCTCACTGGATTGCAGCATACAGAGTGAACCCCCACCCCCAGGTCCTCTCTCAGCCTTGAAATGAAAGAAGTCAGCCCACTCCAGTTACCCAGGGTTAGGTAGTCCAAAATCAAATAAAAAGCCCAAAGCAGAAAAATCTTTAAACTTGAATAGAAAATAAAAGTTGATGCTCAGGTCCTCTCACCACCAGGGAGACCACAGAAGGACACTCTCACTGTCCGAATAAAAATAATACATAAATCCAAGCTGAGTCATATAGAAGTCAGGGAATGTAGGTAATCCTCGAAAAATCCAAGTTCCACACAGAACAAACTAAAAAGAAATCAGTCAGCTGCATACAGCCGATACGGTCTCAACTGGCCCCAACCAGAGATAAATGCTGGAACACTTCAACACCTGGGGAATCGCTAAACCATAACCAAACCCCAGGAATCTAGAGGGGTAATGGACTCAACAGCCAGTTCCCTGGCCGATCTAAAGCCCAGGCCCCTGTGTCGCAGCAAATCCAGCAGTTAGACGCCAGCAGAGTCAGGCCCGCTTTCGCCACTAGCAGCCAACCCAGTAAAAATATGAAAATCTCCACACAGTCTTTAACAACCTTCAGAGGAGAGTATAATATAAAATGATTGTTCAGTCTGGCCAGTTCATCTGGGTTGGTCACCACAAATGTCCATTTTTAAATGGAATATTATGGCTTCACAGCAGCTATTCTCGTTCCCTCTCCCTAAAAATCCAAAATAATGTTGCAAGTTGCCAGTTCATTGTGAGCAAATTGGAAGGCAACAAAAAACTATTCTGTAGTGCTCTGAATCAATTAGACTTTTCTTTTGGAGGGGAGTACACTGAAAAAGAATCATAGTGATTCAAAGCATTAGGAAGTAGCTTTTTGCTGCCTTACAGTTGACTCACTATAAACTGGCACCTTCAACATTATTTTCAGTTTGCCTGCATTATTTATTTGCACACCATTCTATTTATTTACACACTACATTCTCTGTTTTGTGTATGTAACTATTCCTTCTAGTCAGACTATGTTAACATTTTGACTGCTGCTGTCCTCTCTTGGACTACCAAGAAAAATGAGATGCTGCATCTCATGGAGTTATCGCAGTTGGATTATTTCAAATAAAAAACATTGCTTCCCTGAAGATGTAGTGTGGTGTTCTGCATCAGAGTAATACCTTTATGCAGTGTTGGTAATAGTCAAACTTAACAGTCAAATGACTTATCTTATTCCCTATAAAATTTTAAATGAAAAAAACATCCTTTTTCTGAATGTTGGGGTCATCATTAGCATTTGGTTATATTTTGGATTGGTAACTAAGGAACCCTTAGCTAATGGAAGAACAGTTCCCTTGATAACAAAGAAAAAAGCAATGTTGACTGTCATAAAATAAACAATTACAAAATAACCAGTGCTAGACTTCTGTAAACAGATATTGCATGAGAGGCTGGGCCAAAGGAATGTGAGTGTGTGTGTATGTGGGGGGGGGGTTCAGATGCAGCAGCAGGTGTGTGATGTGTGAGTAGAGATGAGTGAAGTTGGCTAAATTCAGTCTGTGAATTCACCACAAATGGCAGAATTCCACCGGTGAAGTGTGGAATTTCACCCCAAAACAGCAGAATTTCATCCATGAATGGTGAAATTCCGTTGTTTGCAGACAAAATTCCACACTTGAGGGGTGGAACTCCACCATTCACATGGAAAACTTTGGGATTTCAGGTGAAGTTGAAGTTGCTGAAGGCAGGGGAAACTTTGTGAAACTCTGTGGATGCGAATTTCAGCTACTTTACAGCAACTTCATCAGTGAAATAAAACTTCTCTCTCTCTATGTTTATTTCTGGAGTGTTTTCAGGTGGGCTTGCTCACCTATAAGGCCCTACATGGACTGGACCCTTGCTACCTGGCTGACCTTCTTACACCCGCTGCCTCGGTTCGTCCTCTCCTGTCCTCCTCGAGGGGCCACCTGTCGATTCCCAGGACAAGATTGAGAACAGCCGGGGAGCGAGCTTTTAGTCTTGCAATGTGGAATTCACTCCCGCCATTGGTGAGGAAGGCCCCGTCCATGAAGGCATTTAAGACCTGCCTAATGTCGCATCTGTTTAGACAGGCCTTCTCAGATACTGTATGATAACATGGTTATCAGTCCTTTTAACTAAAGAGGAGATTATTTATATATAGTGACTGGGTTGTTTTGTATGGTGGATTATTTTTATATATGTATTTTTAAATTAAATGTTCATGTTTTTGTGTGGTGCCCAGAGCCTCTGGGATTGGGAGCCAGAAAAATAAAATTTGCCTTGCCTTTCAAGGCAGACAGGGAGGAGGCAGAGCAGATTTTGAGGGGGATGTTAGACCCCAGAGGTGGCAGCCTGTATGTGAAGGCAGACTGGTTAGGAAAGAATTGAACTTTGGGGAGAAACATGGAGCAAGGGGCAGTAAAAAGGAAGAAGTAGGAGTAGGAAGAAGTTGAAAAGCTATGCAGCATTCTAAGCGCAATAGGGAAGTAAAAATAAGAAGTTAGAGTTCAAAAAATATTGAATTTGAAAAGTTTAAACTTAAAATGTGTGGAAAAACTATACATGCAAGAGTCTGACTCAGAATATGATATTTCTCTTAATTTGTGAGAGTGCAGCTCCAGTTTAAATCAGTTGTGACTGCAAAACTCATAAGTTATGGTCCTGCATCTTCATTCATGAAGGTAAATGTCATGTTCTGAGTTAGCCTGTCCAACACCTACCAACTTTATCGGTCTGTCTGCCTATCTGTCTTTCTGTCTATCTATCTATCTAGTATCTATCTCGCTATCGTCTATCTTGCTCTCTCTATCATATTTCTTTCTTTCTTTCTTTCTTTCTTTCTTTCTTTCTTTCTTTCTTTCTTTCTTTCTTTCTTTCTTTCTTTCTTTCTTTCTTCCAGGGGCTAGGAACAGTGGATGAACAGCAGCACAATACATAATTTGGTGATGAGTTAGTACAAAATTAAAATTAATACAAAAATTGTGTGTACAGAGAATAAAGTGTGTTGCAGCTCAATAAGAGCACCTTATAAGGTGGGCTGCCAATATAGTCTACAGGTTAGAGTAACAAGCTTTGAATGAGCTTGGTACATCCAGTACACCTGTGTTTGATTCCCACAACCTTCAGTTGCATACTGTAAGACCCTAAGCAAGTCACTTAACCTCCCTAGTGCTCTCAGCTCACCCCTGAAAACAGGCCTTGTGGGCTTTGGTTGCTAACCAAAAGAACAAAGGAAAAAAAATACATATTCAGAAATGGCAGCAGTACACAGTGAACAAGAACACTATTGACAAACAGACAATTAAGCAGTAGGGCAACTTATTGCCTGACTTCATAGGGTAGGGACAAACTGAAGTGGTGTAGAATTGAAAGCAAGGCAGGAATGTGGACCCTGCTGGCAGCTTACTAAGGTGTTAGGTACAGTATATATGTCTGCCTGTCTGTCTATCTATCTATCTAGCTGTCTGTCTGTGTCTGCTTACCTGCCTCTCTGTCTGTCTGTCTGTCTGTCTATCTATCTATCTATCTATCTATCTATCTATCTATCTATCTATCTATCTATCTATCTATCTATCTATCCCTGTTGCTGAGGGTCCTTACTGCTGGTACTCAAGATGATCTGACATAGATGCTCCCATGCACATGTGCCCACTGGACCCCATTTGTAAGGATCTCTGATGCTGGAACTCAAGAAGATCTGACTTGGACATGCCCATGTGCATGCAACATATGCCCACTGATGATTTGGTGTGGTTATACCTTCCTCAGAGTGGCCTTTCATTGATTTGGGGATGCTTACATACTGTTCCCCACTTCCCTTGGTAACATCTTAACCAACTGTTTTACTACATCATTGCAATTAAGTTCTTTTTGTTTTAAATATATAACTAATCACATATGTAGCGGTGCAATTCTTAAAGACATGCATACATATTCTATTTAATGTAAAAAATAAAATAAAACTTATAAATGCTTAAATGGACTTTGTGATGTGTGAAATTAAAAACATGTTCATGACTACTGTTTGAGAGCTATACACTACAAAGTGTATATTTCATTTAAAAAAATATATAAATATTTATTGCTTTTCCCTGTAAAAAAATCAATTACACCAACAAACAAAACAAATAAGGCTTCTTCTGCAAGTTACAATAAACTGTGATATCTAATGTCCAGAGTCACTTAATCTCAATATAACACATCCCTGGATACCAAGGGCATATGGGCTGTTCATAGCACATTGCATTTAAGGTACAAAATCAGTGAGAATTGCCATTATACAGAATACCCATTTCCTCTATAAGATTTCAAATTGCAGAAGAGTATGTAACACCTTCACAGTTAGTTTCTCCATTTCATAAATTCCAATGATTAACTTATGCCAATTTTCTATCAAAGGTACTTTATCAGTAAGCCAGTGTTTAGTGATAACTTTTCTGGCTGCTAAAAGGCAGAAGCAAGGATTTTCCTAGTGGGGTGGAGGTGTGGGTACCGGAGGCCTCTTGGTATGTCAAGAAGCAGGGTTAATTGTTGGGTTGCTACCAGGGAGGGTTCAATGGCACCTTCAGTTCCCTTTGCACTAATGCCCAGAAGGGCAGAAGCCTCAGGCAAAACCAAGAGATGTGAGCATGACTCACTTTAGCTTCCCCACATCCCTTCTAGCACTGTGAGGTAACACAAGTGTTGTATTTAGCTTGAAAGGATGGTGTACAAAAATAATGAGTGATGCCCTTCCATGAGAACTCCTTCCATATATAGGAATGAGTAGGTTTTTTGAGCATAGATAAGGGCATTTTTCCTACTGTTAAGGAGTAATTTCTATACCTAAATCCTTTCACCATTTTATTCTAAAATATCCTGTGGAAGTATATTCCAAACCCAATAAAGCAGCATAGATCTGGGAAGTCAATAGAGATGTGGCGAAATGAAATTTTGCTAACAAAATTGCTGTGAAATTGGCAATTTCGCTGCGTGAAACATTTTGCAAAATTCTGCTGTTCTGCAAAATTTTTTGCCGTGTGCTAATTTGCAAAATTATACCTGCGGAATGTGGACTTTCATTGCAAAATGCATAATTTCACCCAATATGGCAACATTTCACCTGAATTTTGCCATTCTGCAGGTGAAATTCTGCATTTCATGGGCAAAATTTTGCGCTCCACAGGTGCAATCTTGCATTTCACACCCATGAAATATTTTGCGAAATGCGCAAATTTTACTAAATATTTAGCGTAATGAAATTTCCTAATTTTGCATATCTCTAGAAATCAAGGAGGTCAGCAGTGTTCCTGTCAGAGTTTGCAGGACCAGCATTATAATAGCTGGAACAGGCTTATCAGAGGGGGCATGTTTTTTTTCAGCTTGTCATATATATGTTCTCAGCTGTAAACAGTGGTAGTAATCCACTGTGCGTAGCCTGTATTTTTCAGCTAGGACATTGAAATCTGTGAAATTGGTTCTCTGCAAACAATAGGTATATAAGTAGAGGCCCACTTGTTCCCATTGTATATATGCATGGTCTAATTGGGATGGCTGAATTTGGGCTATAGGCAAATGGGGTAATTAGATATCTGTATGGTTGCATAGAAGTGTGGTTGAGAGCTTGATTCCAGTGTAAAAGGGTGGTGTGTGTAAATCCATTGTCTCTATCCCAGGAGAGAGCTAGAGTACAGGACTGCAGGACCATTTTGAAAATAGGTAGTAGGTCTTCTTGTCTCATCTCCAGTGACTTTCACAGAGTGGTATAAGCAGGAGAAAGCCAGAATAGGCCAGTCCGAATCTGAGTTGCTTGGTGAGATACCACTCTAAATGTGGGAAGGCAAGGCATCCTCTGCTTTCAGGAGCTGGAGGGTGATATATGTAATGCAGGGCCTAGCTTCTCCCCATAAGAATTGAGAGGTTAGTCCCAATATCTGAACTGTTGTTTAGATGCTGTCACCGGGAGGGTTTGAGCTAAATACAGGAGTCAGGTAGTATATTCCTATGAATACAGTCCACCTTTTAGATGAGCAGCAGATTTATTGTCTGCATTGGTTTAAGTCTTCCTGTATGGCCTGGGTTAAAGGGATGTAATTTAAAGGGGATAGTTGCTTGAGATCCACCATCAGGTAAACCCCCAAATATTGTAGTGATGTCAGGCCCTACTGGAACTGGGAGAGATACCTAATATGTGGACTGGGACTGTAGTGGATCTGTAACACCTCCATTTTAGTGTTGTTAAGTCTACAATATATCCAAGCACTCACCAAATGTCCTCAGGAGGGTCCACAGTGGCTGAAGTGAGGTTTCTGAGGCTGATAAATATATTAGTAAGTCATCTGCATATAATGCAAATTTTTAAGGCCTTTCACCTAAGTTTAAACTCTGTATCACTGAGTTGATGCACAAAGCTTGTGCTAAAGGTTCAAGGTGTAATGCAACAAGTAGGGGGGAGGTGGATACCCCTGCTGGATACCCCTGTAATGAGGGAATGGCATGCTAATTCTTACATGTGATTGTGATGAGTGGTATAGAGTTCAGAACGTTTTGAAAAGAAAGAGTGGGAATGCCATTTTCTGGAGAATGTTGAACAGAAAGTTACATGCCAGTCTGTCAAATGACTTCTTGGCTTCCAAACTGAGTAACAAACGGGGATCCTTTGACCGTGTGGGATGGTGTAGAATATGCATGCTATCTTGGGTATGTCATGTCCTCACAAAGACAGTCTGGTCATTCTTAATAACAGAAGGCAAGATAAGATCCAGATGTTTAGTTAGAATAGTGGTAAAAATCTTGTAATCTATATTAAGTACCAAAATCAGTCAGTATGAGGCACATAGGGTACCGTCTCTATTAGATTTTAAAATAGTCAAAATGGTCACTAGACTCCATGTTGGTGCAGTAGTTTTACCCTTTGCCACCCAGTTAAGTGTAGTATTAAAGAAGAACATCTGGGTTTAACTGAATTCTTTGTAAAATTCCACCATGTAACCATCTGGGCCTGGACATTTGTTAGTTTTTAAACCCCTAATAGCTTATCTCAAATCATCCATGTTAATGGGTGCACTAAGGTTATCCACCTGCACCTGTGTGAGTATAGGAAGGTGGACTGTAGTGAGGAGAGACTGTATGTCCATGGGTTGCTCCAGGGTGTGCAGTGAGGCATAAGAATTGTGAAAGTTTCTTTTCAGGCTATACCTTTCAGAGATTTCATTTATAAATTATTTAGAGAATGCAATTAATGCTTTCTAGGCATCAGTCTCTTTTTATTGCTTTCAAAATTTGATCTTTGTATTAATGAGTGATTGCTCCTAAAGGATAGCTGACCCCTCAAATATTTAGATAAATATAGTTTTTCATTGCATGGCTGCAGAACCCTATATCTTTATATTGGTCTGCTAGCAAGTCTTGCATTTTGTTAGAGAGTGAGTGCTCCTAGAATGTTGCATACCACTTAGTGACATGAATCATTGTAACTTTCCGTGCCATAGCTGCAGAAACCTTAATGTTCTCAGTTTCACATTGGCTTTTTTCTATATTAGTTATCAAATTTATTGGGAGAAATACCCCTGTATGAAAGTTCTCACAGAAGCAGACCACAAGCAGTAGCTGTCATTAATTCTAAGAACCCTAAGCCTACACCAGGTACTTTTAGTATCTGCTTGTAATGCCTCTGAGTGGGGTTAGCACATTTACCTAATGGTTTCTTGGTTTTAGAATCATCATATCTTTTATGTCTACACAGATCATATTTTCTTCTGCCTATTCTGATACTTCTGACCCTTCTTGGTCACTGGCGGCCCCCTCTTCCCATTCCACTAACTGATTTTCCCCTGTTTCTGTCCCATGAATGCTTGACATTTCCTACAGTCTTAGCCCCAAACAACTTCTGCTGGTAGGCTGTTCCAGTCATCCATGATTCCCTCTGTGAAAAAATATTTCCACACATCCATTTTAACCCCCCCATCTTAATTTCATGGCCCCATGTTCTGCTACCTTGTTCACCCCTTTGAGGTGCTTCTAGGTCTCAGTCATGTCCCCTCTCACTCTCATCTCTTCCAGGGAGTATATAATAAGATCCCACAGCCTTTTCTCATACAGCTTCTTGTGCACTCTCAAAACTATTTTGATGACCCTCCTTTGTACCGCTTCCACCCAGTCAATGTACTTTCAGAGCTGTGGCCTCCAGAACAGAACACAATACTTCAGGTTCACTAGAGAGTGATACAGTGGCAACACCATCTCTCTCTTCCTGCTAGAACTCCCCCTTCCTATGGGGATATGATACCACTATCACAAAAGGAAAGGAAACTTATTGAAAAAAATGATGTTAATGTAGACAACAGGGCTGAAGAATGTTATAAGCACAAAGTAAGGAAATTAAAAACAAAAAAGGGTTTGGAGTCTCAAGAGTCTTGGCAAATTGGTGCTGTGCTGCTCATTAGTATTTATTTGATATTCTTGGCACCAGAGTTTAGGGACTTTGGGAATGAGGATGGACATATTCAGTAGAGGGTGGTAAAGGGTGGGGGGTTAATTCGAGGTTATGGGGACTATGTGGAGGAGTTGGGGGGACTCCTGATTTTACTGATGGAGGATGGGGTCATTTATTGATACACAATGAAAAGCAGTCTTACTCAAATGGGTGGCAGTTTTCTTTTCTAACAGATTTGCTCAAATGTGCCTGCCACTGGGGTTTGAGATCTCAGCAGGCATTTTGGGTTGTGAAGGGTGTGGGGTCTCTTTTATTATTTCTTGGAGGGAGTGAAGGTACATATGATTTTGCAGACAGGTGGAAAGCATCATGTATTGACACAAAGTACAGAAGAACACATTCACTCGAAGTGGTGATTTTCTTTTAATACTTGTTTATTCTAATAAGCTAGATGTGGGGTTGCTGGGAAAATGGTGAACATTTTCACTAGAGGGTGGTGAAGTGTGGGGGTTATAATTTATAGTTTATGGTCAGCAGTGGGAGACACTTGATTTTTCCGGTGGGGGAAGGGATCAATGATTGACATATAATACAGAAATGCACAGTTTCTCCAATAGTGGACTTGTTTTTCGGGTTGATTCTAATATGACAAGTCCTGGAGTTTTGGGCATTGGGGGGTGGGTATACTTAATACAGCGTGATGAAGAATGGGTGGTTTAACTCATGATTTGTGGGGACAGAGTGGTGGATGTGAGGGACACATGATTTTGCAGGTAGTATCAGAAGGGATAATTTATATATTCCTTTTGATAAAGCGCTACACACGTGAAAACACTGAGTTGCTGCTACATCCTTATGTATTTTATCGTGCCTTACATGTCTAAGTTTTTCAATAAATAGTCACTCAAGTTTTGCACTTTATCTGGTTGTGCTGTGACTTTATCTGACTGGTTGGTGACTGCATGACTTTTGTTCTAATTCATATTATATAGTACAACACAACTTCATTATGTACAGTATGTCACAGACCTGTACTGATATCTGTCTTGTCATCCACTACTTCCACAAAGGTGGTATTACATATTTGAATAAAACTTTCAGAGCATGTTGATAGTGACAAACTCTATGATATATGCAACTGTCATTCACATTAGTTTGTCATTTTGAGTTGTTAAATCAGAGAAAGAACACTTTTTTTTTATTTATTATTTCCTCAGGCACAGGGTCATAATGTTGCATGACACAAAGCTGCAGCAATATACTGCGCTGCCAATGCAGCGCAACATATTGCTAGCAGCATTTCTTTATGGTTTGCGGTGGGCTCTGCCCTCCCACACCCCCCTGTTACAGGAGGCTGTCCCCCAAACACCCTCCAACTACAATAATCAATTTGGGAGGGGGGTTGTACACTTAAATTGCACAAAGTGCAAAATAAAGAAAAATTCCATATGTCTGCGGACCAGAATTCGATTCCCGGTCTGCAGACGTACTGCCTTCATTGCTGCCTGTGGCTCATCCTATCAAGCCATGGCAGCTTGTCAGTGGACCTTTCTCACAACAGAGGACTTATCCTCTGTGAGGGAACAGAGACAGGGTACACAACTACACATAGACCATTTAGTGGTTTTGCACCCTATCGCTATTCCCGCATACAATGTCTCTGTTGCGCGGTTTTGATATGTGCCATTCTACATACGGTGAACTGACCCAGTTAATTTCCTCAGGAGTGCTGCTACCCACTCTGCCCCGATGAAACAATGAAAGAAATGTTGACTTTTCAATCCAAGTTTAATAATTAGCCATAATTATTGGTAACCGTAAGAAACCCCTGATTTTTCAATCTGTCTCTATACATTGGTAGTCAAGTTGACTTCCCAAAACCTGATCCTTGTGCCATTTCATTAATTGCAAAGACCTGATAATCCAGTGGTCACCACCCTGCTCTCTGTTTGTTTCATTTTTATGCAGATCCCTGGTAGTCTAGTTGCCCCAGCTATGGATCCCTGTGTTGTTTCATTAATTGCAAAGTCCTAGTAATGTAGTGCACCCAGAACCATGTGCCATTTCATTAATTCCAAAGCCATGGTAGTCAAGAAGCCCTCACTTAAATTCCTGTACCACAGAATTAATTGCAATGCCTCCCAAGGACATGCCATTGAACTGGCCACCATCTAGGTAGAAGGAGGGAGGAGGATACCACTGGATACCAGGGACATTATTTGAGGAAGGAATGGAAGGGGTACCACTGCACACCAAGGGCTGTCTTCAGGATGGGGTAAGAGAGAAGGGTACCACTAGACAGACTTTGTTTGGGTCATAGAGAGAGAACATTTCTTTCTATAAAGTAAGGAAATTATTTTCAAAAAACAGTGTCAAGATAACATTAGGGTCATGGACAAACCTCAAAAGTCAGAGAATGCTGAGTTAAGGTCAACAAAGACTTCAACTCTGCAGGTTCTGTGTAAGCAAATTGGTAGGATTTCATATTTCTGTCATCTGGATCTATGACACCTCTTTTCTATGCAGAACCCAGCTACAGTAACATTAGATATGTCCATATAGTTCATGATATTTCTGTGATATCGCTAGAGAAATGTCCAGCTTGTCTGCCTTATAGGACCACCAGAGAGAATATCTTTTGAAATATTTTAAAATATTTAACCATTTACAGTATTTTATGACAAGAGTACATGCTGCATAATGGTTTCCCAAATCTATGTGCTACACAGCAGTTTTCAAATTCGGTGTACTCCACAGTTATTTTCACAAATTATTTGCACAGAAATCCTTCATGAAGGTTTGAAAATCCTTCATATGGTAAAATTGTGCTCCCAGGTCGCTCCTGTAAAAAAGCTATCAGCTTAGTATGCTATACCTGGTTAAACAACTAAATAAAAAAAAATAAAAAAAAATCAACCCACAGAATGATGGTTTTCAAAAGATACATGTTGCATGATGTTTATCTAAATCTCTATGCTCAGTGATGGTTTCTTGTTAGTGTTTTAGTTCCATATGATCAAAAACCTTAAGCTAAGATTACTAATTAAGTATTCAGATGTTAAGGGTGATACTTTAGTATTTGTGAGGTAAGGAAAATGAGTCACATAACTCTAGTATGAAAGTTTGCATGGTGCTAACAGACATATGAACTGGACTTAGTGTGTCTGTACAGTGGCCACATCCAAAGGGTCACACCACAGGACAAATGCAAACAAGGTTCCCTTTTGCATACAGCACCTAGTGGCATATTTAAAGGGTTTTGAAAGCACCAACAGGCTGCCAAGGCAGCAATAATTAATGCCTATGAAACCCTGCTTTTATCAATGTCAACAGAGGTGCATAACCCCCATCACCCAGCAGCACTAGTGATAGTGACACCTGCTTCCACCTGGTACATTTCCCGCAGAACAGAGCTATATTGCCTATTCCACCCCCAATTGCCTAGTGAAGCCCATACCATGACTGCTGTTGATACTGTTTAATAATTGTCTTGTGCAGTATTGAAAATCCTGACACTAGTAATCTAGGAGACACTGTCCCTTCACCACATCTATGTCAGCATTGTGGAACTGTACTAAACTCCATGTCTGGTAGACTAGTGGAACCCCTCCCTCAACTGAACCCTGTTTTTATTGTGGAACAGTACTAAAGGCCTTCCCTGGCAGCCTAGTGATCCTCCTTCCCACACTTGATTCATGTAGGTATTGTGAAACTGGACTAATGCCCTTCAATTTCAATCTAGTGTACCCCTTTCTCACTCAATATTGTATTGCGATAACATACAGACAGACAGCCAAACAGACAGAAAGGTAGATAGATAGATAGATAGATAGATAGATAGATAGATAGATAGATAGATAGATAGATAGATAAATAGATAGATAGACAGAGACATAGACAGATAGACAGATACTGTACTTTGTAATGTGTGATAGATAACCTCACGTCTGATGAATAAAGGACCATTACTGAATCTTCCCCCCTTAATGTCAATCGCAACAGCGTCTGTAATTTCACTCTATTTTTCACTACACATTGGTTACCTGTAGTATATCTTTATACTATGCTTTCTACTTTTAATCTTTCTTCCTTGAACTTGGGCTCAAAAAAGGCTGTATGGAACTGCAGCAAATAGACAGCCTTGCCTGGCTAGAGCCATTTGCTATATGTGAGCTGATGCTGGAAATGGCAAGGAAGCCATTTGTTATGGATAATTAGTGAGCTTTCCTTGTGCTAATGGGGACTAAAATAAATGGGGTAGTCATCTGCTTACAAAATAATAACTTGTTATCCAAAGATAAAGAGCCACTCCATTTAAACAAAACTTTTGTCCAGTTACAAAACAAAAATGAAAAGGAGTCCAATATGTTGGAGTCCATCCTTGATATAAAAAAGAAATAAAGTGAGAAATACATTTTCTTTAAGTAAACTTCCCTTCTAAGTAATTATGCGACCATGCTGAGTGACTGCCTCAGAAATCAACATATTCATGTTCCCCCCCCCATAGCCACTCACATTAACAAGAACAACTAAACAGTAAAAATTTTGCATGAAATGTTTAGCAGCAGTAAAGGTATTGTTAAATGTTTGTTAATGTTGAGGGGGTGGAAAGGGAGTGAATGGGAGAAGCACACCCTCTTATTCACATCCTTTAGCACCCTATTCAACATTAGTTAAGGTAATGCAAGCATTAGTTCTGCTGAGGTGGTGCTTTCCAGCCAATGATAATAGTCTGGTTGTCCAGGAAAAGCAGGCCCAAAATCCAGCTGTTATTTCTGTAAGGGTCTGTTCTAGGGGCAGGTAGCCCAGATAGACAGTCTGTTTATGCTGGTGACAGAAATGTGATGTCATGAAAGTAGATGGGACTTAGATCAATTATGGTGATGATACTGTTTATTTTGCTTATGGAAGAAAATTATGTTATAAATTTTATATTTTTCAGTGAAGTACTATGCTATCTTGTATAGAAAAGGTTTTATACTGTAGTAACAAAATGCCCTCCTAGCCAAGTCTACAAGTACTAATGTGATGATAGATGGGCCACATGCTCATGATGTCATAGGGTGTCAGCCTGGCAGGTATAAAAACCTGCCTGCTGCATGGCTTGATAGATACGTTGGTCAGTGTAGAGCTGACTGTGTTGGAGGAAGCATCGAGGAGTGTATGCAAGTTTTCATACACTGGGAATTTTGTTGGCTGAAGCTACACCTGATAATTGTACACTACAGAAAAAGCGTACTGTTCTTGGAACTGAAAGACTAACTACTGATTTCTTTTCTGTATCCTCAACAAAGTGGAATACTATATTTAATCTTAAAGCAGTAATTAATTAGTCCTTTAAGACTAAGTTTAGTAATCTTTAATCTTCTGTAATCATCAGAAGAAGAATACTGCCTGTAGGAATATTAATTCTAAGAAGTATTCCACTGTGATTGTTTTTTAAAAGTAAATTATTACTAAATGAATATTATACACATATTTTAAAAGTACACATTTTTGAATACTTTTGAATGGTAAGTGAAGACTTTTTAATACTTCTGTTTGTGTTATATGCAAGCTTGTTAATTTTTATTCTTGTCACGTATTTTACAGTAAGATGTGCTCTGTCAAGAATGCTAAGAAAGACATTAATACTGCTCTGTTAAATACATAACTACACACATGCATACATACAATCTAAGCTTAAGAGTTTTATGCTGTTATTTCTTTACCCCTTTTATGTGCTTTTAACTTCTCAGATAATTTAGCAATTCAGGGGTCATTCCCTCAATAGGAGCAGCAAGAGTATCTCCCATGGTTGAAAAGAATCTTAAACAGAAAATTACAAAACATGTCCCTGTACTGTGTCAAGTACACAATCAGTTACTCTAATGGAGTATGGGCCCCATTTTCAAAATGGTTGCATCACATGACGACATTGTTAGAATCAAAAGGGAGGGTGGATGGGCAGAAAAAGAGGAAGACTAGGCAGAGGAACTCAGCAAGTACTTCTGCTCAGAGTTCATGAAAGAAAGGGATAGACCAATACCATATGGTAAAGGGGGAATGGGTGGAGGGGGTGCAGAGATAACAGTTTGGTTAATCCAGTAGGATAGCATCCTGAAGGGCCTTAAAACCTTGTGGGTAGACAAAGCACAAGGACTGTATGGTGTAGATTCATAGAACTGTGACAGCAGAAAAGGACTGACAAGGCCTACTGAGTCTGCCCATTTGTCCAGCTATCTGCCTGTACACCCAAGGGTCCTAAAAGAACTGGCAGAGGGGTTGGCAGGCTCTCTGACAGACCTACTTAACACCTCTTTGGAGATAGAGAATGTACCAAATTACTAGAGGATGGCTATGTGGTGTCCCTCCACAAGAGCTGACCCAAGGATGAACCGGGCAATTACAGACCAGTGAGCTAGACCTCTGTAGTGGGGAAGTTAATGGAGACCATTCTGAAGGAGAGGTTGATTACTTTTCTTGTTAATAATGGTGTACAGGATGAGAGAAAGCATGGGTTTGTCTTGGGAAGATCATGCCAAACTAACTTAATTGACTTCTTTGACTGGGTCCCTAGGGTGACTGGCAAAGGCCAAGCTGTAGATGTCCTGTATCTGGATTTCAGCAAGGCCTTTGATTTGGTGCCACATAGGAGGTTACTGAGCAACCTAATGGACCAGGGTGCATGGCAGAAACTGATGAGGTTGGTTGAGAGGGCAGACAACAGAGGGTGGTTGTATGGGGGGGTCATCCAAGCGAAGGCCAGTAGCTAGTGGGGTGCTGCAGGGTTCAATGCAGGGATCTGTTTTGTCCAATGTCTTCACTGAAAAATAAGATCAGCCTGTCTGCTGATGACACTAAGATTTGTGCAAAAGTGGACAGTGAAAAGGGGAGGCAGGCACACAGGAAGTATCTCTTTAAACTTGAACACTGGTCTAAGGAGTGGCAGATGGGGTTTAACACAAAGAAGTGCAAGGCCATGCACCTGGAGCCAGAAATCCAAGAACCAGCTACTGACTGGGAGGAATGCAGACAGCCATTACAGAAAGGATCTGGGGGTAATAGTCACAGGGGACATGAAAGTATCAGCACAATGTGGGGGGGGACTGCAGCAAGGGCAAACAGGATGCTGGGGTGCATTGCTAGAGGGATCACCACTAGAAAGAAGGAGCCCATACAGAAAAAGAAGGGTGAATTTACAGTTGTTTCATTCTCAAAGTCCCTTCATTTCTCAGTATTTGTACCATTCAACCATTCATTTTTCATTTGTTATCTTTACCCTTTATTTGTTGTTCCCGATATCCCTTCAAATACCCCTCAAATGACCCATAATGTTGAGCAGTTTATTTTGAATAATTCATTTTCCATTTTGTGTTATTCTGAACCATTAATTTTCCATTTTTTTATCAAAATTGCACCTAGTATCCATTCAAATACCCGTGAAATGACTCATCTTGTAGCAGTTAAATTATTTTAACCATTACATGTGTTTTCTTTTTTTTTTATTCTGGTTGCTTCAGTTTATTGCTTTTCCTCAATTAATATTAAGTAAAATCAATGGCTGGGTGAAAGAAAATCCAGGGTGGGACTAAGAAGAGCTGATGGGCTGAAGCAAGAGTATGAGGCATTTTTCCATTATATATGGGGGAGTCATAAAACTAAAGAGATAACCCAGAAGGAAGCTGAGTGCACGCTACAATCTAGGGTCCCATTTCAGTGTTAACACATATCAGTGCTGTTATTAACAGCACTATAACTACACTGCATTGACTTTCTATTACACTCCTTTACCACTGCATTATTTTTGTTATTTTTAGATGCGCACTGTAGAACCACTACACACAGCTAAATTTTTTTCTTGTACACTTCTTTATGACTTCATTACTTTTGGTATTTTTAGATGCACACTGTAGTAACACTGCTCACACAGTGCACATTTTTAGATAATTCTCACACACGTTTTTCCCACATTATAGTTAATAGTTATTGGTAACGTAATAGAGATGCCTTGTAAATGTTCAAATTGCTTTTGCTGTTCAGGGTTCACTAACGAAGCTTGAGAGTTAATTTCCCTCATGCGTGTTTCTTTAGTTCAGTTTATTTTGTTAGTTTTTACCTTTTCATCATCTCACAGTTAATGCTACTGTCATCTTAGCTTCATACATATAACTTGTTTATGGTAAATCTGTTCCAGGTATGCACTGCTACCAATACCTGCATTTGGCACACACAAACCACACAGCCCCCATGGTGGCATGCTCTATTTTCCACCCTTTATTACCCTGGTAGGAAGCTTTCGAGTCCAATCCCCAGCCTCAAGCATCTCAGCCCACATAGCCATGTTGGCAGGCTCCTGATTTCTTTTTTTTTTTTTTTTTTGCAATTGTTTAACCAGCAGTGACACACTAAGCTGAAAGCTTGTTTACAGGTGCAGCCTGGGAGCACAGGAAAGTTAAGTGACTTGCTCAGCATTACACAGTTTGCAAATGGGGGCTGTGGGATTCAAACCCAGATCTCCAAATTTGCAGTGCAGAGCATTAAACCACTGCGCTCTACTGCCTCCCTGATTTCTCCAGTCTATTACAGAAATACAAGTGTGCAGTATGCATACAGAATGTATGCCACATGCAAAATTGTTCAGTGACTGCAGGTGGTTCACACACACCAAGTGTACCTAAGCGAACCTGATAGAGCTTATCAGATTCTGCATGTAGCATGCTGGGCATGCATGCAGCAGCTAAGTTAGAAAAATTCACAATAAACAAATATTTCTTGATAACAAAAGAGACACTTAACTGTTTTTATCTGTTTTGCAACAGTCCCATTAAAACTCTTCTTACCTCACAGCTCATTGTTGGCGTTGGCGGAGAATCCTTATCTTTCCCCATCACAGCCCACTAAATTCCTACTGTACCCAAGCCCAGCCTGCTGGGTAACTCACTTGCACACATGCCCAGCCCACTGAGTCCCTTTCATGCACCCAAGCCAGCACAGTGTGTCCTCACCTGCACCCACACACAACCCAGTAGAATCTCTTTTGCACCCAAGCCCTGCCCGGTGGATCCTTCTAGAACTCATGACCAGTCCAATGGGTCCTCTTCAACCAAGTCTAGCCAGTTGCTCTTCCTTACGTTTGTGTTGCAGAACAGCCAGAATTGACCCACCATGACTCAGCAGTAAAGCCAACCTTAAAAGAGCTGTATTGACTCTGTTGTACTTTTGTTTCAAAGAACTTGAGAGCTGTCCGGTCAGTAACAGGATAGAGTAGCAACAGCTAGCCACCCTGCCCATCCAGTCACTGCAGCACAGAGTCAGTTCCTCAAGTAAAATTCCAGACAACAGCAACAGCAATCAAGAGAGATGCTCCCTGCAGAACTGGAGAGACAGGGTCCTGACTTCTTGTGCCTTTTTGTTGAGGTACATGGCTGTGTTTATTTGAAAATGTACCTTTACTGTGGGGTGTGGAGGGACTCAAGGGAAAGAGTGCATGGCCCTGCTTTCTCCTGGCTCAATGGGGATGGCCCTGCTTCTTCTGGCATGGTGGGGCAGATATGGCCCTACTTCATCTGGCTCAGATGGTGCTTCCACTTCTCCTGGCTCAGGGGGGTGCGTGACCCTACTTCTCCTGGCTTGGATGTTTTAGTCTCACTTATACTATACTTATTTTCATCTTGTTACATGCACCCAAGGTGTAAGCCATCTTAAAGTGACCAAGTTCTTGTTGTGTGCATTTCTGTGAATATATGCTTTCCTAAGTAGGATTTTTGTTAAAATAGTAATTTTTCTTACACTGATACCTTTCTTAGCCATGACACTGGGAACCTCTGTGGCTCTTTTTTTTTTTTAATTAGCAATATGAACTTTGACTTCCACCTGGCTGGAGACTAGAGATGGGCAAAAGGGAACTTGGTTTAACATCTCATCTGAAGGATGGCATCTCAGCAACCATTTACCTCCCCCGCATGACCATCCTTCATGAACTAGGACCACTATCAGCCCCATAACTAGCCTCCCCAGCCAAGCAATGTCCTTGGAAATCTCCCTCTCCCATCTGGGGTATGTGCAAGTCACGGAGAAGAAGAAAGAGTGAGAATTCAGAGTGTCTGTGTCCCTCACTCCAGTGGCAAAAAGTTGAGAAGTATGGTCCACCACTACCATGGGTCATTGTCGCAAATGGCAATTACATAAATATATACTGCTCAGCTCACTGAGTGAAAAATGTGATTGTGCTGCATGTATTTCTGTAGTAACAGTAATCAGTGTTGGTTAAAGGCCCACATTAAACAGCAACCAGCTGAAGATGTGGGTTGGAGAGCTTTATTAGTTGCCTTTGGTAGAGACACAGCAGGGGTATGAGGAACACCTGGACAGCAAAGACTGTTTTTTTAATATGGGATGGGGAGAATGAAGAGGTGCCACTGGATGCCAATGACTTAATTTACATGGAATGAGAGGAGAGAGTTGTTACCCAATGGATGCTAGGGACTGCTAGTCCACTGCCCCCAACCCTTGACATAAACTCCCTTTACACTCCACCAAACCCCCTCTGTGAAAAGTGGGGGGGGTTCAAGATGTGGGATGGAACCACACAGCCAGTATGTTCCTCAGTGGGTCCAGCTTCTGGGTCTGGCTGATCTGTGTGAAGGCGGTTCCTGCTGTGGGGATAGACTGGCCAATTAACCCCAACACTTGATGTCCCCTCACTTTACAGATCACTAAATCCTCTCTCCTGTCCTTTGCACTCCTTTAACAGCCCCAGAGTACTCCCTACAGCCCCTCTTCTAATCAGTAACACTTGTCAGTTGCAGCAACCTTAACATTCCTGTCACTCTCTGGTCAGTTGTGACCCCCCTCATACCCTTGAATCATTGTCTCCCTGCATGGCCCCCCACTGACACCTCCCAGACCCATTAAATACCCACCCACCCCTTACAGACTGTCAAAATACTTTTCCTCCACAGGCCTGCACAGCCCCAGACACTAGCCCCTTTTCCTTCCCTTTATTGCCTGATACTAGCTAAGTCTTCTTACACATCCCCAGATACTAGCCTCACCTCCTTCCATGGCCTGCAACACTGCCTGCCCTCTCTCCACATTCCCCCACAGCTCCCTCAGCTGTAACCATTCCATCACAACCCAACACTGAGTCCCCTTACCACCTCCTTCTTCCAGGACCCATCACCCCATAGTTCCCCCCAATACATTTGCTGTCTCCACAGTCTCCCACCCCCCTCTACCACCAGCCAGCAATCTGCCTCCAGTGACACTGACCGAGAGAGGTTTGTGTGGAGAGTCTGGCCAGGGATCTGGAAAGGGAATGCAGAGCTGTGGAGTGTAGTCAGCCAGGTGTAAAGGGTTCCTGTTACAGAGAGTGGTCAGCTGGGGGGATGGTGAACTTGGGGCAGGTCTAGTTGCAGGGAGTTTTGGGGGGTGGAGGATGGTTGAGGTGTTGGGTGTTTATTCGTCTACAGAGAGGGTGGTTAGGATGCTACTCCAGGTGATGATAGTTTGCTAAGACAGGGGGGGCAGTGTTGGGGGGTAGAGCATGCAGAGTGCAAAAGAACTCACTAAACCCCACTGGTTGTTGCCATGTCAACCATCATGGAAACAATGTTGTCATCATTCTTGTGCTATGCTCTTGACCCAAATATGCCCCCGTGATGACACTGTTTTGCAACTGCGCAGATGTTCTTGATGTGCTCTACAGCTCTGCAGAAGCACATATGTCTTTGAACATCTACAAGCTGAACTGGAACATAAACGGACTCTGGATGGACTGATGACCAGATAGTGGAAGGACTGTTTGAAATAAAATCAGTACAATTAATAAAAATAATGTAAATGGCTAGTTTGAAAAGTTTTTTTTATTCACATTTGCTAAAAAAAATTAGGTACTCACAGGGGTTGCAAATATGTTAATCACACCATTGGGGCATGGCACTCAGTTTCACCTTATGCCACATTACTTCATAAGGATGTGATTTACCTATGGTTAATGCAACCCCTGGTGATTTCTTATTGCTTAAATATTTCAAGCCCGCCACAGTAGATTCTTGTTTAGAATCAGCTATGACCATATTTGATCTCCCAAAACTCCATTCAATTATGGAGACTTGTGTAGAAAAGCAGGACTTCACTGAAAAAGAGATCCTTCATTTTTGACAACCCTAGGTAAGTAAATGTTAAATAAAGCCAGTCCTCTAAGATACAATCTTGTGTAATTGTCCTTATGACTCTCATTTTTTTTATATATAAATTGGAACATCTTACAAAACTGACAGCTTGCACTTGCATGTTGCTTTAAAAATCTACTCAGCAAAGACTTAATTTCCTGTGATTCTTTTGCTTTTTGGCAGGATGTGATACTGCCAGAGAGAAGCCCTTCCTAGTTTCTTCCTAGTTTCAACACAATATTGGCAGTTGTAGCTTCTTTGTGAGATCAGTGTGAAAAGATATGCAGAGACTTTTCAGGCATTTTTCTACAGTTTTGTAAACATTTTAACTCAGAAAGGTGTTTTTTTTTAATCTAGAATAGTTCTAGAGTCTCTTAGCTTAAATACAGTGCAATTTTGCAAAGTTTCCAAATGCTGTGGTGGATCAGATTGCATGATATCTTTAGTTGCTGCATATGTTTAATTACATTGTGCACATGTTTAATTCATGCTTTCTTTGTTTTTACTGCACATTTAAAGTTGTGAAATAAAAAAACTGAACTTTCATAATAAGAAATGTGTGCATTTGCAATTATTGGAATGCATATGTTTTTGTGTGTGGTAGGAAAACAGGTTTATCCCCCAAGCTTTGAATTCAAATGTAGTATTTGTAATGCTGTTGTGTTTATATATTGTAGTATGTTGCAAGCCTGGGAATGTTACTTGGCAATTTACTTCTCAGTCCTGTGTCACTTAAGCTGAAGAAATATATATTTTTTTGGAATAAGGGGTCAAAATCAGGAACAGCTGGCTTAACAAAATATTTGATATTAACTGAAGAAACGTTTGTGGCATAGTATTTTGTGAAAGAAAACTAGACTACGTCACTAATATCTGACATATATTTTATGTTTAAATACAGTATAGTGTGAATTTTATAGTTTTCATGGCATGACTACTGTTTGTGACTCAGGTATCATAGCGGATGGAAATAGTATGTGGGGATGGGAATACCATGAATGCCATGACTCTGCCTGTCCACTACATTTTTTCCAAAGTGAATTTCTGAGGGGGCGCTTTGTGCTACATTCTTAGGGTGCACTGTGTAGTATGGGTGCCAAGAGAACTCAGTCTAAGACTGGATGTGGAGGTGATCAGAAGGCTGTGACAGTCACTGGCTCTCAGTGCTGGGTTGAGGGGGCCAGTGGGTGATCTACACTACCTGCCAGAGTGGGGGTCCACCAGACCACCAGGGACAGGATTTGTCTGCTACAGGCAGGTATGGGTTAGGAAGGGAGAACTACTGGATCACCAGGAAATTCTTTCATTTTCCAAACAAGGATGGGGATCACGGCTGGTAAGAGACCACTGGACCACCAGAGAGTGTATTGTTTTTAAATAAGGATGGGAATCAGGGCATGGGAGGGGGCATGGTCCAGCACACTGAACCACTGTGGTAGCATGTAGTGGAGTCCATAATGGGCATACAAATGACCTTGTAGTGCAGTGGGTTCATTTGCATCTTTGTTTGAATATTCACCCACAGGGTACTGAACTAACCAGTGTGTGCTGTGTATTACCCCTATGGTTGGTCTTTAACCCGTACCCTTGTAGCGCAGCACAAAGCATGGTGAACACTGGCTGGATGCCATGCTCCTATGGTTGATATTCAAATGAATAGTGCAGTCAGTTCAGATCATGCTATTCATTTGAATATGGTGCTGGAGCCAGTTGTCCACATTTTTTCATGTGGCACCCCCATGTGTGCACGAAGCTGACTGTCTTTGAATATGAGGTCCATAACGCCTTACCTATTAGATAAGTACAGTTTGTTTGGGTGCAATGGATTATGTGGGTATATAATTACATAGTGATACTAATTTAAAGTTGGAAGGAACTCTATGTTTTGAAAGACTTAGTGCAATAGGTGTTACATTACCTACAATATTGAGCTGCTCAACAGCATGGGAAAGTAAAAAAAAACCTAGAAACAATAAATTTAAAATACAATTGGTGAAAATCTAGTGTCTTTTAACTCTTATGATATAGTAGTTTCTCTTTAACTCTGCTTTCTTTACTCCTATGTTGTATAACCATTTGTATTTCTCTGCTGCTCTCTCTACTCAGGCTGCTATACATTCCTCATTTTTATGTTTGCTTGCACGCATGTGCAAGAAACATAGTGCCATCATCCGAGGTTTCGAAGGTATGTCACCCCCTCTTCCAATTCAGTCAGTGTGTTGGCAGGCACCGCCCCAGTCCACCAATGCATGCTGGAGCTGTCTACTACAGCTCCAAAATGCAGTGGCGTCACAGTTGAAAGGGAGGAGCTACGCCCAGTGAGCAGATATAAGATATCGCCTGCCGCGCAGCCCCCCTACCACTCACAAAACACACGCACGCATACCGCGTGGCTTCCCCCATGCACACACTGTATAGCCGACGTGGGTGCCCAATCCTCCATCAGCTGTGCTGCATTCCCCCCCAAAGCCTTCCACATGCCATGCTGGGTGCCCACCCCAGCGTTGCAACTCATGGTATAGCTGACGGGGGTGCCCAATCCCCCATCAGCTCCACTGACCTTCCCCCCCAAGAACAGGGTGCCATGCTGGGAGCCCACCCCAGTGTGGCAAAAGTTGCCATGGCCGAATGGGGTGCCCAATCCCCCATCGGCTCCAAGCCCCACCTCCAAATGACCTTGTGCCACGCTGGGAGCTCACCCCAGTGTGGCAAACATCCCACATTGTCATTTAAAAAAAAAAAACTGTAAAGAAAAATTGGTCCCACGCACTCTCCCTGCCCCACCCCACAACCCACACCCACTCACTGCACACCCTGCCTCCCCACAACCCCCCCATCACCCCATACTTACCTCCGTACCTCAGCGCGATGATCTTTTGGTGGACCGGGAACACGTCTGCACTCTTCAAAGCCGACCGCGAACTGAGGAAATGCCGGTAAGCTGTATATAGGGATAGATAGGGTTTTTGCAACTTTGTTGCATATCTCAGCCATTTTTTGGAATTTTTACACCAAATTTTCAACATGGGGTTTTTGGGACCCCTTCTCATGAATGCTGTCACAGCCATGGTGTTATTCGGGCCTGAAGGGTGATTTCGCAGTCACTGCACAAAATCACCTTTTGGGACTGATTAATGAAACAACACTGCCAGTATTCATAAGGTGGGCTCTCAAGAAGCCTATTTTGAAAATTTGGTGGAAAAATTCCAAAAAATGACTGTTTTATGAGCGTGTGTTGCTCAGTTCCTACGCACGCTCATAAGTTCACAAATTTTCAGTATTTTCACTCCAGATTTTCAACATTGCCATTTTACCACACCTTCTTATGAGTAGTACAGCTGTCATTTTTCACATCTCACCCAAAACGTGTTTCTGCCCATGTAGAACACAATGGCGCAGTCGGTGTGCGAAATCAATGTGTGGGACAAATTAAGAAAATCACAGTGACGCTGTTCATGAGCAGAGGTCTTAAAATGGCTATGTTGAAAATTTGGTGAAAAAATTCCTAAAAATTACTGTTTTATGAGCATGTGTTGCTCAGTTCCTACTCACGCTCGTAAGTTCACTAATTTTCAATATTTTCACTCCCGTTTTCAACATTGCCATTTTACCACATCTTCTTATGAGCAGTACAGCTGTCATTTTTCACGTCTTGCCCAAAATGTGTTTCCGCCCATGTAGCGCACAATGGCGCAGTCGATGTGCGAAATCAATGTACAGGACACATTAATAGAATCACAGTGACACTGTTCATGAGCAGAGATCTTAAAATAGCTATGTTGAAAATTTGGTGAAAAAATTCCTAAAAATGACTGTTTTACGAGCGTGCGTTGAGCAGTTCCTATGCATGCTCGTAAGTTTGCAAATTTAACATTTTTACTCCAGATTTTCAACATTGCCATTTTATTACACTTCCTTATGAACAGTACAGCTGCCATTTTTCATATGTCGCCCAAAATGTGTTTTCGCACATGTAGCGTACAATGGTGCTGTTGGTGTGCGAAAGCAATGTTTGGGGCAGATTAAGAAAATCACAGTGACACTGTTCATGAGCAGAGGTCTTAAAATGGCTACGTTGAAAATTTGGGGACAAAAGTCCATAAAAATACTGTGTTATGAGTGAGCATTGCGCAGTTTTCAATCACCCTCATAAGTTCATGACTTTGTAATATTTTCAGTCCAGATTTTCACCAGTGGCATTTTTCCACACTTCCTTATGAACAGTACAGCTGTCATTTTTCACAACATTGCCAAAGTGTGCTTTCACACTTTCAGTGCAGAGATGTGTGGTCGCTGTGGGAAATCATTGTTCGGGACAGATAAAGAAAATCACAGTGACACGGTTCATGATCGGGGCACCAAAATGCCTGAGTTGACAATATGCTGTAAAAAATCCCCAACCTAATCATATTACAGGTGTGCGTTGCACAGTTTCTATGTACGCTCGTGACTTCGCCAGTTTTTTTAATATTTTTACTGCAGATTTGCAACATTGCTATTTTTACACCTCCCCATGAACAGTACAGCTGTCATTTTTTCATCCTGTTCGAATGTTTTGCACCTGTGTGCTAAATGTCAGAGTTTGCATAAGCATTTTCAGCTACTAAACTGATATTCCCCCTGTTCATGAGGTGGGGTCACAAAACCATGTTGAAAATTTGGAGTGAAAATACCAACGAATGCCTGAGGTATTAGGGTTTCCAACCATAACACCCAACCCTGTAGAGAATGACAGGCATCAGGGGTGTGACTTGGGATTTTTGCCTATAATGCTCATACCATTCCACACCCTGCAGCCAGTGAGAGGCATCGAGGTATGCCTTGGACTCTTCGGCCCCAAAGTTCACCCCATTCTCCTATATCGCACCCATCTCACCATATTTCCTAATGGAATGGGATGTGCGTAAGGGCCAAAGACCCCAAGGAACACCATGACACTTGTCAGTGTCTGCAGGGTGGGGTGTGGTGTAATGGCGTGGCCGTTATGCCTGATGAATCAAAGGCACACCCCAATGCCTGTCACTCTCTGCAGGGTGGTGGTGGGGTTGTCTTCAGTTCAATACTTCACTGCCATTACTATTACGCAGCTCTGTAACTTCTACACTACCACTGCCAATGCCAGCAAGCAAACATTCGGCAATGACAAATGCTTGTTACCTTTATTTTAACAGATCTGGCCAGATGTTGACTGTCTGCCTTTCAGTCTTATCTTATCTTGTTTAATTCTAACCCCTATTCTCTCCTCTAGAACCTCTGACACTTTTGTCTCCACATCCTTCTCTGTGCTTTCCTTTTAGATACTACCAGAATACCCCAAACTCAAGTCAATTCAACACTGGTCACTGTGATTCAAACAGAGCAGATAAGTCATATTTAATTTAGGGGTCAAAATTTGGTTTTGCAGCAACTAGCCAACAGGGCTAGTGACTGGGAAAATTGATTTTCTTGTTTGGTAACCAAGTAAAATTCCCCACAGACTTCTCCACTGGCCCTGCCGGTTTACTTACTGAAGTCTTACCTTCTCCAGTACAAGTCCACAGGGCTAGCTAAAGGACAATATTTCTAGCTGGATACAAAATTTGCTACATTTAGCTAGTGGGACAGTGACAATTTTGATCCCATTGAAGGAGGTAGCACCTGTGTCATATACCAAGGAAGGAAGTGGGGCTATTGTCAGGGGCTGGGGGGCCTACTATCTGGAGAAGTGGGATGCTAGTTTCTTGGGCTTTGGAAGATGGGTCAGCTAGGGTCGGGAGTTGTAGAAGGAGAGAGGGGGCTAGTTTCAGAGCCTGTGGAGGGAAAGTGTAGAGAAGGGTGTATGTGTGCCTCAGGTGTCTGAGGAGGTGGTGATCAGAGAGAGCCTTGCAGGGCAAGTGGGTAACAAGTGTATGTATGATTCTCAAATAGCTGAGGAGAAAAGGGTGAGATTTTTTGGAGTCAGGGGGCCCAGGAGGGAGGTGATATCCATGGGTTTAGAAAAGTGGGATGCCTAGAAAGGGAAGGGTGTTCAAAGAAACTGTTGTGGAAGAGAAGGAAGGGTGGTGTGCGGGCGTTAAGTCAGGAAGTAGAGGCAGGGGGTTGGTGTCTGGGGTGATGGAGGGAGCCAGGGTAGTTTTGGGGCTGTGGAAGGTGTACAGTCAAGGGGCTGCCGTCATGGGGGGCAATAAGGAAAACATGCTGGTGTCAGGTGCTGTGGAGGAAGGGGGCTAATATCATGGAGGCTGTGGAGGGAGGTGACAGGTGTTGGGTGCTGTGGACACAGGTGGCTGGTGTTGGGTGCTGTTGATGAAGGTGAGCTGGTGCAGGGTACTGAGGAGTCAGGTGTGCTAGTGTTGGGTGCTGTAGAGGGAGGGGGCTAATGTCTGGAGCAGTGGAAGGATGATGCTAGTATTGGATACTGTGGAGGCAGGTGGCATAGTTTCAGGTGCTTTGGAGGGAGGGGGCTCATGTTTGGTACATAACACTGTGGGGATGATTAAACACCAAAACCATGAGTGAATAAAGTTTTCAGACCCAGCTTAAAAGCCTCCACCCCTGGGATGCAACGAACCACCTCTTGGTCATGTGGTGTTGGACCCACTTCCCTCCCTGTGCCCCTCACTAGGGAATCCCTTGAAAGGAATACACAAGGTGAACTACAAGGAACTGTTTAGCCTGAGCAACAGTTAAAGGACATGGGGGATATTTATTTATTTATTTTGACCTGGAAATGAGAGCTATTTTCAGACTTGAACCTACCTGGCATTTGTTAGAGGTCTCCTGACCAGACCCGACTTTGCTTATGAGAGTTGATAGAAGGCTGCAGGCACATTTTAATGTCTTTATAAGTGACATTGCAGAAGGACTGGATGGAAAAGTATGCCTCTTTGCAGTTGGCACAAAGATCTGCAACAGGGTTGATACATAAGGAGGTGTGGAAAGGATGAGAAGGGACTGGGCAAGGTTGGAAGAATGGTCAGAAGTATGGCAGCTTGGATTCAATGCAATGAAGTGCAAAATAATGCACCTGCGAAACAAAAACCCAGGGGAAGATTACACAATGGGGAGGTAGTAACAACAACAAAAATGGAAAGGGACCCGGGGGTAATCATATCAGATGACCTTAAGGTTAGCAAGCAATGTGAGAAGGCAGTAGGGAGGGCTGGGGGATACTGGAATGTATAGGGAGAGGCATCACTAGCTGAAAACAGGAAGTTCTTATCCCTCTGTACAGACAGTTGGCGAGACCCCATCTGGAGTACTGTGTCCAGTTCTGGAGACCCCATCTCTGCAAGGACATAGACAAAATAGAGGCAGTCCAGAGAATGGCAACTAAAATGGTGCAGGATCTGCAAGAGAAGCCATACGAGGAGAGACTAAAGGAGCTTAATATGTCTACCCTTGAGGAAAGGAGGGAGAGGGGAGACATGATAGAAAATTTAAGTTCCTCAGTGGAATCAACAAAGTCCAAGAGGGTAGCATCTTTCAGAAAAAGAGATGTGCAAGAACAAGGGGACAAAATTTAAAGATGAGGGGTGGTTCAGGGGAAATGTGAAGAAGTATTTTTTCACAGAGAGGGTGGTGGATGCATGGAACAGCCTTCCTGAGGAGGTTGTGGGGTCTAAAACTGTGGGAGAATTCAAGAATGCATGGCACAGACATAAGACAATTCTTGTGGGGGGTAAGAAGAAATAAGACTTTTGGTTAACTAAGATCTGCAGCTTAACCTGTAGGTAGGGAAATGGGCAGACTAGGTGGGCCAAGCGGTCCTTATCTGCCATCAAAGTCTATGTTTCTATGTTTTGATTACTGACTCACCAGACCCCCACTACCACACCACTCTCTACAAAAAAGTCAGTAACTCCCAGCGCAATGCTGCTTCTGTTCCTCCGCGACTCCATGCTTCCTTTTTTTCCCCGATGTCGGCTCACTCGAGCTCCCTGAAAGTGAAATGCCAGACCTTCATTCTGGTCCTACTCACATTATATTTTTATCGCCAGCACAGCGCTACAATAAATCAACCTTGTACACCCCTCACTGAGTAAAACACATTGTTTCTCTTTACAGTTTTCTTTCCTGTAATGCTGCCGGCTCCCTCGATCTTCATCCAAGTAATGTTCTCGACCGTCCTTCTAAGTCACACACACTCACATGCCTGTCCAGTTCCACTGAAAAAGAAGCCACACAGGATCACCACAGAAGTAAATGGACTTGTTTTTTTCTTCTTTGGGACTTAGTACAAACAGATTAACACACAGCTCATGATTCAACACTCATGCTCTTGTTTTACTGATGTAGGAGGACACTAGACAGAATGACTCTGTTACCTGTTGGGATCAACAGTAAATGAAACAGCACATAAACACAGGGACTACTTTACAAAAAAAAATTGTTCACACTTTTTTGAGTTTTCAGAGGCAGTTCCTCTAATATTTGATTACTTAAAATTTACACACATGTCCATTTTCTTAGTGTAATAATACCCTCCAGGATGGGTGTTATGGGATATAACGGACCTTCCAGGGGCTATAAGGCTCTCTGCCTGCAGTGTCAGGCCTCATTATGCCCCTGGGCAGTCCGTTATATCCCAATAATGCACACCCTGTCAGGTATTATTACTTAGATACCACTATGCCTCCTCCTCCTCCCCATTACAGTGGTAGCATTCTGGTGCTGACAAACTCTGTTTGTTGGCAGGTTATTGGGGGTCGAGGAGGCTGAAACATCCAAAGGACTGCTCTCCTCTCAAGGAAGGGATTGCAGAGCCTTGCTTGTGATGGTTGGGGGGAAGCTGCAGTGGAACAGAGGCAAGGCCATGGGAGCTAGTAAGCCACATTAGTCCAAGGCAGAGAAGTCTGGTGTAGTTAAGGGTATGGCCATGGGAACAGAACTGCAGTTGGCCAGAGCAGCCCAGGCCTGGGGTTGTCTTGGGGCAGAGCTACAGCAGCTAGGGAGCAAAGTAGACCAGGGAAGTCAGAGGCAGAGGGAGTGGGAATGGAATATGGATAGAACCAGGACGGATGGTGGCTAGTGCAAGGTGGAATGTAGTGGTCTAGGGGCAGGGCCATGGGAACTGGGGGCCAAACAGGACATCCTAGGGATGGTGCAGGGTGGAGCTGGGATAGGTGGGGACCAGTGGGTGGGCTAGGGCTGTGGGAAGAAGGCTGGTGGCTTGAGCATAGCAGAGGAGCTGGGCTGGTCCACAGGCAGGACCAAGGGAACTGAGGTGACCCAAGAGGACAGCATGGGCCAGGAGAGACTGGTGCTGGAATGGGGCAGGGCCATGCAAGCCTGGAGGGGACAGATAAGCCGGGGACAAGGGGAGCTGGTGTGATCCAGATGAAGGTCCATTGGAATGCAGAGCGCAAAGGTGGACCAGGGTAGCCTGGTGCTAAGGCAGGGGGAACTGTCATTTTCCTGGGGCAGGACTATTGGGGCTGGAGATGAGGGAGGTTGTCCTTGGTTGTCTGTAGCAAGGGGAGCTGATACCTTTTGTGGGGACTGGAGGTGGGGTGGTGGGGGCCACTATCCACCCACGTAATGGTTGTATATATTTACAGATTCTTTTAACAGTAATAGGAGGTGAGGGGGGAAGAGGAGGGTGGGGCAGCTGCAATATAAGGGTGCTATCAGTGCATTTGTGCAGACTAACTTAATAGACCACAAGGCCTGTTTCTGCTGGCAGATTTTGTATACAGTACCACCTAGTCTTCTTCCATACTTTCTAGTTTCTCAGAAATTAAAGCACACATTGGTCATGTTTCTTTGTTGTAAACTCTATTTTGAGCAAACTAATTTCAAATATATATCAAATATATGGAGACCCAATCTCTGCAAAGACATAGACAGGATGGAAGCTGTCCAGAGGAGGGCAACTAAAATGGTGCAGGGTCTGCACCAGAAGACATATGAAGAGAGACTTAAGAAGCTTAATATGTATAGCCTCGAGGAAAGGAGGGAGAGGGGGGACATGATAGAAACTTTCAAGTACCTCAAGGGAATCAACAAAGTCCAAGAGGATAGCATCTTTCAAAAAGAGGTGTGCAAGAACAAGGGGCAGCAATTTGAAGATAGAAGGGGCGGCTCAGAGGTAATTTAAGGAAGTATTTTTCACAGAGAGGGTTGTGGATGTAGGAACGGCCTTCCAGAGGAGGTTGTGGAGTCAAAAACAGTGGTGGAATTCAAGTATGCATGGGACAGTCATAAGGCAATTCTAGGGGTTGGGGGTAGGAAGAAGTAGGCTGCTGGTTAATTAGGATCTGCAACTTATCCATCAGGTAGGGAAATGGGCAGACTGGGTGGGCCAAGCGGTCCTTATCTGCTGTCAAATTCTATGTTTCTATGTTTCTACGTTATATCTCTCTCTATCTCTATCTCCTGAATTTCAGCAGGACAGACTTCATTAAGATGAAGGACTAATTCAGGAAGGTTATGCAGGGATACAAAGACATAAGGGCAGAAGTGGAACAGTGGGATAAGATAAGGGAAGCCCTGCACCTGGTAGCAAACCATTGTGCCAGGCCCTGCAGCAAGAGCAAAAGAAAGAGGAAACCACTGTGGTTCTCGAGGGGAGTAGCAGAACAAGAAAGAGGAAAAAAGATGGCATTTCTGAGGTACAAGGCAACACAAAGCAAGGAGGACAGGGAAGAATACTTGGAAAAATGAAAGGAGGTGAACAAGGCAGTAAGGATAGTAAAGGCTGAAACTGAAGAAAAGCTAGCTAAATGGGTGAAGGAAGGAGGGAAAGCATTCTTTAGTTATATCTGTGCGAGAAGGAAGACAGGGGAGGGATTGTGAGACTTGGGGCAGAGGAAGGCAGGGTAGTGGGGAAAGACATTGACAATGTGGTACCAGGGGACTTTGTGACTTAAGTTGGAAAGGTACCTGTTTAGGGGATTTTGCTGGTGCAGCTGAGTGTCTCAGTGAGGGTCTGCTGAGGTAGCTGATTGTCTGTCTCTAGTACTCAGGAGGTACCCAACCTCTCCCATCCACCCTTAGCACATTACATCCTTTATACTGGTAGCTTGTGACATCATACGGTATCTGATGTCTGCATACTCACACTGTCAGCTGGATTGGACACACACTGGACTGTATGTGTTTGTGAGACTTGGGAACACTATTGGTGGGTTTGTGATTGGGTTTGTAAACAACTGCAGTAAGTGTAGACAGACTGCATTCCACTGTCATGTATAGGTAGTGTGAACCATGGGTAGGATTGTGGGGTGCAGTGGTTGTAATGCAGCAGTGTGGATGAACATACTGTGGAGGCTGGGAGGGTGCCCAATATACCACAGGCTAAGGAAGCTCAAGGAAGAGGTTCAGTGGCTAGGCAGGGAGCTGGGGAGGTTGACAGCTGGGAGGGGGAGGGTTGCATTGGTAGAAGGGCTAACATCTGAGATTATCGGAGGGCACCACAGAGAAGGAACAGTGGGTTGAGGGAGGAGGGCAAACTAGAGAAGAAGTCTGTTGATGAAGGGTGGACTCTGGTAGAGCCTAGCAAAAGAGGAGCAGCAGTAGGCAGGAGGGAGGGAGGAGAAAACACATAGTAAGGCAGAGAGTAGGGAACATGTTTGCTGTACTACCCAGACATGGGGAAGAGGATGCAGGAGGGGATTACACAAGTTATAGTACTGACGAAGAGGAGGGGTGAGGGTCATTGCTAGTGGAGAGATTGAGCATGGTGTAGCAGGGGGAGGGATAATACTCAGAGAGGAAAGGAGGGAGAGGGAGGTTGGCAGTCAAGCAGGAGGAGGGAGAGGGGTCTCAATTGAGAGGGGCAGGGGGAAGACATTGGGGAAAATGGTAAAAGCACAATCTTGAGTGGCCCCAGGAATGAGAACCTGGGTGGTGGAGTGGCTACAGGCACAAGGAAAAAGGAAGGGTATACTGGTGTTGGGGGACTCCATACTCAAGGAGATCAGATGGGGCAACAAGGGGGGAGAGGCACAGTCAGATATGGGCGGAGTCCATACTGGGATTATAGGCAAACAAGGCAGGACAGGCAATCCTAAAATGCTCAAGGAGAGGTAGGAGGAAATTGCACATTATAGTACATGCGAGAACAAATGACCTAGCGAGGGAAATGGTTGAAGTAACAAGGGAGAGGTTTGAGGAAGTGGGAAGGTTGTGTAAGGAGACTGGGGAGTCTGTGGCTTTCTCAGAGGTGCTCCCTGTACCCTGCACAAGCACAGTAAGTAAGGAGAGGATTAGGGAGTTGAATGCATGGCTGGTGGAATGGTGTCGAACTAAGGGGTATGGAGTCGTGGGTGGCTGGGCCAGTACCTGGGATAATAACAATCTGTTTGCAAGGGATAGGCTGCACCTGAGTGAGGAGGGGAATGAGGTGTTAAAGCAAAGACTGGAGAAGTATTTTGTGACAAGGGTGGATTTAAACTGGGGGGGGTGTTGGCAAGTGGACAGCAGGTAGGCAGGGATCCGATAGAGTGGAGTCACAGCCTATCCCTCCAAGCTAGCAGGGAAGGACTCAGGGCAGCCGAAAAGGGAGGAAGGGAGTAGAAGGGAAAGAGGCATGATGGTCTGTGGTCTTGCTGAATGCAAGAAGCTTAGGCAACAAATCAGCTAAGCTACAGGCACTCTTGGCAGTGTGGAGGGTGGATATTGCAGCTGTCACAGAAATGTTGGCAAGTGATCACCAGGACTGGGATCTGGCATTCCCAGTGTACAAATTACACAGGAATAACTATAAGGAGGGGAGGAGGGATGGTGTGGCAGTCTATGTGAGGGACGGGATCAAGTGCACAAGGACGAGGGGGAAGAAAGGAGAACAGAGGCAATCTGGCTGCAGATTCTAGACTCAAGGGGTGGGAAACTGAGGATTCGGGTGGTATACAAGCTGCTGTCTCAGTCTGTGGAGCTTGACCAGGAATTAGCAGGACAAATCAGAAAGGTATGTAGAAAAAGGAAGGTGGTCATTGTGGGGGATTTCAATTTTCCGGGGGTTGACTGGAGCATTCCAGTCACCTCCAGTGCTAGGGAACAAGTACTCCTGGACACGATCCAGGAGGATCTCCTGACACAGTTGGTTAGTGTACTTACTAGGCTAAAGAACACTTTAGATCTGGTATTGACTAATGGGGAGACAGTAAGGAAAATAAGGATGGAGGACCCACTAGCTAACAGTGATCACCAAATGGTGTGGTTTAATATTACAATGTGTGTGGAGCCAGAAAAATCAATAACCTGGGTCATAAACTTCTGGGGTGCAGACTTTGTGAGGATTCAGGTAGTACTTAAAAGGAAACTGGAGGGCATATGGCAGGAGATGAATACAGAGCAGAAATGGGATATTATTAAATGAGGGATTACAGAGACAACAGAAGTCTGCACCAAGACACAGAGTAAGAGGAGCAGAGCAAGGCAACCATGCTGGTTGAACAGTGAGGTGGTAAAGGCAAAATGAGAGGTGCACCAGAAGTATAGGAGGATGGGGAAGGAAGGGGACAGGGTTCTCATGCAAGATGGTCCAGTGAGGTGACCAGAGAAGTGAGAGAAGCTAAGGCCAAGAGGGAGCTGAGATTAGTGCAGGGAATTAATGGGGGGGAGACTTTTTCAGATACATCAGGGAGAAAAAGAAGTGCAAGGAGACAATAGTGAGTATAAAAAAAGGGTGGGGAGTGGACAGAAAAGGGTAAAAGAACATTCAGAATCATTGAATGAATACTTTTGCTTAGTGTTCATGGAAGAAAGGGGGGGGGACTACCACCATGATCTGGGAGGGTGGGGACGGGGGAGAGGAGGTGACAAATGGAAGAATTGAGGGAGATAGAGTCCTAGATGGACTGAGGGACTGAGGGCACTGAGGGTAGACAAGGCACCAGGGTCAGATGATATTCACCCCAGGGTGCTGAGAGATGGTGGAAGAGCTGGCAGAGCCAGTGGAGGATCTGTACAACACCTCACTGGAGTTGGGATGTGTGTCACTAGACTGGAGGATGGCACAAATAGTGCCATTACACAAGAGTGGACCAAGGGATGAACCGGCTGATTATCGTCCAGTAAGTCTCTCCTCCATAGTGTGCAAACTCATGGAAATGATACAAAAGGAAAGACTGGTGTCATACCTGGATGGCAATGGCCTCTGGGATTTGAGGCAACATGGGTTTGTTTCAGGGAAGTCTTGTCAAACCAACCTGATACAATATTATGACTAGGTGACAGGTGAGCTGGATAAGGGTCATGCAGTGGATGTTCTTTACTTAGACTTCAGCAAGGCCTTCGATTCAGTGCCTTATGGGTGGCTTGGGGTGAAGCTAACTTCTGTAGGGGTAGGGGCAAAAATGACAAACTGGATTACAAGCTGGCTGAGTGGGAGGCTGCAACGGGTGGTGGTGGGACGGGCACTCTCAACTCCAAAACTGATGATGAGCACGGTGCCACAAGGCTCTGGGCTGGTACCAGTATTATTTGGGCTCTTCATATCAGACATTGTGCATGGGGTGGTGAGCAAGGTAAGTCTGTTCACAGATGACACCAAAATGGGAGCAGTGGTGGACGGAGAGGAGAGATGGAAGCAGCTGCACGGAGACCTACAGTAAGTAAGCTAGAGGAGTGGTCAGAAAGATGGCAGCTGGGGTTCAATGCAAGAAAGTGTAAGGTTATGCAAATCAGGGCGAAGAACACAAAGAGAGAATACTGGCTTAGAGGGGTTAAGCTGGAGATCACTGAGGAGGAGAAGGACCTAGGGGTAATCTTAACAGGGACCATGAACAACACTCCCCAGTGCAGGAGAGTGGCTGCAAAAGTGAACAAAATGCTGGGGTCTATAGTGAGGGTGTTTTCATCCAGGCAAAGAGAGATGATCTTGCGCATCTACAGGTCACTGGTATAGCCGCACTTGGAGTATTGTGTGTAGTTTAGGAGGAGCCTGAAGCATGATATTAGGCTACTGGAGGGGGTGCAGAGGAAGACAATGAAAGTATGTGGAATGGAGGGGAGAGATTATAAGAGCAGGATGGGAGACCTGAATGTGTATACCCTGGAGGACAGAAGGGACAGAGGGGACATGATAGAGAAATTCTAGTATCTGAGGGGAATTAATAAGGATGGGGCAGATGGGGTATTTAATCTAAGGAGGGACCCCAGGGGGCATCGGCTAAGAATAGAGGGGGAAAGATTTAGAAGGGAAATGATGAGACACTATTTCACAGAGAGGGTGGTAGCAAAATGGACTGTACTACTAGAATGGGTGGTATCATGTAAATCTGTGAACAGCTTTAAAAGGGCATAGGACAGGGAACAGGGAACAGTGAGGATGGGGGAGGTGAGTGGTGGCTGTGGGATGACAAAGGGGATGGGGGTGGTGCAACTGCAAACTAGAAGTGCTAAATGCACACTTGAGCAGACTTAAATAGACCAAGTGATCTATGTCTGCTAGCGCGTTCATATGTTTCTATAATGTGACTGTCCTCAACAAATACTGTTCCATATCACATAAGAAGACAATTGGGATGATCCCCCATTAATTGAGAAGGGCAAACCTAGAGGAGGGGTGGACATTATACCTTTTTCAGAGGACAGAGTAAAAAGAGCACCAGAACAGCTTAGGGCGGATAAAGCTATGGGGCCCGATGGGATACTCCCAAGGATCCCTTGGTGGGATCTGGCTTAACCTCTGGCTAAGCTGTTCAGTAGATTACTAGAAACAATCATAGCTCTGGACAGGCATGGTTCTGGAGGAGTGGAAGAGGGCACAAGTGGTAACCCTGCAAAAAAGTGGTAGCAAGGAGGAGGCAGGAAACTACCATCCAGTCAGTTTGACTTTGATAATAGGTAAAATGATAGAAACCCTACTTAAGAAAACTTGGTGGACTACCTAGAGACAAGGGGGCTGCTGGACCCAAGGCAGGGAGGTCATGCCAGACCGACCTGATTTCTTTGAGTGGGTGACAAAGGAAATAGACTAGGGCAGAGTGGTAGATGTGACCTATCTGTACTTCAGGAAGGATTTTGACACATTTCCACACAGGAGACGAATCCACAAGCTGACAAATCTTAGGGTGGGGACAGAGGTGGACATGTGGGTTAGAAACTGGTTGAGTAACAGAACATTGAGAGTGGTGGTAAATGGGGTTGGCTCACAGGAGGGACCGGTAACAAGTGGCGTACCCCAGGGATCAGTCCTGGGACCAGTGGTCTTCACTGTCTTCATAAGCGATGTTGCAGAGGATCTAGAAGGGTCTAAAAGGGAGGGTTGGCCTGTTCGCGGATGATACACAGCTATGTAACAGGGTAGATTCACAGGAAGGTATAGAAAAATGAGGATGGATCTGAAGAGGCTAGAAAGCTGGTCCAAGGAAGGGCAGTTGGGTTTCAATGCAAAAAAGTGTAAGATTATGCACTTACGAAGGGGGAATCCTAGGGCTGAGTATGATCTAGGGGTAGTCATAGAAGACAACCCCAAAGTGGCTAAACAGTGTGACAAAGCAGTTGGAAAGAGTGACAGAATGCTAGGGTGCATAGAAAGGGGTATAACAAGTAGAAAGAGGGAAGTGGTGGTACCGTCGTACTACTCCCTAGTAAGGCCTCATCTTTAGTACTGTGTTCAGTTCTGGAGGCTCCATCTCCAAAAAGACAGACAGGATGAAGACTGTGGAGAGGAGGGCTACAAAAATGGTGTCGGGGATGCAGCATAAGTAGTATCATGAGAGACTCAGAGCTCTAAGTATGTACTCCCTGGAGGAAAAAAGGAGAGGGGGGCAAGATAGACACTTTAAAATATTTAAAGGGGATCAACAGGATACCAGAAGGGAGCATCTTTCACATGAAGGGAAACAGGAGAACAAGGGTACACAGCATGAGACTAAAGGGGGAAAACCTAGAGGGAACTTGAGGAAATTCTACTTCACTGAAAGGGTGGTGGAGAGATTGAACAGTCTCCCACAGAAAGTGGTGGGGGTGGCCATGGTTCAGGGATTCAAGAATGGGTGTGATAAACACATGGGAATTATCAAGCTAGGGTGAAGGGGGACCTTGTAGCATCTAGGGTATCTTAAGCATTAGAAAGAGGGATAGGGCAGACTGGATGGGCCAGAAGGCCCTTATCTGCCGAAAACACCTTTGTATCTGTGTGTATCCAGTAATAACATGCTTACTGATCTGTAACTGTAGTGAATGGAGCGCATCATAATTGTCAGCTTTAAGGTGTAAGTGCAGACATGTATCATTAAATGCACTCAAATATTGGTATGCCTATATGCATGATTTAGATTGGATTTAGAAAAAGTGTACATTTATTGCAGTTTTCTTCTAATGAACATAAAAAATTGTAGTATACAACTGTGTTGGAATGTTCAAATTTATTCATCAATCATTTTGGTCATAAAGTAACATACTAACATACTAAAATGCCAGCAGAATAGGCCTAATGGTCTTTCGCTTCTGCTCGTTTGGTCAGCCCCCACCCTGGGAGCTGACCTTGCTGCCCCCCTCACCTTCTCTAGCTTCTCCATTCCCAGTTCTGGATATTCTCTCTGCATTGGATTTTGCTTCCAGAACCCTTCCCCTGTACCTGTCCCAGCCCCTCTTGAACCCCTCCACCATCTGTGCCTCCACCAGCCCCCTAGGCAGCGCATTCCATGGCTCCACCACCCTCTCATTGAAGTAGCACCTCCTCCTTTCTCCTCTGAATCTTCCCCCCTCTAGGTTCCACCCATGACCTCTAGTGGCCCCCTCCTCCTTTCTTCGAAGCACCCTGACTGCTCCTCCCCTATTTACCACCATCATGTACCTGAAGACCTCTATCATGTCCCCCCCGGTCCCTTCTCTCGCTCTTCCAATGTGTACATATTTAGCTCTTCGAGCCTCTCCTCATAGGTCCTGTCCCCCAAGCCACAAATCATTTTGGTTGCCTTCCTCTGGACCATCTCCAGGAGTTTAATGTCCTTCTTTAAGTGTGTCCTCCAAAACTGCATGCAGTACTCGAGGTGCGGCCTCACCAGTTATACAGAGGGAGTATCACATCCCTCCTTCTGGAGGTGATCCCCCTAGCGATGCATCCCAGCATCCTGTTGGCCTTGGCTGCTGCCCTCCTACAAGTCACTGAGTTGTTCATCTTGACATCCACCACCACCCCCAGGTCCTTCTCAGCCATTGAGACTTGTAGCATTTCCCCCCCAGGGTGTACACTTGGCCCGGGTTTCTGGCCCCCAGGTGCAGTACCTTGCATTTCCCTGCATTGAACCTCAGCTTCCACTTTCTAGACCATCTTTCCAGAGCCTCCAGGTCCCCCTGTAGGGCAAGCCTCCCCTCCCCTCCTCCCCATCCACCACCGCCCCCAGTTTTGAGTCATCCGCAAAGAGACTCATCTCACTCCTGATTCCTGTCCTTATACATAGATGTAGACCTAGATGTAAGCATTGAACAGAAGCGGCCCAAGGACTGATCCCTGTGGGACCCCACTAATGACCTTCCTTGGGGATGAGACTATCCCGCCAACTACAACCCTCTGGGTCCGGTCCTGGAGCCAATTGCATATCCATCTGAACATCTGGTTCCACACCCCCATTTCTCCTAGCTTATCCAACAGGCCCTCATGAGGAACAGAGTCAATTGCCTTGCTGAAGTCTAGAAGTCTACCCAGGTCCAAGCCACTCATCACCCAGTCATAGAACTCCACAAGGTTTGTCTGACACGATTTCACCGGGACGAATCCATGCTGTCTAACGTCCAGGTACCCTGACTTTTCCAGGTCCCCCCCTAGTCACTCCTTGACAATGCCTTCCATCACCTTGCCCACCACCAATGTCAGGCTGACAGGCCTGTAGTTCCCTGCCACCTCCCTTGATCTGTGCAACATGCCTATGTAGCTTCAATAATTATTTTTTTCACTTTAGGTGGTTCTGCACAGCAAAAGATCTGGACTCTCCATTTGGTGTAATCTTCTTCAAACTGGTTGAATGTCAGCAAAGATAAGCTTATTATAATTGATAAAGACTTTTATTTTGTGAGTTAAAGAAGCTGAGCAAACATCTTTTTATGTGCTATAAAATCTTGCCCATCTTTCCCCTCCCCACTTGTGCATATAGAAGTGTAGTGGGGACAGGGAGTCAGATGCAAGTGGATTAGAAGATGCCAGCAGGCATCCAGTTGGATTCCCATTCTGCCAGCAGACTGGATCTCCTGAACCATGCAGAGTAGGAATTGTGGGTAATGGTGTACCATTACATTAAGGAGATGTGTGTAAAAGTGCCAGTACGTTTTACAGTGATGCATGTTAAAGTGCCAATACATATTGGAGCACTAACAGATGTAAATACATCAGAAAAATACGAGTGTAGGCAACGTCATTTCTGTATTGCTTTATACTGCCAGTGTACTCATGGGTGCATATTGAGCAACACTTGGGTATTGGTACAGCCCAAAGCTGTCACTCAACATGAAACCCTGGCCACATGAAGAATACAAGAGCAGCATACAGACTCTGCCTGCCACAGAGGGATAGAGTACTGTCACACCTGCAGTGTTCACAGATGCACACTTTAAACTTGTTTCTTTTACACTAGTGAAGTGGTGGGGATGACAGGACTAGTATACCTTCAAGCCATGATACATCCTATTCATTGAGGGGCACATACAGCAGGATGGCCTGCAGGCATATAGGCTGCTTGCTGTATAACATCTATGCTTGCCAGCTAGCCCAGCTGTAGGTGCAGCTCAAGGGGATGGGTTTTGAGTAAGAACCATGATGCATATGGTCTGTATACAGTGGCATGTACTGGCACTGTATACAGGCCATATGCATGCTGCTGCTCAAACCAGTCCTAGTGAGCAGCACCTGCAGCTGGGTTAGCTGCAAGCACAGCTGGAGCACAGTGCAGTGCCTATGCTGCACAAATTATATATATGGCACTCTACAAATACTAATTGAGTACTACAGTACTATTACTTTACCACTATTAAGAAATATTCAACTAGTCTTCATTGGTGTTGTTATACAATTCAGAAGTAATCATTTAAGTAATCATCTAATCTTCACAGCATTGCCTTAATTTGCATAAATTCCCATATAAGACTACCTAGCTACTAACCGAATATTTAATTATTACTAAGTTAGTCTTCAAACAGATAGCTCATTTAAATTTTTCGGCTCGTAGGCAGAATACTTTACTACTACTGAATACTACCCAAAATTATCACAAAATTACTACTGTGATACTAGCAAAAAAGACAAAAAGAAAACAAAAAGATAGTATTCAGACTTCACTGAGGGTATATATATTTATTTTTATTATTATTATTATTATTTTGTCTGTTTTGGTACAATAAATATTGCAAAGTGCATTTTACAGCAAATTACTGGATCTGTGCATCTTTCTAATCCACAACTCTTCCACACTGGTTTTTGAAGTGGGATACTGGTGTGTCTAGCCTGGGGAGAGAGAGACACTACCAGGGTTATTGCCCTGCTATCCAGGCAGATACTACAGGAGGATTCACAGTAGCCAGACAAACATTTGGAGTACATAGAAACATAGAAGTTGATGGCAGATAAGGACTGCAAGGCCCATCCAGTCTGCCGATTACTTTTTCTACCTTATAAATGTGCCATCAGCCTTTGCTGTCAATAGCCTATCTATTCATACTCTTCTGTATTGCTCCCTTATGCCTATCCCATGCCTGTTTGAAGCCTTGCACAGTATTTATATCCACCACTTCCTGAGGTAGGCCATTCCATGCATCCACAACCCTTTCTGTGAAAAAGAACTTCCTCACATTACCCCTTAATTGGCCTCCATCTAATCTCATGCTGTGGCCTCTTGTCCTGCTATTTTTCTTATATTGAAACATGTTAGACTCTTTCACCTTGTTAATGCCCTTAAGGTGTTTGAATGTTTTGATCATATCACCTCTCTCCCTCCTTTGCTCTAGAGTATACATATTGAGCTCCGTTAATCTGTCCTCATATGTTTTTTGATTCAGTCCCTGCATCATTTTGGTTGCCTTTCTCTGGTTTGCCTCAATTTGGTTAATGTCCTTGTGAAGGTGTGGCCTCCAGTACTGCATGAAGTGCTCCAGATGGGGCCTAACTAATGTCTTGTAAAGAGGGATTATTTCCTCCCTCTTCTGACTTGTGATACCCCTACTAATACACCCTAACATGCCCCTAGCCTTACCTACTGCTTTAGTGATCTGCTTGGATGATTTCAGGTCATCGGTGATGATGATGCCCAAGTGTCTTTCTTCCCTTGTGATTGCCAGCAACTCCCCTCCCAGCCTATAGGTGGCTTCAGGGTTTCTCTTCCCCATGTGCTTGAACTTGCACTTCTTTGCATTAAACCTCAGTTGCCACTCTTCTGACCATTTTGCTAGTTTATCCAGATCTCTTCTCATTCTGCCCAACCCATCTGGATCATCTACTCTGTTGCAGATCTTGGTGTCATCTGCAAACAGACAAACCTTCCCCTTCAGTCCATCTGCAATGTCACTGATGAAGTTATTGAAATGGACTGACCCCAGGACTGATCCCTCAGGTACCCCACTTGTGACTTGCATCTCTTCTGACTGTATACCATTTACCACCACTATCTGTTTTCTGCCTGTCAACCAGTTTGCCACACAGTTGACCAACTTCTGACCCACCCAGAGCCTACCCAGCTTATTTATCAATCTTCTATGTGGAACAGTATCGAAAGCTTTGCTGAAGTCAAGGTAGGTGAAATTAACTGCTCCCCCTTGGTCCACCACTCTGGTTACCCAGTCAAAGTAATCTATGAGATTAATTTGACAGAACCTTCCTTTTGTAAACCCATGCTGTCTTGGATCCTGTGCTCCTATTGATTCCAGGTGTTGCACTATCCTTTCCTTAAGGAGTGCCTCCATAATCGTGTCCTCTACTGAGGTAAGACTGACTGGTTTGTAGTTCCCTGCCTCTTCCCTGCTACCACTCTTGTGGAGCAGGATCATATGAGCCCTTCTCCAGTCTTCTGGGACCTCTCCTGTGCTCAGAGACTCACTAAACAGTTCTGATAATGGCTCTGCTAGTTCTACCCTTAACTCCTTTATTACACTGGGATGTATGCCATCAGGTCCTATTGCCTTGTCCACCCTGAGCTTATCGAGCTCTTGTAGGACCCTTTGTTTTGTGAAGGGACTAGTGCTTACCTCCCTTCCCCCTGTGTCCATGGTGCTGAGCTGTGGGCCCTGCCCTGCCTTCTCTTCAGTAAATACTGAGCAGAAGTATTGTATCTATTTAGGATAGATGCTTTTACATGGTCCTACTCTTCACATGCCCCCTTATCTCCTTTGATCTTAGCAATAACCCCCTCTGGACTTTCTCCTTTCACTAATGTATCTATAGAAAGTCTTGTCAACTTCTTTTATTGTCTATGCTAGTGTTTCCTTGGTTTTGGCCTTTGCCTACTTTACTGCCTTCCTTGCTTCCCTTAGTGAAGTTTGGTATGCCTCCCTATCTTCATCTTGCTTTGTTCCCTTACATTTCCTGAAGGTCAACCTTTTGGCTTTGACCTTTTCAGCTACTGTTTTTGAGAACCAAAGTGGTTTCCTTCTTCTTTTGCAATTCCTTTCTCTCTAACACAATGGGATGTTGTTTCAAGTATTGCATCCTTAATTCTTGTCCACTTTGCCTGTACCCCGTCACCTATATTTCTTTTTGCCAGGGCTAACTTAACTCTGTTGACCATCTTATCAAAGTCAGCTCCTATGAAGTCCTATATTTTTGCCTTGGAATGGGATGATTTAGTTGTGGCTAAATTGAACCATACCATGTGATGGTCACTGGCCCTCAGGTGACCTTCTATCTGGAGATCTGTGATCATTTCCCTGTTAGTCAGTACTAGATCTAGCATAGCCCTGTCTCTAGTGGGTTGTTGTACCAATTGTTTGAGGCCTTCTCCCTGCAGGGAATCCACCATTTATCTAGTTCTGGCAGATATTCATGCTGGCATTGACCAGTCTGTATCTGGCATGTTGAAGTATCCCATTCTCAGAACCTCCCTTTTAGCTGTTATGTTTTGTATATCTTCTAACAGTAATGTGTCTATATCCTCCCCCTGATCTGGGGGCCTGTAGACAACCACCTTTCTTATGGCTGTCCCATTTCCTGTTTCCAGTGTGACCCACAGTTCTTCTGACTCCTTATGTGTATTCTGAATTTTTGTGGGTTTGATGTTTACATTTGCCATACAGGACCACTCCTCCCCCACTTTTGCACCTCCATCTCTTCTGAACAGTACATAGCCAGGTACTGAAGTCTCCCAAGTGTGGTTACTTTTAAACCACGTCTCACTAATTGCTACTATGTCCAGTTTAGCCCCTGTCATTATTGCCTGCAGGTCTGGGATCTTGTTTCCCAGACTGCAAGCATTAGTGTACATGATTTTCCATTGGCCAAATTTTGATGTGTTAGTTGTTGGGTGAGGTCTGGTGTTTCCTCTGTGCATCATATGGGGGAGCTGGATCTTTTTTCTTATCTGGTGATGCAAATGAACTGCAAACATGCTGAACTACTGTTTGACCACTAGCTGAGGGGGGAGAGGTGTTCTTCCCATTCAACATATGGGGTGCTGCACCCCTCTCCGCATTTGCTAGTTTAAATATTCTGCAAAGACATCAAACTTCTGCCCCAATGCACTGACTCCCTTCTTATTCAGATGCAGTGCTTCAAATTTAAAGAACTTTCGCTCCCATAACTGTTGCCAGTTCCCTACAAATTTGTGTCCTTTTTCCTGGCGCCAGCCCTTGAGCCACATGTTTTGCTCCCCTATGTCCCCTTCTCTGACCTTCCATATATCTGCCCCTCTCCCAGACTGGCAGGATCTCAGAGAAGGAGATGCTGCATAAAATGGATGATAGTTTGTCACCCAACCTGGTCAGGTGTTCCTTGGTCTCCACAACTGACCGGCTGGTGAGATCATTAGTCCCTATGTGTACCAGGACGTCAATGTTTTCTCCTGCATCCTGAACAATTTTAGCAATGTGGTCAGTGTCTCTCCATGCTGATGTACCTGGGAGACATCTGGCCATTACCCCTGGCTGGAGATAGGTATCAACTCCCCAAATCATGGAGTCTCCTATGATCAGACGTTTTTAGGATTTCCTCTTTGCTTTTTTTGTTTTGGTTCCAGTTTTGGGTGAGTTTTGTTGTGCTAGCTCCTGTGCTGCAGTGTCCTGCTCTGCATTGTCCTCTGCCCCTTTGTTTGGTTTCAGAGATAGAGGCAGACACCTGTTCATAGTTTTACCGATCACTTGTACTGACCAGAGCAATGGCGGACAAGATGGGAGAGAAACCACAGCCAGAAGTGGACCTAGGAGCCAAATCCAAAACCAAGCCAGAGCACAAGGAGGATTTACAGTATGGTTGAGGCAGATGGTGATGTGAGATGACACCCAGAAGGTGGAGATCCTGATGACAGTAATCCTATAGTTAAGTGGTTGGTGGCTAGAGGCACTCCATTGAGAGGCTGAACACTTGTGCCAGGTGTTGAGTGAGAGGTCCTAGCTGGAAAGTTTGGATACAGAAGCCGAGGAGAACAGTTCTTGGGTTCAGCTGGAGGAGGACTCCATGTCTGAGCAGGACATTTCCTTGCTGCCTGAATTCCCAGGATGCTATTTACTGGAGGTTGGAGATGTCAGCATGGAACCTGTGTGTGAGACCCCAGGTAAGACTGTGACTGGTGATAATGTACTGGGATTGAAGACTCCAATCAAGCCAGAAGAAGCCTGTGTAGTGGCTAAAGGAACATTTTCATTTACTACTCAAGCTGTATCCATTAACAGTGAGCAAGACAGTATTTACTGGAGTAAACTGCAAGCTGAGGATCCTGCTGTGGTCAAACTATTTCAATATGTAAAGGTGCAAGAAGGTATCCAGGTTAATGGTGGGATGGGAATAAAGCCATTTTCATGGTATGAAGTGAAAAAGGGTGTTCTGTTCCACATGAGGCCCAATCCCCGTAATAAAAGAGTGGATGCCCAGGTAGTGGTGCCTGAGGCCTATCAACAACAAGTGATAGAGGCTACACACTCCAGTCCCTGTGGGCATCTGAGTCATGGCAGTGTGTTGACACAGTTAATACCTTCGTACTACTGGCCTGGTATATATATACAGACAGGTGGCGACCTATGTTAGAACCTGTCCAGCTTGCAAAGTAGTGGAGGTTCCTGCTGCGTACAGAAGAAATCTGTTCAGCAGAGGTACTGGTTCATTTGGAGTGGAAAGAGAGTCCCAAAGGGAAGGGATCATTATGGGAATGAATCAGCACCCACAGAATAAGGGAAAACTCCCATCTAGATTACAGGGTACCAAAAGGTAACAGTTTTTGGTCTCCAGTACTGTTTATTTTTGGACTTCTTTGGGGATTTCTGTATTTCAAAAAAAATGTTTAAAAGGACAGTAGGACACTCAAGCAGAAATTAGGAACATGATGTTCTGTAATAAGTACAATATAGCATTTCAGGTTCCTTGATTTCTTGCCTGTTTTCAGGAGACGCACATGGGGATGAATGATGAATGATTTGGGGTTATGGGTTAGGAAAGGATAAAATGAGTAAGCAGAAGCCCCTTCACATATTCCCACAGACACTTTTGGTAGAAGGAATGCAATGGTCCCTTCTTGAAAAGTCAAAGTGTAGTATGTCAGGTCAGGGAGCAGGCCTGATGTTTAAGATGAAGATATCTTAGGAGATAACAAAGGCCTAAGGAATACATATTTTGAATGATTAGAAAATATAGACAAAAATAATGTATAAGAGAATAGTGATTGGACCCTGTATTGGGGTAACCCCATTGAAGTGTTTTACCCTCAGGTGTCTGAAGCTGGTGACAAGAAAATGTAACAAAAGACATAGCAGGTTCAAGTATGAGGCTGAACCTAAGAAAAGGGTCACTGCTTAAATCAACATGTCTGGTGGGGAAAATGCTTTTTTTTGTTTCCTCCAACCATGGTGCTGATGTACTGCTATTAACTAACAAATGGTATATATGAGCATTATGGTGGTGATTAGTACTGCTTAAACCCCAGGGAAAACATTAAATGTCATATTATCTGTTTACATCTTACTGTTAACATATGCTATCATGCTAACTATTTATGGTCCCCGGGGTGGAGTTTCTGAAGAGGGTTAGTGGAAACTTCAACCCTTCCAGGATGTTTGGAAGGTGAAAAACATTGTGTCCACTGTTATTTTCTTAAGCAGGGGGATGTATGATAGAGAACCCACCAATCTGATGAATAAAGGACCACTACTGAATTCCCCCCCAATGTCAATTGCAATAGCATCTGTAATTTCTGTCTAATTTTCACTACACATTGGCCACCTATAGTGTATCTTTATACTATGCTTTCTACCTTTATTCTTTCTTCTCTGAACTTGGTCCTCAAAAAGGCTGTATGGAACTGCAGCAAACAGCCTTGCATGGCTAGAGCCATTTGTTATATGTGAGCTGATGCTGGAAACGACAAGGAAGCCATTTGTTATGAATAATTAGTGAGGTTTCCTTGAGCTAATGTGGACTGAAATAAATGGGATAGTTGCCTGCTCACAATAACAATAACTTGTAACCCAAAGATAAAGAGCCACTCCATTTAAACAAAACTTTTGTCCAGTTACAAAACGAAAATGAAAAGGAGTCCAATATGTTGGAGTCCCTCCTTGATAATATAAAAAAGAAATAAAGGGTGAAATACATTTTCTTTAAGCAAACTTCCCTTCTAAGTAATTATGTGACCATGCTGAGTGACTACCTCAGAAATCTCTGAAATCAACATATTCTTGCATCCCCTGCAGCCACTCACATTAACAAGAACAACTAAACAGCAAAAATATTGCAAGAAATGTTTAGCAGCAGTAAAGGTATTGTTAAATTAAGCAATAATGCACGACCAAGTGTGGGTTGTGCTGGGATAACCTCACACCTGGGTGGTTGGACACGAGGCCGCAGACCGAGTGCATCCAACACACCATGTGTGAGGTTATCCCAGCACAACCCACACCCTGGAGTGCATTATTGCTATTACACAATGGCTAATTTAAAAAGAAAATAAAAATTAGAACAAATACTGTTTAAAAATATTTTTCTTTACATGTTTTCAAAGTGTGGAAGCTTATTTTATAAAAAAAAAGTTCCTTTTACTGTTTGTCCTAAAGGTGGAGCTGTTTTCACTAAGCTTTTGTTTCATTAATGGATTACCTTTGAATGATAGTCTCTCTTGTTGTCTCCCTCCCAAGTAAAACTGTTTTATTGCTTGGTACCACAGCTCCCCCAGTCCGTTAATTTGTTTTTAAATCACTTGTGAGGAAACACTGTAAACTTAGGGGAAAGAACAGCCAGCAGGTTGACAGGACAGAGACAGCATTCGGGCGAGTCATGGATTTGATTTGTGGTCTGAAGGGGAAACGGAACTGAATAAAACATCCTCGTTTAAAAAAAAAACACATTTATGTCACTGCAGTGTGATCGGAAAAACAGGAATTGTTTGGTACAGTGCTGCCTGTGGTGAGAGAGAGTGTGAACTGTGAAATGAGCGGGTTCACTTCATACATCCAGACAGTGTGAAGCCATGGCTGTAGCAGTTAAATGTTAGTTCTTGGAGATAAAGTGTGCAGTTCCATGAAGGGTAATTTATAGATCACTCTAGTTTTGATGGCAGTTTTGTTTCTTGTTGAGTGAAGCGTTGTCTATGAAGCGCACGATCGGTGGTTACTGCGGTTCAGTGAAGCTGCTCGGTTTGGGAAAAAAAACACAGAGAAGATAATTAAATTTGTTTTGTGACCTGTACTTTTATGTTTTGTAGGTGGCCTTTATTTCTTTATGGAATTGCTGTTTTGGGAATTGTGACATTGTCGCGGGGCGGGCGCTCAGATTGCTCAGACTGCTCAGAACCTCAGAGTGGTAGCGAGTTGTGGAGTAGATGCATGAATCGACAGTGTGTCATGCGGTCATGTGTGTGCCTAGACTTAATACAATGAGGTTGCGCTCAGATAATCTCATTGTGCCATGGACACACTGACCAGTCAGAGTCCAGGAAATGTTCTTGCCATTGTATAATGTTTGTTAATTTTAAGGGGGTGGAAATAGAGTGAATAGGGGAAGCATGCCCTCTTATTCACATCCTTTAACACCCTATTGAACATTAGTTAAGATTATATAGAGTTGGTAGTCTGGTGGTCCAGGAAAAGCAGGCCAAAAATCCAACTGTCATTTCTGTAAGGGTCCTCTTTAGGGGCAGGCAGCCCAAATAGCGTATTTATGCTAGTGACAGAAATGTACTATCATGAAAGTAGGCTGGACTTAGACCAGTTATGGTGACAATACTGTTTATTTTGCTTATGGAAGAAAATTTTATAGCTTATGTATTTAGCAATAAAGTACTATGTTATCTTATATATAAACGGTTTTGTAGTAACAAAATGCCATCCTAGCCATGTCTACAAGTACTAATGTGATGACAGATGGATCACATGATTATGATGTCACAGAGTGGCTGGTATAAAAGCCTGCCTTCTGCATGACTTGTTAGAGAGGTTGGTCAGTGGGCAGCTGTGTTGGAGGAAGCATCAAGGGGTGTATGCAAGTTCTGATACACTGGGAATTCTGTTGGCTGAAGCTAAACTTGATAATTGCACGCTAAAGGAAAAGCGTACTGTTCTTAGAACTGAAAGACTAACCACTGATTTCTTTTCTGTGTATGTATATTTTTTATTTTGATTATTTTTTTTTTGCTTTGGTAAAATAATTATCACAAAGTGCATTTTACAGCAAATTACTATGTTTGTGCATCTGCCTAACCCACACCCCATCATATAAAGAGATTTAATAAGGTAACGGTCTGCACCACCTATTGTTGTGCCTTACCTCTGCATCATGCCATCCATGTGTATTTGATAAAATATTATTCTGTTAATTACAAATAGGAGGGATCGCAACTTTTCCCCTAGCCGATCCCTTTCACTTCCTTGTATCAGGAACTGCCTAAGATCTGCCCCGACGTTCAGGCACATAATGATGTGTTCCCAGGGAGTGCATGGTGATGCACTCCATTAAAGCCTATGAGGGGCAACTTTAACAACATTTTTATATATCACAGTGGTCATTTGGTGATTAATCAAGAGCACCAATCGACTAACAAGGCCAGATCATGAAGGGCAACAGAGAGCCAAGCACCAGACCGGTCGTGTTTCACATTGGCTCTTATAAGACTGTGACTTTTGGCCTTTATATTTTAATAAAATTGGCCTTTTTTTCCTGTTTTAATTAAAAATTTGGGTTCAGCTATCTGAGAGCTACAGATCGATACCAAACTTCAGCACACAACGTCAGAAAGGAGTGGCGGGTGGTCAACTTTCAAAACCTGTGCAGCTGTCTCATCCACTGATGCAGTAACCTGGCCTGACCCCCATTAGTACCTTGGGAGAGTTGCCACCTTGGGAAAGCATCTTCAAGGTAGTGGGCGGCCTGGATAAAAAATTTTAAAATATTCTGGAGTGATTATGAATGCAGGACAATCAGTCAATCAATCAATCAATCAATCAATCACTTTATTTAACCAGGCATAAACACCATTGAGCAAGCTCATTTATGAGGTGGTCCTGGGCATTAATACAATACAGTACCCTTCATAATATTACAATTAAGGTGGACAATGGTGCAAAAAAAAAAAAAAAGAAAAAACATTGTGATGGTGCCGGTCAATATGGGCCTATACATACCGGTCAACATAATTAACATGCAAAGGTGCATAATGATAAGCTTTACTGAAATGAGAAGAGACAACAATCCCATATAGTCTCCACTAAGTAAGAGCTCATACCTAAATGATAAAAAATAAGGAGGTATTAAGGAATAGGGTAGAAATTGGGGTGAAAGAGTAGGCAGCCAAAAGGGAGGCCAGAATAGGTAAAAGGTAGAGAATAGGCAGGGCCATCTTGGATTAAGGGAACTAGACCTGTGGGTCCTAGGTTTCTGTTGTTAGGAATATGGGGTGGATGAGATACTTAGGCGTAGGATTTGAGAGTGGCACCAGGGGCTTGGAGGTCATCGGCGTCTGAAACAGTTGCATGATTCCTTCAGATAATCCATTAATAGAGCTTTGAATGCGGAAATGCTTGGAAGTGAGGATAATTTTAATGAGTCTTGCATTGTGTTCCAAAGTGATGGAAGTGAGAAGTTGATTGCTGATGAGCCAAGGGTAGTTTTCACTCTAGGAATCTGGAAGCAGATTAAGGAGAAGTGTCTGAGGCCATAGGAACCTTTAGCCCATTTGAAGATGTTCGAGATGTATGCAGGGAGGTTATCAGATAATGCTCTAAAAAACCAGAAGAGAGCATTCCTTTTTCTTCTAGTTGAGAGTGAGGTCCATCCTGAAACCTGGTATAGATGACAGAGATGTGTACTGTGGGGTAGATTTAAGATAAATCTTAAAACCTGGTGGTAAAGGGTGTCCAGTTTGCTTAGCATCATTGATGGGCAATGACTGTAAAGGAAGTCAGCGTAGTCCAGTATAGGTAGGAATGTAGTTTGTACTAGTCTCATTCTGGCTTCTAACATGAGTAGGTGTTTAATGCGATAGAATAAACCTAATTGCTGTCTTAGTTTCTTTGAGGTTTCATTTAAGTGGCACAGAAAGTTGAGCTTGTTATCCAGCCAGAACCCTAGGTATTTAAACATGTCAACTACTTCAAGGGGTTCATCTAAGAGTGCTCAGATCTGTGCAATATGTGGACATCTGGAAGTAGACTTTGGTGAGAGTATCATTGCTTTAGTCTTTTTGGCGTTGAGGAGGAGCTTATGAGTGAGAAGGTTGTATTGGAGGGTGTCGAAGTCTTTCTGTAAGTACTCATGGGCCAGATCCAAGGATGAATTTGTGGTATACAGTACAGCATCATCTGTGAATAAGTGCAAATTTGCTGCGCCCAGCTGCGAATCCAGATTATTGATGTATATTGCAAAGAGGATAGGGCCCAGGATGGAGCCTTGTGGGACTCCTCGTAACAAGGATTTCCTATGGCTTTGACTTGTTGTAACCTATTGGTTAGGTAGCTGGTGAGCCATTTAATGGCAGAACTATCAAGTCCGATGTTACTCAGTGTAGTAAGCATGATGGTATGATCCACAGTGTTGAAGGCCTTACTTAGATTAAGGAAGAGGGCAAATACATGCTTCTTAGAGTCCAAGGCCATTTGTCAGTCTGTAGTTACTTTGGCAAAAGCCGATACTGTACTGTGTTTGGCTCTGAAGCCGGACTGAGCCGGGTTTAGCAACTTTTGTGAATCCTAATGTTCTCTAAGTTGGATGTTGACAATTTTTTCAAGTAATTTAGAGAGGACGGATAGTATAGAAATAGGCCGGTAATTGTTTAGATCACTCGGATCCCCAGTCTTGAATAATGGTAGGATGTGGGCAGTTTTCCACAAGACAGGTAGCTCACAAAGATTGAAAATGCAGTTATCACAGCTATGGACACAGAAGAGGTCCATGCACACACAGGCAGCAATTGTCCAGTTTACAACCGAAAACTCACACCTCCGTGCCCGCCTTGAGGCTCTAGAAAATACAACTTAGTCCTCGAATATTCATATAATTGGCCTCTAGGAGACTACAAAAGGTGAGAACCTGGTAACATTTTTGAGGGTATGGCTTATGGACGCATTACTGGAGGATATGGTGTTTGATGGTTCAGAAATCCGAAAAGCTTATTGATTTAACTTCAGAACCCACCAGTTAAACCAGGAAACCCTGCACACTATTCTAATTGTCACAGCTAGAATGGAAGTGTGGGATTGTCTACTAAATTTGGCTAGACTGAATCAACCCCTTCAATCCTTGTAATCCTGACAGGTCAGAGGATGTAGGACATTTGTCCATATCCTGTAAAATACTGTATTCACCTGTGCCCATGTACTTATTGTATTGTATCTATTGTATTGTTATATGTCCAGGACTACTTTGAAAATGAGCTTGCTCAATGGTGTTTATGCCTGATAAAATAAAGTGATTGATTGATTGATTGAATATGAAGGCTCTGATATTAGATTTTTTTCCAGACTAGTCATTTGCCACCTGTAGTCACAGGAAGGTGTTTGACCCACTTAGCAATTGAAAACTCTGGGACTAGTGCACTCGCTTCTTGCTCTTGAGAGGCTTTGCATAACCTATGGTGAAAAGACATTTCAATTTTCGGACCTTAAAGAAGCAAAAAAAAAAGTTACTAAGATAGTGGCAGAATTTCGGTCAGCTGCACTGGACCCTAGAGAAGAGGAGCTTGATTCAGAGACTGATACCTAAGGCTCCACTATGAACTCTTACTATTCACTTCTTCTTTGATGAAGTTTGTGAACTTTGTTGATGGACTTATGCAGGCTATATCTTTTTGATGTTTAAGTTACTAAATGTGGTGGGATCAGTACTCAGAAATATTTTTATGAGCATGAGGTTCTCAAGGAGTTTTCTATTGTTATCAATTTGTATTTTCACTGTTTGAAAAGTTAATGGAGGTCATCCTCCCTCCCCATATAGTTGTTTTGGATCTCAGTTGGTGTGTCCTTTACTATCTACACACTATGATCCTCAGCCTGTTTGTCACGTGTGAGACTGAATGACTTTTGACTGCTGGGCATTTTCCTTTTGCTCTGGTTTGAAGCTAGGTTTGGAAAGATGGCAGCCAAGCTGGGCTAAGCTGTCCGCACACTGCATAAAGAGAGCACAATAGTTTTTATTAGCATTGTTTATTTTATTTTATGTTTTTATTTGATTTATTATGGCGTTGAGTTAGTTAGGGGTGAAGAAGTGAGTTTTATAGAGTTACATGCATCTTTTTTGGTGTATATGGTTTGACACAGTAAATGTTTTGAGCCACATATAGTGAAGACTGTGAGGTTAATCTGCTAGTCCTCCATTCCCCTGCATTGTGTGCATTTTTTGCTGGGGTTATCTTTATTATACATTTGTTCTTTGGTTCACATTATCAGGCTATTTCAACTTTGGGTCAGGTCTGAAGATGAGGAGGTTTCGGGAAGAGCTGACTGTGTTGTTCTGGTTTTGGAGTTTGTGGAGTTCCTGCTGGGATGAGGAGGAGGAGAAGGAGGAGCTGCAGCTGCATGGGGTTGCCCATGGTCACTGGGATCTGCACCTGAGAAGGAGCTGTGGACTGCGGGTAGAGCTGTTGACTGCTAAGGTTGGGCTATTTGGACACTGAGTGAATTTTCAACTGCTTTCAGTGAGACCGCTGTGGCAGTTCAATATCTTTGGCAATGAACTTGAGAATTTGTCATCCATTCTTTGAAGGGACTTGTTGCTCTTTTGTAGTGTGTCCTGACCTGAATCCGGGGAGAGCTGCTGGGGTGATTGGTGGTGTGAGGTATTGGGCCTGTGGCCAATGAAGGACAAGCATACAGTGCACAGTCCATGTTGGTCTTTTGGGGATGGACTGGTTAGCCTATCCCATGCTGAGATTTATTTGCACCCTGATCTCCCAGCAGCATTTTTCTAGGGGGACAGTTTTTCTGCTCAAAGTGGAGGAAAGTCTCTAGTGGAAGCCCAGAGGTGTTCTAGGAAGCTACAGCTCTGGCCAGCCCAGTGGTGCTGAGCGTTGATTTGCTGGACACCACACCTCACACTACACCGGTGATCTGGGTTCGGGAACAGACTCGTATCATCGGGGGTTGTCAGGTTAGGACTGGGATTGAGCATTAGAGACAGCTCTCCCAGTCCTGGGGAGGGTTGGGAACTGTACACCGCACTGCAGTGACCCCTGGGGATGCATGGAGGTACCACAAGCAATGGTGTAACTGAGGAAGGGGATCGCGGTAGACGTCTGCACGTATGTGCATAGACGTCATTGCACGTCCGCAATCCCAAATGGGGAGAATACAGAAAAAAGGCAGCACGGGTCTGTGGCAGCTTGATGGCAGCATGTCTGCCAGCTGATGATGCCTGGAGGCATGTACCAGTTCTGGTTTCTTCACAGGGTGCGGGGGCTATGGGGGGCCCCTTTTGTAGGTGTAGCTGCATCTGCCAGCTGAGAATGTGAGCTTCGGAGTCAGCGGTGGAGTGGAGCGGTGGCTGGATGTGGGCAGAACCATGGCTGCAAGGAGGATAAAAGTGTTAAATGATAAAAAAAGGAAGCTACAGCTCAAAGTGGAGTGAAGGGGGCCAGAAATAAGACATGATGGGAGTGGTGCAGTGCAGTGGCTGTGGAGCAGCAGTCTTCCGGGAGACGTTCTGGAGGATGCAGTGTTGTCCCATCTTCAGGCACCTCTCTGGGCTGAGGAAGGAGGTTGCTCATCTCCAGGCTGAGTTGGCCAGGATTTGTGGGACCTCCTCTCCCACCCAGAGACCACCAGGGTCACTGCCGTTGCCTCAGAGGTTGCCAAGAAAGAGGAGCCTGGCGCCATGGCTTGGAGGGACAGGGAGCGAATCCTCAGGATTGCCGGAGCAGCTGCACAGGGGAGGGAGCTGGATGTCATTGTCCACTTAGGGACAAATGACCTGGCTAAGAAAGGGATTAGAGAAGTGCAGGAAGAGTTTGTGGAATTGGGGAGGGGCCTTAGTCAAGTAGCACGCACGGTAATCTTCTGGAGGTGCTGCCATCTATGGATGGGAGAGGCTAGGGTGAGTCCGTACCATGGGATTCAATCAGTGGTTGAAAACTGGTGTGGAGCTCAGGTTTGGCTTCATTGGGGACTGGGGGCACCTGGAGTGATGCAAGCCTATACTGGCATGATGGGCTGCATCTGTCCGGGAGGGAACCAGGATCCTAGGTGATAGGTTTAATGCTTCATTGGCAAGCTTTTAAACTAGCCAAGGAGGAGGCACTGAAAGGAGCAGGAAAATCCTAGCCCCCCAAACAATCACGGTAGTAAGTGTGGCAAACACCAACATGGAGGTGTCGATAGGGAGAAGGGCAGGGGTAAATGGAGAAAGTGACAAAGGCAAGAAGGACAGGGATGGGGCAAAAGGGGGTAAGGCCACCAGAAAATGGAGGGTAATGAGTACCAATGCCCGTAGTCTGGGCAACAAGCTCCCTGAGCTGGTGGCCTTAATGGAAGAGGGATGCCTGGATATCGTAGCAGTTACAGAAACATGGTACACAGAGAACCATGACTGGGATGTTAACATACCAGGTACATAACCTACAGGAGAGACAGGCAGGAGAGAAGAGGGGAGGAGTAGCTCTCATGTAAAGGAAGAGATAAAAGCAACTGAACAAAAGAGTAAACAGGGAGGAGAGGAGGCACTGTGGGTCACCTTGGAGACTGGAAAGGCACCACAACCGCACAGGGGTTGTGTACAGACCCCATGTCAGAAGAAATGGACAAGGATATGATGGAAGGCATTCTTAGAATGGCAGAGAAAGGGAGACACTGTTGATGGGAGACCTGAATATGCCAGATGTTAACTGGAGCACATTTGCTGCAGCCACACCCAAGAGCAGGGCCATTCTTGACGCCCTACAGGTGGCAGGCATTAGACAGCTAGTTTCGGAACCCACTCGTGAGGAGCAATCTTAGGACCTCATACTCTCAAGCGGGGGCAGTGAGGGATCTCAGATCTAGAAGTGGGTTGCCATCTGGGGACAAGTGACCATCAAACAGTGTGGTTCACGTTAAACTCAGCTACAGAGTCAAGCCATACAAAAAGTGAGGGTACTGGACTTTAGGAGGGCTGACTTTGGCAAGATGGGAGAGTGCCTCAGAAAAGCACTAGCAAACAGGCTAGAAGGAGGTATGGAGCAACAATGGGAATTATCAAAACTGCCATCACCAGGGCAACAAGCCTTTGTGTAAAGCAAATAAACAAATCAAAATGAAAGAAAAAGCCACTATGGTTCTCAAGAGAGGTGGCTGTGAGAAGTCAGGAAGAAAAGATAGCATTCCAGAAGTATAAGGAAACACAGAAGGAGCAGGACAGACAGCTGTACCAGTTAAGGCAGAAAGAAGCAGGGAGGGAAGTCAGAATAGCAAAGGCCCAGACTGAGGAAAAGATAGCCAACTCAGTTAAGAAGGGGGATAAAACCTTTTATAGGTACATCAGCGTGCGTAGAAAGACAAAGAGAGGGATAGTGAGGCTGAATAGAATGAACGGTGGGTGGGCAGAGGGGGACAGTGAAAAAGCAGGAATACTGAATGAATATTTCTGTTCAAAATGGCCAGTGATATTTGTGGCACTGGACCATACAGAAGATTGGTATATTCTCTTTACCTAGCCCTATGCTTACAATACATCTTTTAGATATTGATAGGTGGGGGAAGTGCCTAATCCAATTAACAGAAGCACTCTTGATAGGGGGGGTCGATCCCAGTCCTTTCACAGAAGAAAGGGTTCTGCAAGAACTCCTAAAACTGAAGGTGGACAAAGCAATGGGTCCTGATGGAATTCACCCCAGAATTCTAAAAGAATTAAGGAAGGAGCTAGTGAAACCACTGGCTACTCTTTTTAATAAATCATGGGAGGATGATGTGGTACCTGAGGACTGGAGGAAGGTGGATGTGATTCCCCTTCACAAAAGTGGGACCAAGACAGAGGCAGGAAACTACAGACCTGTCAGTCTGACCTCTGTGGTAGGGAAAGTGATGGAGTCACTTCTGAAGGAAAGAATAGTTGAGTACCTAGAGGTCAGTGGACAGCAGGATCCAAGGCAGCATGGGTTCACAGCAGGAAGGTCATGTCAGACGATCTAATAGATTTCTTTGACTGGGTGACCAAAGTAGTAGACCAGGGAGGGCTGTGAACATGGCCTACCTAGACTTTAGCAAGGCATTTGACACAGTCCCACACAAAAGATTATTAGTCAAATTAACCAGCCTGGGAGTGGGTCCCAGGGTGGTAGCCTGAGTAAAACATTGGCTAGACAACAGGACACAGAAGGTAATTGTAAATGGAGTCCACTCTGAAGAAAGGCGGTTTCTAGTGGGGTACCACAGGGCTCAGTATTGGGGCCAGTCCTTTTTAATGTCTTCATCAGTGACATTGCAGAGGGACTGGAAGGAAAAGTATGCCTTTTGCAGATGACACAAAGATCTGCAACAGGGTTGATACAAGGAGGCGTGGAAAGGATGAAAAGGGACTTGGCAAGGTTGGAGGAATGGTCAGACATATGGCAGCTAGGATTCAATGCAAAAAAGTGGAAAATAATGCACCTGGGAAACAAGAACCCAGGGGAAGAATACACAATGGGTGGGGAGGTAGTAACAACAGCAAAACAGGAAAGGGACCTGGGGGTAATCATATCAGATGACCTTAAGGTTAGCAAGCAATGTGAGAAGGCAGTAGGGAGGGCCAGGGGTATACAGGGATGTATAGGGAGAGGCATCAGCAGCAGAAAACAGGAAGTTGTTATCCCTCTGTACAGACAGTTGGTGAGACCCCATCTGGAACACTGTGTCCAGTTCTGGAGACCCCATCTCCGCAAGGACATAGACAGGATAGAGGCAGTCCAGAGGAGGGCAACTAAAATGGTGCAGGGTCTGCAAGAGAAGCTGTATGAGGAGAGACTAAAGGAGCTTAATATGTATACCCTTGAGGAAAGAAGGGAGGGGGACATGATAGAAACTTTCAAGTACCTCAAGGGAATCAACAAAAGTCCAAGAGGGTAGCATCTTTCAGAAAAAGAGACTTGCAAGAACAAGGGACACAATTTAAAAGATAGAAGGAGGGCAGTTCAGGGGCATTGTGAGGAAGTATTATTTCACAGGAGGTAGTGGATGCATGGAACAGCCTTCCTGAGGAAGTTGTGGGGTCTAAAACTGTGGGAGAATTCAAGAATGCATGGCACAGACATAAGGCAATTCTTGTGGGGGGCAGGAAGATATAGGCTGTTGGTTAACTAGGATCTGCGGTCTATCCTGTAGGTAGGGAAATGGGCAGACTAGATGGGCCTAGCGGTCCTTATCTGCCGTCAAAGTCTATGTTTCTATGTTTCTATGAATATTTTGGAGTGTGTATGGTGCGTGGATGCATGATTGGAAAGTTGTATAAGTGTTGTGTGGATTAAGTGGTGTAGGTGTGATTGTTATTTGGGTGCTCGAAGAGTGTTGTGAAGATGTGTTGGGAAGGTGCTAGGGTGGTCAGGCATTATTCCCCTTCCAGACTTAAGGACCTCCATACTTTTAGGTGCCCTCCACTGTTCGCGGAGGTATATAAATGGTGTTGGGCTCTGGGGATTGTTAGGAGGAGGAGGTTGGGGGCCGGGCCTAGCAGGAGAATGGAGACGAGTTGGTGGTTTGGGACAGTGGAAACAAGAAGATGCCCTGGGGCAAAATGGGTTCAGGAGAGGGATCCTCCCTGCCTGATTCCCATACCCAATGGCTCTGCTTATAGCAGGCAGGTAGCTCGTTCTTCATCAGTGACTCATCCTACTCGGGCGGTGTTATATAATGCCAGGTCCATTAAAAACAAGACCGCTAGAATAGCGGATCTTGTTGGGTGATCAGACCTGGCATGCATCACTGAGATCTGGCTGGATGAGAATGCTGGCCCAGTGTTGGCTTCAGGTATACCAGTCAGGTACTCAGTGATACACCGCCCGAGGATGGATCATAGGGGCAAGGGAGTTGCCATTTATTTCAGATCAGAACTGAATCTGGTGGAGGTACCAGTGGGGACCACCAACTCCTTTGAATGTATCATGGTTGGGGGTGTGGGGTGCAGGATTCTTCTCATTTACTGTCCACCAGGAGATGGGAATGTTTTCCTGTGGGAAGTCACAGACTTCTTTGTTGACCTGACATTGGGATCTTCCAGATGGCTGATCCTGGAGGATTTCAATGCCTGGGTTGACGATAAACTTTCACAATTTGGTCAGAACTTCCTCCAGCTAATGAATTTGCTGGACTGCACAAAGGTTATTTCCTCCTCGACCCATATAGGTGGTCATTCATTGGACTTGGTGTTTCTCCTGGGGACTGAGATATCCGACTTGGTGGTGGCACCGGTCGAATAGTCTGACCATCATACCATCGGGTTCAGTTTTGTGGCCCCCCAGTAGGTCAACCCCTATGGAGATGGTCTGGTACCACCCTTTGAGGGGTATTTCCCCAGATGTCCTTATAGCGGTGCTGGACCTATCGGGTTTACTGAGTGAATGCATGGATCCCAGGCACCTGGTACTTGCTTATAACAAGGCAGTGGTATGGGCCCTGGACTCCACTGCTCCTGTTAATGTTCGTCCCCTCACTCTTCACCTTAGGTCTCCTTGGTTTGATGAGACCTTAAGGGAGTTGAGGAGAGTGGGACGAAGGCTAGAGAGGTGTTGGCGGAATTGGGGCCTGGAGTGTGACAGACTTAGCTTGATGGCCCATTACAGGGTTTATTAATCAGCAATTACCCATAAGAAGGCAGAATTCCTGTCCAGGGAAGTTACTGCTACATAGAATCAACCGGACCAGCTCTTCCAGACTGTGGACAGATTGTGCAATCCAATCTGTCTTCAGCCTGGAAGTGTTTTTGCACAAGAACGGTGTGAAGAGTTTGCTCAATTCTTTGTGGATAAGGTTGCCACAGTTAGGTCCAGCATCCACTTGACCCTCTCTATTGGGAGTTGTGGTGGTCGGCAGGAGATGTCAGATGCCCATTTTGTGTGGTGTGACTTCTGCCTGCCCACAATCAATGACATTGTAATGGTCATCCAGTCGTTGCGACCGACCAGCTGTAGTTTGGACCCGGGCCCCACATACCTTAGTAGGTTTTATGGATAAGCTTGTCCCAGTCTTTGCCAAGATAGTCTGGATGTCTTTGGAGAGGGGGATCTACAGAAGATGTCTTGTTATATGTAAGTAATGGGGACACTGATATTCTAAAAAATAGATATGAATAGATAGAGTACCTACTGTTTAGTGTATAGATTGTGCCCCTTCTTAAAAAGCCCTCCTTGGACCCCAACTGTCTGACCAACTACAAGTCTGTCTCTAACCTACACTTTGTGGGCAAGGTTATTGAGAAGGTGGTTGCATTGCAGCTGACTGACCACAATGTCTATGATTCTCTCCAGTCTGGATTTAGGAAGAGACATGGTACTGAGACAACCCTTGTCCGGGTACTAAATGACATCCTAATAGTGAGAGATCAAAAGACCCATTCCATCTTGGTCCTTCTAGATCTTTCTGTTGCATTTGACAGCGTGGACCATGGTGTGCTGTTGAAGCACCTGTGGTTCATCTGTGGACTGTCCGGTATGGTTCTCAGATGGTTTCGATCATTCCTCGAGGGTAGGACTCAGAGGGTATTGTGTGGGACTTTTTCCTAAGCACCAGTCCCCCTATCCTGTGGGGTGCTGCAGGGCTCCATCTTGGCACCTATGTTGTTTGTGTTGTATATGCTACCATTGGGAGTGATTATTAGGCGGTACAACTTGAGTTTTCACTGCTATGCAGATGATACTCAGCTGTACATGTCCTTTATGCCTGGCCAGGATGATGCTGTCTTGGTCTTTAACAGCTGTCTCACCGAGATCCAGGATTGGATGAGTGTGTGCTGGCTGCTGTTAAACCCCCAAAAAACTGAGGTGTTGGTTGTGGACCCAGGTTGTCAGGAAGTGGGTTTGTTGGCTGGATTACCTTTGGGTCTATGGTTTGGGGGTGTTCAGCTAACTGCCTCAGACAGAGTTAGGAACCTGGGCATTATGTTTGATGACTGCCTGACCCTTAATTTCCATGTGTCGGCAGTTGTCAAAACCTCATTTTACCATCTGAGGAACATTGCTCAGGTGAAGCATCTGGTTCATTCCGACGATCTTTCAAACTTGGTCCACGCTTTTGTTACCTCATACCTTGACTACTGCAATGCCCTCTAGCTAGGGCTACTAGGGGTTGATGTCCGCTGCCTGCAGCTAGTGCAGAATGCAGCAGCCAGGCTTTTGACTGGTGCCTCCAGGACCAGTCACATAATGACTATCCTCTGCAGACTGCACTGGCTGCCAGTACAGTGGTGGATCACCTTCAAGGTTGGTTTGCTGACCTATAAGGCCCTACATGACCAGGAACCTACTTACATGCAAGATCTTCTTCATCCCTACTGCCGCCCCCCCCTCCAATCCACCAATGAGGGATTGCTAGAGATTCCTAGGGTCCATTTGAAGACAGCTGGGGCTAGGTCATTTAGTTTTATGGCCCCGACCCTGTGGAATTCTCTACCTTGTCGGGAGCGAGATTGCCTGACTGTCCAAAGTTTTAAAGCTTGAAAACTCATTTATTCAGCCTAGCGTATTCTGATTTTTAATGCCGCTATTGTGCTTATTGATTTTAACCTGTTGTACTTTTATCTATAGATGTATTTTATTTATTTATTGTTGTACAAGCACCTTGGTTTTAGAAAGGCACTTTTTATAAATAAAGATTGAGTTGAGTTGAGATTGAATTGATGTGTAAACATCTTGATCTTAGCCCTGATAATTCAGGATAAAACTAGGGGAGGTGGGAGGTTTACTTCTTAAAATAAGGGTTAGGAGTCACTTGTGTTTTTTTTTTTGTTTTTTTCGCTGGGGCTCAATGACAAAATACATATTTCTTCCCTGATATAGGATTGGTTACATGGAAATAGGTAGGTCATGTTGGACTTACGTTTTTTTATACATATATATGCCTTATTTTTCCACATGTCATGGCTTAGTGAGCATATCTGTCTATAATCAGTATTAGCATTGTGCTATTTGTTCTTTTGATGGTTTCTTCGAATGTGGTATCAAATGTAATAGCTTGCTTTATCTGGGTACTAACATGATCGTAATTACTTAAGTGTGCTATGATATATCTGGAATCTAGTAATTTGCTTATTACTGGCATGTTCTGTGTTTTAAAGGTCAATAACAAGAAAGTACAAAAATAAAACAAGGCCAGATCAAAGAGATGTCATTACGTGTCTGAGCATGGGGGTGGATCTTAGGCAGTTGCCAATACCAGGAAGTGGAAGGAATCGGCTGGGGGAAAAGTTATGATCCCTTCTACTTGTAATTAACAGAATAATATTTAATCAGGTTTACATGGATGTCATGTTGCAGAGGTAAACTATCACAATATGTGGTGCAAATTTAATTTACAGTAACTCAGTGAATCTCTTTAAAGATGTCAGTTTTCTGGCATGACATATTATTCTGATATTTGACTTGGATTACATTTGTTCCAGCAGTATCCTGCTATATATCACTGGCTGAAATGGTGATACTATGCTTCATCCTGGTAAGTAGCTCTGTATACATTATATATCATTTACATAGATATCACGTATCTTTTGGGCTTGTCAGAATGATGTCATTGCTAGCCTAATGATTGTACCTTCCTATTTCATCCTTACTCCCTAAACATTGTATATGTGCTGAATATGTTTATTTCTCATGTCTATGCTCTTTGATCTGGTATTCTTGTTTATCTGTGTTAAACTGAACATTGAACTGTATTGTACCTCTACTACTCTGTATTTGATGTTGATTGTAACTGTATTGTGCGAGACTGTACTTGCATTATGTTTGTATTCTCCAGGGCTGTGCCTGAAAATAGGCACCTACCCGGTTACCAAAATAAATAAATACATATAAAAATATGTAACATTAAATATTTGGCTTGCTTGTATAAAAATCGTTCTATGCAATCCAGGGGTTGGGGGTGTTGAAGGAGTCACTGGACCAATATTACCTTTTGTGTTCAAATAAGCATATAACCAATAAAAATGATATATATAAAACAAAAAAATAAAATGAACAAGGCAACACTGAATTGAACATGTATTTATACAAGTTATTTATGCTCTTTTATGGTTGTGTGCATTATCTTGTCATCATGCATGCATGAGAAACATACTATAATAATTATTACTAAAATGAAAAGTTCTGTCCCCAAATTGGCACTTCTCAGATTTGTGCATTTAATTCATCTATGTGTGTGGCTCCATGGTCCCCAGAGGTAGAAGCAGTGACATATCTGCTCATTCAGAAGAAATGAAGCAAAACAATCTGTTTTATTAAGTTTCCATTTATTTCCTGTGCAAGTGAAGAAAGTTTTAATTCCTTTTCCCACAAAATAAAAATGACAATAATTCACTTTCAGCAGTACAGATCCTGAACTCTGTGTGCGGTGAGATTCCAGTCTCTGCAACAAACTAAAAGGTTCCCACCATCATAGTCATGTGCTCTACAGAAGAAGTCTTGTTATATGTAAGTAATGGGGACACTAATGTTTTGAAAAATAGTTATGAATAGATACAGTACCTACTGTTTAGTGTATAGATTGTGCCCCTTTTTGAACTTGGAAGATGAGAATCTACACCATCACCTGAGAATGATGTAGAATGTGTGCAAAAATAAGAAGAAACTTTTTGGCCCAGGTTGGGCATCCCACACTCAGTGGCCACAGCTGAAACCACAGCCAGTTGCTGCTTGCTTTGTTGCCCACCGGCAAGCCTTCAAGTTGGGCTAGCCTCAGGTCAGCCATCCCACACTCTATGGCCATGGCTGGAACTGCCGCCGGTTGCTCCTCACTCCGTTGTCCGTCAGCAAGTCTCCAAGTCAGGTAAGAAGCTCACACTCCCCTGGGAACACTTTCAGGGACTCCAATTGGCTGCAGCTTGGACTGGCTGCTTCTGATTGGCTGTAGCTTTTATGGCTATTCTGCTAATTGGCTGCAGCTCTCCTGGGATTCCTGCTTGAATTTCTGACTGCTTTTCTGCCTTTTGTGAACTCTGCTAGGTTTTTATTTGGCCCTCTCCACCCCAACCCCCTCCTTCTGTCTTAATTAAATATGCCTTAGCCCCCCCTCCTGCCCCCAAAGCTCTTCACTATTGGCCACCAGCGTTCTGCCTATTGGCCCCTCCTTCAACATCCAAATCTTTTTTTTTTTTTTTTTTTATTTATTTAGTTGTTTAACCAGGTATAGCACACTAAGCTGAAAGCTTTTTTACAGGAGTGACCTGGGAGCACAAGGAGGTTAAGTGACTTGCTCAGGGTCACACAGTATGCAAGTGGAAGCTGTGGGATTCAAACCCAGGTCTGGTCTGCTGGATGTAACCAGATTTGCAGCTCCGACCCTTAGACCACTGCGCTATACTGCCTCCTACCTATTTGGTCTTCAGCTCCAAGCTAGCGAGATCTAGCCAGCTCCCATTGCTCAATACTCCTCAATTAGAGTATTTTCACTCCTGCCCTCCTTCCCCCTTCTACCTCTTAGATCCTAAATTGCCTTTTTGAAAGGTATACATAGATTCCGCTAGTACACACCTCATCTCTGAAGGAATGTGGCCTTTATTGCTCATTGCCTTAAGGCCAATTTTATGCCTTTTTCGCTAGCACCCTGCATAAGGACCCATCCTTAATTTAGGAATGCCCCACCATGTAATGATGTCCCCTTTACTGATTCTTTCATGTCCTCATCATTGGCCTACCCTTTTCTGCTGCCATGGCACATTGGGACTTCATCACAGATGTTTAATATGTGCATTGGACTTAGCAAATCCCAACAGCTATACCTTTCCCCCCTACAGCACCAGGCCAGGGTATTTCTACACGCAACCTTGAGAGCACTTGGCTTCTCCTTAAACTATGATATGCCTTGCCCACCTCATCAGAACACATGGGTTTGTGCACAATGCATTAAGCTTGTGTTGAGAGCTCTTAAAATGATACTATTCACGTGTCTGCTCTGTTCTAACAGCGTCAAACTGAACCCAAGCCCCCCTCTACCTATCTCTGCTCCTTGTGGCCTTATCAATCTAAAAGGTCTAAGTATCTTCCATATTAATGTATGCAGCCTCCTAAGTAAGTTAGGTGCCATTCAGACTTGGATTACACACACAAAACCTGACATCCTGGTGGTTTCTGAGACCTGGCTCAAGCCCACTACCATGGAATCTGAGGTCAATTTACCTGAATACAATATATTTTGTGCCATCCATGTATTGGAAAAATATAACATTTCTATTACCGATGCCCCATCATTGCCAAAAGAGTTTGACAGCCCCACGATCAAAGTCCAACTCTCAACTACCTTGGCCATGTACATCATAGGATGCTACAGGCCTCCCTCTGCAGGGCTTCAACTATTAACTCATTATTCCCACTTTCTTAGTGTGCTGCAGTCAGAAGTCATAATCCTGGGTGACTGTAACCTGGATTGGCTTTTAGACTCCTCCAAACCATTTAAAATTCTATGTGACTCATTTGGACTTACTCAAATTGTCTCAGAAGTGACCCATCCAAATAAAAAGAACCCAAATAAAAGCTCCCTACTAGACATTATTCTAGTAAATAAGCCTCACCTATCTCTCATTCTGGAGTCTTCTTCACTGATCTCAGTGACCACTGCTTAACTGCTTACATAAGAGCTGCACCCAAGCCTATTTCTAATTCCAGGTTCACAATCAGGAGATGTTCATGTAATTTAGTGCCACAAGCCTTCCTTTCTGACATACAAAACTCCTTGCTATGGCAGGACTTCTACCTAGCCAAGACAGCAGAGTCAGCATATGAGACCTTCCATACTATTGTCCATGGAGCTATTGATAGACATGCCCTCTTGATCAAAATACATACCAAGAAAAAGACTCTCCCTTGGTTTACACATCAACTGAAGTCAGCTTTGCTCAACAGGGACAAGCTCTGGAAGAAAGCACATAAATCAAAGCTTCAGTCAGATTGGGCTGATTTTAGGGCAGCCAGAAACTTGTGCACAAAGCTTATCAAAAACACTAAGGCTAACTACTTCCAGTCAACTCTGGACTCCTCCACCAAGGACCATGTCCAATTCTGGCAAACCCTTATAGATATTCAAGGACATGCCTCATCAGGTTCTCTCCCTACTAAGATCTTATTCGAAGGATCCCTCATTACCAAGAAGACAGAAATCCTTGACTGCTTTAATAATTATTTTATTACCGCAGGTATGGCCTTTGACATTTCATCTGCAAGTAACCTATTTACCCAGTTCTTATCACAAGAACAAGCAAGCCCTCCCCTTGTCCATTGTACTCCTGTCACGGGTTTCTTTTTATAACCAGTAACTTACAAGGAAGTGGATGACCTGCTCCTTCAGCTGGAAGCCAGAAAAAGTACAGGAGCAGACCTCATTGGCCCTTTTTCTAAAGTTCGGTCACCAAGTGCTGGCAGCTCCATTAACGCACCTCTTTAATATGTCCTTCAGCTTGGGTAAACTACCTTCTGTCTGGAAGACTGCCCAAGTTTTACCACTCTTCAAATCAGGAGACTCCAGAGACCCAAATAACTACAGGCCAATCTACTCAATCCCCACCCTATCAAAACTGCTGGAGAAATTAGTGAATTGCTAACTTAGAAACTACATTGATGCCTCAGATCTGCTAAACCCTGTGCAATCAGGCTTTAGGCCATGCCATGGCACAATCACAGCTCTGGCTAAAGTCACAAATGACTGGCAGAGAGCCCTTGACTTAAAGAATCTCGTATGCGTGGTATTCCTCGACTTAAGCAAGGCCTTCAACACCATCAACCATGCATTGCTCTTAGTTACTCTCCACAACATTGGTCTGCATGCACCTTCCTTAAAATGGTTCTCATGCTGCCTGGCAGAGTGGATGCAGCAAGTAAAAGCAGTAGGAGATCTCTCCATTCTAAAGCAGATTAGCACAGGAATACCTCAAGGCTCCATCTTGGGGCCCTTACTTTTTTCACTTTATATCAACATCGAATGTGGAATCAAACTTTCCAGTGTACATTTCTTTGTGGATAACATGGTCCTTTACACTGCCAGACCTACTCCTGAAAGTGCCTGCTCAGACTTGCAAGCAGATTTCCTTATGCTGCAACAAAACCTCCGGAGTCAAAAGCCCCAGCTGAATGCCAAAAAGACCAAGGCTATGCTGTTATCCCCAATGACCAAGTCCAGAAACTCCCATAAGCATGACAATATTCCCACTATCACCATCCTGCTTGGCAAGTCACTTGACTATGTGACCAAGTTCAAGTCCCTAGGTATGTGGATTGACAACAGACTTTCTTTTGCTGATCATATAGATGAGCTCTCAAAAAAACCTAGGCAGAGGCTTGGACTTATTTTTAGAATCAAGCATCTGCTTACTGAGTAGGCCAGAAAAAGCTTAGTACAAACCATGTTCCTTGCTATCTTGGACTATGCAGCCCTCTTGTATGGCCAAGTCCCAAAAAACACCCTAAGCTTGACACCCTTTATCATAGGGCCTTACGTTTCATCTCAGGTGCGCCATATAATACCCATCACTGTGTACTCTATCTCACGGTAGGATGGACCTCAAATTACATTCAACAGGCAAAGGAACGCTATACTATGGAACTATAGATCTATATCCAAGATGCTACCCTCCTATATTTCTGACTGTCTGCCCTCCTGCACCTTATGAAACTATGCCTTGAGAAGCCATTCGTATGTCTCACTAGCTGTTCCTAAAGTCTTTTCCCATTTTGGCAGGGCCTTCTTCAGCTATGTGCTGCCCCATCTGTGGAACAACATCCAGAAATCCATAAAATTGGTGCATCCTATTGGTTTTGCAGAATTCAAGTCACTCTATTTGAGATACTTCTCAGAGCCTTGTCAATGCCCTCCCTGTTGCTAAACTCTAGCCTTAATGTACATTGCTATTCTTACAGTTAGCCATCTACACTTTCTATCCTCTCATTAGAATTACCCTAAGCCATGTTCCTGGATTCATCCTTGCTTTCTACTTGCTGCTGAGCCCTCAGCTTGCACTGTCACTAGCATTAACTCTGCTCTACTAGACCCATCAGTGTCTAAAATCACTGGTTCAGCACATTGGTGCTGACTTGCTTCCACCTCTCTACTGTACTGTTTACTGGGATGAGGCTTCACTTTACAACCGGGCCTCATTGATTATCATTGTACCTTGTTTTTATTGCTATATATTGTATTACTATGCCCATTTGTCCTATATGTTCTATTGTGCTACTGTATTATTTATTCCGTACCTACCAGGCCCTCCTTGAAAATCAGTTTGCTCAATGGAGTTTCACCTGGCTAAATAAAGATTGATTGATCAATTGGTTGGGTTTGAGGATAGTAATGTAGCTTGCTCAGACCACAGGTGAAATGATATGATTGTTTACGGAGCAGTTTGCTGCTGCCACACTGTGTTGGCCCTTCTGGTCCAAATTACGCAATCTAAGATTAAGCTAATCATCTAAGCATGGATTGACATGTATCAATACAGGAAAACTTTATATGACTTTATTATATAAAGCTGAGTACAAACACTTGTTTAAAACAACTGAGGTTTCTACCACAAAGTTTGATCTTTTCAAAGTCATTGTTTTGCAAGTGTTTGCTTCGGGACAGTTAGTGCTTGAAATTCATTTATTTTGTAATTAAAATCTTTATGATTGTATCATGTCAATATAATTTTTGTGTTTCACTATAATTGCATCAAAATGTATTGCTATAATGCAATCACATACCTTTAGCATATCAATATGTACTGACATTTATCAATACAGGTATGCTGTCTTGTCATGGCGCCACTGGGTGGAGATGAGCCTAAGCTTTCATATAAAAGGAAAAGTTCCTAGTCTTAAAAGCTGCAAAGTTAGCACTTTTTTTTTAATCAAGATTTTGTCCTACTCAACTACTGACCGGCCCCTATCTGGACCAGTCTACTCAGCCCCACCACTAGGGTTCTGTGAGACATACCATGTTCAATTAGTGGTCCTGTGCCACAGGATCATGGCGATGTCCAGTCACCAGTGTGGGGTCTGCAGAGAACCGGTCCCTCATCTGTCCATGGTAGGGGAGTTTTCCTCTGATTTTCACTTCTGGGCCCCATGACCCATTCACTGATGCAGTGCAAGTTCTACCTCTATGAAGATGCTTCCTGGCATAAAGCAAGTCAGGACCCTTCCCTGACATCCTGCTGCACTACCACCCAAATCATCCAGTAACTACTTCCTATTGGGATGCATATACCCACCTCCCCAAGGAAGAAGAGATATCCTTTGGACATTCAATCCTTCCTCCTACCTCAGTCAGCCCCCAAGGGCCCCATATTGTTTTTGAACCTGGGTTGCTGGTGTGGCAAGAGGTGAGGCAGCCCAGTGCCTCAGACCTCTCTGCCACCCTGCCAGCAAATTAACACTTTCTAAACATAGTTGCTCCTACAGGGGCTCTCTTTAGAACCACTGTGGTTATGAACATCCTTGATGGGGTAGAAATATAGGACAATGTATGGTAGCCCATATACAGCAATGCTATTCTTCCACTGAGTAGTCACTATGATGTCAAGGACCTTGAAAGAGAAGCCTGAGAGGTCCCTTTGATGCCATCATAACCACGAGGTATCAGAAGAGCATTGTTGTATAGTGGAGCTCCCATACACTATTCTATGTAGTGTATGGTGTACAAAGGCCCAGAATCACGTACTTTTTTTTCAGCACCCAGTTTCTCCACCCACTGTTCACACTTCATCAACAACTAACCACCAGCCAGCTTATGCATGTGACTCTTCACCAGCCACTGACCAAAGCAAGCACTGAATGGGTTGCTTGCATTGTGACCTAGATACTAACACAGAACAAAAAAGTCATTCTGCATTATACAATGGGGTCCAAGAATTATCTAATCTGATTGGCTGACTGGCACCTTTTATCAATGGTAAATTCTGGCATAACCCATGGGAAAAGGTGCCAGTCAGCCACATTTCAAAGAGAATCAGTCCAACCCTCCAAAATTCAAACGTGAAAGCCGCCATATTAATTTCCTGGTAAACTCAGATGCAAAATCGGGAGAGTGGGACATTCAAAATAAGTACTCTCTTTCCCCATTCAAACCTCCAAAAAGTCAATCTGACCCCAAAAATAAAAAATCTAAGCTGTTATGTTTCATTTCCTGGATACCCAGCACAGAAAATGGCAGTTGCAAACAGAGAGTTCAGTGAAAAAAAGTGAAACTCCAAATCAACTTTCTCCCTCTATTACCACCATCATATTAGTCTGTCATCAGTTTCTCAAGCACCACTGTCTTGATCAGTGCCCTGGCACTGCCCCCCCCCCAAAAAATAAAAACAAAGATCTAAAACATTTAAGTAGTATAGGTGGCTGGGAAATGTACAGAGCAAGCAGTAGTGAAAAAAAAATATGTTACTGGCTCTTTCAGCTTACCACCCCGATGTTCCCCACAGGACATTGTTGAAAATGGGGATAAAACACTAACGATGTGTATACTGTATAAAAATAAAATTAAAATCAATAAAGTAAAGTGCCATATTTCCTCTGTCTGTCAGAGTCATTCCACATTACGCTGACTGATGTTGCATAATTTTATAATGTACCCAAACATTTTTTTTCGGATCGTGGTCACTGCTACATCTCTTCTCACTCCTGGCTACAGACAGTTGCTCACCTGCCCTTCAGTTTGCCTTAGCTCATATCTGTAAGCAGCACCTCTGTTTGCCTCAGTTCCTAACTACTTCCATTGCAGCAAGGAATTCTGAATCCCTGTCTTCCTCTGTGTAGATAATAATGATGCTCTGTCCCAGTTTTCTCTATAAGCAAACAAAAAAAACAACTCTCAAACCTGCTCTTGGGGCTGCCCTTCCATGCAGTTCTGTACCTACTGAATGGCGAAGACATATTGCTTGCTTCTCACTCTCCCAGCCACTCATATCTGCCAGTATCCATCTCCATTATGTGATTATAAAGAAAACAATTAAAGTTAAGAAAAAAACTAAAATTGTACTGCATCATATGATTACTTAAAAATTATTTAAACAGCAAAGAAGTACTTTTTATTTATTTTTCAAAACAAAAAGTTAAGGGGGCATTGTTCAATCACAATAAACCACACCAGGGTGTGGGTTATGCTGGGATTTACCCACACCTGGATGGTTTGGTCACTTGGCCTGCAGCCTCGTGACCGAACCATGCCAGGCATGGGTAAATCCCAGCATAACCAACACCCTGTTGTAGTTTATTGCTTAATTAATGTCTACTTCACTACTGCAGCAGAATGACTTTTTATGGTGTATGGATCTCCATGCACAATCACATTCCACCATACACTATATGGCTTTCTGTGCAGCTTTTCATGTGGAAGAGCAGGATGCTACCCTAAATGCTGGTTCAGAAGCTTTTGTAACTGGGACCTGATTTTTCTTTTTAGATATGGCACCTTCTAGAGATGATGTATTTTTTTTTAATTTACAGGCAGATTTTGTGCAAAGTATTGATCATTGCCTTCTACAGGAATCAATCATTGCAAAAGCTGTGAGAAGAGTGCATGATCCTGAAGGACATTACTGTACTTTATGCTTAGCATAGTTTCCAAAAAGTCCACACTTTCCATAAATCACAAGAAGTGCTGACTTAGTCAAGTTTTCACATGGTGCTTATCAAAATCCACATTTAATGCATTTTCCAATGAAGTGACCAAGTCCTATGTTTCTTTGTCTGCACACTGCATATTTTGTAATGCAGAACACTTTGTAAAAGTGAAAAAAATTCTCAATATAGCAAAGAATGTGGCAAGGCAAGTAGGCTGCTTGGTTGCATCAGGTTGAGTATTACCAGTTTTAGTAGGTTTAGATGATTCGGCCACTGAACAAGTTGCTGGTTAAACTGCACCTGGGGCCTGATTCTCATGTGGGGCTTGGAACGGTGTAAGCTGCAGCTACAAAGCAGCTTGCACCAAGGCCTCTACACCCTATTCTTAATCAGGCAGGGTCCCAGAGGCTAAGTCCCTCAGCTTGCGGCAACTGGGACAGGGCACCAAAACAGATGGTGCACTGGCAGTGAAGGTCTCAAGCTGCAGGGCAGCTATGTACTCCTGTAGTCCCTGTTGAGGCTAGCAGCCCCCTTCCCTGAAGTGCAGACATCCTTAAATTGGTGGCATAGCAGCCCCCTCCCTGATCCCCAACTGTACCATGATCATAATTTAAGTAACTTTTCATGTCCTTCCACCTCTGATTGTGCAATACTCTTTATTTAACTCATTATGCCCCATCCCCGATTGTGCCTTTGTCATTATTTAATTAACTTATCATGCCCCCATCCCCAATTGTGCCACGCTCTATATTTCATTACCATAACATGCCACAAATCCCTGATTGTGCCATGCTACCATGTGCCATACATTTGGTGCATGGCAGGAGTTTGTCAGAGGGTGCAGCATGGGAGCATGGATAACCAACCCTGCCTAATAGCACAGGGAGACACATGATATCCAGGGAGCTGACATGGGCTGCATTCTGGAGAAGAGACAGGTGGCAGATAGGGAGCACAGTGCTGTGCCCAGGACATCCACAGTGCTGCCACGAGGTGTGCCTGCTGCAGGCCCAGTTGGCAGGTGGGGCACACATCATTAGACTGGGTGGCAACATCCCTGATGTGGTCTGCACCCAGCCATATGGCTGCAGTCATCTGCCATGCTTGTTGAACAGCTGCCCACTTGCATGGGCACCAGGCCAGCCCCTGCTCATACCCAACACTGTCTGTGGGGATGGTGTAAGGACCATTAGACCACCTGTTAGGTGGTTTAAGTTCTGGTGGGTCCCACTGGCTGTCATAATGCCATTTAAAGGGATGTTAGAGCCTACATCTGCCGCAAGCCTCCTAGCACAATGGCACACCTCCAATCTTGATGCAGGGCTGGTCAGTTACACAAAGTCCCCGGTTTGCTGTAGCTGGCCTTCCAGAATTGGAAATTCTACATGTTTTGATACAAGGTGCCACTTGTGTCAGTTCTGACCTACTGGTCTGCCTAAGTTTACCTCCTTGCCTCCAAACTTCATGGTGTAGTCAGAGGGCTGGGGTAGCTTGATGTGAAGGATTGTGCTATAGCAGCCACAACATTCTGCCAGGGGGAATGACATCCACACAGCAGATCAGTGATAACACATGGTATATAGCCATGTCCCACCCCCAGCCACCCACCTGGACAGTAACAGGCCAGGAGTGTGGGTGTAGAAGAGATGTGGTTCAATGAAAGAGAAGCAGCACATTTCTTAGTAATTATAGCACTGTTATAAGCCAATAACTAATTATGTAAATTATTTTTATTGTATAAGTAAACAATGTGGTTGGACAGCAATTAACAATATTAGATTGCAAGTTTATTAAGCAGTAAGTGCATGAGTGAATGATTTCTGAAGGAAAACATACATCAGAATGACAGCATTCACATTCAATGTAAGTGTATAGTAGTTACACCCTTCTTGTGCTTTATTTTGTGTCAGTTTCTGTGTACTTACTTTGCAAATACACGTTAGTTAATCATTAACAGTGGAAACAATGCCACAGATGCAGCACATTCCTTAGTAACTTCAGCACTGTTACACCCTTCTTCTTATACTTTATTTTAAGTGTTAGTTTCTGTGTACTTACTTTGTAAGTACATGTTAGTTAAGCATTAATTGTGGAAACAATGCAACAGAACTAGCACTTTCCATAGTAACTAAAGCACTGTTAAAAGCCAGTAAGTAATTATGTAAATGATTTTTTATTGAATAGCAATTTACAATTTTAGATAGCATGTTTATTTTTAGTTCTTTTTTGGGGGGTTGCACAGTATACAGCTGGTGGCTCTGAGATTCAAACCCAGTTCTCCAGGTTTGCAGGTCAGTGTTTTTAACCACTACACTATACTGCAGTGAGTTCATGAGGGAATGATTTCTGAAGATAATTTTAAGTGTCACTAACTACACTGTAACTACTGTGTAAATACACTGTAACTGCACTACTACGTACAATAGTTGGTAAATAGTTTCACAATGTATGTTGTGTACTTACATAACTTTAAATGTGTTGCGCCTGTGAGACTGACCCACACATCTTCTGCACCCACACCTCTGTCCTGCTGCTGCCCAGGTGGGTGGCTGTGGTGAGGCATGACTACCCTCAGATGAGAGTCCTAATTCTTCTGTACCTAAGACTAAACTGTCCCATTGTAGTGTATATATATATATATATATATATATATATATATATATATATATGTATGTGTGTGGACAGTATTCGAGAAACTTGGGTATGTACTTAAAATAAGGTTTGTATTTTACTCATAATTTATTAAAAATACAGAATTTGTACTCTGTACTGTTGCCAATATGATCAAGAGATAGTGTGCATAAAATAGGGTGTATGCATTTTTATTTTATTGTGGCAGCATTTTAATAATGAAAATAGCCTTAAAAAGGCAACCATTTTGTGACATGGCTGTGCTACACATCTTGGTGACCATTAAATTTACTGGCCCAGATATTCAAAAGGGTTGTGCCATGCGCAACAGGGTTGCGCCATGCGCAAGTCCAAAATGCGCCATTCTGCGATATTCAGCAGGAGGCAGTTATGCCACTGGCACCAGGTTGCGCTAGAGAGCAATGCAAATGAATGCATGCTCAACAGGAGGGGGAGGATCCATGCATAACCTGCGCAGCCGATATTCAGTTGGGTTTAGCAGAGTTGTGCATGCGCGGCCCAACCTGCGCCGCACAAGCAGGCCCAAAAAAGGCTTAAGTCGAGGGCCACCCACAGGTGAGCTGCTGCATTGCAGGGCACAACACAGCAGCTGCCACCCTGGCTGGCCCCCAACTCACTCCCTGTGCCCCCCACCAGCCCGATCGCGGGCAGTACAGATACATGTCTCCCCCCACCTCCCACAGCCCGATCGCGGCAGAACCTGCATAACCCACCCAGTGCCCGGTCGGGCAGAACCTGCATAAACCCACCCAGTGCCCGATCGCGGGCAGAAGTAACCCTCCCCAACCCGAATAACTCCCTGGTGGTCAGTGGACTGTAAAGCCCGATCGCGGGCAGAATGTCACAACCAGAACCCCCAAACATCTCCCTGGTGTCTAGTGTCCCCCACCCACCCGCAAGCCCCTCCACCGGCTCCCCGCGGCAGGAGAGGCGACAACATTCCACCCGCCTGCCGCCCACTCGCTGTCGCCTCGCCGCCGCCGACTGATCGTTCGGCAGAGCTGTCACGGGCGCAGCTTATCACATGACAGTCCAGATTTGCAACGATCATTCACAAATCTGGACTGTCATGTACGGTATGGGCTGCACACCCATTGGCTGTAGCTCTGCACCAATGGGCGGCAGCCCCACCGACAGTCAGTCGGTGGGCGCGGGCGGCAGGTGGGTGGAATGCTGTCGCCCGCCGGCCGCGGGGGAGCGGGTGGAGGCTTCGTGGGTGGGTGGGGGGACACTAGACACCAGGGAGATGTTTGGGGGGTTCTGCTGTGACATTCTGCCTCGCGATCGGGCTTTACGGTCCACTGGACCACCAGGGAGTTATTCGGGTTGGGGAGGGTTGCATTCTGCTCGCGACCGGGCACTGGGTGGGGTTTATGTATGTTCTGCCCGCGATCGGGCACTGGGGGTTTATGCAGGTTCTGCCCACGATCGGCACTGGGGGCGACATGTACAGATTCTGCCCGCGATCGGGCTATGGGTGATGTGTGGGGGCGACATGTACGGGTTCTGCCCGCGATCGGGCTATGGGTGATGTGGGGGTCATGTAACTGTGATGCCCGCGATCGAGCTGCATTAGGCGTCGGTCCTCGACGCTGCTGCCTGGCAGGGTAGCCAGGAGCAAGTCCTCGGGATCAGCGCACTCTCATGTAATGGATGCAAATGGGGCATAAAGAGATGCAAATGGCCCCTGTGCCTTGCATAAATTATGGCCCCATTTGCATGTCACCTTTTGAATATCGGAAATTCGCGCATGCGAAATGGTGTTTCGCCACCGCAAGTTTAATGCTCAGCTCTGGCAGCTTGCGGTGGCGCAGGGTTTCCACTTTCATACATGCGCCCGTGCTGTGGCTCGGGGCGATATTCAAAGGAGTTGCTCAACAGCGCAACTCCTTTGAATATCACCCCGGCCACACCCCTGCGCAACTATTTTGAGCAGCGCAGGGGCTTGCGCCTCAGACTGGCGCAGTTTGAATATCTGGGCCACTGTATTTAAAGTGCAATACTGACATTTTATTTTCTAGTGGACAGAGTGGATGTGTAACTGTTCCCAGTGATTATTGATTATATGCAGATGTAATTACATTTACATGACACCACATGTAATTTTTTACTTGTGTGCATTAATGTGGTGTCTTATATAGCTGCATAATTTCTTTTGTTTATTCTGCCTTTATGCTTTGAGGTTTTTTTCAGTGCCAGTTCACATTGCTTAATGTGTTTCCCACACATAAATCTGCAGTCTTAATGCAGTGGTCCATAGAGCCTGCTAGGAGCAGCAGCAGCATCAAAAGCTGTGACTCTTGCTGTCATGTCCATGTTACCCACGTGGATGATGATGATACTGGTATTGGTGCAAATAGCTGGGACCCGAAGGTGACATCAGGCATTCAGTTTTGGTACTCTGGCTGTAAGCAAAACTGTTCTCTTCCCACTGCTTCTTCCATTTACCATTCTTAAAAACAGGTAGAATGAAGCATCGTCCATTTTAAATCTGGTGTGCTGCACAGGAGTTTGGATGGATCTCAAAGGTCTCCAGTCACTAGAAAACATGATCCTCAGCATTCTGCTACAAAACAGCAAGTTAAAATTCTGGGAGGCATATTCAATAGTGACTGCGTAAAGTGCAGCAGTTATTCTGTGTCATTTTGGGAACGGAAAAAGTAAAGTATTCACCTGAAGACTTCGTGGTCCTGCTGTTTGTGAAGGGCTCCTCTTCAAAATAGAAGATGATTGGATTAGTGAGCTGTGCAGCACAATGAGTATATTTTAAATGTTTGTGTGAGAAGTATATTAGCAGAACTTTCCTCTGGTTCTAGCACTGTGTAAATGGAGCATATTAAATAGTATAAAGTTGTGTATGAGAAGTATATCAGCAAAACTTTCTTCTGGTGTGGTTAGTGTTTAAATGGGCCATATTAAATAGTATATTTTAAAGTTTTGTTTGATAAGTGTATCAGCTGAACTTTCCTCTGGTGCTGTCACTGTTTAAATAGGACATATTAAATACTATCTGGCTATAGTGCAGCAGTTGTGTTCTATCATCTTTGGGGGTAGATAAGTTAAATTTGTGTGTTCTGTCATGGCCCAACTGTTTGTGAAGGGCCTCTCTTCAAAATGGGGCTGTGCATATATGTGATCAATCTAATCAAATGCAATTTTGTTTGAGATTTATAGTTGTTTGTTTACAATCCATCCAGTGGGTTTTTATTGTATAATTTTATTTTTTCAGAATATTGCTAACATGGGTGAACTTTCCCCTGGTGATGACTTTAATCATGTTTAAATGGGGGAAAAAACGCCACCTGTGGGGTTCCTACTGGTAAAGTCTAAGAATGTGTATTTGTCAAATGATTGCTGCACCTGCTGATGTGATGATGGCTCTATTTTAGAAGTGGGTGTGTGTGGAATGAATATAAAAGCTGCATTCTTAAAATGTTTTAAATAAAAATAAATGCAATTAATGAGAGATGCTTGTAATGTTTGGAAAGAAGGGGTGATGCTGGTTCCGGTTAAGATAGGTGTGTGTGTGTGTGTGTGTGTGTGTGTGTGTGTGTGCATGTGTGGTGTTATTTTAAAATGACAAAGTTGCCTTTCTTGATGTAAGATTATAAAGGAGCATCATTGTATTGGCATACTGAACTAGGGGATCAGGTGTGGGTGGTGGCATAATATATTGGAACTGTATGAAATAAAGAAAAATTACAGCAATGGGGTTTACCTCAAAAATGCTTCTTATGGCATTGGTCAGTTCATTTGAGGTTATGGGGGGGTTACCAGGTGCAGGAATGAGATTGCTTCTAAACTAGACATCAAGTGGTGGCATAATATGTTGGAACTGTTTAAAAATAAAAGAATACAGCACTTGGGCCTACCTCAAAATGGTTGCTCATGGCCCTGGGGTGGTAACATGTGTAATAACTGGGTCATTGCCTGGGTGTACTAGTGCCTGTAGGGCAACATCATTGTTTGGGATTTATCTGGCAAAAACATTTTCCTGATTTATTTATAATAAGACTGTTTCTAAATTAAATGTCAAGTGATGGCACAATATGTTGGAACTATTTAAAAATAAAAAATACACCACTTGGGCTTACCTCAGAAAGACTGCTCATGGCACTGCTTAGTACATTCAGGGGTATGGGAGGGATACCATGTGTAGTACTGGAATCTGGTCATGGCCTGGGTGTACTAGTGCCTGTTGGGAAACATTAGTGGTTTGGATTCATCTGGCAAAAACATTTAGCAGACTTATTTATAGTGAGACTGCCTATAAATTAAATGTCAAGTATTGGCATAATATCTTGGAACTGTTTGAAAATAAAAAATACATCACCTGGGCCTGACTCAAGAAATTTGGATGTGGCATTCCATGTGCAGTACAAGAACCCAGCAGCAGCGGTGTCTCTGTGATGCACATGGTGGTGAGCACAGGGTAGGCCTGTGTGATATTTTGGCATCATTTTCCCTATAATGGCTGGCACTGGGTTGACAAGGGATGCCATGCAGTGCCTGCATCAACAGTTATCAACACCAAACAACTAGCCTGGGTGCTTTCTGGTTGGTAACTGAGGTTGGGCCTGGCCTCAGTTTGACTCTGTGGAGGTACAACAATGTCAAAATGACTCTGATGTGGCTCAGGCCTGCCGTGTAACATCCAGCTGTCTCTTGCCTTGCCTTTGCTTGTTCATATGGAACTTTGGTGCACTTTTTTGACTTGTAGCGCAGTTTAGATGTGGTATTCCACGTGCAGAACAAGAACCCTGTTGCAGCAGCATCCCTGAGATGGTTAGGGTGGGCCTGTGTGATATTTTGGCAACATTTTCCACTCAAAGGCTGGCACAGGGTTGCCAGGGAGCATCATGTGGCACCCTCATCTATAGTTATCAGTACCAAACAGCTTACCTGGGTGCTTTCTGGTTGTTAACTGTGGTTGGGCCTCTCCTTAGTCTGGCTCTGCAGTGCTGCAGTGATGTCAAAAATGGCCCCTGATGTGTCATGGTAATTATCAACATGTTTTGGTTGTTTGGTTGATAATAAGCTATTAATAAAAGTTGTACCATGTATTTTGCATGTTGCATTGCTACTGCATTGTCCGCATTACTCAAAGTAGTAGTATGCAACAGAGATGGTCACATAATAAATCAAGTACAACCAAGTGATTTGTTCATGTTTATCTTTCTACTTAATGTCCAGCTTAAGTGTGAAAGGCATGTAGACTGGACATAAACAGTATAAGCAGAAAGTAATGAAATTTTGGTAACCTCCTGTTTGTATTTTTACTGCTGTTTACATTGGAGGATAGATAGCAACACCTAGGTATGGAAGAATATCAAATCATTATATGTTGCAAATTAATACACTTAAATAGAAGACAGAGACACTGCATTTGAACATTTTATTTATTACTAGAAATGGGAAATAATGCATAGTGGACACCAAGTTACCCACAAAAGTAGTTTACATGTCATAAATAACTGACATTTTTCCAAACTTAGAAATTCAGAACTATCTTTATATTCTGTATTATGCAACTACCACATGTACAGATTAAAATTAAGGTTGAGTCGTGCCTAATTATAAAACTTTTCTTGAGTGTATGAATGTCACACTTTGTGTCTTGAATACTGTCCATACAGCTATATATATATATATATATATGTAATAACCCCTAACCCCTCTAATCCCTCCCTAACCCGTTAAGTAGCCAGCTGCCTGTTTGGCCCTCGGAACCTTTGGCACCTTTCTTTACCTACTCCTACATGCCACTCTAATAGTTGTTCAGTTGGAAATATGGGCTCTATCTAAGCCATGGCCACCATCCAATCTAGTGACCACCGTCCAAGCTAGAATTAGTTACTGAGGGATGAAATGGTCATAATTTGTACCCTTCGGCTGAGATCAGTATAAAGTGTCACTTATCATACATGTATAAGAAAGAATGTACATGCCACAATAATGTCTTGTGCTGTTTATCTGTTCCCACAAGTGCAATGGATTGTATATACTGTACCTTTCAAATGTAAGTCTGTTTCTTACTTCTATATTTTGTATGTATTCTATGTATGTATATCTATCCTTGACAAACAGCAGGTTCACCTTGTAAATGAGCTTGCTCAACGGTGATCTCCTGGATAAATAAAGATTTGATTGATTGATTGATATATCTATATATATATATATATATATATATATATATATATATATATATTAGAGGCAAAAACTCAGTTTAATGCATTAGTTAGGGTTGTTCCACAGCGACAAAAGTGAGGAATTTGCTGTTAGGTTGAAAACCCTAACTCGATTCAACCCCCAGCACCACACACACACAGACACACACACACATTCAAGTATGGGGAGGACCAAGTCAACACAACCAATGACAGACATCCAGCAGCAGGTGACAGAAATAACAAACAATTGTCTAAATGTACTACGAGACATCCCCACCCACCTGACCAGGTACTGCATGCTCAGTGGAGATCAACAGCAAAACTGAGGCCATGTACACCAAACGTACACATCCCTGATTGCAGCTGCACAACGCACCACACTTAGTAGTTGCATGGCCTTACCTACCGATGCCCACACCAGACCACACCACTTGTGGGGCCACCTGAGCAATTGAGTTCAGCAAAACCAAGGAGTTGTACAGGTATAATATCTCTGATTATAACAAGGGTTTGAGAAATGCAGCTTTAATTGACTGTAAACATTGTAACAGCCTTATGTTTAGTTTTTATTAACATACATGTAGAGCCTAACCATATGATGAACATGGTTTAATGTTGTTTAAAAAACAGTTTTATTATGATAGCAATAAGCCACTCCCAGGTATTATGTTAATGGTCAGTTTATCACTGTCTAGCGACATGTGGCACTCGGCTATGCCTCATTCAACATTAAACCCCTACAGGGTGATTAACAGACCATTTAACATAACTGTTGGTCATGCCTTATTGCTTAATTGTCTTTATGAGTAGATACTCTCCCTCTGCTAGGCACTGCAGCAGCTTTGCAACACAGTGTCCCACCCAGTTACACCATACACTGTCTAGTTACTGGAGAATGACTGTGAATATGAACTCATGAAGATGAACAGTGTAACTTGATCATTACAGTCATTGAAACCCTAGTGTGATTATAACTGACAGAGTCAGTGATATAGGATAACCCCTGCTGTCCTAGTACACTTACCCCATTGTGAGTTAAATCAATACTAAAAGACATTCTCTTTATATGTACACCATACCTACTTGGTTCCTGTTGAACCACAATTAACATAGTTATCACTTTGATAGCATCAGTGACAGAAGTGTGGCAAACCCAAACAGTAGGCATACAGCCTGAGTATGAAACAACTGTTAAAAAAAATCACACTGTGTCCATAAGTGGCATAGATCACACATTGCAACAATAGTAAATGTATTACTATTTGAATAAGTTAGTCATCACAGATGCAATGAGATTGTCTTTATCAGGTACAACATACTCAGTAAGTGCCTACAGGAAAATCTATCCTATATACATCTCCAATACAGGTACATCATGTTGGCTCAGTAGTGCTATGATATTTAGAAGTTGCTTGGCCTGATCCATGCAATTACAATGTTTCTTACAAAGAATACTTACTGCATCTTTAGTATTGAAACACACTGAAGGTCTATGTATGTACATCAGCAGTACACCTTCATCAGTAAGAATGCATGTGATACTGGCAGTACGAATTTCACAGCGTTGAACAGGCAATGCTTTTCCATACGTTTACATCAGCCTCTCTATGTTGAGTAAACCATTGCAGTAAATGTACTACTATGTAAATCACCTACTAAATGTATCACTACTTTTATCTTGAGCATGCTAGTGTCTTGTAGTTAATTTATGTGCTTCTCTTAAATGATGTATACTCACTATTGTTAAAACCTTTCTACAACTGTCATCATGCACCTTCAGCATTTATAATGAATAACGGCACAGTATCAGTTGTGGTGTGGTGTGGGGCATCGGTAGGTAAGGCCATGCAACTACTAAGTGTGGTACTGCTGTGTGCAGCTGCAATCAGATGTGTACGCTTGGTGTACATGGCCTCAGTTTTGCTGTTGATCTCCACTGAGCATGCAGTACCTGGTCAGGTGGGTGGGGATGTCTCATAGTACATTTAGACAATTGTTTGTTATTTCTGTCACCTGCTGCTGGATGTCTGTCATTGGTTGTGTTGACTTGGTCCTCCCCATACTTGAATGTGTGTGTGTCTGTGTGTGTGTGGTGCTGGGGGGTTGAATTCAGAGTTAGGGTTTTCAACCCTAACAGCGAATTTCCTCACTTTTGTCACTGTGGAACAACCCCAACTAATGCATTAAACGGAGTTTTTTGCCTCTAATTTCCCTTCTTTTTGAGAATGATAATGAGAAATAGTGAATGTAATGTGGTGGCGGGGGGCCCCATGCCCCGCCACATGATGTCTTGTGGCATAGTAACAGGAGCAGCAACGCAAACAGAAATGCTAACAGTGGCACACATGGTAACACAAGCACGAATGAGAACAGAAAGGGTAACGCATACTGTGGCGTAGACGGGAATGGTGTACCACGTGATGTCTTGTCACATAGTAACATGGTGCCTGTAAATGGAAATGTCAATGGGCATGGTGACGCAAAGTGAAACAGAAAGAGAAACAGTACGGTACACACAAATGGCAAAAAAATAACAGAAACTCAAGCGCAAATGAAAACGCAAAGGATAACGCACATGGTGGCGCAGACGTCAACGGTAAGTGAAACGGGTATGGAACTGCAAGCGGAAAGGGCAACAGTAACAGTAATGTAGGCGCACTGGCTGGTTTTCCCCAAAACCTGCATAGAGAAAGACAGTGAGTACAAATAATGTATGCATAATAATGAGTATCGGCGCAGAAAATGAGATCTTGGAATACTAAATACATTATATCTCAGGAACTGTACTACGTAGAAAAAAAATTTAAAAGTCATATTATTTACAACTGTCCTGGCTAATTAGGATCTTAGCCCCTGATAAGGGGCTAAGAAATTTTCCGACGAAAAGTCCGTATCTTGCACCGTTTCCGAGATACGGGCCCTGAAAGGTGCGGTGAACACCGTAATGTTATCCTATGGGAAAAAAAGAAAAGTTCGGAGCACCATAACTTTGCCTCCCTGCAATGTTTTTTCACCAAACCACTGAAAGGCACATCTGTGGGCTGTTGGCTGTCTTCCCTCCAAATTTCAGGAAAAAAGACCAAACCGTTATTTTGCAGCAGGGATCCAAAGGATTTCTGTAATGCGTCGCGCGCCGTAATGTTATCCTATGGGAAAAACCGTTAACTTTGGAGTGCTGTAACTTTGCCACCATGTAATATTTTTTCAATACAACACTGAAAGGCACATCTGCGAGATGTTGGCTCCGTTTCCTCCAAATTTCAGCCCAAAACTCCCAATGGTTCTTTTGCAGCGCAGTACCAAAGAATCGCTGTCACTATCCCACAGATGGAAAACTACTGTTGCAATTTGCGAAAGCTTTCGCAAAAAAGTTTGACACTTTTGTGAGCACGAAAGTAATTTGTGAAAGTACTTTTTCCAGAAATTTGAAAAACATATTTCTGGGGTGTTTTACCACAAAATAAAGACATGGCAAGCATCCTCAGATCCGACTAGGTGAATACAAAAAGAATTAGGTTGCTAGAGGGTCCCAAATTTAAATGCCAACCATTTTTCTGATCACCAACTGAAAACAAAATGGCCAATTTGCGAAAGTAACAGGCCCATTTGCGAAAGTAAAAATGCATTTGCGAAAGTGTTGAACTTTTTGTTAACTTTTCCCATTGACTTATAATGGGAAACTGTTTTTTGAATAACTTTTGAACCGTTTAATATTTTTTCACGAAATCTTTGAAAGGCACATCGGGGACCTTGCACACGTTCCCCTGAAGATCAGACAATGTAAACCGCATTGACCTGTAGGCGCGACCAGAATTCCCAGAAAAGCATAAACGAGCTCACAGATCATGTTAATAACCCACAGACGATCATCCGACCACTAAGAAACTTGGCAGATCCTAAGGCCTATGGTTTTTGATCATGTATTCCAAATTTCAGCCAAATCTGTCAAACAGTTGCAAAGTTATTAAGGTGCAAAGTTTTGGGGTTTAACATAGAAATGGCTCCTCAACCCTAACTATGGTAGCACGGTAATATATACACACACATACACACACACACACGTATATATGTATATATATATATATATATATTTTCATGGCAAAAAAATCTGTTTAATGCATCTGTTAGGGTTGTTTCACAGCAACAAAAGTGAGGAAATTTGGTGTTAGAGTTGAAAGCCCCCCTTGCACCCCCAAGCCCACACCCAAACCGTTGTCAGGGTGTGTGTTGGGGTCATCAGCCCTAACTCTCACCCCATCACATGTGTAAACAAGCCGAGGTATAGGGGAATGGGATGAGAGTTAGGACCGATGACCACAACGCACACCCCGATGCCAGTTGGGGATGGGCTGGGGGGTTCAAGGGGGGGCTTTCAACCCTAACACCAAATTTGCTCACTTTTGTCGCTGTGGAACAACCCTAACTGATGCATTAAATAGAGTTTTTTGCCATGAATTTCCCTTCTTTTGAGAATGAGGACTATAAATTGTGACTAGAATGTGGTGGTGGGATCGTGCGCTTCGAGCCCCGCACTCCCACCACGTGATTTTTTTGTGACATAGTAATGGTAACTGCAACACAAACGCAAGTGCTAATGGTTACGCACATGGTGACACAAACGTAAATGGTAAATCAAACATTAATAAAAACGCAAGCACAAATTGATGCCAAAATGAACAGTGATGCAAATGGAGAAGCAAGCATGTATGGAAATGCAACTGGTAATGCGCACGGTCATGGTACTGCTATTGTAAACACACATGGCAACTGTAATAGGAACAATAACGCCAAAGGAAACAGAAATGGAAACGCAAACACAAGTGCATATGGAAACACAAAGCAATTGCAAATGCAAATGTTAATGGTAACAGCAAAAATAATGCCAAAGCAAACAGAAACGGAAATGCAAACTCAAGCATGTACGGAAACACAAACTGTAATGTGCACAGTCACAGTACTGCAATTGTAAATGCAAATGGTATCGGTAACAGCAACAATAATGTCAAAAGAAACAGAAATGCGTGCGCGTAAGTAAATGCAAACCGTAACGCGCATGGTCACAGTACTACAATCGGAAATGCAAATGGTAACAGTAACAGCAAAAATAATGCCAAAGGAAACAGAAATAGAAACGCAAACTGTAACACACACGGTCATGGTACTACAATTGTAAAAGCAAATGGTAATGGTAACAGCAACGATAATGTCAAAGGAAACAGAAACGCAAATGAAAGCGCATATGGAAATGCAAACCATAACACTCACAGGCAAGGAAACGCAATTGGAAACGCAAATGGTAATGGTAACAAAGACGATGATGCAATACAAAAGACAAATGGAAATGCAAACACAAATGGAAGGGCGGCTGCAAACACAAATGGTAATGCGCACAGTGATGCAAAGCAAAAGGCAAACAGAAACAGTACTGTAAAAACAAATGGTAAGAGTAACGCAAATGCAAGCACAAACAGAAACGCAAAGGATAACACACACGGTGCCATACACGGGATTGCTAAAGCAAACAGGTACAGTAACACAAGTGGAAATGCTATTGTAACAGTAACTAGAGCACACACCCTGATTTTCCCCAACAGCTGCATAGAGAAACACAGTGACTACAAAGAATGTATGCATAATAATGTGCCAGGGACCAGAAAATGAGCCTCAGTGTTAGTCTATGGGAAAAAGCTTCAACTTTGGAGTAGCATAACTTTGCATCTCTAAAATATTTTTTCACCAAACCAAAAAAGGCATATCTGTGAGATGTTGGCTTTCTTCCTTCCAAATTTCATCTCAAAAGACCAAACCATTGTTTTGCAGCACGGTGGCAAACAATTTCTGTCATTTTTGCCATACTGTTGCAAAGTAGTGCTGTGAATTGTGACACTTTCACAAAAAAAATCATGAAAGTGTCGCAGGTTCGACACTACTTTGTGACACTACTTTTCCAACAAATTTCAAAAAACTATTTCTGGGGTGTTTAACCTCAAAATAAAGACATGCCTAGCATCCTCAGGGCTCGACTAGGTAAACACAAAAAGAATTGTGTCCCTAGATGGTCCCAATTTTAAATGCCAAGCATTTCTGTGATCAGTAACTGAAAACAAAATGGCAGACTCATGACACTATAGGGGTAATTTGCGACACTAAAAACTGCATTTGCTACTCTGTCTAACTTTTTGTTAACTTTTCCCATTGATTATAAGGGGAAACTTGTTTTTTGAATAACTTTTGAACCATTCAATATTTTTTCACAAAATCTTCAAAAGACACATTGGGGATGCCAGACGCATGTTTCCTGAAGTTTTTGGACCAGTTGCACAAACTGTGCAACCTGTAGGTGTGAGCAAAGAATGCGCAATAAAGCGTAAATGAGCTCCGGAATGTTGCTTAATAACTCCACAGCCGTATATCCGACTGGTACAAAAGCTGGCAGATCCCAAGATCTACGGTTATGATCTGCACCTGCCAAATTACAGGCAAATCCATTGAATGGTGGAAAAGTTATTAAGGTGCAATATTTCACCATTAAACCTTAAATGGGGTACTCAACCTTAACTATGGTAGCACTACCGTGCTACCATAATATATATATATATATATATTTATAAAATGGCTAGGGAAATTGCAGCCCTTTTATTGGAGCTTGAGCACCACATGATCATGTGTATATCAGAGCACGACAGCTCACCTGCACTTTTATCCCCCATAAAAAACTATTTTGCCATTTTATAAGATAGATAACCCTCTCTAGAATGTGCTGTCACGCTCTGATATATGCACGCCTTGGGTGGTTGACGCACACCAAGGCGTGCATATATTACAGCGCGACCGTACACCTAAGAGTGGGTTATCTATTACATATATATATATATACATACACACACACACGCACACACATATATACTTACATATATATGTATATATACATATTTACATACATTATACTGGCACGGTAGTGCCAGTATAGTTAGGGTTGCCAAGCCACTTCTATGTTAAACCCCTAATTTTGCACTTTAATAACTTTTCCACCATAAAACGGATATGCATGAAATTTTGCATGCACGGTCTGGTACCATAGTTCCTGGATCTGGCAAGTTGTATTATGGTCAGATGAGAAGTTGCAGAACTACAAGGCACCAAATAACATGCAAAAACTGTTTTTGCAGTGCTGTATTTATGAACATACGAAAGTTGCCAGCAGCAAAAGGCCATCCTGGTCTATCTAGGTTGCTCGAGACTACAGCTAGCTCTCTATTCAGCATCTGACCTACCCCTCCCCTTCCCTCCCTTTACCCTGTCTCACACCTTCTTGAAGCATTCCACTGTTACACGCCACCACTTCAGCTGGTACTGAGTTCCACTTAGCCACCACCCTCTTTGTAAAGAAATGCCTCCTCATCTCACTCCTGAATCTACGTCCCCACTCTCATGTCATGGTCCCTAGTGTCTCTTCCCACCTTCCTCCTGAGTAGACCCTCTGTGTCTGTTTTGATTATCCCCTTCATGTATTTGATAGTCTCAATCATGCCCCACCCCATTGCTCCTCTTCTCCAGTGTGTACATGTTTAAATCTCTTAGTCTGACCTCATATTGCAATTCCCTCAGGGCGTGAATCATCTTCATTGCCCTATGCTGCACCCCCTCCAGCAGCCTAATGTCCTTTTGTAAGTATGTGTGCCAGTATTCCAGGTGGGGTCTAACCAACGATCTGTATAATGGTAGAATAATAGCCATTCTTCTTGAGGTAATACCCCTTGCATTGCATCCCAGCATTTAGTTGTCCATTACTGCTGCCTTTCTGCATTGCATGGAATTGTTCATTGCTCCCATGATGAGCACCCCCAGATCCTTCTCCTCTGCTGTTACCTCCACCTGCACCCCCCGATGGTAGCTTCTCCTCTGATTTTTTGTTCCAAAGTGCAGTACCTTGCATTTTTTTGCATTGAAGCCCAGCTTCCATCTGTCAGACCATGCCGCTAGCCTTTCCAGATCCTCCTGTAGCTCCTACCACTCAACCTGGTCATGCACCACTGCTCCCATCACGGTGTCATCTGTAAATAGGCTGATTTTGCTGCTGATGCCCTCTGAGATGTTTTCAATAAATATGCCAAACAGCACTGGGCCCAACACAGACACCTGAGGAACACCTTTAGTCACAGGCCTTAGGGGATGAGTATTCCCCACCTGGCACCACCATCTGCTGCCTATCTTTTAGCCAATTCTCCACCCACCCCACCAGTTTTGCTCCTGCTCCTGTGCTCTGTAGCTTACTTCCAGGTCTCACATGTAGTACTGAATAGAAGGCCTTACTGAAGTCTAGCTACAGGACATCCAGAGCATGGCCCCTGTCAATTTACCTAGTCACCCAGTCATAGTATTCCACTAACTTGGTATGGCATGACCTGCCCTTGATGAAGGCATGCTGCCTCCTGTCCTGCACCCCATTCACCTTCAGTAGTGACACTAGCCTCTCTTTTAGGATGGTCTCTATTAGCTTCCCCACTATGGACATTAGACTACTGGTCTATAGTTCCACAGTTTGCCCTTGGGTCCACTCTTGTGGAGGGGAACCATGTGAGCCAGTCTCCAGTCATAGGGTATGCATCCTGTGGCTAGAGATGAGTTAAATAATTCTGTCAAGGGTCCTGCCAGGACCTCTGCCAGCTCCTTCAACACTCTTGGATGTACTCCATCTGGTCTAGTGCCTTGTTCACCATCAATGCCCTTAACCCCTACAGCACCCTCCCCACTGTGATTTCTCCATCCTTCATCCCCCCATCTGTTTCTATCCTCCCTCTTACTATGGGTAGCACCCCCTCCATTTCTTTCATAAAGACTGAACAGAAGTAGTTGTTCAGCACTTCTGCCTTTTCGCCCCCATTCCACCCACTCCCCCTTCTTAATTCTTACAGTTTGGTCCTTACAGCTTCTTTTCTCCCTGATGTATCTAAAGAAGTCTTTTTCACCTTTTTTATGCCCTGTGCCAGACTGAGCTCTCTTGCCACCTTGGCTGGTATTACCACCCTAGTCACTTATTTTGCTTCCTGCAGATATTCCTCTCTATCCTCTTGTCCACCCAATTTTCTGTATCTCCTGTAAGCTGCCCTTTTCCTCCTCACCCTGTCTAACACCCCTTGGGTAAAAGAGGAGGTGGAGTAGCTCTATACTTAAGGGAAGGGATCAAAGTTACAGAACTAAAAAGTAAATGGGTAGGACAAGAGGCACTCTGGGTCACCTTGGAGACAGGGAATGGCATTACAATCCACACAGGGATGTATACAGACCCCCATCTCAAGGGGAGGAAACAGACAAGAAAATTATGGAGGATATTCTCAAAATGGCTGAAAAGGAGGAGATACTGTTGATGGGGGACCTGAATATACCAGATGTTAACTGGATGACATGTACTGCAGCCACATCCAAGAGCAGGGTCATTCTTGATGCCCTGCAGGGTGAAGGCTTAGAGAGCTAGTGTTGGAATCCACTCGGGAGGGAGCAATACTAGACCTGGTACTCTCAAATGGAGAGAAGATCACAAATTTAGAAGTCAGTAGACATCTGGGAACAAGTGACCACTGCACAGTGTGCTTCACAATAAGCACAACCATGGAGACAAGCCATACAAAAACAAGGATACTGGACTTTAGATGGGCTGACTTTGGCAAAATGGATGAATACCTGAGGAACGCACTAGCAAATGGCCAAAAAGGAGGGGTGGAAGAACAATGGAGAAAATTCAAAACTGCTATCATAGAGGCAACAAGCCTTTGTGTGAAACAAATAAAGAAAACAAAGCGGACTAAAAAACCACTATGGTTCTCAAAAGAGGTGGCAGGTAAGGTGAAGGAGAAAAAGGCTGCATTCAAAAAGTATAAGGATCACAGAAGAAGCACAACAGGGAACTGTATCAATTAAAGCAGAAAGAAGTGGGCAAGGCAGTCAGAATAGCAAAGGCCCAAACCAAGGAAAAAATAGCCAACTCAGTTAAGAAGGAGGATAAAACCTTCTATAGGTACATTAGGGAGCGTAGAAAGGTTAAGGGAGGAATAGTGAAGATTAATAAAGGAGAGAGGAAGTGGGCAGAGGGAGGCAGTGAAAAGGCAGAGATACTGAATGAATACTTTTGCTTACTATTCACAAAAGGAGATGAGGAGGAGTTACTTAAACCAGACAATAGAAGCACTCTGGGTAGGGGGGTTGACACCAGTCTATTTACAGAAGAAAGACTCCTGAAAGAACTCCTAAAACTCAAGGTGGATAAAGCAATGAGGCCTGATGGGATTCACCCCAGAATCCTAAAAGAACTAAGGGAGGACCTAGTGACACCACTGACCACACTTTTTAACAAATCATGGGAGGATGGGGTGGTACCTGAGGACCGGAGGAAGGCATATGTTATTCCCCTTCACAAAAGTGGGAGCAAGGCATAAGCAAGAAACTACAGACCTGTAAGTTTGACCTTAGTGGTAGGGAAAATGATGGAATCACTTCTGAAAGAAAGAATTTTCTTAGACTGCATGTTTATTAAGCAGTAAGGTGGAGGACCCAAAGCAGCGTGGGTTTACAGCAGGAAGGTCATGTCAGATGAATCTAATTGATTTCTTTGACTGAGTGACCAATGTAATAGACCAGGAAGGGGCTGTGGATATGGCCTAACTCGACTTTAGCAAGGCATTTGACACAGTCCCACACAAAATAATCAAGTTAGCCAGCCTGGGAGTGGGTTCCAGGGTGGTAGCCTGGGTAGCAAACTGGCTGCACAACAGGACACAGAAGGCAATAGTGAATGGAACACAATCCAAAGAAAGGGGGGTTATTGGTGGAGTACCTCAGGGCTCAGTACTAGGTCCAGTCCTCTTTAACATCTTCATAGATGACATTGCAGAGGGTCTGGAGGGAAAGGTATGTCTCTTTGCAGATGACAGAAAGATCTGTAACAGAGTTGATACACAAGGCGGGGTAGAAAGGATGAGAAGGGACTTGGCAAGGATGGAGGAATGGTCTGACATATGGCAACTTAGATTCAATGCAAAGAAGAGAAAAGTAATGCACCTGGGAAACAAAAACTCAGGAGAAGAGTACACAATAGCAGGGGAGGTACTAACAACAACAAAAATGGAAAAGGACTTGGGGGTAGTCATATCAGATGACCTAAAGGGGGTAAGCAATGTAAGAAGTCAGTAAGAAGAGCCAGGAGGTTACTGGGATGCATACGACGGAGCATCACAAGTAGAAAAAGGGAGGTGGTTATCCCTCTGTACAGACAGTTGGTGAGACCCCATCTGGAATACTGTGTGCAGTTTTGGAGACCCCATCTATGCAAGGACATAGACAGGATGGAAGCAGTCCAGAGGAGGGCAACTAAAATGGTGCAGGGTCTGCATCAGAAACCATATGAAGAGAGACTGAGAGAGCTTAATATGTATACCCTTGATGAAAGGAGGGACGGGGGACATGAAAACATAGAAACTTTTAAGTACCTCAAGGGAATCAACAAAGTCCAGGAGGGTAGCATCTTTCAGAAAAAGAGATGTGTAAGAACAAGGGGGCACAATTTAAAGATAAAGGGAGGACGGCTCAGGGGTAATGTGAGGAAATTTTGTTGTCACAGAAAGAGTGGTGGATGCATGGAACCACCTTCCTGGGGAGGTTGTTGGGTCTAAAACAGTGGGGGAATTCAAACATGCATGGGACAGACATATGGCAATTGTAATGGGGGGTTGCTGGAAGTAGGCAGTTGGTTAACTAGAATCTGCAGCTTATCCAATAAGAAGGGAAATGGGCAGACTGGGTGGGCCAAATGGTCCTTATCCTCCATCAAAGTCTATGTTTCTATGTTATCCAGCTGGGTTTCTTTCACCTAGCCTTCTTAGTCTGGGCCCTACAGCAAGTTTCTGTTACCTCCACTATCCCCTGTCTTATCAGTTTCCACCTTTGTTGTGTGTCCATACCTGGTTGAATTTTGCGCAGTAATCCCTGTACCACTTCCCTCATCATCTTAAAGCAGGAGTTCCTGAAATCCAGCAGCCTTGTGCCAGATGCCCCCCTCTCTTTAGCCATCTGTAACTGAAACCATACTGTCTGGTGGTCACCCCCCCACAGTGATTCTTCCACCCTCACATCCCTCAACTACTCCCCGTTCATAAGTATGAGGTCAAGGGTGTTCCTTTCTCTAGTTGGTTCCTTGACCAGCTTTATTAGAAAGCTTTCCTGGATCCAGCATTACCTGCTCCCTTCTATTTTTTTGTGCAAGTGTATCCCACTGCACCCCTGGCAGGATGAAGTCCCCTACTATCACCATCCCCCCTTCCTGAAGTTCCTCCTGATCTGTTCTGCCAGTACCCTGTCCATTCCCTCAGACTGGGAGCATCGTCTGTACACCACCCCCAGTCTTAATGATCTATTTTTGGGATTCTGTAGTTGCACCCACAGTGCTTCTGTATCTCCCTCGTCTCCCTCCTCCCTAAGGACGCTCCTTACTAAGGAATGTGCTGCTTCTGTGGCACTGTTTCCGCAGTTAATGCCTAACTAACATGTACTTAGTTACAAGAAGAAGGGTGTAACAGTGCTGTAGTTATTAAGGAATGTGCTGCTTCTCTGGCATCATTTCCACAGTTAATTCCTAACTAACATGTATTTGTAAAGTAAGTATGCAGAAACTGACACTTAAAATAAAGTATAAGAAGGATGTAACTACTATACACTTACATTGAATGTTAATGCCATAGTTCTGATGTTTGTTTTCCTTCAGAAATCATTCCCTCATGGACCTACTGCTTAATAAACATGCAGTCTAATATTCTTAATTGTTATACAACTACATTGTTTACTTATACATTAAAAAATCATTTTCATAATTACCTTTTGGGTTGCAACAGTGCTGTAGTTACTAAGAAATGTGGTGCTTCTGCAACACTGATCCACACCTCTTCTGTACCCACACTCCTAGCCTGCTATTGTCCAGGTGGGTGGCAGTGAGTGGGGCATGGCTCCATACCATGCTTTATCACTGATCTGCTGTGTGGAGTGGTGGTGGGTGATGCTGGATACACATGCAGGGACACTTCCTTAACCATTATATGCCCTTCTCACTGGCTGAATGGTGTGGTTGCCATAGCACAATCCGTCACATCAAACTACCCCAGCCCTCTAACTATACCATGAGGGCTGGGGGAAATGTGGTAAACATGGACAGACCAGTAGGTCCTCTTATTGGAAAACAGCACTAATGGGAAGACCACCTATAACCCACAATTCCCCACTCCACACACAGTGCAGGATCCAGTCTGCTCCTGGTCAGTCCATCTGATTGTGTGGCTGCTATTGATCACCTGGCCTGGGAATGCACATTTGATACATTCTCTGCCACCTATGTGAATAGGGTACAATATTTGATTGCATTTTTAGTAAGCAGTAAGTTCATGAGGGACTGATTTCTGAATAAGAACTTACATCACAGCTACAGTACTGAAATTTGGTAAATGTAAGTGTGTGCAACTGAAAATACATGTTACCTCAGCATTAACTATGAAAACAGTACCATAATTTCTTAGCCACAATATTGTAATAGTGCCAATTAGTAATTATGGAAATGAAATATTTTTGTATACAGTTACATATCAATTCACAATATTAGACTGCATGCTTACTTGCCTGTAAGTTCATGAAAAACTGGAATACAGACATAGAATGTATAAAACGTTGTCAGTCAGTGCATTGAACTGTAGCAGACTGAAGTTGAATTGTATTCATATTTTAGTTACCATTCGTATTACACTTTAAAATTTTTCTGTGTGATTACCTTTTAAATAAATGTCAGATAGACATAGACAGTTGAAACAGTACATAAGACCTGCATTTGTATGTAGTTACACATATTACACATAGGGGATAGGGAGAAGTACCAGGAGAAACAAAGGGAGGCAGGGAGGTCAGTAAGGGAAGCCAAAGATCAGACAGAAGAACATATTGCAAAATCAGCGGGTAGAGGGGACAAAACCTTTTACAGGTACATAAGTGAAAAAAGAAAGACAAAGGGAGGGATAGTGAGACTGAAGGGGGAGGATGGGGGCCACGTGGAGGATGACAACAGTAAAGCTGACATATGGAATAGGTATTTCTGCTCAGTCTTTACTAAGGAAGAGGAGGGTAATGGGTCTGAAGGGAGTACAAGGTGTGAGAATGGTGCAGAAATGGACACAAGTCTCTTTACATGAGAAAGGGTCCTGAAGGAACTGGAAGTAATGAGTTGATAAAGCAATGGGGCCAGATGGGGTGCACCCCAGGGTCCTTAAAAACTAAGAGAGGTGGTGGCTGAACCTCTGGCTATCCTGTTTAGCCAATCACTGGAAACAGGGAAGGTACCCAAAGACTGGAGGACAGCAGATGTAGTCCCCTTATACAAAAGTGGGAACAAAGAGGAAGCAGGGAACTACAGACCGTCAGCCTCACCTCGGTAGTGGGGAAGATCATGGAAGCACTACTGAAGGAGAGATTGGTGGAACATCTGGTTGTCAATGGACTACAGGACCCAAGGCAGCATGGTTTCACCAGGGGGAGGTCATGTCAGACCAACCTCATTGAATTTTTTGACTGGGTGACTAGGGAGGTGGATCAGGGGAGAGCAGTGGACATGGCCTATCTGGGCTTCAGCAAGGCCTTTGACACTGTGCCACATAGAAGACTATTACATAAACTGGGGAATATGGGTGTGGGCAGGACAGTAGTGTGGTGGGTAGGTAACTGGCTGGGTGGCAGGACACAGAGGGTGGTGGTAAATGGCTGTCACTCCACAGAGGGAAGAGTGACCAGTGGGGTACCACAGGGATCAGTGCTGGGACCGGTTCTATTCAACATCTTCATCAGTGACATGGCGCAGGACCTAGAAGGCAGAATTTCACTGTTCGCTGATGGCACAATGCTCTGTAACAGAGTAGACACACCAGAGGGTGTAGACAGAATGAGAAGGGACCTGCAGAAACTTGAAGAATGGTCAGGGGTTTGGCAGTTGAAATTCAATGCAAAGAAGTGCAAGATAATGCATGTGGGGCACAAAACCCTGGCACAATATATCAGTTGGGGGGTGAGGATATAGCATGCACCAAGCAGGAAAGGGATCTTGGGGTTATCATCTCTGATGACCTCAAGGTAGGGAAACAGTGTGACAAGGCAGCAGGTAAAGCAAATGGGATGCTGGGATGTATAGGCAGGGGCATTACCAGCAGGAAAAGGGAGGTCATAATTCCACTATACAAGACACTAGTGAGGCCCCACCTGGAGTACAGTGTACAGTTCTGGAGACCATACCTAAGTAAGGACATAGACAGGGTAGAGAAGGTTCAGAGGAGGGCAACAAAGATGTGCATGGATTGCATCACAAGTCCTATGAAGTCAGGTTGAAGGAACTGAACATGTACTCCCTGGAGAGAGGAGGGAGAGAGGGGATATGATGAGGCGTACAAGTATCTTACAGGGAGGAACAGGGTGCAGAAAAACACTATTTTTAGCGAAAAGATGTTCCAGGACTAGAGGGCATGGGATGAAGTTGGAGGGAGGACGATTCAGAGGAAACATGAGGAAGAATTTCTTCACAGAACGGGTGGTGGACAAGTGGGACACCCTGCCAGAGGAAGTGGTGGGGGCTGAAACAATCACGGGATTTAAGAATGCATGGGATAGACATAAAGGAATTCTGGAGGTCAGGGGTAAGGTGCAACAGACTTCTAGGAAAACAAACTGAACTTACAAGCTCAAATGGGCAGACTGGATGGGCCATAGGCCCTTATCTGCCGACACTGTCTATGTATCATGTATCTATATAAGAACAGCTTTAATAATGCTAAAAGAAGTAGCATAGTAGTTTGACAACAGATTCACTGTTTCAATTTGCAATAGCTATTACATGTGCAGTTGCCCATATATGAACAGATAACATAATGCCAGAAGACATAGAGGGGTAGTTGCACAATATATTTTCTGTTACACTTTGCAACAGTTATTACATGTGCAGTTACACTTGTCAGAATTAAATGATTTATGCCAAAAGGGAGACAGTAGCAGTTGCACATGTATGCATATTGCATAACTACACAACAAACACATGTGAAACTAGTTATCAACTACCAAGTAGTTACAAGTAACTACATAGTATATAGTGGAATGCTGTTATGTAGGAAATTCCATGCCTGGAATATGCTTGTTCTGCTGCAGTAGTGATGTCATTATGTTGTTCTGCTGCAATAGTGATGTCACTACTGCAGCAGAACCACTTGGAATGCTGGCACGTTGTTGCTTTCTTCTATTTAATTCTGTGGTGACAGTATTCTAGACCCTCTAGAGACTTCTCAAGTCAATGTCATTATGAAAAAGAGAGAAAAAAACACAAAGCACACATTTCACTACTATACACTATGAAAAATACAGGATGAGCAACTTTATGCACAACCTGTGTGTTCTGTCACCTCGGGGTTCTGATTCCCATGGACCTCTCGAGCTTCACTCTTGAGGCCAGAGGGAATCAGAACCCCTCTGTGGCAGAACACACTGGTTGTGCATAGTTGCCTGTCCAATAGTCTCTATATAGTCATTACAGTGCAGTTACAGCATAGTTATACAGTAGTTACAGCATAGTTAGGGACACTTAACATAAAGTGTTATCATTTTAAGTACTGCAGAGAAACACGCATTAGACAAATTTAAAAACATGCCCAATTTGATTATAAAGTAATCAGAAAAATGGTGAAATTTGGTACTATTGAAAGTGGATTTGTATAAAAACAGAATATTAGAAATGTTGTTAAACTCTGATGACTATATTCAGTTAACAAATAGAACAACAAGTGACTTTATCAAGGAGTTGCATTGCCTATTAGCTATGGCATTAAATTGGCAGTGGATAACTGAAAGGGAGTTTACATTTTTGGAAGTGAAATCACTGGTGGTTCCTATTATATACAGTCTCCTAAAAATTCATAAAGATAAAACTAATCCCCTCCCCCCGACCAATCATCTCCTGTATTGACTCATTAATTCAAAACCTGTCACAGTATATTGATTTTTACTTTGAAACCTATTTTGATCAATTTAAGGTCTTACTTGAGAAACAGTAAGCATGTCCTCAATAAAATGGAGCACTTTGTCAGGAGGTAAACTTATAGCTGGGCAATGATTGACATGGTCAGTTTGTACCCCAGCATCCCACACAATATAGGGATTAATGCAGTTTATTATTTTGTGACAGAAATTAAGAATGATATACACAATGTAGTTTCATTCTATTGGGACTGGAATTTATTCTGAGCAGAAATTACTTTCGATTTAATGGTGATTACTACTTACAAATGGTAATGGGAGCAGTGGTTGCACCCTCCTATGCTAATTTGTATATGGGCAGTTCAGAAAAGAAATACATTCATTCAGAGCATGCTTTTTCAAAAAATCTGATATTTTGGGGATGCTTTATAGATTACATTTTAGTTGCCTGAGATGGAAAAGAGACAGCATTCCACGAGTTTATGAATTACATCAATGTTAATGAAATGAATTTAGTAAGTATGCATAGTTTTAACAAAAGGGAAATAGTTATTTATTTATTTATTTATTTATTTATTTATTTATTTGTTCTAGGATTACAAATACCTTTGAGCCAAGGCTCTTTTACAAAGGTTCCACGTCATTGGTACAATTGAGACAATCATAAGCAAAGATAACAGTTTATAAAATAAAAAAAAAGAACAACACATAGTCTTGTAGATGAAAAAAGAACAATAAGGTGAAACTTTGGGGAAGGGAAAGGGAAAGGAGGAGGGTGAAATCAGGGAGACTAAGTGGATGGGAGAGAAGGGGAGGTAGGTTGGGGGGACAGAGAGGAGAGGTGGAAGGCGGATAAGAAAAGAGGTAGTGCAGCTGGGTGGCATTTGTCATGGGCCAGCAGGGGAGGTAAAGATAGGAAGGGGGGGTGCTGGCAAAGTGCAGGAGTAGATGTGGGTCCAAAAGGGCATCTTCAGCTATGGAACCAAAAGTTATGCTTAGCCACAACAGTCACAGAGGTTGGAGGCAGACAGTGTTAGGCGGAGACGAGTCTTAAAAGTGCTGAGCAATAGAGAAGATGAGATGTCACTGGGAAGACTGTTCTACCAACTAGTGGCCCGGTAAGCAAAAGATCTTTGGCCCTGTGTTGTGCGGCAATGCAGGACTTGCAGAAGCTGAGGTTTCGATCCCCTGGTATGTCGGTGTGGATTCTTGGTTGTATGAGGGCACAGACTCTGGGGGAGCAAGGCCCAGCAAGATTTTCTTAGTAGTAATACAAGTTTGGTGTTTTATTCGATTGGCAAGATTCAACCATCCAGTTTGAGAATAGAGGTCACAGGTGTGAGTTAGGCATTGGGAGCCAGTGACAAGTCGACAGGCCTTGTTGAGGACGGTGGATACACGTTTGAGTGCAGTGGTTGTAGCAGAACCGTAAATGATAATGCCATAATCAATGATGGATATGATGGAGCTCTGGACAGCGACAGTGAGGGCTTCAGGTGTCAGGTGTTTCCTATGATGGAATAGCAGGCCTAGCCGGGAGTTAGCAGCTTTGGCGACATGGTCGATGTGGGCAGTGTAGGAGAGGTGAGGGTCAAGGGTGATCCCGAGGTATTTAAAGTTTTTGACCTCTTCCAGTGTGGCACCTTTTCTGGTGATAATGGAGAGTTGGAAGTGCTTATGTTTATTATGGGAGCTGCTGAAGATCATGGCCTTTGTTTTTTTTTTTTATTAAGGATCAGTTTGTGCTTTGTGAGCCAATTCTCAACCGAGGAGAAGCCGAGTTCGAGATTTTCTTGCAATTTCTTTGGGTTCTGGTGTGTGGCAAGAATTACTGCATCATCGGCATACAGGGTGATATGTTCAGTGCAGGAGTCGGGTAGGGTGTTAAGGAACAGGCTGAAGAGTAGGGGGCCCAGTATTGAACCCTAGGGGACTCCAGAGAGGACAGGTCTTGAATCAGAGTGCACATCTCCAATTTTTACACGCTGGGTGCTGTTTTCAAGATAGCTTTTGAACCAAGAGATTGAATCATTGGAGAGACCAGCATTTTTTAGTTGGCTCAGCAGGAGGGAGTGGTGGACAGTATCGAAGGCTTTGGTCAGGTCGATGAAAATAGCACCAGTTAGTTGTCCATTGTCAAGGGAGCTGTCAATGGAGCTGGTGAATTCGAGTAAGGCAGAGGATGTACTATGACCTTTTCTAAAGCCATGTTGCTGTTTACAGAGAATATTATAATTATATACTTCTTGTATTTAAAATTGACACATAGTGATAATGCTGTTACACCTAGGAATTTCAGGAAACCAACAGCAGGGAATTCCTTACTCCATGCACAAAGTCAGCATAAGAAAAAAAATGAAGATTCTGGCCCATATGGACAGTATCTTTGAATTTATAGAAGTTACACCAATGTTGCAGACTTTCAGCATGAGTTAAAGAAATTGACTAATAGAGTTAAACAATGAGGTTATTCAGAAGTTGTCCTCATGTCTGCTCTTCATAGGATTAAAGCTCTAGACAGAGCAACCTGCAATAGTGGTAACAAAGGATCAGATATGACTGGCGAACAATGATAACTCATTACGTTTTCTATAGACTTTTACCCGATAGTAGGACAGTTAGGGGGACTGGTACATAGATTCTGCCAAAAATTAAAAGCCAGTCCAATATTGAATAAGAACATTCAGTATGCTGTTTGAGTTTCATTCAGAAGGGAATAAATTTGGGAGACATCCTCATCTCCAGACATTTGGCACCAAGAAAACTGACACACTGTCTTTCCGCCTGGAATTGGTTGCCCCCACCCCCAGGCTTCTATGCTTGCCCTAATTGTAGTGTTTACAATTATGCCCAGTCAGTTCAAACTATTTGTAAAAGAAGAGAGAGAGAGAGTTTGGAAATCAGACAACTGATCAAATGAACCACACAGTATGTTGTGTATGTGACGTGGTGCCCAGGTCAGAAGTATTATGTGGGAAAAACAGAAAGGTTTTTGAAAAAAGAATGCCAGAGCACAAAAGAGCACTCACAGATGGGGATGACAGAAATCCATTGGGCTTTCATTATAAACATTTCCATGAGTCCAATCCTAATAGCTTGAAATGTGTGGGGTTAGATCATGTGCCCCCTCCTCTGAAGGGTGGAGATAGCAAACATTTATTATTACAGAAAGAAACAAAATGGATTATAGTACTAAATACTTTACAGTCTATCAGGTTGAATGAAGAAGTGGATTTTTGTCCCTATTTGTGATTAGTTCTTTAATAGTATAGCTTTTTATATGAGACTTATATAGTATAATGGGAGCACTAGAAAGGGCATAAATATTCATTGGTGATTTTTGCATATAGAGTTATGCAATTATCTTGCTATCAAGTCTCCTATTGAAAGCATTTTCTATGTGGTTTGTGCAATTCTTCTTTGGTAACATTATGAACAATATAAGGATATTTTTAAATTATTTGTGCAATCACATTTTTTGTATTTTATATGTCAGTTCAGTTTAGTTAGTTTTTATTACAAGTACGTACAAAAATAAATTAGTACATACACCAGTAGTTAAAAAGCATTATACACCAGTCTTATACTGTACAATTTTTAAATACATTCACTTGTTACAATGGATATGTGTACTATGTATTGCATCCGACTCCTCAATATACACTCCTAGACAAAACATTTTCCTGAAATTTGTACATTATCTTATATGTATAGTTTGCAAAAGCAAAGTTTTGAGCATCACTGATGGAACTGGTTTCAAAAATTGCATTTCCTTTAGCAATATCTGTATATCTATTGAAAAGAGGATACATCAGTTTTCTCTTTCTTCCAACATTGTAGGGCATTCCCACATTAAATGAAGAGTGGTACATTTAGTATTTATATCACAAGTACAAGATTCTTCTACTAGGTGCACTTTATTTGGTCTTCATACGTTCCCAAACTGTTCAAGTCATAATTTTATGAGTGCTTTTCTATGGGTGCTCTTTTCACAAAATTTAAGATATTTTTCCATACTTAACGTACGCTTTGTATGCTTTAGAATATTATATCTGGGAGAGTCTCTAATATTACTTAAATCCTCTTGAATTGCTTTATCAGTAATTCTTTGTATGGCCATTTTAGCAAATACAACAAAATCCAAAAATGGGTTTAATAGGGCATTATATAGTAGCCCAACTTTATTCAGTTCCTGGTTTAACTTTGTTAACCAGCAATGAGGTTCCCTGTTCAGAGTATTAAGTATATCCTTTTTACAAATAGCCAGTAAACTGCCTTCTGGGGCACTGAATAGTGTTTTATAATAGGTAATAGCTCTCTGTAGAATTTTAGTTTTTATGGAAAAAGTTTCAGTTTTTGCACACACTGCACTGATCATTGAATATAAAGGAACACCCAATAAATTCTTCAGAAAAATGGTCTGTGGAAATTCAAAATCTTTAACATTAATATTAAGACCCCATACCTCTGTAGCATAAAGTACTTTTGAGTTAATTTTGGCATCAAAACATCTATAAGATGCTGCAAAGGAGTCTTTGGCAAAGGATATTGCAAACTGATTAACCTCTAGCATACTTCTTTTAACATCTGCCCTAATTTTAGATATATGTGACTTCCATTTTAAGTCCCTATTAAGGACAACTCCTAAATACTGGAATTCTTCAACCTCTGTAATACATGATCCATTAATAAAACAGGGAATAAGTTTTTTTCTTTTTAGAGCCAAACATTACTATTTTCATTTTAACTGTATTTAAAGTTAAATCCAATTCCAACAGACAATTCTTCACAGAATTCAGGGCCCTCTTCAGTCCTAGAGATGTCTGCATGCTAGTATAATAACATCATCGTCCTACATAAGAATTCTTATCAGGATATGGTCAATTTTTGGGGCCAAAGTATCAATTTTTGAAATATTTTCTACTAGAGTATCTATATAGATGTTAAAAAGGGCAGGTGCAAGCAGGCAGCCCTGTTTAACCCCTGTTTTTGCCATTATTTGTTCTGTTAACAACCCATTTTTTCCTACTCTTACCCTCATTAATGTAGCCATGTATAGCAAAATCATCAGATCCAACAAATTTCTATCTAGGCCCTTTGAATTTAAAATATTCCAAAGGGTTTATCTGTTTAGAGAGTCAAATGCTGCCTTTATATCCACAAAGGCAGCATATATCTTTCTTTTCTTCTGATTAACATATTTGTTCAGGATATAATCAGAACAAGTATGTGGTCTATAGTGGATTTACCCTTTGGAACCCTGCTTGAAGAGGGGATAGTATATTCTGTACTTCCATCGAGGTTAACAACCTGTTAAGATATTTTCAAGAATAATATTAAAGACTTGTACTTAACAGTGTGACTGGGTGATAAGTAGAAGGTATATTAACATAACCCTTCTTAGGTAAAGGGACAGTTATTCCTGTTTTCCATTGTTCTGGTATAATTTTCCTTTTAGTTATATATTCGAATAATGGCAAAAATAAATCTGCCCACCACTCTGGCTCAGCTTGATAAATTTCTGCCCCCATATTAGCCATACCTGGTGCCTTGTTGTGTTTCTGAGCACAAATTGAAGCAATAATTTCTTGCCTTGTAAACACCAAGACAGTAATATTTGTAACCATATTCAGGTCTTATGGATTTATTATATTATTACTTTGTAATAACTTGATGCCACTGTCTGTGCCTCAAAATATTTTCTGAAAGTATTGAAACCATTCTTCCTTTGCAATGACAGCATCAATATTAAATATGGTTCTGCCCATTCCAAATGCAACTATGTTCCAAAATGTTTCTGTATCCTTATTTCTAATTGCTTCCTGGAGCTTTTGCCAACTTTGCTTCTGTTGCTTTACTTTTTTCTGCTTGATTATGGCCTTATATTCACATTTAAGATATTTCATTGATATTCTATCAGCAATAACATTATATCTCCTGATACATCTACCTACCCTTGAAATCATTTTTTTCAAACTTCTACAATCCTTATCAAACCATTTTGCTTCTTGGCCCATGTCCACTGAATTAATTCTCTGCTGAGAATCAAGATGCTTAAAAATCTGTTCTTCCATTTCTTTAAAGTGTCCCCAGACTTCTCCCTGGACACTGCCTTCTGACTCCATTATGTATCTGTTTTTTAAAGACATTATCTTCTCTAACACTAAAAATTCTAAAACTATTTCCATCATATGTTCTGTTCATTTCATTTTCCTGGAGTTATAAAGCAGCATATTCTTTTCAGCATCTATCCTTTTTAAGTGCTCCATATCCTTACAAATATCCCATTTACCAGAGATAAAAAGTTCAAGGGGTCTATGGTCACTGTCCCACACATCTAAAACTCTTAACTACCTAACCTGCACCATTGAGAATACATCTATTATAAAATAGTCAGTTACATCTTCCTGTTCCAGTTCCTTTTTGATTCAAGAAAGTTAAACTGCCTAACAAGTCACCTCGACTTCTGCCATTTATTATTCTCAAATTAAGTATATTTAAGGAATCTAGCAGTCTCATTCCATGCATATTAGTTTTGGTATCTAATGAAGATATCACTGGGATACCAAATACATCATCAAATTTCCAGTTGTTATTTTTACTCTCTTGGTGCACACCCATTCTAGCATTCAAATCACCACCCATTAGTAAAGTAGCCCCCAGAAATTGACCCTTTAGGGAAATTAGTATTTTTTTGAATGTTTGAAGAAATTGAGTTATCAGAGTTTTTCTAGTGTGAGGAGGTATGTAAACATTAACCAATATACAGGGGGGTAGGTTCATTCTGGATATTTCCACACATTGTAAGTCAGGATTGTTGTCTTTCAAAATACACAGTGGGCCAGATATTCAAAAGGGTTGTGCCATGCGCAATAGGGTTGCGCATGCGCAAGTCCGAAAGTGCGCCATTCTGCGATATTCAGCAGGAGGCAGTTGCGCCACCGAAAACATGCTGAGCAACAGCACAATGCAGATGAAGGCATGCACAACTGAAGGGGGTGGATCCATGCATAAAGAGTGCAATGCGATATCCAAAGACTTGTGCAATGCGCAACAGTGGAACAGCCGGAAGGTGCACCCCAGCGGAAATGAGCCAAAATAAAAAGGCTCAAGGAAGAGGCACAAGAACACTATGGGATGCCAAGTGGGGAAGAGAGAGAGAGAGAAAGACAGACAGTGACAGACCAGGGCAGGCAAGGGAAGCAGTGTGGGCCATAGGCTGCAGAGGCCAGTGGGGGGTGCCCGGTGCAGTGGAAGTAGCAGTCAGGACAGCGGGGGTAACAGAGCAACATCAGCCGGGGGTGTCACAAGCCAGGGAGATGAACAGTGGCAGCTTCCACAAGGAATCTGTAATGAGGGGGTGAGAATGCAAGGTGCAGGGGGACATAGCTGTGGATGGGCCCATCAGCGGTACGCCCCCAACAGGCAGTACCGTGTCTGCATCAGCTTTGAGCTGTACACAGATGTAGAGATCATGGTCCAGTACCACCTGAACAGGGCAATACTGAGGTGGCTCTGTGAGCTGTGCAGTGATGTGATGCAGGCACCCTCATGACGGAGTCATGCTCTGTCAGTGGAGACCAAGGTGACAGCCTGCATGTGCCTGCTCGCCACGGGCACCTTCCGGAGGCCAACAGGGGACACCACAGGCATCACACAGTTGGCCACTTCATGCATCCTCACCCAATTCCTCAGCACACTGCTGTCACATGCTGCGTTGCACATCCATTTCCCCAGCACCGTGGCAGAAAGTACAGCAAACATGCAGGCGTTCCACAGGGTAGCATGTATGCCTGGCGTGCTAGGGGCCATAGACTGCACCCATGTGGCCATTCACAAGCCACCTGGCCCCGATGGGGCCGCATATAGGAACAGAAAGGGCTTCTCCAGTGTCAACTGCCAGGTGGTGTGTGATGCCACTGGGCGTATAATCAATGTCTGTGCCACACACCCTGGCGGAGCACATGATGCCTTCATATGGCATCAGTCCACACTGTGCCATCGATTCGAGAGTGGGGACATCCCCACAGGCCATCTAGTGGGTGAGTACGCATGTAGGAAATGCAAACTCGGGGCAAGGGTGGGAATGCCACAGGTGCCATGGTAGTTGCACACAGGGATATGGGCAATATGGACCTGAACATGATACTGATCTCCACTATCTCCACACAGGTGACAGCGGATACCCACTCTGTCCCTGGCTGCTCACACCGTACCGGCACCCCATCGCAGCAACGCTATAATGAGGCACATGCCGCCACATGCAACATCATTGAGCGGGTGTTTGGGATGCTCAAGGCACGCTTCCAATGCCCAGACACCTCCGCAGTGCTCTACAGCACAGCCCCTCAAAGGCCTGTGGATATTCCTGGCCTGTTGTATCCTGCACAACATGGCCAATGACTGTGGGATAGCCATACAGGTTGAAGAGGGGACAGTGATGGGGACGCCAGTGGTGCCGGTGTTGATGGTGATGAGCAGCGCCCCCTTGGACAGCGGGACCCCCGACTGATCCGGCAGGCCCAGCTGCACCGGGACACCATCACGGAAGAGCATTATGCACAACACAGGTAAGTCAAGGGGCCATGTGCAAACAACACTGTCCTGGCGCAACCCACAGGCACACAGAGTAACACACCAGGGGTGCATGACGTCAAGGGGAGTGGAAGGGACCAGGCACACAAACACACCATCAGGGAGGGGGCGAACAGTCATATGGACACACACACACACACACCAGGCACAAAGCGTACATGGGCAGGTGCACATCAGAGCAGGAACAGACATGGCAAACACACAGATCCACAGACCACACCCACCACCTGTACTGTTTAAGTACGTGTGTCAGATGCTGGGCACCCTTGCACCTTGGTGTACAGTACAATGTAGGCATCATCATGCAAACACACCTGTGGACAGCAGTCAGGATGGTGTGCAGGTGGTCTGTATGTCAGTGTGATGGGCAGGGCACCCACCAGTGCACTGCCCACCATGACGCACAGTGCACACAGGGCAGCACCAGACAGGGCCCGCACTGG